>JAWNMW010000257.1:21000000-21600000 GCA_035043565.1 Drosophila robusta | reverse complement strand
TCTCAGTTGCCAGGGGCCAATGAACGAGACGGGCCGGCAAGCTAAAGATAGTAAGCAAGACACAGAGAGAGAGAGAGAGAGAGAGAGAGGGGAGAAAGGGACAATTTCGCTGAATTCAAACTAATCGAGCGGAATGTTTAAACAGAAAAACAGCAAACAGCGTCTGTTTAGGGGCGGGGCGGGGGCTTGGGGTGTGTGCGAAAGCACACCTGATAATTACTAGACAAACAATGCCAAATTTTAAATAACGAAATGGCGGCAAGTGACTAATCTCAAATCAACTGACATGACAGCCAAGAACAAAAACAACAACAACGATTTGAACAAACGGTGGCAGAAATCCCCACAAACAAATACATGCATGCATGTAGAACATAACATTTCTGTGTGTGTGTGTGTGTGTATAACCGGTTTCTCACTCTCCAATTTTCACGCGCGATAAGAATTTTGTCTACCCCTCTGTCAGCTTGCTTCTGTTGCGATTGTTGTTGCAACAGCAACCGTTAAGCAGAACATTGCGCAGATTGGCGCTGTTGATAAGCTGGCCCCCGCCCTGCACTTGTTCATACGTTTGTTCGCAACGGGCGCAGCCGCAGCGTGCATAAAAATAGACAAACATGGCGGTGAGCGAAGCAAGAAGGAGAGAAGGAGGGGAGGCCGATGATTCACAGTTGTTTCACACGCGCAGCTCGCTCGAACTTTCACCAAGGCCAAGGTGGCGTCTCAAACAAAACAAGGAAATTCATTCATGCGCACACACACACACACACGCGCACGCACACGCCGACAGCGACAGTGGAGAGATAAACGCTTTTTTGTCACCCCTCCCAATTACCTTGTCGAATATTTCGCGCAGCTTGCGCCGATCCTCCGGTTCCTGCTGCGCATTGGACCGGTTCAGCGGTATCTCCTCCATGTCGATGGTGTCCTGGCGCAGAGTGGGCGGCCGTGCCGGTCGCGTCGGCGAACGCTGCTCGGGCGGTATGTTCGGATAGAGGCCGTTCTCGACGTCCCGCTGGTGCTGCTGCTGCAGCTGCTGGGCGGGCGTTTGGCTCTGCTGGCGGGACACCGACTTCACAGGCATACTCTCTTTTGCTCACTGCGCTCTCTGAATTGGCTTGTTTGTCGCTTGCTATTTGCTGACTAAGCTATTTCGCTGTTGGGTGGCCGCTTTTTGTGTTTGATTTGAATGCAACTACGACACTTATTAATAACTTGTGCCTCGACTCATGCTTGAGAGAAGATTATTATTTGGCTTTTTTGGCCGCACTCACACACACGCGCGCACAGGCAATGCACTTGAAATTCACCAAACAAAAACACAACAAACGGTACTTAACCGTACTAAACGCGTCCGCACAGTTCGCTTCGTCGAAAAACAATGAGAATGAAATGGCATCGAAGAACTAAAAAGTTAATATTAACTGTGCTGCAGTAACCAACTTTTCGCATTTGGGAGGCAGGTGTTAACTCAGATGGCGCTGTTGTTCAGTTTATAAATCAGACAGAATGGTCACACTGATAACACAATTCTGTTAAGTGGTGAGCTGTTAGTAGCGGTGCTGCCACTTTGCCGTCTGTAACAGCATCTGGCAGCGCTGTTGTTGTCTGTTGAGCCGCGCCAATTGAACTGAAATTCAAATAATGAAGTTTCCATGATTTTTGTATTTGCCGCTTTTTATTTATTTATTTATATTTTTATCGTACAATGCTTGTTAAACCGTGCCTATTTTGTATTGAATTGGTTTTTTCATTTCTTTTTTGGCTTCTTCGCTTTTTGGCTGGCAATATTCGTTTAGCTATGTGTTATTTAATCTGTTACATCACACACATACATACATACAATGTACTAAATTTGTAGTTTTATTAATAAATTTTCATATTTATTTGATTTATGTTTTTGTTTTTTTTTAATACGTATAAATAAAGCTTAAACAAATTTACTGCACACACATTTTTATACCTTGATGACTACACAAAAAAAAATAGTTTTAAATATATTTTCGTTTCTTTTTTTTTCTTGTTGCTGTATGTATTGTTTGCCTTGTATTAGAATCATTCAAGTGTTCAACATCGTGTAACATAGTTTTCTAATTTACTTGACGCTGTTTGTAGCATTTACTTAATAAAATTGTTGCATTTTCAACAAATCTTTATATATGTATATTATATTCAATATTCATGTCTAAAATTTTTTAGTTCTTCCTTCATCTTCTTATCGCACTTTAAATAATTAATTACAACATTTATTTTTTGGGAACAACGACGCGTTGTCTGTTTTTTTTTTGTTTTTTTTTTCTTAGCCTAATGCCTAGATTTTCCAATTGTTTATTGTTGTTTTTTATGTACTTTTCGTTTTTTGTTTTTACATTTATTTCATGCTATTTCTTTTTTTTTTTTTTGCTTGCTTGTGTTAGAGTGTTATTTGTTTTTGTTTTTATTAATTTCGTTTGTGTTGAGTGTGTTTTCTTTTCATGTTATACTCGTAGTTCGTGTTTGATTCTTCTTTGTTTTATTTGGCAATGACGTACTGATTCTGTTGTTTCGTTCATCCTTTCCTTTGATATCCTGTACCCATTGAAAGTAGGCGGGAAGGAAGCACCTGCGACCCCATATATAAAGTATGTCTACGCATATAAATATATATTCTTGAACTGGACTGTAAGCCGAGCCGAAGAGCGCGTCGATCTCAGAGATTATAAGAGGATATGCAGCACGCAAAGCTTTTTCGCACTTCTGCTATTTTCTCGCAATCGATAAATATCGATTTTCAGCCTCGGCTCATCTCTGGCATTATAGGAGCTAGAGATTCTTTGTATATCTCCCGCTACGCCTCAATATTTAAATAGAAATTTCAAAGTTTCTAAATTGAATTTTCCATACTGTGGGGCCAATGAATCGCAGTGCGTCTGCAGAATTTAGTACAGGGTATCTACTTGGCAGGCATCACTCTTACTTGCTTGTTTGTGTTTTGCTTTTTATTAAAAATGAATTGTATTACTGCGTACAAGCCTGTGTATATTTATATATGTAAAGTTTATGTATATATTTATATAAAGTAAATAGGTTACGTAATTGCAACATTCGCTTGCTCCTGCTATCTCTTTTCCCCCTCTCTATCTATCTTTCGCTCTCTCTGTTTTTTGTCGCGCGTTGCTTTTGGACTCGGCAACGTTTGCTCCGCTTCTGCGGATTGTTTTTGTTCTGTTAACATACGGTTATTACGAGTTGGCGTTGGGTTTCGATATCGATTTCGGTTTCGGTTTCGATTTCGATTTCACAAACGATATCGATTATGATCTACGATACAGCCTGTGTACTGGCCTGTGTTACAACAACAACAACTTGAACGGCTGTTTTTTTCTTCTTCGATTTTTACAATTTCAATTTGCCTTTGAAATTAAGGAAGTGTTCAAAAAATCTTAATACAAAAAATAAGCATATTAACTTAATACATGGGGCAAAAAAAAAATAAAAATAAAAAATAAAAAAATAAAAAAAAATCCAGTTTTAAAATTGAATAACATGTTTTGTGAACGAATGTGTAAAAGTTATAGTAATAATAATAAAGAGAATAAATAAGTGGAATGCTTGAAAACATAGGCCAACGTTTGTCCACGCTTAAAATGCATTTGCAAAAACAATATACATACATACATTTATAAATAATACGAGTATATGGTAACGGGTTAAGTACAAGTAAATAAGTGTTGGGCAAATTACATAGTATCTATGCTCGATCAAAACACACGGCGAAAGGATGCCCAGCGACCCGGCTGCTCCATCTCCACGTGGCTGAGTTGAAACATATTTACAAAAAGTTGACGCCGGTTACGACTGCGATGGCTTATCGGGTTATTGGCTGCATTAGGGGCTGGGCCTGGATCTGGGGCTGGGGCAGAAGATGGCGATGGAGCTGCGTCCGGATCTGAGGACATTATGACTCGTCACGATTGTTGTGCACCCACTGAGCGGGCACCCATTGCGGCTCGCGCTCCAGCGAATTGATCTCGGCCAGAAGCTGGTGATAGGCCCGCTCCGTGTCATTGTTGATGATGATCATGTCAAACAGATGTCCCCAGCGCGCTTCCATATCCCGTGCAGTGGCGATGATGTCCTTGAGCTCCTCTTCCTGTGCGCACAGAACGACAAAGAATCGATTAATTGAATAAGTCCCAATAATAAAACAAGTAAGAGCGTTGCAGTCGGCATTAGCCGACTGCGTAATACTCGAATTTATATCTTAATCGATTGCGGTTGCCACAATTAGTATAAAAACAATATTGAAATCGATTGACAAGTAAACCCCTTGGATCCATAGCTCGCATATTTCGAACGTCCATAACTTTGTCAAAATTTAACCGATTTTCATGTCTGATGGCATTTTGTTCATGTTTTATCTTCTAAACTGAATCTGCATTTAAAATATATTCATTATTGAAAATAAAATTTTTGGATTTTTTTGTCAAAAAAGCATGTACCCCCCCTTACTCATTTCCAAAAAATTTTTTTTTTAAAAATTTAGATTTTGGAATTTCCATTTTTAATCGATTGTGATTGGCATAATTAGTATAAAAAACAACATTAAAACCGATTCTGAGGGGGTCCAATTTTTTGTCAAAAATCATGCAAAAATCGACAAAAATTTTGACATGTAAAGCTCTCGGATCAATAGCTCCCATACTTCAAATACCCACAACTTAGTCAAAACTGAACCGATTTTCACGTCTGATGGCATTTTGTTCATGGTTTATCTTCTAGATTGATTCTGCATTTAAAATATCTGCATTATTGAAAATAAATTTTTTTTAGTTTTTTGGACAAAAAAGCATGTACCCCCCCCTTACTCATTTTGGAAAAATTTTTTTTTCAAAATTTAGAATTCCAAATTTTTGCTTTTAATCAATTGCTATTGTCATAATTAGTATAAAAAACAACATTAAAACCGATTCTGAGGGAGTCAAATTTTTTGTCAAAAATCATGCAAAAATTTACAAAAAATTTGACATGTCAAGCTTTTGTTCATGGTTTATCTTCTAGATTGATTTTGCATTTAATTGGTTTAAGAGATTATTTTTAACGCAGTAGCAATAACTGTTTTTAGAGTACATTTTATTAACTGACTATCGATTAACGATGAATTAAAGTTTACATTTGCAAATCTTGAAACAATAAAACAGAACTAACGACAATGATGATCGATAGCGATAACGATAACGACTGTATGAGCTTTTAAACAGGATGCATTGTAACCAAAATTTTACTTTAATTTATGTAAAAAAACTCTCTATATACATAGATTGTTTTTAGAAGAGCTGTAATCGAAGCCGATAACAATAACAATTTGTAAAAGCACATTTAATTAACTGACTATCGATTAATGATGAATTAAAGTTTACATTTGCAAATCTTGAAACGCCAAAAAATAAAACAGAACTAACGACAATGATGATCGATAGCGACAACGATAACGATAGCGATAGCGATAGCGATAGCTCACCTTGAAGGGTTCGCCGTTGCGCAGCTTCTTCTGCCGCAGCTTGTCCAGGCTGGGAGGCGCCACCAGCACCACATAGGGCTTGAGGTCGGAGGCGCGCAACAGTTTCAAACTCTGCGGATGCAGATTCAGCACACAAATCTTGCCACTGGCAACAACTGTGCGTATGGCCTCCAGCGACGTGCCTGGGGGAGGGTAAGCAGAAGACAGGAAGCTGTTAACGTGCTCGCGGCCTCAACGGGGCGTGGCATACTAACCGTAGTAGGCTTTCTCGTACTCGCCGTGCTCGACAAAGCGACGCGCCAGAATATCCGCCTCGAAGGCCTGACGCGTTATGAAGTGGTAGTCCACGCCGGGCACCTCGCCCTCGCGCCGGGCCCGAGATGTATCTGATAAGAGAGAGAGAGAGGGAGAGAGAGAGAGAGGAAGGCAGAATGGTAAATATGGGCTGAGTTATCGACTGGTTTGTTGTGCTTAGGGGAGTGAAAGAAGCCAGCACTGAGAAAAGACGCATCAGCGATCCCTGACCTGTCCAGGGTCTAACCCGGGACTAACCCGTCAACCTCTGATGGACCTTTCCCAGTGCGAGGGTAATTCTAGCAATGCGACTGCTTTACCCTTGGCCGCTGCTTTGAACTTCTCCTCAAGCAAGTAGAAAACTGCGAGAGAGAGAAAGATAGAGAGACAGACAGAGAGAGAGAGAGAAAAGGGTGCACTTGCCGCGTGACGAGGCATGCTACTTACGTGGCACCGCCGCCGAGAAGCGCTCGGAGTCGGCCATCAGGCGCTGGCGCAGCTCGTGCCTGCCGATGTTGGGCGGCCCGATGAGGACGATGGGGCGCTTGTGGGTGGCGCGTGGATAGTAGAGTGCCACCTCCTCGTAGGTCAGTATCTCCTCGGGATCCGTTTCGTCCGGCGCGGTCGTCGCGTACAGCGGATAACTTTAGGAGCGAGGGAATCTCCGTTAGGCGTTTGGCTTTCTGTTTGTGGCAATTGTGGCACTTACCCCGCCTCGGAGCTGGCCTTCTTCTTCTTCTTGCGACCTTTGCGGGCACAGAGGAGCGTGGCGCCCTTGCTGGTGGCGCCCTCCTTGCCGCGCGATCGGGCCAGGCCCGCCTCCTCGGCGATGGCCAGCTTCATGGTCTCGCGCTGATGCTGGAAGGACTGACTAGGAATGAGGCCGGCCAGGGTCTGGTCCTCTTCGCCCTCACGGTACGCCTGCCACCAATTGGGATCCTCGCGCGAGATCACGTGCAGCACATCGCCCTTCTGGAAACTGATGCCCAGCTCGCGGCACGGTATATACAGATCATCCTCCGGATCGTAATCGAAATGGGCGCGCACATGCAGCACGGCCGTATCCCGGTGCGCCATGCCGCCGACATGATGCATGCCCATACCGATGCCCAGGCCCAGGCCGCTGCCAATGCCGCCGCCGATGCCGCCGCCGAGGCCGCCGCCGCCGCCGGGCGGCGGACTGCCGGCGGGCACGATCAGAAAGGTGAGCGTGCCCTGCATGGCGCCCAGCAGGGCGCACACCTCGTTCACCGTCTTGCCGCGCAGCTCCTGGCCGTTCACCTCCAGTATCTCGTCGCCCTCGTGCAGCAGGCCGGACTTCTCGGCGGCGCCGCCGCGCACGATGCGCCCGATGACCACCGCCTCGCCCTCGTTGCGCACCGTCGCGCCCAGCGGCTCCGTCGACTTCTCGATCTGTATGATCCGGATGTTGTCGTTCTGGTCGTTCAGCGTCCCGAAGCAGGCGCTCATGCCCGGCGGCGAGTCGCCGCGCGCCGCCGCCGCCGCCGTGACGGGCAGCGGCATGGCGCCGCGCTGCGCCACCGACGGCAGCGTCGGCGCCGGCACCACCGGCGGCAGCACCGCCAGGCTTCTGCCGCTCGCCGCTGACGCCGCCGCCGCCGCCTTGGCCGCCGCCACGGGACTGCTGGGGCCGCTGAGCGTCGCCGTCGCCGTTGGCGTCTGCGACGGCGTCGGCGTGGCGCCCGTCGGCGAGGGCGACGCATCCGTGTGGCTGGCGATGCGATCGTGCGCCAGCAGCAGGCCCTCCATCTCGTGGCTGGTCAGCAGGTTGCCCAGCTCGATGGCCGAGGCCGTGTTCGACTGCGTCAGCAGCTCCACGATGTCCTTCTGCAGGCCCTGGGCGCTCACGTGCAGCGGGCCCGCGACCCGCGGCCGCCGCCGCTGCAGCACGGCGCTCCGCACGGCCAGCACGTGGGCGACGCTGGCGTCGGCCAGCACGCCGTGCGCCGCCGAAACGCGGCCCGCCAGCGTGCTCAGCCCGCTCTTGGCCAGCTGGCCCTGGAGGCGCGTCAGCGCCGCAATCAGCTCGCCGTAGCCTGCAAGGAGTTCAATTGAGTTGGATGCATCTCTCTCGCTGTGCTCAACTTGTGCCTGATCCGGATTTATCTATACTTTTGATCCCACCCAAGGAAATGTGGACAGTGTCCCACTATATCCCACATCATCTCTTTAAATAGTAACAAAAAACAAGCTCAATTTTGGCTCAAACTTTAAAGTGGGTCGGAAAGCTGTTTGCCAAGTTTGCTGACTCTATCACTAAAATTTGCCACGCCTCCAAAAAATCTTTTGAGGAGGTCATCGGCAATGTTTTTAGTTTTCCTACTGAGCTAGATATATATATATTCGGGTGAAACATATTTTTATGTCAGCTTTTGTTATTTCAAATTCATTTCCATTCTCATGTTAGGTAAACTTTTTTGGGCTTTATATTTTCGATTTGATTGAAATGAAAGCAAACCACTTAAAAGAGAAAATGGTTTGGTTCGGGGTCTTGGTTCGGCTGGTTCCGTTTGAGATGTGAAAATATTGGGATCCTTATATAATAATAATCTTGTATAAAAAATTACAAAAAAAAAATAATAAACTCTACCAAAATTCTAAAAATTCGCCTATTGACTCTTTAAATGTTCAAATTTGGATTTAGCATATCAATCAGAAACCTTTAACGTTTATTTATGCAGTTAAGCGCCCGTTAAAATGTGACAGATATCTTGAAAGATAATTTTGCAAATATAATCGTGAGAGATATAATCGGATTATTGTCAGATTTACGAGGAATATGGGTTCGATTCGACTGTCGCCTATTGCCCGGGGCGTAATACTACTCCAACTGTAACTGCTCGCGTTGAGTGGTATTATGCCACGCCCACCTCGCGGCCGCCCCTTGTACTCACCCTCGATGTGGTCCGCTGGCAGCACGTCCTCGTCCGGCAAATAGGCCTCGTTCTCGATGCCGGCGATGCTGGCCGCCATAGCGGGTGTTTGCTGTTGCTGTGCGAGCGCCTTGCCCATGGTGGGCGTGGCCGTGACCGTGGCCGTGGCCGTGTCCTGGAGCGCCTTGAGCTTGCGCGAGCCGCGCAAACTGTTGCGCAGAAACTCATTCTGCTGGGCGATGCGCTCCTCCTCCTCGCGCCGACGTCGCAGCTGCTCCTGCAATCGAAGAGAAGGAAGAGACGCGGAGTTAGTTGGCGCTGCGAGAGACATCGATGGCTTCCGCCGGGCGTGGAAAAACATCCACGTTCGCTAATGCAATTAGCGCTGGCATGGCAGAGAGCGAGACGATAGGCGGGCACCGACTGAGCGCATACCCTGCCGCAGACGCGATTATGTGCATTGCAGTTCTTGGCATCTGCCGCAAGCTGTTGCCTTCTGCGAAAAGAGCTTAGCCTATGCGTGGCATGCAACAAATCACTGAAGTGGGCCAGACAACAACAACAACGGCCACGACATCCGCGCAGCGAAGCCCCCCAAGTGCCGGGGGGCTCTGCTTGGATTAGGTCAGTGGGTGGCCGAGTGCTCCCCAAACTGTTCGCACTCAACGCACGGAGCTGGCAACAAGTCAAAAACAGTCAACGGACAGCGGGCTAAAACGGTTCGTTAACGTTCTAAAAAATGCATGCCAAAAAATCGATAAATCTATATTCATCATCAGAACTTTGCCTTCTCCTCAACTATATGCAATGCCATTGCAAATAGCAATGCAATTTAAAAATTAAAAATCTTATCATGAACATAATTCTGTCTATAGCCTATATATAGGGCTGTAAGCCCTAAGCAAAAATGTTCCGTTCGCGCTGTCAACTCTGGGTTCATTAAGCTAATTTTTCACATTTATGAACATTTACGAATTATGTTCGGAGCCCTTTATAATTTAATCAATTTATTTATAATTTGTTCACAAACAAAACTCAAAGTTGATTAAAACTCGTTTGCCTACATCTTGTCTTTAAGCGCGAAATTCTAAGAGACGAAATTCCAATTTAACGAAGAATACAAACAAAATTTTTAAAATAAAATAAACTTTTATGAACCAGACCATTTTTTGATAAGCATGGTTTGCTTCGGGTTTAGGTGCACTCTCTTTTCAAACCTGGTTCAGTTCAGAGTTCGGTGCAAAATTGAAAAGTAATAAATGTTTCGAGTTCGAACCGGTTCGGTTCAAGCCCAGTTTGCAGCCTTGGTTAGTAGTTGATATAAACCGACTGTGGCAAGAATTAAAGTCAGTAATAAAAGGTCAAATGGTTAATAAATTGATAGCTGTGACAAAAGTTTTACCGTTTCACAACTCCGCACTTAGAAACAGCGGAAAAAAAGGTAAGAACGTTGCAGTCGGGTGTAATCGTTTGGGCAATACTCGTTCACAGTCAAAAACTCTTAGAATTATCATTATTTTGGAAAAAAAATATAGATCTTTGTAATTTGCATTTGAATTTGAATTTTCGCATCTTATATACATATACATAAATTTAATAGATTTGCGCTCGGGTTAATTTAAAAGAGATGGGCCCAAAGTTTGGTGCAAAACGGTTTTATTGTTATTAGATAATATCAAAAGTGTAGACATATTTTAGTATTGTTTGGACACGCACTCATGAGAAAGAAATTCCCTGTCTATATTTTAAGAAGTGCGCGATATGGCAAATCAAGTTGCGGCGTGTCGCAGCTGCAATTTCGGTTCCGCCGTAAGACACTTGACCGAGAGAGATAACAAAATTGGCCGAGTCCGACAGCTGAGCTGAGCGAAGAAATGTTCTAGGGATGTTTGGCAAGAAATAAAACAAAGCCCGAAAGAATAAAACAACGGAAAGGCGCTGAAAATGCCGAGAGAAACAAAAGCGACGAAAAAAAAAATAAGAATTTGCTGGACTTGCATAATGTGAGCGCAGAAACGAGGAAGAAGCAACAACATCAGCAAAAAAATATTCAGACAGAACGTGTGGACGAGGCGGGGACGGAGCCGGGGGAGTTCAGTTCGCTAGCGTGAATAAAAAACGATGTGAACCAAGTGAAACTTGAAAGACAAAAACAAAAAAAGCAAACAAGTAAGAACGCTGCAGTCGGGTGTAACCGACTGCGCAATGCTCGTTCACAGTTGCAAACAGTCGAAAATGGTTTTAATTATTATTGGTTTTTTTGTAATTTGTGTGGCGGCCGAAATTGAACGGCACTGTGGCCCACCCGTCCCCAAATGGGCGTGTCAAAGAAATATTTTCTTGCTCTTTATCAGTAATCTTATGTTAGTATATATGTCTGCAAAATCTTGTATAACTAGCTTTAAGGCTGAGGCAGATTAAATCGATTTGGCACACTTTTAAGTGTAAAGTGCCAAAGCCAATATGCCCGGTTCGCAGCGTGAACGAGCATACAAATACGAATACAAAGTGCAAAATAGCCATGCGTTTGGCATTGAGGCAGCAACTTGAATGGCAGCAGACCGGCCCAGACGGACGGCGAACAGTTCGCAGCAGCCCGAGCAGCGGCAGAAGTGGCCGAGACAGAGCAACAACAACACTTTGAGGAACCAATAACAATTATTGCGTTAGCGAAAACCAGAATTCAAGCATGCTCGGCGTATACTTAATCACAGGCATAAGCCACCATTTTCAAATGCCATTCCCGCTGCCCACGCGCAACAATTTGCCGCCACTTGAGTTTGATTGAATCGCATGGAATTCTATTTGCTCCAAACTGGCTGTGGGATTACCGAGCTCCGCCGTGCCGAGCTGTCAATATCGGTTGGGGCACCCGCTGCCGCTAGATCGGCAACGGCAACAACAACGCCGACAACAACAACAAGCAAATAAACGTTAGTTGTCTTTCCACTGTGGTTCCCGTTCTTGTTGTTGTTGCTGTTGCCGTTGTTGCTGTTGCTGTTGCTGTGCATGACGTCATCGTCGACGGGCATTAAATAAATATTGCCAAGGCGCGTAGAGCAAAAATTAAAAATTTATTAACTTGCTCGTTGTTTGTTTTCGTTTTTAGCTTTGTCCAAAGCGGGCATTTCAGCTCTGCTGCAGTCTTTGTAACACTTTGTAACAGCTATTTTATGACCTATTAGACACCAGACTGAATATTACGTATCTAGTTTAAATTAGGTCATATATTACCAAACTCATTAAGACTTAAAAGGCACTTTAAGCAGCTTTTTGCTTATCCACCAGTAGAAACTTTGGATCTGTATAGCTGTTAGGCTCTATATCTGGTCAAGTAAAATAAAAACCATGGCAGCTATATGTCATAGTGACTGGGCTGTTGGTACTGATTAAAGATATATATACTTTATGGGATCGGACATATTGTAATTCGTGACAAAATTATAAAAAATTTGTTTCGAATTCCTTCTATTTCAAGAAACGAAATAAATAATACTCCTAACTTCTAATTTGAGCCGTTTTGAAGGGCTAATAGTTAGAATAAAACAGTTGGAGCTGGAGCTATGCCAAAATTGAAAAGCTGAAACTGTTCAAACCAATAATTAGGTTTAAGTTATTAATAGTTAAAATAATAAATGAAAGTACTTTAAATTTCAGTTGGTTGCCCTGTTTGAGGTATAGCTAAAATTTAAGCACGATTTTCTATTATTTGAGTATAAATATTAATTTAAGGATTTTGTTGTAAATGTTGTCAATCAATATTAGTAAAATATGCCTCATATAAAAACATAACAATAAGTGTATCGATATATCGATCGCATCAATGCTAGAGCGATTTCTTTTTCATTTCTGAGGATTAAACGCGCTAGATGGAATACCCCTGCTGTAAAGGTTGTCAATCAATATTAGTTAAATATGCCTCATATAAAAACATAACAATAGGTGTTTCGATATATCGATCGCATCAATGCCAGAGCGATTTTTGCTTTCATTTCTGACAATTAAATGCGCTAGATGGAATACCCCTGCTGTAAATGTTGTCAATCAATATTAGTCAAATATGCCTCATATAAAAACATAACAATAGGTGTATCGATATATCGATCGCTGCAATGGTAGAGCATTCAAGTGTCGGCGTGAGTTGGCAGAGAAGCTCGTTGGCTATCGCTGGGAAAGCTGCTGCTGCTGTTGCTTTAGTCGAGCAACTGCGGAGCCAGTTAGCCTACTTTGTCGGTAACTGGTTGCCGTTTGTCGTTAGCATATATGTAGATAAAGCCAGTTGGCGATAGCAGCCGAAGGTTGCTGCCATTTAAAGGGAAAACCAACAGAAGCAACAACGGCAGCAGCAGCAGCAGCAACAGCAGCAACAGCAGCTCCATTTGGCGTTTCGAAATTTGATTTCGGCTGCTATTTACTGCTGCTGCTGTTGCTGCTGCTGCTGTTGCTGCTGGTGCTGCTGCTGCTGTTGGGGCGTCGGCTTGCCACACTTGCCTGTTGTTGCCGCAAACGCATCGAGGAGCGTTGGACTTGCGTGCCGCGGCGCAGGGCGGATGATCCTTGATGTTGCTGCTGCAGTTGCTCGATTGTTGCTATTGTTGTTGCTGTTGTTGCATTGCCGTTCATATCACAATATTTGATAATGTTGTTGTTGTTGTTGTTCAAATTGACGCTCTGCTTGTCATTTTCCTTCTCAAACAGCATTTGCTGCTGTTGTAATTTGGCGCTGTTGCTGTTCATGATTAGATTGCTGCCGCTGCTGTTGTTGTTGTTGTTGTTATTGTTGTTGTTGTTGTTGCTGCAGAGCACATTCAGCATGGGAGATGCTGCTGCAGCGGTTGCCGCCGTGTCAGCTGTTAGTCGCTGCTGCTGCTGCTGCTGCTGCCACTGCACGCCAGCAATATCGTTGTCCACTCCCGTTGGCGATGTCGATACGACCATGTCATGCGATTTGAATGTTCCCTTTTTGTTGTGTTTTTGTTTTTGTTTTTTCTCTTTTTGACTCGACGTTTGTCAATGCATATTTTAGATTGTTCTTTGTTGTTGTTTGTTTTGTTGCTGCATCGCTGCGCAGAATTTTATAAATTATTGCACTGTTCCGATCGACAAC
This sequence comes from Drosophila robusta, assembly GCA_035043565.1. Lineage (NCBI taxonomy): Eukaryota > Metazoa > Arthropoda > Insecta > Diptera > Drosophilidae > Drosophila > Drosophila robusta. Next base: position 21,586,205 of record JAWNMW010000257.1, on the reverse strand, counting down.
TCCCGGCCAAATGTTGTCGACAGCAACTATGTAAATGGAGCCCCGCCCCTTTTAGCCCCCTTATCCCCCACACTCTCGCGCATACATTTGAATATGAAATAACTTCGGTTTGGCTCTTCTGCATTTATTTAACTCGACTATGCAACTTAATGCGCATTTAAAAGCAGCTTTTGTTGCTGCTGAAAAAAAGAAGAGTGAAAGTTGCAGCGACAAAAGCCAGAGTTCTGCATTCCCTGCTGTGGCCAGGATGTACAACAGCAACACGAGCAGCAGCAGCAGCAGCAGCAGCAACACGAGCAGCAGCAACGATTCCATAGACTTTCCATTCAACAAGCATTTGCAACGCTCGTGCGACTTACAACAGCTACAAAAACTTTTTACTTTTATGCATTTATTTATTTACATATTTTTGTTTTGTTTTCATTGAGTTGTTGTTGTTGTTGTTGCTGCTGTTACGCCCTTTACGTGCGTCGCGTTGCAAATGACCCGCTGACGTCGCCGTCGTTTCAATATTTTTCTTCTTTTTTTTTTGTCGACGTTCACAAAATACAAAATTTCAAATAAAAGCAGAAAAAAAAATACGTTTACGTTTTACTGTTTACTGTTTACGCCGATAATTATTTCAGTTTCCCCATATTTTTGCGATGCAAATTAAGCGCGGTGAGTCAGCGACAAAAGGCGCAAGAATATTTGTCAAATATTTGCCTCGGCCTGAAGAGCTTTGCACACGGGCAAGCTGGTCACACTGTTCCTTGGCCAGTTGCTCACGAGTCCCTTCAGGAGTCGTTGCGTTTATTATGCAACTATTGTTGCACAACTGCTGTTGGTTCTATTGTTGTCGCCGTTGCTGTTGTTACAGTTGTCGAGTTGGCTCGAAAGCAGCTGTTGCTGCTGCTGTTGCTGCTGTTGCTGCTGCTGCTGCTGCTGCTGCTGCTGCTGCTGTGCTGCTGCGTGTAGGCCGTTCGCCCATTCCCCGTAATAAATGACTTTGTAAATGTTGTTTTTTTACGTTTTCGCAATTGTTTTTAGCCATTTAGTTTCTGTTATTTTTTTTTGCGACGTGCTTTGAACGCAGTTTTTGCTGCTGGCCACGCCCAATTTGCCTGAATTGCCAACCCGGCAACGGCTCTCAAACTGCACAGCGGGAGGACGCATTGCAACTGTTGCTTAAAACAACACACACCCAGCACACACACACACACGTTACACACGCACAACAAAAAAAAAAAAAAATTAAGTCAACTAAACAAATTAGGTTTATGATCGACCAAATATGCGTTTATATGTACATATATCCGATACGCTCGCAGTTCATATGACTTATCGGCCCACAGAGACACACACACACACACGCCTATACACACACACACACACACACACACACGCACGTTTGCTCGATGAGCAGAAGCTGAAAATGCGGCCGATCGCAGAACGCGTAGAAAAACAACTAAAAATGCCAACTGAAAAATCATAACAAATGAGCGGTAAAGCGGCCCCTGCTAGCCCCCACTGCCCCCCCTTTGGCAGTCGCCGGCCGCAGTCGCCGCAGCGCCGCAGCGCCAGCCCCGCCCCCCTCGCCCGCCCCTCGCTTACCCGTTCAAGTGCTCGGCGAGAGCATGAGTAAGTGTAAAGTGAGCGCATGTCGGCGAGTGTGTGCGTGTGTGTGCGTGTGTGTGTTGGGTTTCTCTGTCGGCGTGTGTGTGAGTGTGAGCCCAGTTTGCAGCCGTCGCTGCTGTCGTCGATGGGCCAACACAAGCGGCGGCAGCAACAACAAAATAACTCGCAGTGTGTAAAACAAAATGCGATGGCTTTTGCCTCTTAACTGTGTGTGTGTGTGTGTGCGTGTGTGTGTGTGTGTGTGTGCGTGTGTGTGCGTTAATACACACACACACATGTGTTGTTGCCTTCATTGCCAGCCGTCGTATAAACACAAATGCAAAAACAAAAACCATCTAAATACACGTAAGAACGTTGTAGTCGGGTGTCACCGACTGCCTAATACTCGTGCACAGCTTTTATCATTTTATTGATAACTGTTCTTTTGTATAAATATCGATCGCAAGTTTTCGGCTCGATTTTAAGAGGAGCTTGCTGATTTTGGCTTTAAAATTGTTTAACGCCCAAATAAATTTTTTCTTGACCTTTAGAGGAGTTATTCAATAATCTGATTTTGGTGTATCTAGCTTAAGAAGTAAGCCAAATATACAGACGTGTTCAATATCCAACAAACTATTTTAGAGAGGGTCTACAATAAACTGTCTGAAGAAAACTGATTTATCCCTCTTTAAAGCGGATAGAGGTATGCAGACTAAATCGATTTGCCACGCCCCCAGTGGGCGTAGCCAAAAGATCTTAATACGTTATGTGACGCGGGTATACACGAATATATATACGACGTTTCAAGTCACTAGCTGCAAAAGCAGCGAAAGAAATCGCGTTCATGCGGACGAACAGACGAACCAATATACTCTATTCAGTTCGTGCACGAGTATCAAAATTGCCTAACTAATTTGAGTAGTTGGGGGCAAAAATGTCGCCGAGCGGCAGTCAAAGCGCTTTTGACAACGCTGACAACCCCTTTAACGGCACAGCGCGCAAACCGTTTACAACAGTTAACAATAAGTCAATAAGTACACGAATATACCCTACAATTAACGAAAAATCCCATTGTTTATATTATTAATTTCCGGTTGCCAGCTACAAATACAGCGAAATTGAGCTTAGTCAGGTGTGTTGGCTACAAAGCACAACAACAACAATTGTCAGCGGTTAGGTTCGCGGTTCGAACCTTTAGGTTCGGTACGTGCCAGAATGTTTTTGTATATTTATTATTTATAAGAAATTATGTATATTTATTATTTATAAGAAAACACATAATTTTCTGTTGCTTGCCTTTTAAAGGAAGGTTTTTTTGTTTGGGCAACTGGATTTGATTTGAGCTAGCCAGGTGATAACCGCTTCAGTCGGGCCTTCTTACTCAACCTAGCTGTTGTCATAGTTCAAATTATAATTATAAAAGTTTGCCAGCTTTGATTATGGACAAGGTTCACAAGAAATGGCCGACAATTCGGGCCACATTGTACATCTGCGTAGCCACAATAATTAATGCGTTTAATCATCTAAGCGCCAAGTTGCGGCAGCTCATTCGCAGGATAAATGTCTATGTGATGCTATTTTGATGTACATTTTCCACAAATGCTTCGACCTCCATTCACAAACGCCCCAGCAGATATATATTATATATAGATGCGGTCATATCGGTCATGATGCTGACCAGGTTACTGTACCGCATCCATGAGGTTTATCTATTGCTGTCTTCCCCGAAACCAATTAGGATAACAAAGAGAGAACATCGCTTGAATTGGCTCTTGTAATGCCAACAGGAACTAAAGAACGGGTATCGATATATATATATAATGCTTCAGCTGTAAACAAAATAGGACGAAACAGGCTGGCCGTCACAATTTTTATATATCTTTTCACAACACAATATTTGAAAGCTCTCTGCAAAAGAAATTTAATAGTAGCTCGCTTGATTTCCACCAGGAGTTAATAAATGTTATTCATGGCAATTAAATTAATTTGCACTCTGATTTCTAGGAGTTGACTACGACAATTTCCCTTGGAATAGTTCTCAAAGCACCAGCTTAAAGACTCAAAAATCGGTGAGCAAAAAACAGTTTTTTTTATATCATTGGAGAAAATATTATATTTTTCTTTAAAGATGGAAATGAGTAGACATTTGTAATATGATAGGGTATATACATATATTCTTGGTCAGGACGACGAGCTGAGTAAATATAGCTTTATAAATCATTTAATAATTTATAAAAAAATAATTTTGTCTTCGGCACACAATAGTTTATATAGTTTTTATCTAACTATTGAAAATTGAAAAAAAACTATTATAACGCTTTTGTGACCTCTACAAGATAGGAGCTATACAGCTGGGGACTTGAAATTTGTTATATATGTAAATATAGTTTATCTATTCGATAATGCCGATAGATTTGCCAGATAAAAAATACAAATACAGATCACGACTATTTCACCTTGTTAATACGTCCGGTAGAAAAATTTAAAAAAATAATTAAATTACAATGTAAGAAAATAATTCATATATAAATACATAAATTTATATAGTTTCTCTCTCGCTCTCTCTCTCTGTTTTCACACTGACTTCCCCTAATGGCCATTAAATATCACGGTTTGAGCGGCTCGCCTCGCTTCAGTGGCTCTTCAACTGTGTGCTTGGCGTTTTTAATTAATTATACCTTTGGCATTACCTGCCCGCATTCGTTGCTGCTGCTCCTATTGATTTTCATCCGCTCCGCTACCCGCTACCCGCCCCCACCCCCAGCCCCACCTGCCAGGTGCGTTTTAGTATTCGCGCTTACGCCCCCGCCTGCCCTTTGGCCTCCAGCGCACACACACACACACACATTGCTTCAAACTTTGCATAATTAATCATTGCACTTAACAATTTCCTCCGTCCACACGGCTTATTCTAGAGAGCCGGAGCATCACCCACGCAACTGAATGCTTGTTATTGTTATTGTTTTCGCTGTGTCTCCGCCCACTCCGCCCCGCCCCTGCGTCACCACCTGCGCAGTCGGTCGAAAGTGCGGCACACAGAAAAAGTTGTTGAGTAACTTTTATTCACGCTGCCCGCACACCGCTCCCCACTCCCCACTGCTCCCCACTCCCCACTGCTCCCCACTCCCGCCCCCATTTGGCCTGCACTTCGTTTGCATTGTCTTCTGTGCGGTAAACTTTGTAATAGTTTTCCTAGTTAAAAGCCAGATTGCCCAGTTGAGGCGTCTTTGATGGCTAACGGTTTGAGAGCCACTGGGCGCACTGGTCAATGGCCAGCAAGAGAACAACAGTTAAATCAGCCGCAAATAGCCAAACGCCGTACCGGAAGCGTTGCCATAGCCGCCGTCGCCGGCGTCGTCCATTGTCACAGTGCAAACAAAGGTGCTATTACGCCGAGCGGCGGGGGCGGGGGCCGGGGCGGGGCGGGGCCGGGCCACGAGCACGAGCACAGCGAGTGCGGGGTGTGCGGAAGGGCGGCTACCTGCCGTGCATGCCGACTACGCTAATGCACTCAACTGTGGCGACGTTCGAAGTTCGATTCCTGAGTTGCAGGCCATGTGCACACAGTTTGGGGGCCACTGTGGGCCAGGCAAGGGCTGCATCTCCAGGGTTGACAGGCAGGTTGTAGTCGGGTGTCACCGACGCCGCAATACACCCTCACATAACATGGCATAGTTGCAGCTTCAAACTTCAATTATTATAAACATTTTATAATTTTAATTTTAGTTTGCATAATTTTGCAAAAATATCGATTGTTTTAATTTTCAGCTCGATCTTTAGAAATGCCAAATTCGGTGACACTGACTCTCCAAATTTGTAGCAGATATCGATAACCCCAATTGGACATGCCTAATACATTTTTTCTTGATCTTTTGGGGACTACACAAAATCTGAACACTATTTAGTCTCTTTTCACATAGTGCATTTTCAAATATGACAATAATACAAAAAATCTTTAAAATAATACCAAACGCAATATTTATTAACATATCAAAAATACTACACTTTTGCAGCAGTTAAATACCACGCTGGCTTAGAAAGCCGAAACATCAAAAAATACTAAAAATAGCCCGCGACAAGCCGGACTTGACTGCCGATAAATTAGCTAATTGGCAATATTATTACACACTTAAAATGTGTAAGAATAAGTATTCTAATTTTGCACAAATGTAACAGGCAGAAGAAGGCAACTCCGAGCTCACATAAAGTGTTGTTATATTTTTGGTCAGCATCGATATCCGACTCGACTTAGCCATATCAAGAGACTCGAAGTTTATTTTTAAATTGTTGATATTATAATTGTTTGTAAACATTAAATTTTGTATGAACGTTAACACAGTTCGAGAATATTTCACGTTACCAAGTTGTTATTTAACTGAAAATAACAAATTGCGACGAGTAACTGGAATAAGAGTATATGCAATACCCTGTTCAAATGTGTGAGGTCTATGTTAAGTATTTAGTATTAAGTATTAAGTTAAGTATCAAAAATTGGTTGTCAACTTTTTTGAATGTTTCCAATTAATAGTCTCGGCGTGGACTGAATATGTGTTATAAAAGACACTTAAGTTATGGTATTCAACTTTTATATATCCCATATTTATCCCATTTTATATTCATTCGTCGTAATTCTTAATTTGTCTTCAGTACTCAGTATAAATATTTTGTACTTGATTTAAATATGACTACAAAAATAAATAATGCAAATAAATGCAAATTCAAATAATTCCAGAATTTTCGAGATTGATTTGACTAATCAAGAATCAAACTTAAATTTTCAACTAAAAATTTAAGAATTTTAAACTTCATTTAGTACTGCATTTTTTGTCGGTGTACTAAAAATATGTGGAAAATTTAACTTATAATATTGTTACAAAAAATATGTGAGAAAATTGTAACTTAAGTGTTACATGCTAACTAAATTAATATTGGCTTCAAAAGTTGGCTCAAACTGAAATGCACAGCACCCATCACAGTTTGACAGCCACTTGTTAGGGCTTGACAGCCACATAAGATGGCAAATAATTTTCCATAGCCTAAAGGCAGGCGCAAAGCGAAATTCAGCTGCGATGGCATTTATATAGCACATACATATACACATACATATACATATACAGAGAGGGAAACGTTCGCTCACCTGATATTTCTTGATGCTGTCCAGCTGCTCCAGCGTCGGCTCCACAATTTGCGCTATTTGCTGTTGTTGCTGCAGTTGCTGTTGCAGTTGCTGTTGTTGCAGCTGCTGCTGCTGCTGCTGCTGGGTGGCAGCACCGCCGCCGTTGCCGGGCATGCGTCGATCTGGCAACTGCGGCGCGGGGGCGCAGTTGATGAGGCGCCCATCCTTTTCGATGCGCAGATGATCACGGGGTGGCGGCAAGGGCTTGGCGTTGCCATTCAGCTGCGATCGAAAGGCGGGCGGGGATAACAAGAAAGTTGGAGAGACAGAGAGAGAGAGAAAGAGAGAGAATGATTAGTTTATATTTTAACTCTGTTTGCTTTTCTTTTGTGACTACATTTATGCATGTATGTGTGTGTAGTATGTGTGTGTGCGTGTATGTGTGAGTTATGCACAAGTGTTGGTATTGTTGCGGGTGTTGCTGCTGCTGTGGCTGCGGCTGTGGCGGCTGCTGCTGCTGCTGCTGCTGCGTGGCTTGCAAGTAATTTAATTCAATTTACAAGAAAGGAGCTTAGCGCCTGGCTAAAAGTAAATGCAAGTCCTTCTCCATATAAAGCCAACGACGTTGAACCATGTGCTGTGAATTATGCGGCTCATTTTTCTCGGCTTCCTCTTCGTCGTCTTGCAATATATATATATATATATACATATGGATCAAGTATTTGTATGCACAAGCAGTTACCCTTTGATTCATTTGCATTGTCAATTGATTTATTCACGTCGCGCCCGATGCCCCGCCCCCTTCGCTATTGCTCGGCTAAATCAAGGGGGCAATCCCCGTGCAACCCCTTGCTAAATTTATTGACACCGATTTTTATATAAATTACTGAAGAGTTCGCTTTTGGCTGTTGTTACAACAACAACAAAAAAGAAAAAAAACACACGCACATACACACTGGTTGTAAGCACACACACACGCACACAGAGAGAAATTAAGCTGCAGGGCGGCTGGGTGGCGCATGGGCGTGGTCTTGGCAGAGCTTAGGATTATGTTGCTAACGAGGGCAACGCGGCAGCCGAGAGAATTAGGCCAGCGTTGCTTGAGCAGCAAGGGGGTGGGGGAGGGGGGGGATGCGGCCACCCAGGAAGGAATTAAATCAAAAAGCCATAAAAGGGGAAAGGGATAAAAGAGACAGCGAAACGTGGCTGGGGCTGGGGGCTGGTCTGAATACTACAGAGCGTGGACAAAGTGGTTGCCGAGGGGGCGGAATATAATTAGCAGCTGCAATTCTTAGCCCGAAACAAACAACAGCTAAATCAAAAGAAACAGCCAAAGAAACCTGTAGTCAACACACCCTACAAGTTGAGCTTATGAAATTATACAATCCATAAGAACATTTCACGTTCCTTCCCTACTATTCTTTTCATTGATTTCTGCATACTCAAAGTCAATGAAAAATGAATTTCTTTTTTGCCTGCTGTTTTATCATTTTGTTGAAAAATGTACTTTATAGTCGACGTATATATAAACCTATAAAAATGTCGATGACATCCCATTAACTTAAGTGGCGCTGAACTTTCATTTTTCCGGAAATTTCAAATTCAGTTTTTTGGTTAAAATATTTAGACTTGAACAGGAAGCGCAGTTCTCGTATATTTTCTTATGAATTGAATAAAATATATAACTGAACCATAAAGAAAAGAAGAAATTTAAGAAGGATAATTTTTTTTAGTCGAAATCGATGATGGCAACTTGATGAAATTTATGCTATAAATAAAACCAAAATGGTTGATTTTAAATCTACAAAACAAATGATTTCGATACGGAATAGCTTTATTGGTATTATTATTATTTAAAGTATAGGATATACTAACAACTTTTTTTTTAAGTAGCACTGGCTGCTATTGCACTAGCCTGGCATTTGAACCCGTGCCCTAGCTCAAGTTATTTCTTTCTAGTGTGTCAATCCGAAACTGATTAAACTGATTAACGGCTCTGCTTTGTTGTCTAAAAGTATGGCAGCGCTCTGCGCTGCTTTGTGTGCTTATAAATGGTAAATAAAAGAGAGAGAAAATGCAAACAGTATGCGGAAATTGCAACGATAAATGTAGCAAGTTGTCGCTGCTGCTGCTGCCGCTGCTGCTGCTGTTGCCAACGCCAGAGCAAATGTTGCCGCGGTGTGTGGGAAACGCTCGCAATTGCTGCCAGGCAACGGAAATGCTGATGAAATGCAAATTGCTGCTGATTTATGTCATAAAATGGCAGCGAATGAGGCGACAAAAGCTAGTGAGGCAGCGGGGACAGGAGGCGGGACAGAGCCAGAGTCTGGCACAAAGAGGCTAATCGACTGTTCCGTAAAGAATGCCAGTTGCCAGTTGCCAGTTGCCAGTTGCAAGTTGCCAGTGGCAAGTGGGTCGGTGTCGCTAGTTGCAATTGCGCGGCTTGCGGCGCTGCGATTGACAAATTACGTGGTCAAATTTAAACTAGGACAGAGCAATAGGAAGAGCGAGACAGAGAGAGAAAGCAAGGAGAGAGAGAGAGAGCGAGGGAGAGCGGTGCGACGTGGAAATTGAAAATTGTAGCGTTACAAGCTATAAGTCGGGTGTAGCCGACTGCGCAATACTCGTTCACAGCAAGAATAAGCGGTCTTAATTATTATTGTTATTTTGGAAAAATATCGGAGCTAATCCGAAAGCAGAAAACTTTAACAGGGTGGGAGATATGTATATTTGATCGGTCTTTAGAGGGATCCTTCAGTAATCTGTCTGCAAAAATATCAAGTATCTAGCTTTGAAAGTGAGTGAGATGTATTGTATACATATATACATATATACAAAATATATATATATATATAAAAGTGAGCGAGATGTATTATATGATTTAGCCCAATTGCCACGCCCCCAGTGGGCAGAGGCGAAAAATCTATACACTTTAACTGACGCGGATATACACTAGCAAAGACGGACAAACGGACATTGCACGAATCCAACATACTCTTCTTACCTGGTGAACGAGCATAAAAGTAGCAAAGAAAAAAAAGCATTGTGGTTGTTGGTATACCTCATCAGCAATGCGCTTGGCATCGCCGGCAGCAGGAGCAACGGCAGCAGCAGCGGCAGCAGCAGCGGCAGCGGCAGCGGCAGCTGGGCTCACGCAGCCGCAGTTGGTGGAGAGGGCCAGCGAGGAGAGCGTCGTGTGGGCGGTCGATGCGTTGGAGGAGCTGGCGTTCGAGAGCAGCGAGCCGCGCGACGAGAGATGCGCCGGCGGCGGATACCGCGGCGGCGTCTTGACGATCTCGACGAAGCTGTCGGGCACATCGACGGGCAGCTCGCGATGCTTGGCCGCCGGCGCCAATGTTGCCGGCAGCAGCAGGGCCATCCCTGTTGGCTGCTGGGCGGCGTTGTTGTTGGGCTCATAGCCGGGCGGCGCCAGGCTGAGATCATCGGGAACCGTTGAGCTGCTCGTTGTGGAGGCAGCGCTGGGTATGTGGCTGCTGTTGCTGCTGCTGCTGCTGTTGCTGCTGCTGGGCTGTTGCTGCTGGTGTGCATGGAGCTGTTGCTGTTGCTGCTGCAGCTGCGTGTGCTATGCAACGAGTTGCTGTTGCTGTTGCTGCTGCTTCTGCCTGCTGTCGACTTGTTGGGCGTGGCAGCTGCGCTGCTGCTGCTGTTGTTGTTGTTGCTGCCGCTGCTGTTGCTCGCCGTTTGCTGCTGCTGCTGCTGCTGCTGCAGGTGGCGATAGGCAATTGTTTCAAAGGTCTCCAGCGTCTGTTTGCTCAGCATATCGTCGAAGCCGCTCGACGATGGCGAGCTGGCGCCCCTGCAGTAAGCCTCATCCACCACGCACAACAACTCGTGGCCAACATTGTTGCCATTGTTGCCGTTGTTGCCGTTGCTGCCGTTGCTGCTGCTGCCAAATATCGCCTGCAACTTGTTGTTGCTGGGCATTTGTTGCTGCGCTGCCTGTGCGCCTGTTGCTGCTGCTGCCGATGTTGTTGTTGCCGTTGCCGTTGCACTGGCCGCTGCTGCTGCTGCTGGTTGCTGCTGCTGTTGCTGTTGTTGTTCCGTTTGAAGATCGTTTTCATAGTTTTCGATTTGTTCCAATTTGGTTTGTTGTTTTTGATTGTACAAGTTTTGTGTGGCCACATCAAGTGCAATTGTTGTTGTTGTTGTTGTTGTTGTTTGATGAGTGTTGTTGTTGTAGTTGATGATGTTGATGTTGTTGTTGTTCATGTTGATGTGAAGAATGATATGCAACAATTAACAAGTTGTTAGCATGATCATTTTTAGTTTTAGTTGTGTTCTTGGTGGTGTTGGTGTTGGTGGTGTTGGTGGTGGTGGTGTTGGTGGTGGTGTTGGTGATGCTGGTGATTTTTGTGTGGTTGGTCTTGTGTTTCTGTGAATGGTGGTGGTTGGATGGTGCGTGGTGCAATGTGGTGCGGTGTAAAGAAAATGCATGAGATGAGTGGTTGTGTGGTTGCGTGGTTGAGTAAGCAAGCGTGCATTTGTGTTGTTGTTGTTGTTGTGGTTGTTGTTACGACTATTGTTAGTTGTTAGTTGTTGTTAGTGTTGCTTGTTTGCCTGATTTAATCAAGCGCATTTGTGATTGATTTGCTTTTCTTTTTGGCTGGTGCTTGCCTAATTGGGTTGGCGGTTGTTGTTGCCCCTGAACGGGCGGTTTCTTACCTGCGGCGGACGGGGTGGCGGATATCTGGGTGGCGTCTTGTTGCGTGCTATAAACGTATCTGGACAGTCGACGGCCATCTCGCGATGTGGACCTACACACACACACATGCAAATAAACGATGCGGTTAGTAACAGTTGTTAGCTGGCGGGCTAGTTGGTTAGCTTACCGTTATCTTGATTCACCGACAGCATGGTCAGCATTTCCTGATCAATCTCTCTAATATCACTTGAGTGCGTGCGATAATGCTGCTGCTGCTGCTGCTGTTGCTGCTGCTGTTGCTGTTGCTGATGGTGCAAATGATGATGCTGGCCACTTATGTAATCATCGGGCAGACATGGCTTCAGGTCGTCGCCATCAATGACCACAATGCTGGAGCCGGAACGGCGACGTGGCCTTGAGAAACGCAAAGAGTCAAGGGCAAAGCGGGTGAGTATAAATAAAAAACCAAACTGTGCAATTTAAATGTGGCGCCCGAGCAGGGACAAGTCCACTAAAATTCAATATTGCGCCCGAGCAGGGACATTTAGGACATAGTCTTATCACAGTTTAATAACAGTCGAAAAGGGTCTTAAATGTGATTTGTAATTTGCAAAAATCTCAAGTTTGTAATTTTTGGGAGAGAGAGCTGTAAAATGATGGGAGATGTCGATTTGCACGGTTTACCCGCCCTCAAGATATATATATATATATAGCGGGTCATCAGTGAAGTGTGTGCAAACACCAGATGTACTATCTAGCTGAGGGAGACTTATAGCTTAAATCATACTGCTACAAATGTGAATAATTTATCAGACTAGGGTATACACGATTATCTATTCCAAGTTTCAAAATTGCGGGAGGAAATACTCAATACAATATACCCTTTGTACTTCGTCAACAACTATTAAAAACAAAAAAACAAAAGAAAAATGTTGCTACTGGGCGGGCTCGAACCCAGGACGCACCGGAAGCCTTAACTGCGCGTCAGACAACAGCGCCACCTACCGGGCAATTGTTGGTATGACGAAGTTCGAAAGGAATGCCAAACAACTGCAAATGAATTCTAATCAGGAACACTTGCTGAATTCATGTTGAGAAAATATTGATTTTTGTAGGTTGTGGGGAAGGAGGAAACTTTGTCGTCCGATCGTCAGAGGTGTCTCTATTTCTAAAACTGAGTGAGATATATGTATATTTGTACGATTTGTCACGCCCCCAACAAATCTTAGCACTGTAACGTATACGACAATATATATCTGTAGTTTTAAGTCTCTGCTGCAAGAGCCCAAAAGCCAATACCCTTTCTGTTCTATTTGTGATTTAACAAATGACGTTACTGCAGCAATTTAGGTTTTCTTTTGCGGCACTCAAGCAATTTTCGCCTAGAATGCCAGAACTGTTTTCCATTTGCACAATCGCCACAATCGAAGAAATATTGTTTGATACTGAATGCCTCGACTTATTAACAATTTGCTGGTTGCGGTCTTTGCTCTCTTCTGCTATTTCTTTTTCTGTTGCCTTTTCTATGCTGCAGCTGCAGCAAGCGGCAGCATCCCCAATGGCGAATCAATCAGGTATCATCCAGCGCTAACACGCGTCTCCGAAGGCAACAATCAAACAACACCTTTCACGATGCTGTGGCTCGGTTTCGGTTTCGGTTTCGGTTACGGTTTCGGTTTTGGCCTCGCTCCTGGCCGATAAAATGCATCGTCCGCCAATGTGGCAGGTAGAGGTTGAGGCGTGTTGTGGCGATTGCTATGCTAGTTATGCCGTGCAAGGTATGTCGCAATCTACGTGTCCGCCTCCTTCTTACTGTTTTGTTCACCCGTGCAGGTGAGAAATATGTCTGACCGAACATTGGCTGGAAAATTGAATGAATTTTCATTGCTGGAAATTCGAGCTGCCTGTTATCTTTCTTCAATTTTAGCCGCTCCCTCTACAATTAAAAATGTGACCCGATCTTGTGAATTATATCTATATATATATATATGTTTAATAATAATATTGCTATTGCAGGTATTGGTTTTTCTAACCTACCATTATTTTTTGTATGCACGCACGTACTTCATTTGTGGCGCAGGCCACGCAATATACGTAATGCAAGTCTGTTAGTCTTTTTTTTATTTTTTGACATCGTGTTTTGCATACCAAATGTGGGACGTCTATCTGGGAGAGACAACAACATGGTATACATAATGCATACACTGATTGCCTCAACAATAGGCAACAATAGCAGGCAGAAGTAGTGTTGATTACGCTCACAACTTTCCTAATCAAGTTTCAATGTCTGAAGCCCCAAAATAGCATTTTTACGCAGTTCTAAACAAGTTCTAGTTCAATTGTATTTTTCTCTTTGAGCTTTATTAGTGGTTGAATATCAAACGTTATTTGCTTTTATTAAGTGTAAGAAAAGTTTTATTGTAAGCAGCAATTTTTCATATTTTTTGGCATAATTTTTGCAACTTTTTATCGGTGTGCCGAGGGTTAAATACCCTTGCAGATATGTACATATATATCTATATATATATATAAATATATATACCTAAATTTAACTTGCTTTTTTATCGATTGTTGATTTAAAGGTCTATATTATATATTATTTTGATCTTGCTGAAATAGAGGAGCCTAAAGTGTTCCGCCCAATTACCAAGTTTTGTCAAGGGGACTATAAAAGGCTAACATACATAATTTTAAATGCATAATGGAAAACAAAATGTTATATCATAATGTTAAAAGTGAATTAAAGTATAAATACGCTATTTAACATTTTTATGGTTTGTTAGATTTTGTTACTTCAAAAGTTAATATTCCATAAATACAATCAGACTATTGTTCTAAAGTTAATAAAAGTAAAAATAAGTGATGCCAAATTAAAAAAAAAATTTGGAAAAAAGCGACGACATTCAAATATATTTTATGTTGCTTTTCGGTTATAGCAGAAAGGTGGACGGATTGTTCTAGACAGAAAATGCTAAAGCAAAAATATGAGAATCAGTTAGTTATCTTGAGCTGGAGTGCACTCGCAGATAATGGAGAATGTTGGCTTAAACACACATAGAAACGGTTAGTTGGTGAATGCAAAGAGTGAGTGAGTTTGTGTTCACCTGGCCGAGCCACACTCACTCGCATTCACGCTCGCAATCACTCAGACACTCACACTCAGAGGCGAACTCACCATTGCTTCAAGATGCGCATTTTGATGTTGTAATTTGTTGTTGTTGTGCGTTTGTTATGCTCGCCCTTATCCTGGACTTTGGCACATTTCAGCTATTTGAAAGCTCTGCACACATACAAAAAAAAAGTCAACACGTTAACAAAAAAAAGTTTCGTTTAAACTGCGCATGCGCGCAATTCGAAACGAGCAATAGGCAACAGAGATAACAACAACAAAAATGCAGGCAAAAGCAGTTGCATTTTCGATTGCATTTGTTGTTGTTGTTTATTGACCAAAGTATTAATTACGACAGCAGCAGCAGCAGCAACAACAATGAACTGTAAAAAGTTGCTTGACCATTTTCTCAGCACTTTCGAAAGAAATTTTCGCTGTTGTCGTTCGTTGCTTTTATGGCTGCTGCTGGTGTTGCAGCAACAACAACAACAACAACAGCTCACTGCTTCAGTAGCCATCGACGTTGCATGTTGACCACACCAAACACATACATATATATACACTCGCACACACACATGCAGGCGCACACATCGCATAGTTTTTGCACATTTCAATTTAAACAGCAACAGAAATTTCAAGGCATGCGCGATCTGGCAACGCTGTGCCAGTAACTGTAACTACAGCAATTGTTGGGCGGCAGAAATGCGGATTGGTTTAAAAACAAGAAGAAGACTGCGCAGAACACACAGTACAAGGAATGGGCCATAAAGTTGCTGTTTGTTGTTGATATTTCTAGATTTAAATTACAATTTAATGAGTTTTTAGGAGCAGACACACACACACACACTCACACACACACATACGAGCAGCAGCTAACGGCGTGTTGCAAAACAAAACACAAATCACTGTTATTAAACATTTGTCATTGTGCATTTCGCCGGTCTGCTAACAGTTACATTCACTGTTGTTGTTGTTGTTTTTGTTGATTGTTGCTTGTTGCTTTAACTGCGCGACGCGACAACCAAACATTCACCTCTCTCTGCGAACAAAGTCAGCCATAGACTGAAAAACTAAAACTGCGACTGCGACTGCGACTGCGGCTACGAGCTGAGCTGACACAAACTAAACGCTGGCTCAAGCGCAAGCGAGAGAGAGAGAGAGAGAGAATAAGCGAGAGAGCGGCAGAAGAGAGCAGAGCGAAGAGAGAGCGCCCAAGCATGTTGTACCTGTCGGCAGCGCAAGTGCAGCGCACTTAAACGCACTCAAAACGAGAAAGTTTTTTTTTGTATTAAAGGATACACACACACATACACACACATAAGAGGCGCACAAACAATGGGTTTGGCAAATTGCGCCAGCTCAAGAGTGCACAAGCAGAGAAGCTCAAGCGCTGCACAGGAATAGGAATTCCAACAAAAGCAAATGAAGAACAAGTAAGAGTGTTTTAGTCGGGCATGCCGGGTCGAGCAGATACCCTGTTCTTAGTTAGTAAATATTAGGTAGATCATAACATCGCAGTTTCCTCTTTAAATATCTTTAATGTAATAAATTCACTAAAAATGTTTGGCTAAAATAATAAGTGCATTTATGATCGCATAAATGTTTAATATTCCTGAAAGATTGGCTTTTATTTCTTTAGTTTAGCTTATTTTAGGGGCTTGGCCCAGAGAGGTCTTGAAACTATTCCTTGAAAAATCCACTTCTTTGCCATATTTAGATCATCATAAATTTGTGTTGAATTTGTCAAGATATTTTCAAATAAAGAAAGTGAAAGATTGTTGATCTATACGATAACAAACATTCATTCATACAAATTTGATCGGCATATAGTATTCTAGTATTCTGTCTCCGAGATCGCGGCGATACCTATCCATATTCTTTTTGGGGTCAGAGTTGTGTTCCTCTGTCCGCCGCGTATATTTACACAAAACCATACTACCCTTGTTTGCCCATTTGAAATGGGTACAGAGTATAAGAAGAAGAGGAAGCAACAGCAACAGCCGTAAGGTAAAAGCAATCGAGCAAGCGTGCGCTGTAAAGTCGACGTCGACGCCGACGCCGGCAGCAAAGGCAGGTAAACATGTTTGCACACACACACACACATATGTGTTGTGTGTGTGTTGTGTGTGTATGTTGTTAAGCCTGTTGGTTAATACCTACCTTGCAGCATACAAAAGAACAAAAGGTGTGTGTACCGTCAATCAGCGTGTACACACACATGTGTATGTGTGTGTGTGTGCCCGAGTGTGTATGTGAGCGTGACTCAACAGTCGGGTATGTATACATACAAACATGCATACATATGTGTGTATGTATGTCTGTATGCTGCGACCGCGGCCGTTGCCCAAAGGAAATAGCAGCAGCAGCAGCAACAACAACAACCGGGGCTGATTGGCGCGCGCAGCTCCAAAGGCAGCCACAAAGTCCCAGCTACAGCCAGCACAACAGAGATGCCCAAAACTGATACACACACACACACAGACGTGCACTGGTATTTATTGTTGTTAGCCTGGCAGTAACAGAGAGCGATCGAGAGAGAGAGAGAGCAAGCGAACAGCGCCGAACGGACGGCGTCACAGGTAACAAAAATAATTAACGCATTGTGAACAGAGCGCTTCTATGCTACAAAATCACACTCATTGACATGGGCATGGGGATAAGTGCATAAATACGTGTGGGTGTGTGTGCATAGCACAAAACAAGGCGAGTGCTGTTGCCTCAGTGTTGCAGATCTGTGACAAGCTCAAAACGTAATTAACCGTCTATTCAAGCGGCCCACACTTTCTAAACACTTGCAATGCTGCTGCCGTGATCTACTACGTTTTCTGCTACGTTTTGTCCTTTAGATTGCTACCTTTCATTTGTCAGCACTTGGCTGCTATTCTTACTCTGGGCTGCTCTTTGAGGGGCACTTTATCTACTCCGAAAGCAGATAGAGCTTGAATAAGGCGAGGCGGGGGCCAACGCTAAGCAAACCAAAGTGCAGCGAAACAACGAAAACAAAACAAAAGGCAAAACCCCGTCGCTGTCGCTGTCGCCGTCGCACAGGTACCTTTCAAGCAGCAGAGCATCCTCCAAAGATACAATCAACAAAACAACAGCAACAAGGCACACACTTGAGGTACGTATGTGTATGTGTGTGTATCGTATGTCACGCATCTGTGTGTGCGCCTTTTGGGCATCATTTAGCCCGCCTTTGCCAGCTTTGACTTGGCCCCGCAGCAACAACTGCAGTCCAGTTGCCCAGAGTTATTATAACGGATTTATCTCAAGTTGCAGCACTGCACACACACACACATGCACACTAAGGCATAATATGATTTCATTTTATATTCTTGAAACTTTTGCGCTTTACTTGTTTGTGTTTTTTCTTCTTATTTTTTATTTAGTTTTTCTTCCACAATTCAAAAAGTTCACTCCCTGCTGCCTGCTCTCTTCAACAGTCGTTCGCTCTTCTCTGTCCCTGCCTCTGCCTCTGCCGCTGCCTCTGTCGCTGACTGGCTCCCTCTCTCTCTCTCTCTGGCTGCTAGGCTGCGCTCTGTTGCTTTAATATTTCACGCTGCCTGCGTTTGCTTCTTCTGCCGCTGTCGCTGTCACTCCCTCAGCCGCGTCGCAACGTGGGCGTTTGTAGTTGTTGTTTTTGTTTTTGTTGTCGTTGTTGTTGTTGCCGTTGCCAGGCATCACGAAAATTCGGCCCCGGCTCATAACGACAGGAAATTAATGTTTTAATTACAATGTGCGCTTGTATTTGAACTTCTTTTCCTTTTCCATTTGCCCTTTTTCCTTTTCCTTTTTCTTTTGATTTGGCTTTTTTTGATTTGGCTAGTTGGCAACGCTGAGCCGCTTAGATTCCGACTCCGGCAGCTCTAATTGATTTTTCATGGGTCCATGGGAAAGTGACCGCCACATTGGCAACACCAACAACAACACCAACAACAACAACAACAACAACAACAGCAGCAGCAGCCACCTCCGCGGTCCTACCTCAACGGTCGCCTCAAAAATGCTGCGCCTGCGCGTGCCTGGCATGCCGAATGCCAAGCGGGGCTCGAGGCTGGCTAGCTGCCCGGCTGGACAATAACATGGTCGGATACATGGCTGGCATGCCAATGCCGTGCAGCGAGCCCCTTTCAAGCCACAGCCATGCCTCAAACTGGGCTCTCCAGACATCTCCAATATTCCCAAATACAGTTGGGCGGACACATTTTAAGCGGCACATGTTCGCTATTTGTCGTCGCAACATTTACACCGCAAGAAATCAGTACTAGTATTTGGTGCTTTTGTTTTTTTTTATTAATAAATTGGGTTTCTGCAATGTCCTTCCTGTTCAGATTTGAAATATGTACACGGGGTAATCCGCGTCAGATAGTGTTAAAATTCTTCCTGACAGATTAAAAGTGACCAAAATGTTGACATGGAAAGTTCCCTTACAAATTTTCGAAATTTTCATTCGATAGTGGCTATCACAATTAGTATAAAGGAAACACATTAAATCTGATAAAACTGTCTTGTCACGCTTAAAGGCATTTTGGTCATGATTTGTCCTCTAGATTTAATCTGCATTTAAAAATATATATCGCTGTGTACTTTTGAATAGATTTTTCCTCCTAGGTTTTCGAAACAATATTAAAATCTTGTTGGATACGCAGTTTAAGTTTAAGTTGTCGACTAGGGCCTATGCTCAAAACCGGTCCAGTTGAAAAGTTTATTTTTAATTGTTATTTTTTAATTGTAAAAATATTGCAAGGCTTCGTGGTTTGGTTCTTATTGCACTGTGAACGAGTATTGCGATTTCGATTTTCTAATATTATTTATATAGATAGGCGTGGCTGGGCTACCAGGGCTGCAAACCCAAAAATAAATGTCGCTGGTTCGGTTCACGGTTCGAACACATGTGTCACCTCTGGGTTCGGTTCATGGACCCAGGATTTGGTTCGAATCTGCGTTCAGCGGCGTTAATTATCTTCAATAATTTTTTCATAAGCAACACTCAAAATTGATTCAAACTATTTTGCCTACTGCTTCTAAGAAGTCAGTTGCGTAATGAAAGAACCGTTAGGCGCGTGCTACAACATGGTTATGTATGTGTAGATAGTACATGTAAAATAAATTTATCAAATTAAAAAATATTATGAACGAAACTATTTTTGTATAAATATGGTTCGGTTTGGCTGTTTTTCTTCAAACGGGTTTGGTTCAGGGTACGTTTCAAACTTTAAAAATAATGGATGATCCGGGTGAAACCGCTTCGGTTTTCAGCCTTGTTGCATACACAACAGTTAGCTTCTAAAATTGTAATTTTAAGCTAATTTTATATAAATAAAAAAATAAAAAAAATATGTCAGTACGGAAATTAAATTGTCAAGTGAACTCTAACAAGATTTATTTTAATATTGTTTTAATATGAATATTGTGATAAAATGAGCATTGGGTTTATTGCTAATCCGATAATTGAATATTCAGTATGCCAAGTGCAACTCCGTTTAAGGTAAATACATGAACTGACTTTAAACCTAAGTCCTTTTGTTGCTGCTGTTGTCTCCCGTAAACACAGCCAAGCCCAAGCGCTAATCTAAACCCAAGCCCAAAGAGAAATGTCATCAGCATTGTTGGCTGTCATCGGATGTCAATGTCGAGCCAAGCCAAACTGTCTCCGCCGTATGCTTGCGGCCCGGTATGTGGCCCGCCTACGGTTCGGTTGGCCCGGGCCCGAGCCCGAGCCCGAGCCCGGTCCCGGGCCTGTCAAATGCACAATTATTTCTAGCAACAACAGCAACTGCGTCAGTCATAGATAATGCACATTGAAGTGCGTCTTTCGTGCTGCATCGAGTGACGTCGTCGTCGTCGTCGTCGTTGTTGTTGTTGTTGCCATCTCTGTCAGTGCCAGTGTCATTATCGTCTGCAACTGATTAGTCAGCAGGTTTTTCAGGCGCTTGCAAGCGCTCCAGACATTCGACACTGCTCGAAGGGAGAGAGCGAGAGAGAGAGAGAGAGAGAGAGAGAGAGCGAGAGAGCTACAACTAGCCAAATTAACATTGCCCACAATATATCTGATATGTGCATTGGTGGTCATTAGCCATGGCAACAATAACAACATAGTATTTGTTGTAAGCCAACTTTACACAGTTTGCAGCTTCAGTTTCTGTGCGAAAGGACCCAAAGCAACTGAATTCATTAGCTGTCCTTCTGGCAACTTCTCAAGCTGCACAACAATATCGATTAAAAATATGAACTTTGAAAAATAAGCAGATTGCACAATGTTCGCTCACAGCGTAATAACAAAATAATAGAAACAAGTGTGGAGGCTCTAGTCGTGTCTTTTCATGCATTTCAATCGCTTTACACACACACACACACACACACACATGTAAACGCACGCCGCACGTTGTGAACAGCTGCTGCGTTTAGCCCCCACTATGACAACTAAATTCGTGAATTTATTCGAAACTAAGAGCATGAACTTGATGCAATTTTCAGGGCTTAACAAAAACAGTAAAATTCAAAATCTGAAATATTCTTATTTCTAGTTTAAATAATTTCTGAGATATGCTAAAAAAATCAAGTCCTTAAATCGATTTTTATCAATAAAAAGGTTAAAAAGGTGCAAGATATCGAAAAAAATGCTAAACGTGTACGGCGTATAATAGATTCTTTAGTCGAAAAGTTTACGTTTTTAGCTTTTGACAGACGGACGTACTTATTATAGCCATTTTTAATGGGTGCAGCGTTCAATGATCATTTATAATTATAATTATTGAATTATTTATAACTTCTATTTGGGATATTCAATGCCGGATGTCTGACAAAATCAAGCTGATATTAAACTGGTCCAGAGCTGCAAATAAATCCGAATCCGGCAGTAAAAATAAACTTTACATTTACGATGAAATGGAGGGGACGAATGCCACTTGAAGCTTTCAATAACCAATCTCATATTATCAGCAATTTCTTCTTATTTTTTCTCATTTTATTTTTTTTTGAGCAACAAGTGAGCAGTGTGAAAAGCGTTGAGGGAAAATCGATTTTAAATGTATAAATATTCAGCGCAGGGTGTAGAAAATGACTCGTTAATTAATAATGAGCGTCAAATGAGAGCGCGCGTGGCGCTGGATTCTGGGCACTGGGCAATTGGGTGGTGCGGGTGGATTGGGTGGTGCAGGTGGATTGGGCGGATTGGGTGGATTGGGTGGGTTGCTGATTGCGGGGGGCTTGCGATGTGGGGCACGGGCTAATGGCCGATGATGAGCGGCCTGCAGGCAAAATCACAACAGAGGCAAAAGGAGGCAACAGAAGCCTGGACAAGGACACACACACACACACAGACACCGACACACACACACGCACCCATTGAGACAGATACCTGCAGAGAGCGCTGCGAAAAATGTGTGAAAAATATCTGCGTTAGCCAAAGGCGAAGCGCGGAATGCAGAATGAGCCGTGGAGAAGCAGGACGAGGTTGAGGACGAGGACAAGGACAAACCAGCCAGCTGGAAAACCCAGCGAGCCAACCAAGTAAATAAATAAGCAGTCATAAAAACAACGTGCACACACACACCCACACACACACACCCACACTCACACACACACACAGTCAAAGATGTAGGCACATGTGCTGCGCTGGGGTATTTCCACGACGCACATGATTTCCATTCGGAGAGACAGAATGAGGATGCGAATGCGATGGTAATAAATGCTGGGCGAATAGAAAAACAAACAAACAAAGCGCGAAGACACGTACACACCCACACACACACACCCACACACACACACACACACACCCACACACCCACACACACTTGCAAGAACCGGCACCATAAATCGCATACAGCAGCTGCAGTTTGACAGTCACTGACAGGCGCTGAGCTGCACAGGTTGGAAAGCCACTGCGCCTTGGTAAATCCTGACACGAGATCCTCCTTATTGTGGTTTTTGATGTCAGGCCATAAGAAATGCATCAATCTGCAATGTTACACGGCCAGCAGTGTTAACAGAGCCCAAAGCTGTTAAGCTAACATCTGTTAAGCACATTCAAAACATTCTTAGCCTTAACTTAATATGCTAAATTGGTAAATGAATAACGTTTTGTGTCTAAACTGCTATTTTTATTTATTTATTCAGTGTGCAAAGTACCCTTTTATCTGACTTAATGCTATATATAATTGGCACCATTAATACATGTGGGCATTAATTAAAAAAACTTGTCTAATAGAAATTCTTAATAGATTAACTAATAGAAATCTTCGTTGCCTAATTATTTACATACACACTTGTTCCGCTTCTTTTTTTATTGAGAGCTAGTGGAAGAAATTGCGGGTCATTTCGAGCTACGCCTTTTGCCTAGGCAACGCTATATTTTTGGCTGAGTTCAGTCACAGTGGCTGCTAAACTGTGCAACGACGAATCTTTATCAATCCAAATGAGTTTAGAATGGCTTAATATGAGGGAACGACTACAGAGTTACCCTCTTCTTCCCACCGACTCTACACTATGGCTGATATTCGATCTTTAACATCTTCCGTAATCTTCCAAAATGAGTACATGATTTTTTTTACTAAAAATTCAACAAATAATTTGATTTTTAATAATGAATATATTTCAAATGCAGAATCAATCTAGAAGATAAACCATGAACAAAATGCCATCAGACGTGAAAATCGGTTCAGTTTTGACAAAGTTATGGCTGTTTGAAACATGGGAGCTATGGATCCGAGAGCTTTACTTGTCAAAATTTTTGTAAATTTTTGCATGATTTTTGACAAAAAATTGGACCCCCTCAGAATCGGTTTTAATGTTGTTTTTATACTAATTGTGACAACCACAATCGATTAAAAATAGAAATTCCGGATTCTAAATTTTGAAAAAAAAATTTTTCCAAAATGAGTAAGGGGGGATACATGCTTTTGACCAAAAAATTAAAAAAAAAATTATTTTCAATAATGCATATATTTTAAATGCAGAATCAATTTAATAGATAAATCATGAACAAAATGTCATCAGACGTGAAAATCGGTTCAGTTTTGACAAAGTTATGGCCGTTTGAAATATGGGAGCTATGGATCCGAGAGTTTTACATGTCAACATTTTCGTCAATTTTTGTATGATTTTTGACAAACAATGTTGTTAAGTTTGGCATTATTTTTAAGAAATAACTTTATTTTAGAATTTGTTTTAATGTTGTTGTTTTGAATTAATTGGGACAACCACAATCAAGAAGAGAGAGTTATTTTTTATATATTATAAATTATTATAATTATACTGGTATAACTAAATTAAATAAGAAAACTAATACAAATGAGAGTCGTAGGTACGAAATGTTTTTCAAACTAAGTAGAAATGTATAAACCATATTTGTTAAAAAAATGGTCTGGTTCATATATTTATTATTACTATTATTATCATTATTATATATTTTTTATATTTTTTCGGGTTCAGTTAATTGATATAGCGGGTTTCAGATTGATTTTGGACAGTTTGTCCTAACTATAGTTTCCCCTATATTTCGTATTTTTCTAATAACTAAAAAGGTTTTCAA
Source organism: Drosophila robusta (assembly GCA_035043565.1). Lineage (NCBI taxonomy): Eukaryota > Metazoa > Arthropoda > Insecta > Diptera > Drosophilidae > Drosophila > Drosophila robusta. Next base: position 21,562,189 of record JAWNMW010000257.1, on the reverse strand, counting down.
AATCAGGGGGTTTGGGGCTTACCTCGCTTCTTGTCGCAGCGATTGATCGCCAAGGAGGAGTTCAGTTCTTCCTTTTGATATGCTACTTGTGGGACTGTTTTGCTGCTGCGGTTGCAGCTGCTGCTGCTGCTGTTGTTGCTGCTGCTGCTGTTGCTGTTGCAGGTCAAAGGCGGCAGCGTTGCTGAGCAACTGTTGCTGGCTGCTGATGATGTTGCTGCTGCTGCTGCTGCAGCTGGCTGCTATAGGCGTTGCTTTGGCAATGCTGTTGTATGGCAGGCCTTCGATGGACTGATGCACGATGACGTCATCGTTAAGCGTAGTTAGTAACTATAAGCGGAAGGGAGAGAGAGAGAGAGCGAAAGAGAGAGTTGTGTAAAATGTTAGTTATTCACATGAACGCAAACAAATCAAAAAGCGGAAAGGCAATCAAAAATCAGGCAAACGAAAGGAAACGAAAGGGAACGAAAACAAAACACACGTGCAACAGCAACAACAACAACGACAACATCAACTGTTGCCCTCACCTCTCGTCTCGGTGGATACAAATTATTCGATATCAGTAGATCACAATTTTTCATAGCGCCCATGTTGCTGATGTTGCTGATGTTGCCCATGTTGCCCATGCTGCCCATGCTGCCCATGCTGGCCATGTTGCCCATGTTGCTCATGGTGGTCATGGTGCTCATGATGTTGCTGCTGCTGCTGTTAATGCTGTTGATGTTGCTTGATGTGATGCAATTATTGCTATTATTGTTGTTGCTTAAAAGTAGGTGCTGCTGCTGCAGCTTGTTGTTGTTGTTCATGCTGCTGTGCAGCTGCAGCTCCGCGAACGCCTGCTGCAGCTGCCCGCTGGATATGGCCGTGGAGTACTCCGTCTTGGGCGTCGTCGTCCCGTGCACCTGGCCGCGCGTCGGCATTATCGCAATGTCCGCCGCCGTCACAATGCTGGTGCCGCCCATGCCGCCCATGCCGCCCACCGCTGCCGCTGCCGCTGCCGTTGTTGGCGCCAGCGGCGACGTCGAGGTCTGCGCGTCCACAAACTGTGCAGCGGCGTCCTGGGTCCGCGCCGGCAGCTGCGTCAGCGACTGTCGCTGCTGGTGGATCGCGGCCGTTGTTGCCAGCGTCGCGGCGGCCGCCGGCAGCGTTGTTGTTGCCGGCAGCGTTGTGGTCGGCAGCTGGGCGTGCTTGTTGTTGTAGCTGATGTAGGTGATGCCGCAGTAGTTGGCCCCATCGACATCGTCGTCGTCGTCCACATCCTCGTCGTCCACCTCCTCGGCCAAATGCTGCAGGCTGCTCGCCAGCAGCGATTTGGCCTGCAGCGGCTTCCCAGCGGCAGCGGCCGCCGCCAGCTGCTGTTGCAGCTGCTGCAGCTGCTGCTGCTGCGCCTGGCTGGTCTGGTAGATGTGCCCGGTGGCGCTGCTCGTGCCGCCGATCGCCGTCGGCGGCTGCTTGAGCGCCGCCGCCGCCGCCGCCGCCGTGGCGCTCACAATTGCCGCCGTCGTCGAGCTGTTCGCGTTGCGGTCCGCGCTGGCCGCCGCCGCCGCCGTTGCCGCCGCAACAGCGGCGCTGACCAGCGCCGCCGACGGCAACGGCGACGAGCCGGGCGCTGGCGCCGACGCTGACGCCGACGCTGACGCCGGCGCCGGCGATGCCGTTGCCGTTGCCACCGTCGCCGTCGCCGTGGTGGGCGCCAGCGAGGGAGCGCTGATGGGGCCGCCGGCGGTCGCCGTTGTCATCGTGGCGCTGCTGCAGGTGATCTGGCTGCTGCTGAACGAGGTCACATAGATGGGCGTGGATTCGGTGAGGAAGCTCAGGTCCTGCTTGTGGCTGGTGGTGGCGCCACTCTTCGTTTGCTGCAGCTGCGTGCGGCAAGTGGGGCAAGAGACATGGAGGGGGCGAGAGCAAGAGCACAAGGTGGGGAGAGACAAACGGAGCCAGCGAAAGAGAGAGAGAGGAAGAGAGAGAGAGATGGAGAGAGATGGAGAATTGCAATCATTTACAGTATTTGTGGTTTAGCGGTAAATCAGTTCAAGTTTAATTCTTCCATCGATTAATCGATAGCCAAGCCAGTAAGTGTGCTCGACTGGCAGATACCCTACAATAACAGCTGAAGACAGTGGAGAAACGATTGCAATTACTAGAAGGAGATTTATATCTCCGCGTCTTTGAAGTTTTTTTATTAAACGCAAACGTTTTAATTAAAAAATTAAAAAAAGAAAGAAATACAAATTATTATAATTATTTCAGCTTTTCAGCTCAATACTTGGAAGAGGTCATCAGAAAACTGTTTGCCAAATTTGCTGACTCGAGCTCCAAACTTGTGGCCCCCAAATACATTTCTTCTTGATATTTAGAGAGGTCATCGTTATCTTATGCATCTAGAGGGATATATATCGAATATAGAAGTTTTTTTTCTATTTCTCTTTGCTAGTTCTAGTCGCTTAGGATAATTTTAGTTTTTGTCTGTATTTAAAGTTATTTACTATAGAACTTTCGATTCCGACTAACAACGGCATTATTCATTATTCATTGTTAAAGGGATTGTTAAATTTTCAGTTGTAGAAATAATTGAATTGAATTGAAATTGAATACTAGATTGAAAACGTGAATAAGGTGTGAATAAGTTCCGTGCCCATATAGTACATAGTATTTATTCCTAATCAGCATAAAACAAAGACTTGCGTTTTTCAAATATAGTTGTTCTTTATTAATCCCGTTTTTTTCAACGAGATTATCAGAGCTAAAAATACCAATTCGACTGGCAAACTGTGTATTTTTGATGTCTTCCTTAAGAGCTGGGAACAGGATATTCCTTTGTGTCCAGCACTTGCCATTATAAATACGAACGTAATTAAATTATTCTTTAATTAAGCATAATTCATTGTTGATTTCATTAAAGACTGATTAAGTTCGTTTGACAAAAATGTACAATTATTTTCAATTAATTACAATAATTAAGTGTCTAATCGAAGATGTTTCTTACATTAAATACTGTATTTGAAATTCCCAACATAAAGTTAAAAGGTTTCCACTTGATATTGACAACGCTTGCGTTAAAAACAAATCTCTTGGTTGCCTTTTCTCTGAGTGTAGCCCTTTTAATACCGCCGTAGGCTCAACAAACAGCGCCCCAAAAACATCGACATCACATGTTTATTTTCTGCTCTTGACAGATGGGTAAAATGTAAAAAATTAAGCTTTAGATGTTCTGCCAAAATTGATAAATTTCGATGTCAAGCCACGGGCTTTTGCACATACATATCTCTGGGCTTACCACCACTTATGATGCCAATTTTGGCATTACATACGCAAATAAAAAATATTTCTGTCTCGGCTACCTCCCACCCCCCCTTCGATTTCTTTCGCCAAAATAAAAATAAAAACAAGCAACTTTTGACTTTGGAATATGCGCGCATTTTGATGCCGTTCTTATGCTCGAATGATTGGAAAATAAACACAATAATTGTGCGCAGCGGTAAACATTGATATATGTGTATATATAAATAGATATATATGTGTATATACACATATATTGAAGCCGGGCACAGGGTACCTTTTGGGCGCACTTTTGTTTGCTTTCAAATGGCAAAGAAAGCTCCTATGGCCCGGCATTTATGGGCTTTAATGATGCTGACAGGATCCATATGCAAATCAATCAAATTTCATTAAAATGAGACCAGCCAAAATAAACGACAGGCCCCAGCTTTGGCTTTGTGCAGCCAACGGGCCGCCTAATTTAATATGTATTCATAATACACGCGTACAGTGAATGCCTGCTATAAACGACAGCAAGCACTTTATAATGTTATTCAATTGGATTAATCTACTTGAAATTGCAACTTTCTTGACTTTCTAAGTTCTAATAAGTTCGTTCTCGAACACTCTTGAATTAGTTATGAATATGATTCATATCACAATCGAATCGAACAGAAGTGTTCGTACTTGACATAATTGTAAAACGTTTATAATAAAAGTACAACGTCTCTTAGTTGCATTTTCTTTTTGTGAAATAACCTCGAAATGTGAATTTTGTTTTAGTAAAAGAATCTTAATTTTTTGCCTTTTTAAGCTACAATTTTGAGTATTTTTTTATTAGTTTTTGTCAGAGCTGAAAAGTTACGAATCAAATAATACTTGGATTATTTTGATTGTGTTGCTATGAAACAAAATGGAATGGAACATTCAATTATGTGATGAGCCTGTCTAGAACATGTGGTTATGTTAATTGTGCTCGAGCATTTAAAGCGAGTGTTTACTGTGGCATTCCTTTTGTTGGCTTTTGTTGGCCGTGCGTAGGTGTGGCAACTTTGCTGTCTGGCTGCGTGGGCCGCCAACAAAAGGCGGCATCGGCGCAGACTCTGCCACACCCTGGCCACCAGCAGCGAGCAGCTGAGAAATTAGCCTCTGTGCACCCCCCAACCCCCCAGCACCAGCACCCCCCCACCCGCTGCATAAGTGACAAATTCCCCAGCTGGCAATTAGACGAGCCTATAAGTCAAATCTGTTGGCCATTCAATTGGCCAAATAGCATTAGAGCAGCGCTAAATTGCGCTCAGCTTGGCTAATCTGATGAACGTCAGCCAGGGCATCTGGACATCTGTGCCTATATCCGTCTATAGCCAGCTGCGCACCCCCTGCCACCGGCAACAGGTGCGACAATGGCTGACAAGCTGCCAGTTGCCCAGCCACGCGGATGCAATTACGCGTATATGTGCGTACGGCGAAATGTGCAAGCCAGATGTACACATATAATATATACGATATGTGTAGAGCACACATATTTATATAGAAATATTATGTGTGTATATAAATGTGGCCCGTTGCCGTCAACAAAATGCTTCACGCCTCGTGCACATTCCACTTGTGCGTTCAATTGCTGCGACTCTCTTGCCAATCCATTCATGTGCCCAACCCATCTCCGTTCGTTTTGAGCCGGGGGCGGCGAGTGCTTTGCCGCCATCGCCCCATGCCCAATGTCTACTCGTTGTCATCCACGTCGCCGCTTCATTCAGCTTCGTTTTTTTTTCCATTGGTTTTTTTATTTTATTTTTTTTTTGTTTCTCCACATTTTATCGGATTATTGAGAGTGAAGACGATTCGTGGGGCTCTTCTATCAAGCGTCGCGTGCGTGGAGTCGCCGGAGAACAGCACCCAGGAGGCGGCACTTGAACAGCTATCGCACTCATTATCCCCGGCTCTGGTTCGGCGTGGCTTAGTTGGGCTCGGTTCATTGACAAGACGGCGCCCTGTTAGCTGCAGCGGGAGTAATCTCTCGCAAAGCCACCGAACAAGGAGGCAGCCAGTGCGAGTGGGAGTGCCCGACTAGGCGATACCCTGAACCTGCATAAATTCCAAGTTTAAGTTTGTGCCACCTTTATGAAATAATCAGGATTCATATTCCATTATTTCCAATTGGAGAGGTATTCAAAAATTGACATATTTAGTCTCCGACATGTGTTAAAAAACTAACTTTAAATATCTTTAAATCGATATCTATCGATTAAGGTAATGGGACGAGATATCGAATGGTTTAAAGGAATATATATATTTCAAATCTCAAGTCGAGATGGGTTCAGGGTACATAATACCCCTGCAGTTAAGCTTAACCGACTGCGCAATACTCGTTAAAAGTGTAAAAAAAACAACTAAAAACAGTCGAAAACGTCCTTGATGCTTATAATAAATAAAAAAAACTTTCAAACTGTCATTTTGGGCAAGTATCAAATTTAGTAATTCTCCATTAGAGGAGAACATCAGTAATTTACCACCCATGTTTGCTAAAATAGTAACAGTAAGCCCAGTAATGTTTACCTTCTTGAAGAAAAGCCAACATTGTTTTAATCAAAAAATAAAAAAATAAATAAAAGGTATCCAATGTTATTTATAGCACAATTAAAATTGCACTGCATATTACAGGTTTAATGTTTACTTTTATCCTTTGCAAACTGAAGAGTTGGCGTTTGTTAAATACATTATTATTTATTTGTGAACTACCCGAAGTTCTTTTAAATCTAACTTGCGTTATATATTTTTTCCATTAATATATATTGGTAATTAATTTTCAAGAGATACGTCAATGTTTTCTGACCTATTCATCCATTTTAATCAAATTTCAATATTTTATGATACCCCTTTAAGTTTTGTTCAAATTTGCTTGGACTCATTTTGCTATTTGTTTATTTCCTAAATTTGTTTTATTATTACATTTTAATTATGAAAAAGGCCTTTGAATGAAAGTTAACAAACTGTCTAACTGAATACTCAGTATATATGTTAAAGGGGAGTCTCGACATCTAAATATATATTTCGACAAAAATCTCCATCAATGTTGCATTTATTCATTTATTTGTATTATTATGTTCTTGACCAGGTTAACGAGCTCTACGAGAATATTAAGCTAGACATTTGCATTTTGGAATATGTATACAGTGACAATATCACGAGTCATTTATTCGACTCAAAAGAATAATTTCACTACATATATATATATTCTCGCAGAACAAGTTTATCTGTGATTTTACGTATATATTTCTTAACAAGTCTCAAAAAATTTAAGAGCTAGAGACACAAAATTTGGTATGTGGGTTTTCTTAACGCATACACAGATCAAGGACATTCAATTTTCTCGAAAAGTATAAGTTGAAATAGGTCGGACTTTATTTTACTATGTATACTGGGTAACTGCTAGTCGAGCATGTTTTGTGTGCTAATTTCTGTTTTCCGTCTTCAATTTTCTGTTTACAAGCTTTTACAACGATTGTATCTCTCATTGTTTAACTTTTAGTTTTTATTTTGCCTTCTGTTTGACTTTTGCAATTGTTTTTGCTTTTGCTTTTGAATTTTTAATTGAATTGGCGAATATTCCCTCACATTTGAGGGCTCTTCTGGGGACGGTCTTTCCATGGTCCGTCGGCCTGTCGACAGGGCCAAAACTGGGCCAGCGTTTGGGAGGCCGAGGGCTTCAGCTTGTTTCTCTGAATAGACCACATGGCACTATTTCCGGACAATTGTCGTATATGCATGTATGTAAATGTGTTCGTGTGTGTGTGTGCGTGTGTGTGTGCGTGTGTTATGCTACTGGAACACACATTTCATTTAAATTTTCATTTCAAATTCTAGTTTTTTTCAAATGGTTTTCTTCTTGTGTGTTGTAGCAGAGCCGATTCTGAAGGATCACGGAATCGCATAGTTTACATTTGCGCATTTTTCAATGTTTCTCCGGTGGATTTTGAAACACGTTAAAAATGCAAAGTAATCACAAAAGAACATGTATCCTAGCATTATTTGTACACAAAAATTCAGCGTCAATCTAAACAAATGGAACTTTCAAATATGGGAGCTATAAATCCGAAAGTTTTACATGTCAACTTTGGCATGATGTTTAAGCTTTTTGTGGCAACCAGAATCGATTAAAAATCTAAATTTTAAATTCGAATTTTTGAAAAAAATTCTTTTTCGAAAATAAGTAGGGAGGCTGATTTTTTAACCAAAAAATGTAATGTATTTTCGATAACTTCTCAAATTGAATCCAGTTTTGAGAAATGATTCGTGGGGATCATATTTAATGAGCAAAGTTTTCTTATTAGAAAATCGAAATTTGCTACTGAGTGCGGTCATTAGGAAAAACATATAGCAATCAATTTGGTGGGGATAACTTATGTAACTTACCTTTTTGGATAGCTGTGTTATGTCCACTGGTGTCACACGCTTCAGGGCCGCCAATCGCTGCAGACGCTCCCTCGCGTGCTCCTCTACGGCAATGACAAAGGCGTCCTGCACGGAGTTGCCAATATCCCAGGCTGCAAGAGAGAAGAGAGGGGGAGAGCTTGAGCATGTGGGTGCGAGTGAGAGAGCAGCCGAAATGATTTATGGGGCAAAAGCTGTGGAGATGCTGCCGCTGTCAGGCCAGCAAGCAGCCAACCACGAACCGCCAACCGCAGGACCAGCAGCAACAACAACAACAGCAACAACAACAACAACAATGCTTACATTGTGCGTGCCACAAACAGCACAAAAAGGTCGACATAACACAAATGCAGTGAATGCCCAAAATGTGCGACGGAATCGATGTAATATCAAAGCTCTATAATAGGAGTCTTCCATCATATATAGAATTTGCCTTCATAATCATTTAATCCATCATCTATTTTTTTTAGCTTATATTTTTGTAAGTACAGTCAGCTAAGATCCCTTTTAAATTCTAACCAATTCTTAAAATTTTAAATACATTTCGTTCCGAAATAGTCTTAAATGATGCATGAAATATTTTTGCTTTCCAAGTTTGTCACAGTCAGAAACTCGAAGACTTAGTTTAAGTAGAAAGGAATGTTTTCAGGAATTTGCATGCTTTATTTTAAATTTGTTACAATAACAACAGAGTCTGATTTCTTATATCTAAATAATGACTCGTTAAATAAATAACTCGTTAAATAAAAAAAAAATACCCTTTCTTACTTCATTTAAATGTTATTTAAATGAGTATTTTGTTGGGATGCTTAAATTCTTTAAATTCTAGATAAATATAAAGAATATTGATCCTCGTATCATTATGCTTACGAGCATTTATTTTAAATCTTAGTTTGCTAAATATACAGAAATAAGTTAACCAGAGTCGGGAATCATAAAATTGGCCACATATAAGCTCGGGATGTTCGATATCAAGGCAACATATTATTATACCAGTATTAGAATTGATTTCCTTGCTTAATTTAATTTGGGGTATGAGCATCCTTTCGCCCCGTCGAGACTAGAACACATTTTTGATTTAATTTCTAATTGGGTATATAAAAGTATGTCGAAGTTAAAATTTTGTTGTTTGCGCTTATTCGAGTGCATTTTTCGAAACAATGCACACAGTTTTCACTGGAACAAAAATTCAAATTAAGCTTCATAAATATCTATATAAATACAATGCACAGAATTTCGAATTGATTAGAATTCAATTTAAAAAAATAGAAATTAAATGATGCTTTGAGAATCCATTCAACATTATATTTTCTGCCTTTTTCTTGACCGCAATTAGAGTGGCCACTAATTGTGTGTCGTACACACTTCAGCAGTGTTCACTGTGGCCAGCACAGGGTGTGCGAGTGTTTGAGTGTGCGGCACAAAATATATTCATTAATAAGGCATTTCCGTTTGACGTTCGCCAAAGGCGGCTATCGAAGCTCACATGTGTGTGAATACGATTCGAACAAATCGAATAATACAAATTGCTGGAGCTTGTTGTGCACAGAGACCAGAAACACACCCACAAATATGCGTGCACAAATATATATATAATATATATATATATATACTATATATATACACGAGTCAGCTCAATATTATTCATATTGTAATCTCAAGCACTTGCAAAAAGAGGGCGGAAAATGCACTTTGCGGCCAAGCGGAGGGGGGCGGGGGGCGGGGCTTGCCGGGAAGCAACGGGACCAGGTGAAGAGCGCACTTATATGATTATCCATTTGCTGCGCAGCCCAGTCGATTGAGTGGAAACGGAAATGCATAGTCAAATTGTGGGCGTTGACAGGTCTGGGGAAATCGCCGGCATTTGCGTTCTCAACTGCGTAACTTTTGATTTAACTCGGCATTTGTGTGGAAAATCAAATTAAATGCCAGTTTCCTAGAATTGCGGCTTGGCATGGGTCGAACAAAAACCAATTTCGGCCCATTTTACAGGTAACTGTTATGGTTAACAGGCAATTTGAATTACTTAAACGATTCTTATTTGAACCCAAAATGTTGTCCATACATATATTTGTCGACATCGTTAACATGAGGATATAAAATTGATATTTTTGGTTAACTGCTTGGAATGGCAAATGTGAAATTGAAGAGGCGAGACATTAAGGATATCCGTTGGAAAAATATTGCCAAAGAAGTGAAAGCAGCACTTAAAATGCTGTAAATTGAGGCTAATTGCAAATGTGTGGAAATTAGCTGAAATCCCAGTGACAAACCACTCAAAATAAAATCAATTAGTCAAGTCAATGATTGTAGTCATTATGATGCTGATGATGATGATGATGATGATGATGATAATTCCGGAATGCTCACTGCAATGATTGGCGCTTGACAAGTGGCACAAGGGCATCGAACATTTTCCGTCTAACATGTCCGTGTATCTATTTCTGTGGCTCCTTCAGCTTTGCAGTGCCAACGGAATCCTTAACTATCATGTGGAAATGGAAAAGTTTCGCTCAAAATTCGTTGTCAGCACCGACATCTTTGCCAGACCTCGAGCCAAGCCACCCAACCCACCCAACCACCCAACCACCCACCCACTCATCCGCCGCCCACTTCGCCTGCGCCCGCACTCAACTTTAGCTGTCACTTTTATTGCTTTTCAGCTGCAGCTTGGCACGCCCACTCGCCCGTCTCAGCCCCTGAGCCCCTCGGCCCCTCAGCCCCTCGGCCTTCAGCGCATCCTCAGCGCAGCCTCAGCTTTAATTTCATTTTAACGCCCTTGCATTTGCCATACTCTACGCGCCGGCAAAACAGACGGGTATGCACGACCTATGTCCAAGTATTTTAATATTATTACTGTGAAAAGTGAAAAGTTAGCTAGCACAATTAGCTTTTCTGTATGGAAACAATTGATGTGAAAATCAAAGACTTGCAGAAATTTAAATACGATAAAAGTGAAAACAGTTGGATTAGCCGTAAAGTTTCTATAGATATAAAAGCTATCGTAACAATCTTTTGGGATCAAATTCGACAAATTTTAAAAACAATTAAAGAAAGATTAAGGATATGAAATACAAAGTACTATATATAAAATCTGTATATAAAATACAGATTTATTTAACAGTATTATTATTATTGTTAATATTATTATTTTTATTATTATTATTATATTCTATATTCTCTACAGGGTTTCGCACCCCGATTACACCTTAAACAATAAGCAAATTCAGCTGTTGCCAATTATTATTGGCTTTTAATTCCAGCTAATTGCATCGAACAATTGATTGTTAAATTTGCTTTTTTTCAATTATTGGGAAATATACTTTTAACGCATTGACAATTCAAAATGAATATTTTTCTATGTAAATGATTATTATTTTTTACTTTATTTTTTATAGAATTGTGAATTCATAATTCTAGGAATTTTCTATTATCACATTTATCTCAATGGATACAATAACAATTCTTTGAATTTGATTACGACAAACAACAACTTTAAATGTGCCAAATGCGACAGAGCATCGCATGGTCGAGCAGCTGAAAAGGAGGCGAAGATTTCTGTGCTTGTTAGTTTTTTGGGGCTGTTGATTGCGCCAAAAAGTGGCCGTCAGTGGAGGCGGAGGACGAGTAGCCGTCAACGGTGCCAGTGGGCTTGGGGCGGACGAAGGCAGCCGGCGGCTGAATCTTGAGCGTAGGTCGCGCCCTGTAACTGGGCCGCATACGCCATGCCGCATGCCGCATGCCCCACGGGCCCGCCCACTCCGCGGCCACTCGCAGTTGCAAATCCAATTAGGCGCCGTTGCGTTGTCAGCGTCGTCGTCATATGTCGTTGAACCTCAACAGACGCAGCGGGCGCTGGCAGCCATGCTTTGACTTTTAATCTCATTTGCGTGCGTGCGTGTGTATGTGTGTGTGTGTGTGTGTGTGTGTGTGTGGCATGCCTCTCCGCATGACGCGCCTTGTCAGCCACAAGGCGATTGAGTTCATGTCCACGTCCACGTCGAGTGCGTCGAGGGAGGCGCCGCCTTTGCCCTGCAACATGCAACTGCTTAACGTGCCCGGTTAAAACTGTAAACTCTCCGCTGTGCGTCGGGGGTTTGTCCTCTGCGGCCCGTTGGTGCCGTATTATTAACCTTAATTAGCAATTAATTGCATAGATTGCTGCCCGGGCCCTCTGTGAGTTATGTGCATAAATTGGAGAGCCCATCGTCATTCTCATCATCATCATCATTGCCATCATCATCATCGTCATCATCGACGACTTCAATCTATCGAAGCCCATTGACTGTCAACTTTTTGTGGATGTGTGCGTGTGTCTGTGTGTGTGTGTGTGTGTGTGTGTTGGATTTCACACTCGCGGACAGAGGCGTAAACACATGTGCTCTTAAATTGCAAACACAATGTGAGAAAAAACAACAACAACAGCACTAACTTTTTACACAGCGCATTTAAAACTGTACAGACACGCGCTAGTCGGGTGTGCTCGACTAGCGCATGCCCTGTACCCAGCTCCGAGCCGGATTTCCTTCTGAATATACTTTTAAAACTTTAACAAATAATAATTAATTTTTAATTTTTAATTTTTATTTAAAAGTCCGAATTTTGAGAATCTGTAGGCTTACGAATCTTCAACTGAAGTTTGCTTTTATTCCTGATAATAATCAATAACCAACTTGATTTAGTCAAGTACAGGGTATCTATTAGCTCCATTATCACTGTATATAAATAATAATAAATAGCGCTGCAAAACTAGCAATAGAAAAACTCCATTAATAATTCGATCAATAGTTTTAACAATATTTGCCAAATTGTATATTATAGATCGATACAGGCAAAAAATAAAATCGATGGTCACTATTAAAACTATCGATTCTATACTAATACTAATACTAATAGTAATTGTAGGTAATCAATAAAAGGACATAAAATATGCAAAATAACCAAAAGTAACTTTAGTTTCAATCTAAATAATAATAGTTATACTTATTTATTTGGGTGGGGTTTTCTAAAGTCCGGTATGAATGGAGTCAATAAATAAAAACTGCATTTGCTGATAACAAAGAATAAAAAGGTGCCTTACATTTTATTACATTTTCTTTTAAACTCCCCATTTAAAATATATCGAATAAATATACAATTTCAGCTTAGGCACATAAAATTTGATATGTGGACTTGTTTGTGAGTACAAAAATTAGAAAGAATTTTTTCTTCTTTTTTCAAATTCTATCTTTTCCATAGAATATGGGAGTTTGGACCTGCTTGCAGGGTATCTCCCAGTCAGCAACTTTTGTATTGAACACTTTTACACGTTTAACTTGGGCAATAAATGGAATATAAAATAAGGATCCAAGTTCTTCAACTTAAGTAAGCTAAGTAACTTTTACCTCTGTTTGGTTGTGATTTCTTAGATTAGATGAGATTAGATTAGACAACAATCATAAAGATATGATTCGCAAAAAAAAAAACAATAATACGTCAGCTACCAGTAAGATTTAATTTTCAAGAGAACTCGTTTAAGATTACACTAGTTGACACCAAAAGAACAACAACAACAAGAAAGTGAGACTAGTTTGCGGCGCTTATCACGAGACTGAACACCAATTACTTTTCGAAAGAAGCTTTTTCAGATACTCACGAAATACGTGAGTTAATTTCTTTGCAAAAATCTTGAAATACTCCAAATTACACATTATTTATATGAACCGCAAGATAACTAGAATCGAGCTCACTCAATGTGGGAATGATGCAAATGAAATTTCATTTAAACTTTAATTGAATTTAAATAATAAATAAATAAAATAAAGGCTCGCCTTTAGATTCTGCCTATGAACCTGGTTTCCAACTGCAATGAACCAAGGTTTTGGTTCGAACCTTACAAATTAGTATAATATTTATTATCTATACGAAAATATTTTTGGGTTCGTTATTTATTATACTCGTTCATAAAGTGAATAGAGTATATTGGGTTTGTGAAATGTTCGTCTTGCTGTCCGTATGAACGCCATTTTTTGCGCAGCTATTGAAGCTAGAGACTTGACATCTGGAATATATACTCGTGTATATACGCGTCAGATAATGTGTTAAAAGAATTCGGATACGCTCACTGGGGGCGTGACAAATCGATCATCAACATATCTTAAAGTGCATTTAGAAATCACGCAATCGTAGTATACTTTTGTGCGCATAATAATAATAATACTTGTAAGCAAGAACAATGAACAACAGCAATAATGCAAGCGCAACATTTTATAAAGTAATTTATAACTAAATATATATATAATAATAACTTATATAAGTAATAACTTTTGATTTCAATTACATTTTAATTATTAATTTAATTATTTGTAAACACCCTTGGGCAAAGTAAACTTGTTTATATTTATTTTATCATTGTTTTCGTTGTTATTACACTGTGAAAGAGTATTGCGTAGTCGGTAGCGCCCGACTGCAACGTTCTCAATTGTTTTTAATTAGGAGGGAGACTGTCTTCTAGCTAGCTCTCATTTATGCAGCCGCCGAGTTCAGGCAATATAATTTGTTGGTGTTAAAATTGTTAGTGCTACTAAAATAAACAAAAACAATTTAAAAAAAAAACTGATTCAGTTCAGAGTTCGGTACACAATATAAATGAATTATACGATTTTAATATTTCCAGCGTTCCAGCTTTGCGGCATAAGCGACTGAATAAACGAGTACTTTTTGCCGTGGCTTTGATTTGCCTTTAATGAGTGGAAACTTGGAATGGCCTTCGATTATTTATTTATTTGATTGTCATTTGTTTAATTTGGAAAATCTCAATTACAGTTATTGTTGCATTTGCTGTTATTGGTTAGCATTGCATGTGTTTATTTTTATTTATTTTGCTTAATATTTTATCGGTCTTTAATCAGCATCGGCTTCGTTTGTCAATTGCAATTAAAATTTAATTGTAATTAAATAATGACGTGTCGTGTGCTCAAACATGTATTCCCATCTATATACAGATATACACATGTGTGCATACACATATGTGTGTTATTTGACTCTTTAGCCCGTCAGCCACAACCCCCTCCCCCAACGCAACCCCCAACAGCCCCCACGTCGCACACGTGATATTTTAGCTATGTCTGCGGCTGGGTCTGCTTATGTGTTGCTACCCGTTTTGCTGCCACTCAGTCACTAATTGGCCATTAAATAATTAACAGCACAATGCCAACGAATATTATACTCGCAATTTTTAGCATTTTAGATCTGAAGAATTTCGATATGTTCGCATTCGCATTCTTCGCATCCAATTTATTTTAATCTCTGTATTCGCCAACTGCTTTCGCAATTTACTCAACTACCAAAGTGGAAAGAAGCCAATAATAATTTTGTCCGTCTTTTGAATGTCATTTTTGTCTCTCTTCAGTTTTGTAATTTTTGTAAATTTCTTTTTTTCTTTAGAGGTCATCAGATAGTTGTCTGCTAAATTTTGATCATATTGCTTGAAAACTGAGAGAGATATAGATACTTTATCAATTTGCCCTCAAAAAATCTTAACACAAATATGCCCAAAATACCAATTTTATTTTAATTGTTTTAGGTTGTTGTTGCACCGATAACAGGATATTGCGCAGTTGGTTACACCCGAATGTAACATTCCTACTTGTTTATTAACTTATTTATCTTCTTATTGATCGTAGATCTTATGTTTGACTCTCGTCTTTCACATGTCAAATTTAGCATTGAATTGCAATTGTTTTTACTTATTTTATTGTTGTTGATTTCCCATTATTAAATTGCGACAATCGTTTTCATTAATAATTTATAATGTGCATATATTATATACCTAACGTTATTCGAGAGAACTTTGAGTGCTTTTCAATGTTAATACGAGATGTTGAGCAACCAGCTATATCCTATGAATATTACCACGATTCTTACTGTGTTTTCACAATCCACAAATTTGACAGGTAAACACAGATAGTAAACATCGAGTTTTGCAACGACAAAATTTAAAGTTTTATTTAAATCTATAACAACCCAAATATTGCGTACATTTATATTTATATACATTTTGTTCTTTCATGCTATTTATTATTATGTCAACTTATTTCCGGGATTATGCTTTAACATGAGCGGCAATAAGAAACAATTGCACTTTAAGTTTTTCAACAAACTTTATAATTATATTTTGGAGTTTGTAAAAAATTAAAACATGAATACTGCTTTATAATCGTATAACTTTAAAGATAGCTAACATAGAAAATATTTAATTCACATATATTTATTTGCATATTTCTATTGAACGTAGATGTCGGAAAACATTTTTTTTTTTAGATTTTATCATATGTCGTACGCTTAACGATCAGATAATAATTAACGGAAGACATCTGGTATTTGGTTTTAGATATGAGTTAACCTTTAAACGACCCTCGGTCTAGTCCGTAACTAGTATCTGCTGGCGTACATATAGTATATATAAAAGTATATATAAAATATAGTTAGCCTGTATGTGTTCACAATTTTTTTAACATTCCTTTCTCAGCTTTATAGCCATTGCTGTTCTGCTGTTGTTGTCGTTGTTGTTGTTGTTGTTGTTTCTGTGTTTTTCTGTTGTTTGTTAGCCATTTTTCAGCATCGCCTTTGTTGCTGTTTGTAAAACTCGTTTGGTGCACAAGATTTCGTTTTTATACTCGTACTTTGCTTTATCTGCGGCTCTTCCAATTTTTGTTCGCTTTGTTTTTTCTCTCTTTTTGCTTCTTTATTTTATCTACGTAGCATGTGCGCGGGTTATGTAACCACAAAATGATGTATCGCATTGCCGAGGCTGCTGGGGACTGGCGGAGAGACCGAAGGCTGCTGGGTGGGCCCTGCCCCTGCCCCTCTGCCCCTGCCCCTGCCCCAGCGATGGGCCGTGAACTTTTGCAGTCAGCCGCTAGGTTCAGGGCACCTGCCCGCAGACTGAGAATGTGGGAACAAATGGTTTACGGTCTATTCACGCTTCCAGTTCTGTTCTCAACTTCTCTCCTCCCCCCCCCTCTCTCTCTCTCTCTGTCTATTAAAATGTTTATATGAACAATTAATTAACATATATTCGTATTGCTAATGCGTAACAAAATGTGAATTTTATGCACGGCAAAAATGGAAAGTTACATGGAAATCTTGAGTGTTATGCATTGACTTTCGTTTACCGTAAGAAACTCGAAAAGTTTGTTTCATTTTATGTGTCACGTAATCCACATTAAATGCTCGTGTCTTTTTCCCTCTTTTTTGACAGATTTATTTGTTTTTACTGTGTACGCATAGATAAGAAATATTCAACATACGTACATATATATATATACACGACATATATATTTGGCTCTCTGTCTCTGTTCATAATTTGGCATTTTTATGCGAGCTGTTGGCAAAAGGGGCTAAGAAAACAAGTTAGATTGCGGGAGGGGGTGGGGGAAGAATCAGCCAAAAAGTCAAATGTTCTTGATCTGTCTGCGCTATTCCCGAATTTGGAGAGACTGTATCTTATATTCTCTGAGAAAACTTTGGCTTAAAAAGAATTGGTATAGAGGAATGATATTATACATTTTAGGTCTCTAGCTTTTGAGTTCCCAAAATTGATTTTTTTATATAGACGATTTGTCGTAAATAATGCTTTAAAAAATATATAAAAATCATTAATTGCCAACGGTCAATACTGAAACTCATTTTATTCACATATTTATATAAATTATTTTAAATATGGTTTAAAATGTGGATGAACATAAACTAAGCTTTTGTTGCTAATCAAGAAGATGTATGTATATACTATATATTGTATGGGTTTGAAGATGCCGCCTTGCCTGACACCTACGATTTTTAGCAATTTTCTTATATTTTTTCTACCCTTGCGAAAGGACTTTCTCAAATTCCCCGAACTTGAACTTAAAAACCAAAAACCAAAAGCTATTTACAACATTTTTATAAAAGTACTCCATAACTTGTAGTTTAAAATTAAAAACAATAACTTTGCACATCACATTTTAATTATAATGTTTAATACACATCCGTATATATAAAAAAATCCATGAAGACAAATACAACCGCAACCATATATAATATGATCAAAATCATTACAAATATGTGTGGTACAAAGCAAAAATAACTGTCGGTGATTCGGTTCACGGTTCAAACCAATATATCGACTTTAAGTTCGGTTCGTGAATTTGGTTGACCACATGAACAAAGCCTGGTTAAAAAGTTGAAAGCGAAAATATCATATTTGTAATTTGTAAAAACAAATGAAATAAATTATGGTTCGGTTAATTATTTGAAGAATATAGAAGTTGCGGGCTCAACCCAGTTGAACCTGGTTCAAAACTGGTTCAAAAGTTTATTTAATTTAATTGCATGCTATTATTAATTTCAGCTTAATGTTAAATATGCCTGCTTTAAGGCAGTTTCCCCACTCTCTTGCTTTTGAAATCGTCCCACTTCATTTGGTATTTGAGTTTTAACTGCTTATTGAACTTGACTAATTGGCAAACCATTAATGCAAAAGGAAACCCATTTTGTGCCCCACATTCTCGACTCTAAGCCATATGCATATCAATGTGTGTCAAACCGATTTGATTGTTTGACTTGCCCCAGCTGCCGTCTGTGCATGTGTGTGTCTGTGTGTGTGTGTGTGTATTACTCATACGCCAGTTGGACTGCAGTCGAGTGTCTCTTATCAGCCGCTTATCAGGCAGCAGCACAACGTAAACAAGAAACTGTATAATTGTTAGCATTGCCATTGGCTCTGGGACATGATAATGGGGAACGGACACGGCTACAGCTAACTGTAGGTGGGGGCGGGGGCGGGTGGCGGTCTGAATAGGTAACCTGGTTGAGAGACAGCTGTTAGCTGATGGACGGTCGCAGCATTAAATGCCTTTATTATGGCAAGGGATTAGAATGGACGCTGCGAAAGGGGGAAAAGCGAGTGGAAAGTGGGCAGTGGGGGGGCGGGGGTGTGCTTGTGTGTGTTGTTTACCTTTTAAGCACTTTCAACTTTAAATTGAATTCATTTCGAGTTGATGACGACGACCCTGATGATTGTTAGCGTTGTTGGCATTTTCACTGTTTTCAGTGCTCTTTTTGCCCCCGCCCCCACCCCACAATCCCCCAATCCCCCTTTGCTACACGCTCTCGGTTATTCTTTGCTTCTGGTATAGCTGTCATTGTTGTCGTTGTTCTCATTGCTGTTGTTGTCGCTGCTATTATTGCTCAGGTGCGCATTGTCTCACGTTTGTTTATTTATTTGCTCGCTTGATTGCCTCACACATGGTTTTTCTTTGCTGCTCTTTAGTTATTACTGTGACGTCTTTCAATTGCAGTCTGCCTCTCTGCGCCTTGTCGGGCCCCATCCCGGCTCCAGTTCCAGTTTCAGTTTCAATATCAGCATCACATTTCAGTTCTTTCAGTTGCATTTAACAGAATCGGGCTCGGGAGGCGTCTCTGGTTGCGATAGGCTGGCAACATGTGGCTGCAACAACAACGTCGACAGCGCACAGCAAACATCGTATGGCCAATAAATTGGCTTTTGAAATGATCGGCCCATATCCAATTATACGAGCCCCGGATTCATTGCAGTAAAAGTCAACAACAAGGGCCAACAGCAAAAAGCCCAGCATCATCAACAAAATGTTAAAAGGCCCGTAAAGCCAAGAGCGTGGAACGGCGAACAGGGCTGAGAACGAACAATTAAGTGTCAACAAAAACAAGTGAGAGCGCGACGGTCGGGTGTAACCGAAAGCGCAATACTCCTACATAGTTTATTCACAGTCCAAAACGGTCGAAAACGGCCATAATTATTATTGTTATTTTGGGAAAATTCGGGGTGGATTAGAGGACATATTCTAAAGATATTCCAAATATTCGCGGAAGACGCCAAAATCTGTTTGTTCAAAATTTGGTGTAACAAGCTTTAAATAATATACACGAATATAAATTCCAATATACTCTCTTTACTTTCTAAACGAGTATTAAAACTATAGTTGGAAATGCGCAACTGGAAGATACCCCTTGTATTGTATTAGATCTGACTAATTCTTTGTCAACTTATACCATAATATAATTAAATAATCAAGGCTGCAAGCTCTAGAATAGAATATAGAATATTTATTGTTACATTTTTAGATTCCATTATTTATAAAAAGAACTGAGCTTTACAAATTTCAAAAATAAGGGCATAGAAAATTTGCACTGTCTTAAAACATGGAACATAATTGTGAACAAGAAAACGCGGCTTACAGATTTATTAGAGCTTAAACGAACCTGTAGAATCAAACTTGTCTTTTGTTTGCTGTTGGACACATTTGCAATTATATACTGCAATTATAAAGTTTTATAATACCCGATGTTAAGCGCCTTCTGAACGCATGGTGTAACAAAATATACTACACATCGGTTTCTATGGAAACTCGGAATATTTGGGAAATTGGAATTGGAAGCAATTACGAAATGGAAGTCGCGACAAAGCATTTACCCAGAGATGGTGCAATATTTACATGAATGTAATTAAATGCGTGTTTTGTGAACGAATCACAAATACACGGAATCAACCACAATTCCAACGAAAGTATGAACACTATTAATAACAATTAAAATCCCATGTACATATTGTGAAAGTTAAGTTGTTGAAGTTGTTCTAATAATGTGTCATTTTCATTTACTAAAATTTATTTTATAAAAGTTTAGTAAAGCTAAGAAAAACTGTAAATGTAAAATATAATATAATATGTATATACAAGTATTCGATTCTTCTATATGTTCTATATTTTTGGGAATATATTTCGGTTAAAATTTTACTTGTTCTGGCTCTTTGATTTCTTGGACTTAAATTCAATGTCAACTTTATATTTATTATATTTTTTGTTTGTTTGCTTTAAAGCAAAAAATCGATTCACTCGTAATTTTTAACTTTCAATGATTTCTGTGTTCATTTCTCATATTAAATTAGTTTCCGGCTAAAAGCGCAAACACATCCAGTTGAAAGACAAACGAAAAAACCCCCGTTCGATCCCACAAACCTCATATATAATGTGTATATCTGGTTGAAGTTTTTCAATTGGAAAAAAAAATAGTTTTACTTTTTTTTTGCAGATTTTAGTTAATATAGTTTCAGTATTTGCATTCGTTGTTAGGTAATTTTTTTTAACTATTTTTATTTTCTTTTATTTTTACTGTTACGCCAACAAAGCCTTTTCACAGCGAATTAATTAAGTTGCTTGTTAAATTAAACAGGAATTGAAATATATATATATATCTATGTAAATATCAAAATAGTTTTATATTTAAACCAAAAGCATGTAAATAACTTTATTGCGACAATTGTACTCAATAAGTCCAAGTCAATAAGTCCTGTTAATTAAAACGTTGACACAATTTGTTTCTAGCATTCCAACTATTAAAGAATTAAAAGTTATCCTAAATCGAAGGATTGACAGGAAACATTAAACAATTAAAGCCAAGATGAAAACCTATTTTGATTTTATTTTTTAAATTCATAAGTTAACACTTAACATTAAACATTTAAGCACTTATACTTAGACCCCGGAGTAAGAACCCTTTCTGATACGTCTTGATAAAATCCCTTAAATTTCGATACTGCTCGTTGCAGCTCTCCAAAATCTATCTAAAATATTTGTTTGAACGGACTTTGATCTACTTTGAGCCATGATTGATCTGGCTTCAATTGCGCTGGTTAGTTCTGGCTTCTTTTGGGCAGACCACACACACATTTACATTTATCGCTTAGCAGCTGAACCGTTATAGCTCGTGCTTTTGCCGCTGCTGCGGCCATGTGTTGGATGCTGAGGTCAAGCTTATGTCTCAGGTAACTCCTTAGTGGCAATCCCCCCCCCCCATGCAGAACACTTTGGGCTCGCTTTTGAGGCAATGACTTTTACACATCGCAGCACATGGCTGCCCAACCATACTCCCGCCCCCTCGCCCCCTCTCGCAGCACCCATCTGTGTGTGTGTGTGTGTGTGTGTGCAAGCGCTCAATTGTAGCCAACATCTGCGAGCGCGTGTAAAATCGTAAGCCAACTCACACAATTGACTCGCGGCGACGCCAAGAAACTTGCCTTACCGGATTCCGAATGCTGACCCAGCTAGCTAGCCGCCCCCCCCCCTCCCCATCTGGCCCGCTGCCCCCGCGACGCCCCCGCTCACACCTGCATGGACCGTGGGCAATAGACTCTATTCTCTCTCTCTCTCTCTGTCTCTCTCTCTCTCCGTTTCTTCTCTCGTGCGAGCATCGTCGTCGTCTTTGTATTGATTTCGTTTTATACAACAAATTCATGGCTTTGGAATGTTAGCGTTTGCCTGAGTGTGCGTGTGTGTGTGTGTGTGTGAGTGTGTTAGCAAGCAAGCAAGTAATAAGTAACTTCTTTCGGCTTAAAGAAGAAAACTGGAAATTCTGGCGCCCATTTTGCTGCATTGTTTGACCCAAAAAGAGAAAATCGACGGGGAATGAGTGTGTGTGTGTGTGTCTGTGGGAGGGGGAGGGGGAGAGGGGGGGTAGAGTATATATCAACATATGGCACACACACATGCATATGTACACAAGTACACTGCAACGTTGCAGTCGGATGTACCCGACAGCGCAATACTCGTTCACAGTGTCACATTTAAAGAAAAGATATTTATCCAAAAAACAACAAAACAAAGCTTCGCAGAACCTACCGCCAACCTAAACAGCGGGTCAACAGCAGCGCCACCTACCGGTAAATTAGTGAAGTCACGAAGTTAAGTTAACCAATTAGAACTGTATGCAAATTCTTATAGAAAATGTTTGCTTAATTCTAGCTTAAAAGTATATACAATATCGATTTAATCAAATATGCCGCAGGTATACTCGAGAATATTTATATTCCAAGTTGCAAGTCACAAACGGATATTGCACAAACCCACTATACTCTTTTCAGGCAGCATCTCTGACACTATAAAGTAATTTATATTCTTAGATTATTTCACACCATATGAGAAACAAGCTTTTTAATTTGCGTCAATATCTTGTCCCATTTTTTAGAGGTTTATCCTTCAAATTTCATAAAGATTGGAGAATAAGCTTGGTAACTATTCAAGAATGTGAAGAATGTCATTCAAGAACGAGGTGTCTCCCAACCGAGCACGCCCGATTTGAGCACACTTTTTTGTGTCTTTTTTTTCAAATAAATATGTATATGGGATATGATTTAAAAATGCTTCTTAAGTCTTACAAGTTCTATTCTTTTTGATCATATTTGTTTTGTACGTTCAAGAAGGAAGGCAGAAAAAGTAAAATTGAGAGCCAGAGGGCCGATAAGAGAAAGAGTCAAAGCCAAGTCATGGGAAAAGCGGTTAAAAATGACATATAAATTTCAAAGCTTTAATCTGTATACACTTAGATGTAAAATTCTTGAAATTACTATAATCTATATTATGTCAATTCCAACCAGATCATTAGGAAATTAAATTTTCTTGGCTGCATAGATGAAAAGTAACTTTTTTCTTATTTTTGTTAAGCTCACGTTTCAAAGGTGTTTCAACTATACTGCGAAAAATAAGGGTCCAAGGTCGCACCTGAAGTACTTGGTGTTGACTTTAAATCAATTAAGCGGAGCGGTTAATTGAATTCGCGGAAAAACGGTGCCGCGGTGCGTGGAAATTGGGAAAAACAACTTCTTGGACTTAGCGTCGAGCTGAGTGTTGACGTCTAGTTTTTGTTTCAGTGAAAATCTGAGCTTAACAGCCTTTACAATTTGCTTACACAGGAAAATGGCGAAACTTTCTAGTCCTTAATAAATTGAAAATTAAACAAATTTGGAATTTCTGGAAATTAATTAGAAATTATACATAATTGGTCGCTTATTGCGAAAGTTGGTTCAAATATTTAAATGATGATAGAACACAAATGAAATTTATATATCTATGTGCATTCCCAATTGCAGAGTTTTGTCTTTTCTCTTCCCCACATAATATGCATTCCAAATGTAATTTATCAAACTCTTTGGTATTATTCTATTTTTATTTAATTGCAAAGAATTTTAATTGCCTGCAGTCATTTATCTAACCTCCCCTTTTATACATATTTGCCCCGCATTAGACAAGGAAAACGCCCCCAAAAGAAAAGAAAACAAAACAAACAAACATTCTGGAAATTGCAGTGGGGACAGACACGTTTTTAACTCATGCATTTAAGCTATTTTTGTGATTTGTTTTGCATTTTGTTTGTTTTCCACACACAAGAAAACCCGTTTCGTTTTCAGGTTAGTTTCTGAGTTGCCGTTACAATTATAGCGCTTACAGCACCGCTCAAACTGTAAGCAGCTTTTCTGGCCACATTTTGTTCATGCGCATATATACATAAAGTATATATATATATAAATATATATTTACTTGTGGTACCATATGCGGAGCTCTACTTTTAAGCGACTGTCTTTTTTAAAAGTTTTTTTTGCTCTGCAGCAACGACAACAACAACAACAACAATTTCCAGTTGGTTGCCTCTGTTTGGCAGCACTTGACGCCCACTGCCCACTTCTCATTCCATTCCATTCCATTCCATCAGCATGTGCTGCCCATTTTGCTGTCGTTTTCTTTGTGCACGACGATGCTTTAGTTTTCGCTCTGCCTAACCGACTTTTAACTGCTGGCAGTGGCTTTTTCTGCACTCTCATAAAAATAAAATAAAATAAAAGGTGCATGCATAAAAATGTATAAATAGACATCTGTGTTAATGGCTTATAACCGATGTCTAAAGTCTGAATCAACGCACATACACAGTTTTCTGAATTGCAGGTAAAACTTTTCGAGTTTCCGAGCAGAGAAATGTCAACATTCTCGGAGGGAGGGAAAAAAGTTAAAAATGAAAATGTTGTTGTTGTTGTTGCACGCTAGCTGTTGCTGTTGCTGTTCTACAAATGTATCTCAGCGCTGCGTGTATTGCATAAATGTTGCTGCCTGCCCTCCACCCCACGACAACAACAGCAACAACAAAAGCAAAACAAAAGCACCAAAAACAGTCACGAAAACGCAACGTTGACGACGCTGTCGCTGCTGATTCATGGCCCGTGTAGTAGTAGTTTAGTTTAGCTGCCAGCTGTGACCGACAGACAGACGGACGGACGGACAGACGGACTGGCAAACGTCGCGAGACAGGGGAGAGCAAGTTTGACAGTTTGACTAGCATTGGTGTGCACTTACTTTAGTTTAGCAGAGTCGCGACGCCATCAACTGCACGTGTGTGTCTGCGTCGTATGTGTGTGTGTGTGTGTGTGTATAAAGAAATCAAATTCGTTACAGCAACAAAAAAAAAGAAAAAAGGCACAAGCACAAAACACACAGCGAAAGAAAAAACAAAAATGCGCGTTAGAACGAAACGAAACGAATCGAATCGAAACGAAATGGCAATGAAACGCTGGCGCAGCCGCAGCAGCCGTCACAGCCGCCCTACAAAATCACCAACGAGCGCGCGCGCGCACAGACAGAGCGACATAAAAGACTGACCGCAGGTAGACAGACACACACACAAGGCACAATATGGGACGTGGCAGGGGAACGCGGAAGCCGGCACGACGCGAACAAAACGAAACAAAACGAAACGAAACGGAATGCAGCGAAAAGAGCAGCGTTGTGAACGCTACGACAAACGCTGACTGTTGCCGCACAACTGATGCGATTAGTTGGCGCTGCTCAGCGCCAAAGCCGCAGTTAGCCCCAAGCGAACAGAGCAGCGAGAGCAAGAGCAAGAGCGAGAGCGAGAGCGTCAGAGCGTAAGCGTTCAAAGCTGACCACAAAACAATTGCAAAAACAAAAGCGTCAAGAAAGCTGCGCGCGATACTTGAACCAGCATTGAGCAGCACAGAAGAGTGTGAGCGCGGAAGAGAGCAAGAGTGTGGGAGAGCGTTAGGGCGAACGAAATGAATTGGTTTTGAGCGGGAGAGCACAGTTCAGCAGCCACTGCAGTCTGCTAATGTTAATGTGCCTAGCAGTAAACAGTTAGCAAAACAGCTGACGACGGCTCTACTGTTAAAATAATGTTATTACCATAAGATGTTTAACATTTATTGGCTTCGTTCAACACAATTCAAAAATTCACAATTTTCTTAAGTATCCAAAAACGAAATTAAGTACGCTGCAAAATCATAAAACTATGCCGAACCATTTCAAAAATGAAAAAGGTTGCGCAAAACCAATATACTCTTTTCACTTTGTGAACGAGTTTAAAAATATTGAAGTTCAAAATCTTCCTCTAAATGAATATGAATGAATTAACGCAGATCTCAATATTAAAAGCTAATTAGCTAGTGAATACCGTATATTCAGTTTAAAACTGTTCTGTGCTTATTTCAAATGTTTTCCGGATTATTTACTTAAATCAACAAAAAAAAAAAAGAAAATAGAAAAAAATAGCTCAAGCTCTCTTTTCTGTTTGATAAGTCTTTTTGTTTTTTAGTTCACCTTTGCGTATTCAAGTTTATTCAAGCCTTAACAAATTAAATAAATATTTTTATAATTATAAAATTTATAATATAAATTTCGGCAATATTAAGATTTGGCTATAAGAGTACCCAAATCTTGATTTGTACATAAATCAAGAATTCTTTACTTCGGATCATAATTAATACATTATTTATATCTATAATTAAATTAATTCGAATTTAAAAATAAATTGAAGGACAACTTACCCAATCTGGAATCATTTTTCTTGCGCACACGCAAACAAATCGTGCAGGACTTGATGCACTGTAAAGTAGAGAAGAGTTGAAAAGGATGTTGGGCAAAAGGATCTGAGCTACGTACGTCGTGAATGTGCCGTATGGCCTCGGTGCGCGATATATTGTCCAGGCTGAGTCCATTGACCTCGAGTATCTCATCGCCCACTTCCAGATTATCGCGATCGGACGGTGAGCCGTATAATTTAATTTTACCCTCCGCATTCTCAACGAGAATGATAACATAGCCGGATAGTTCGACAACTTGTTGCTGCAAGAAAGAGAGGGCAAGAGAGAGAGAAACAGATGGAGAGAGTTGAATTTTATTATGCTTATCATCGTATGTCTAGAAAATTGTTCTTGTTCGCTCAAGTTTTCAATGTTGTCTCATAAAGTCATTTGCATGATTGCCTGTAAACTCAGCCACTCAGGTGTGTGTGTGTGTGGGGGGGGAAGGGGTAAGAGGGAGGGTGGAGGGGGGGGGGGGGGGGTCTCGCCGAAAACAAATTAATTATACACAAATGCGGACAACTTCAACTCAAGTCACCCAGTCCAGCTCAAGGTCCTTGGCCTCCTGCCGACCCACTCGCAACAGCAGGAGGCGCAATTTCTGTGTGTGTGCGTGTGTGTGTGTGTGCGTGTGAGCGTGTGGAAAATACAGCCCATTATTGCTTGGGCTGGCTCGTTATGTTAATTACAACAAATTATGCTCATGTGGCAACGCATGAGACCAGCCCCCCGCACAGCCACCCCCTTCCCCCCCTTTCCACCTTACCCAACAATTTTAGCCTGGCTAATAGCTGCGATTCTCAGTTCAGGTTTGAGTTAAAGCTACGCATCGGCGTCTGGCAAAAATGTTGATAGCGTTAATGAGCGCTCTGGGTTTTTGGGCGGTGTTGCCTCAATTTATAGGTCAACACCTGCAGCTTGCCACACGCCGACCTTGCAGCCAACATAGTCAACAGTTTTAGCAGCACTGCATTAATATTCATGCCCAGCCAAAACAACGCATTTTTGAATATTCTCGAAGGCTGCGAGCCTAAGAAAAATTACCGCTGATTCGGCTGAAAATGAAATTATCGCTAAAATGGATTATGCTGTAGATTATTTGGAGCCTACCTAAAGGAAACAACTGCAAACTCGGCCAAAATAGCATACCAATTTCAAGCGAACTTCTCAATCTTAATAATTATTGTTCATTTAAAATATGTTAATTTTAATATTGTTAATTTAGCAAATATATTTTTTATTAATTTCGAGGGCGTAGCTAACATTTTTCAAATTGTGGAAATTATGGATCTTCGCGGCTTATCCGCCCCTAAAATATATAAATTTTTTTTGATTTGTTGATAAAAATGTTCATATCCAAAAAAACATTCCGTGCAATTTTTAGGAATATTAATCAGTAATCTGTCTGCAAAATTTATATGTTAAAAGCTTGTAAACTGAGTGGGATATATCAATATTATCTAATAGATATTCCAAATTTCAATTTGCCTCTAACTTCAATGGCGGCAAAAAATTGAAATTGAAATATTTAGAGATTACAAAACGACACAAAACGTTTTTGAATTAAATGCTTTGTTTTCAAATTAAAAGGTTTTTAAAAAGCTCTCGAATTTTTCGCTGAGTATAGTTATAAGCGAATTTGATGGCTTAATAAATTAACAATATTGCAATCTACACTTTCGCCACTCACAAAGACTTTTGATGAAACTGGGGGCGTGGCACATCAATGAAACCAAATTTTGCACACAGATTAAGGATAAATGTACACGCCCACAAACATCCAACTTTTTACAAAAAAACAAAATTTTACAATTATAATAATTAGGAACTGTTTGAAGCTGTTATTAAACTGTGAGTCGGTTACACCCGACTGCAACGTTTTTGCTTGTTTTCTATGAAATTGCAGCCCAAAATTGAGTCAGCAAAAAAGGGCGCGAGAGAGCGAAGTGGGAAATTTGTGTTAGTCAAATGGCAAATGATCTGGCACAGGTCAGAGGGCGAGGCAGAGGTCGAGGTCGAGGCAGGGGCAGGAGCGGGGGCGGGCGCGGGGGCGGGGGCGGAGGCCGCGCTCAAAGCGAATTCAGCGGCAATTGCGGCCAAACGCACACAATGCACATCAGAAGGGGGCGGCGATTGGGCGTGGCGAAAGTGCAATTGTTGCAAGGTCGGGCGCCGCAACACGGAACGCGAGAACAGCAGCGACAGCAGCGGCAACAACCACAACAGCAACAACAGCAACTGCTGCCACAGCCACAGCAAACAACGAACGAACAAACAAACAAAACACTCGACAACGCAAAACACAAGCGAACTGAACTCGAGTCAAGTTGAATTGGCAAACAGCCAGCGGAGGGGCGCAGGGGGCGCAGGACAATGCAGGTGCATGGTGCACGGTGCACGGTGCAGGTGCAGCAGCAGCAACACAAACTCAAACAACAACTATGATGACAACTTGACATTTGATAGTCGCCGCGGCAAAGTTTTATTTTTGTTGCCGCTTAATGTGATTAGGTGGGGCGCAAAAAACAACAGCAGCAACAACAGCAACAACAGCAGCAACAGCAGCAGCAGCAACAGCAACAGCAACAAAATTCGCCCAATTGATGCAGCGGCTGGTCGCCAGGGGGCGCTAAAGTCAAAGCAAACAAGAAAAATAGAAAACCAGATAAGATTGCTCTAGTCGGCAGTGTCCGTCCAGCAGATACCCTGCGCAAGCTGTCGTTCAACGCTCTTTGTATTCACATACATACACAAAATCAGACAAACATAGAAACTAAATAACTTAAATAGCTTTTAAACCAAGAAGATGATCTTTAAAAGCATTCAAATCTCGTTGGAAACGAAACCCTTATTCTTATTATATTATTATATTATGTATTCCTTGAATTACGATTTGTTATATTTGGGGCGGGGTAGATATCCAAAATAATATGAAACATTACGAGAACATGATAAATCGAATTTGGTATCTCTAGCTCCTAAAGTCTCCGAGATAACATAATCGAAAAATCGGTTTTTATCGATAATCCAGAAGGAGGATGCTTGTTCCGCGTATGGTATAGGAATCTATAGAATCTATAGTCGAGAAGTTAAAGTCTTTAGTTTTTATAATTTCTGAGATCGCTGCGTTCAAAGAGACGGACAGACGGACAAACGGACAAGCGGACAAACGGACAGTCTCCTGCCCAGTGTTACAAACAATTCCACAAAGCCATCATACTCTGTTATGCCATTTTCAATGAGCGCGGGGTATGAAAAAAATAGCAGCAACAAAAAAGCGGCGGCATAATTATTGGCGTTTCAGCGCCGGATGCGGGCACTCAGCGCTCACACACACACACACACACACATGCAGGAGAAAAGCAAGGGAGGGAAAGAGTGAGAGAGTGGGGGTGGGGGTGGGGGGTGAAAATATGTACACATGTATACGCTGGGGCATGTGGAGGACAACTGGCGGCAGGGACACAGAACTGGAGCAGCCTCAGTCGCAGTCGCAATCGCCCCATATGCACCCATCTACCCACCCCCACCCCCCATTTGTCCCCCCCCCCCCCCCGTGTCGCACTCGAATGAAAAATGACAGCAATTACGCTTAAATTATGCGTTTGTTTTCATATGAACGTCCTTGTCAGTTGTTTTTTTTGTGTGTTGTTTTTGTTGTACTTGAAGCTCATTTCACCCATTGACACACAGCCAGATACATAGAAAGAGAGGGAGAGAGAGAGAGAAAGGGAGAGATGGAGAGATGGAGAAAGAAAGCGAACATCAACTTTAAAAGTACCCCAACCTCAAAATTTATTGGGCATTGGGGAAAAGCAGAAAATTAAATGACGTTTGGCAACCACAAAAACTGTCACAAAGTTTTCCTCAACCAATTTATAAATATAATAATCAATAATAAATAAATCAATCAAAGCGTGAAATAAAATGTCGCTGGTTGGGTTCACGGTTCGAACCAATGTTTAGCCTTTGGGTTTGATTCATGAACCTGGTTTGCTACATCCCTAAACCCAGCTTTTGTTTTCAGCCCTTATTTGATGCTATCATTTTTCACAAACAAACCTCAACAATTAAGTTTGCAGGCATTTTAATTTTAACGTTTGCGACCCTCACTTTTGTCATTCTGGACATCGAAATTGAATTTCGAATAAATATAAAAGCAGGCAAATATTCCTTTTGTCCTTTATTCGACTATATTGGCGACTTAAGTACACATAAATGTGAAGAGAAAAATCATTTTTTAAATTAAATAAAAATTGACGAACCATTTACAAGCAAAATCAGCGTTGGATTGGGTTCAGGTTCAGCTGTCTTTTTTTAAACTGGTTCTGCTCAAAATAAAAAAATAACTGAGTTTCCGGGTTTGAACAGGTTTGCAGTCTTGATTAAAAATATAAAGTTTAAATTTGAAATTCTGCCCACATTTCTACTCGATCCTCTGGGATGGTCTTTAGTTATCTGCCTGCAGAATTTGGTGACTCTAACTCTAAAACTGAGCTCGATTTTATACAAATTTTGAACCCAAAAATTCCTAATTTATCTAGCATACACGAGTCTTTACTCTTTTCACTTCGTGAGCGAGTACTATAAAACATTCTTAGATAATTAATAGAACAGTCCAACTATTCAATTGTATAAAACTTAGCTCTTCGGCCCCAAAACATGTTTAAAAAATAAATTAAAATTACAACTTGCCCAGAACACAGCATTCATTCTTCAGGAGCTAAAAGCGCTTCTTTTTGGGCTTTTGCGCAAAGAAAACCTGAGTAGTTTACTTTTTTACATTTAGCGAAAAGTTATAAAAAAATGGTTTTTATGGTTGGCATAATAAGCAGGTAACACTCCGACTTACTCACAGTTTTTATAAAATATTTTCGTATATTTATAAAGCATAAATACATAAATATATATACATTTGTAATATATTTTGTAATGTTCCGAAAAGTATGCTAAGTACTTGCGCCAAGCACTTGAGCCACATCTGAGGGCATCTGAGGTGCCAGAAAGGAAAATGTTGCTTTTGCTTTGCTGCTCGTCAAACAACCAAAAAGAATAGGAGAACAAAAACAAAAACAAAAACAACAGCGACAGCGACAGCGACAATGGTGGAAAACACTTGACTTGTCATATTTGACATATAAATGGCGAAGCAAATCTCTGGATATTGTTTTAAATGATGCACACACACGCACACAAAAGCAAACAAGCACACACATAGACACGCTCTCACGCAAAAAAGCGACAGCGACGACGCTCGCTAATCAGTCAAAAGTCTATGCAAAAAAGAGAGCGAGAGCGCAGCGAGGTAAAGCGTTAAGCCGGCTGGCGGCTGCTGCTGCTGCTGCTGCGCTGCTGTTGCTGCTGCTGCTGCGCTGCTCTTTGGAGACTTGCTGCCAGCTGCAGTGTAGATTTTAGTGCTTGTATGCCTACGAAAAAAAAGAAATGAAGACGAAATACAGACGAAAAAAGCTGCCCAAATGATGCTGCAAGTTGTTGTTATTGTGGTCGCTGCTGCTGCTGCCGCTGCCGCCGAGAGCACCCATTGCCAGCTGCTTGCAAATTGTTGCTGCGTTTTCTGTAGACCTCCGCCCGTTCAGTTCAGTTCGGCTCGGTTCGGCTTAGCTCGGCTCGCTTCGTTTCGCTTCGATTCAGTCAGACATTCAGTCAGCTGCGCTGCCAGCGTACGCTGTGTCTGCCGTCGGCCTGCTGGCAATGGCACATGCGCATTGCCTGCACACATGTGCGCGTCGCTGCCAGCGTCGACGTCATCGCTGCCGACGCGTCGTCATGCGGCTGTCTTTTGTGAATTAAAAGCAGACATATTCGCACACACACTCACATAGTTCACTTAATGAAGCAAATGTTCCGTTACTTGCCTTTTTTTCGGCGCGTGCTGTAAACTACAACAACTTAAGCAGAAACAACAACAGCAGCAGCAGCAGCAAAAACTTTTCGTATTTCATGGCAATAGTTGCAAAGTTTTGACAACTTGGTGAGGTGCGGGGAGCTAGGAGCTGGGAGCGGAAGATGCGCGGTGTCAAACGGTGCCTCTAGCGTAATTTACACTTTGACACCCACACACACACACACACACCTTAAAATGACACTCAGCTCCTGCAACGGCTGTTGCAAACATTTTCTTGCATACTTTTCAGCGGCAGCTGGAAATAATTTAAACCCAAAATCAGACGAAAACCTCGAGCTGCTCACGAAACTTTAATGGCAGTAAAACATTCATGTAGGAAATGCGCGAAGACAGAAAAATCATCATTTTCAAACTTGAATTGATTCTCTTTTTACGTTCTCAAAAAAATCGTCTTTAAAAATATATTGGTTAAATGGAAAAAAAGATTGGTTACACAGCTACAAATAATTCTTATTAGAGTTCATTTAATGAATGTATGTTGCGTTTTTAATTTTCCATTTAAATGCATTATATATAAAAAAAACTATTCTGGTTTGGAAAAAAGAAAATAATATATAATAAAAAATAATAATATAGGAAATTCATTAATTTAAAAAATAGTGTAACTAATATAGACAGAACCTTTTATTCAATTCCACTTTATGAGAAAAATACGCATACATTTTCGTAAGACTGTGGAAAATTATTTCTCTATTATTAATATCAATATTTCAATAGTTTTTAGAACGAAATCAATTTTAAAATATTGTGTTTGATGCGATTAACAATTTCAATTGCAAAAATGTAATCCGAAGTTAAAACATGATTTGTAAGGAGTGAGAATAAAGGAAATCCATAGAACATAAAATAATGCATGAATAGAATTCATAGAATATTTGACATTGTGTGAAAACAAAACAATTCGTGTAAAAATAAAATTTAATTTTTTACCGTATATAAAAAATTCGGGTAAAAAGAGAATTAGAATTATTAATAAATATTTGAGCGAGATAATTGCTATATTAAGCATAGCTCGTAAAGGCAACAGTAATAAAAAAAGGTGTTGCTTTCCGGATAACTGTCCCGGAAACTGTATCATTGTTAATGTCAATTAGGGAGCTATTTTCTACACAAATCAACTGGTGTAAAACGGAATCCTTTGAAGTACCAGAGAACAAAGAATTAATGCCCGATCATGATTTCTGTTGCAGCTGCAGAGGTGGAGCCCAAACCTCCCATGAGGCAGACGGCGTCACCTTGGTAACGGTTCTCGACGGCTGCTGTCCTTTACAAATTCTAATTCGCCCCAAATATGCATCGGAATGGGCCGTTGGCCACTTGATGGACTCCTGCAGCTGCCTGTTCAACCTGACCTGGCCCAATCTAACAGTTGTCAGTTGTTGATGCCTTGTGCACAATTGACTTAAGCACCTGACATGCTCGTGCCAGTGTACTGACAATGCGGTCCATTGAATCTCACACATTTCGTCACATTATGAGCGCACTTTCAGCAAGGATATAGAAATGGCAACGGAATACAGTTAACATTGCAGTGCACTCAACAACAACGGGAGCCTGAACCTGCGTATTTTGCGTACACATAAAAGATATGCATACAAAAAGCAACTGTGAAACGTTGCAGGCGGGCGTAACCGACAGCGCAATACTCGATTACAGTGTAATTAAAAAAATTAACCGATTTTTGTCATTTGTGTGAGCGTGCCCGAAATTAAGAGGTCATCTGAAAACTGTTTGCCACATTTGGTGACTTTAACTCTAAAATTAACTCTAAATTATGCCGTTTATCCGCCTCTAATTCATTTTTAATTTTTTCTTAATCTTTAGTTTAATTTGTCTGCCAAAATTTGGTGTAGCTTCAGATTTTAAAGATTTGCCAAGCCCCAATTAAACGTATCCAAAACATCTTAACTGGTTACAATGGGTCTACATATCACACATATAGCCCCTTACCCATTTTCAATGGAGACAGGGTATGAAACAACAAGTATAAGCTACAACAAATATTCTCAAAATCCGACAAAGTTGGCGGTTGCTTAAATTGAGCAGCACTCTTTGATATCATAACATAATTATACGACCTAAATATAGCGGTAAATCTAGGTAATGTTATTCTTGCTTGAGAATAATTTCAAGTACGAAAATTCATGTGGTACTTAATTCGTAATTAAATTGAAAAATGTTGTTCTTATTTATGCACCATTACGGGTCGATTAAATATGCAAGAATGAATCGTACTTAATTTAAGGGTACTCAAGAACGAAATGTTTTTGAAAATTTCAACGAATACTATCCGAATACGGATTACGGAATACTTTGCCTGAGTGTTGTAGCAAACAACAAAATAACAACTGAGCGCATTTACATATGGCCGGCAAAAACACTAACAGTACAATTTTGAAGACGAACTGCTGCTTTCCGCTACTCAGCCCCAACCCTCCTTCCTCTTCGTCATTTTTGCTCTTTGCTCTTTGCCCCTCGCTCTTGTGCGCCCCTATTTTTCGTCGTTCTTTTAAGTCGCCGTGCAGCTGGCAAGGAACGAAACAAAAAGTGTTGCCTACTTTTTGCTGCTGGAGCTAAAGAGATATGTGTGCGTGTGTTGTTTTTGTTGTTGTCAAAGCTGCTGCTGCTGATGATGACAATATGTAATGACAAACGGAGATATTTACTGGCTTTTTATGACTTATTCACACGCTCGCTCACGCACACCCAACACACACACACACACACAGCCGTCGCCGTCAACTCTACTTCAAATTGTGACGAGCAAGGCCAAAAGCAGCAGCTGCCAACCAAAGCTTACCACCCGCACCCCCCCCTCTTCCACCCCCCTGCTCTTACCAAAAATCAGCCCAGCACTTGGCAGTGGCCTTTAGATCCCCATGCTGCCATTTACTCTGTTTCTTTCTCGCACTCTCTCTCCTTTTCCACTCTGCATGTGCTCTGCACTATGGGCCAAATGAAGACTTTTTGCCAAGTAAATTTTTATCACAGCACAAAATGTTTTTAAAAGTGTTATTTTGAGTTGGAGTTGGATTTTATGTTTTTGTACATAGTACTAAGGATAAATATTTTTAAATGCTGAGGTGACCATGGATCTTACATGTCAACATTTTTCTCAATTTTGGCATGATTTCAGACAAAAGGTTTTACGCAGAATCAATTTTAATATTGTGGCAACTTAGTTTTGAAAACCTTTTCGAAAATGGGGACATGATATTTTCCAAAAAAATCAAAAAATTTTAATTTTAAACATCTACAAAATTGATTTAGAGGTCAAATCTTAAATAGTTTCAGTTTTGATAAATTTAAGCGACTTTCAAATATGGCAGCTACGAATCGTAAAGTTTTCGCTCTTTTTGTTAATTTTAATATTTTTTTTATATGTCAGCAACAGAATCGAAATTGTCCATAGTACACTGAAGGCGCACAAGGCAGCTGTCTGTGTTGAAATTTTCTCGTTGTTTAGCTAGCAGCCAAAAGGGAACAGCAGTGTGTGTGTGTGCGTGTGCTGGTATGTGTGGTGTGCGTGTGTGTTAAGTGTGTGTCTCACAAAAACGGCAATGTTTAATTAAAAGTGATAGCAACAAAACGCAACGCGTGAAAGTCGCTGCAATGCAAATGGCAGGAATTCGAGAGAGATGCGTGACACAAATGGGATTGCAGCACCGCCCCGCCCCCCTCCCCCCACCCTCTCCCCAGGCCACCATCCACCACCCTTACCCCCGGTGGAGCACAGAGTTGCACAAGTTCACGCTTAAATCAATATGCTGTTCATTAAGCGCATTTCGCCAGTTGTTAGCTGGCAGATTTGAGGGGCAGCAGAAATTGTTTAGCTCACCCGCAGGCGCTGCGACAATGGCAAAATATTCCAATTAGCAGAAGCTGAAGCAGAAGGAGAAGCAGAAGGATAAGGAGAAAACGCAGCCCGAATTCGATCCGATTTCAGTTCTTTGTCCCTGATTAGGCATTATAAATATGCGTGCGCGTGTGTTTGTGTATCTGTGAGTTTCACAGACAAACTCAATGGCATCTTTAAGCGCCCACAGGCATATCATTATGGAGCATTGTTCGCATAATGGCATCTTTAAGAGCCTTTGGGCATATGAATATAGAGCATGGCTTAGCTCGAATAATAGCAGCTGCACATCACAGTTGCATCAAGCGGAAAATTGGACATTCATACATACATACAATATATATATACAATATATATATATATATATATGTATTCATCAATATAACTCTTTGTCCATCTTAGTGCCTCATCAATGCCATCAATCACAGCCCAAACGACGTAATACACTTAGATGTCTGCAGTAACAGCTTCCCTTACACTTTCTATACACTGTTCACATATCTGAAATGAGCTTATTAGTTTTATCGCAATGTCCAGTCGTCTTTTTGGAAGTCATTATTATAAAAAATGTTTATTTAAAAAATAAATGTTCGAAAATTAGTAAGGGAAGAGTACACGCTTTTTTTTCGAAAAAATCAAAAAATTTTATTTTCAATTATGGACATATTTTAAATGCAAGTTCAATTTAGAGGACAAAGCATGTCCAAAATGCCATCAAACATGAAAATCGGTTCAGTTTTGACAAAGTTATGGGCGTTTGAAATACGGGAGCTATGGATCCGAGTGCTTTACATGTCAAAATTTTTGTAAATTTTTGCATGATTTTTGACAAAAATTTGACCCCCTCAGAATCGGTTTTAATGTTGGTTTTTATACTAATTATGACAACCACAATCGATTAAAAATAGAAATTCCGGATTCTAAATTTTGAAAAAAAAATTTTTCCAAAATGAGTAAGGGGGGGTACATGCTTTTTTGACCAAAAAATTAAAAAAAAAATTATTTTCAATAATGCATATATTTTAAATGCAGACTCAATCTAGAGGATAAATCATGAACAAAATGTCATCAGACGCGCAAATCGGTTCCGTTTTGACAAAGTTATGGCCGTTTGAAATATGGGAGCTATGGATCCGAGAGCTTTACATGTCAAAATTTTTGTAAACTTTTGCATGATTTTTCCATTACCAAAAAGTTCCAAAAAAGTGTAATTTCAAATTGCACAAACCCAATATACCCTTTTCACATTGTGAACGAGCATAGAAACTGTTTTGTTTCTCAAGTTTTCTTTAACAAACTCTTCAATTAAGAGTTTTGTCTTGCACGTAATAAATATGTTAAGCCTATCCCAATCGGTAAACTATATTATATATTGTATAAACAAGATGACATTAAGTAGAAGGAGCTCTGAAGATGTTCTTGTACATCAATACATATATGCAGCTCGGAAAATTGAAAGTTGTTTTTCTTTCAATGGGCTTTAATCTTATTTTCAAAGATCCATTTAAAATGGAATAAAGTAAAATTGTTGCCGGAGCGGGGCCGGGGAATAGTTACTAGGAGATGTCGCGTATACATATGCACATATATCATATACAAGAGCATATATGTGTGTATATACAAGGGCATTTAATCATCTTGTTGTTTTGTGTTACCAAAATATATTTGGCTAATGCGGTCTATGTACAGGGTGCTCAGTTTACGGATTGGCTGTTCGGTAAGCGATATACGCGTGGAATACTTGACGTCCAAGGTGCTTTTGGGACTGTTGCTAACGCTCGCACACTTGAGAGCCGCTTCGTAGCATACACAAAGGACACTTGAAAGGGATGCGCACGGACACACACACACATACATCGAGTGCTGGGGATTGGCAACCCGTACGATTTGGGGCCCCAGGCACTTAAAGCCCAGGAGCAAAAAACCAAAACCAAAACCAAAACCAGACCCAAAGCAAAGTTCGCCTCGATTTGATGCCTGGCACTTTTGGGGCCAGCTCTTTGGGGAGCAGCGTATGGGCGTATTGGAATTGGAGTACATGGGCGCCGCCATTGTTGCCGCCTTGCCATTTGCCATTTGGCCGGCCAGCCAAAGAATGGGCCCGCAACATAATGAGCCGCCCGGTTATGGCTTTGTTTTCGGGCTGCTGTCTTTTATTTTTGGGTTTCTTTGTTTTTTTTTTTTTTTTTTTTTGGTTTCATTGTCATCATGGCCATCAGCAGCCAGTTCCAGCTCCAGCGGTCCATCAGTCTCGTCCAATGCACTTACCTTGCCCTGCGACGAGGATATGGTTGAGGCCGACGGTGTGCCCGAGGATTGTGCGCTTAACGTGGAACGGCTGCTGTTCGCTTGCATTGCGCAGCGCGACGACGTTCCTCGAATCCTTTCCTGACCACCACCAGGCGCAATCAACTAGTTTCAGCTGCTGTTGTCGTCGTTGCTGCTGTAAACATTTTCTGCGCACTTCGATTGCGGCTCGGCTGCACTTATTTAAATTATTCGCTTCATATTCTTTAAGTTTTCACTATTTAATTATTTATTTATTTATTTTTTGTTTTTGGTTTGTGTAAAGGCTATATGTACACTATATAGAGAATATGTAAACGATTAATATATACAAATTAAAAATATATAATAAAAGCAAAAATTAAACAAGCAGTACTCGATAGAAAGAAAAAGTTCGAATCCCAGTTTATAGGGTTTATAGTTTAAAACTGAACAACAGCAGTCCGTAGTATTTGAATTGGGTTTTTTTTTCATATTTCTATATATGTATATAATATTTATTTTTAAGGGCTCTATCTCTTCTAGTTTCTGAGATATGCTCAAAAAACTGGGTGATAATTAGAAGGGTCGATAATTAGAAAACGAGACGAGTTATCGATCATTTGAAATAAACTTGAACTGCGTATGGTATACACGATCTTAAAAAGTCCAAGTTCAGCTTTCTAGTTTCTGTAGTCACCGAACCGATGCTGATCAAGATTATATATACTTTGTGGGATATATGTACTTTTGCCAAACCATTATACCCTGTTTCAATGGGTTCAGGGTATAACAAGAAGTAATATGTCTGAATTATTGTTAGTACCTACAAGTAGCTTTAAAACTGAGGCAGATAAATATATTTAGTCAAATTGCCACGCCCCCCAGTGGCCGTAGCCAAAAAATGCATTAAAAAGAACGCTCGAATAGCTAGTTAAAGGCTTATTACACTTTGAAAATATATACTGTGATCCTGTTAACTAAAATACTGCCAACAAGGTGGAAACGGTAAAGTCATGGTGATGCAAAATGCAATTACATTTCATTCATAATTGAGTAATTTAATTATATTTATTTGGACTCAACGCATTCATTAAAATAACCATTCTGCCATTTACAAAAGAGAAATTTCAAATTATAGACTTGGCAATCTGTGAATATGAGAATTAAACTGGAATTCAACTCAATGTCTGAATTTCGCATTAATGCATCATGTTTATGAATTTTGATTGGGACTCAAATAATTATTTGTAAAATGCAGCAAGCTGTTAAGCTGAATTGCTGGCTACGGTATATTTACTTCAATTCCCAGTACGTATTTTCATTAAAAAATATATATAATAGAAATTATAATTCAATTACTAATTATTTATTGCCATCGCGTAAGAAATGTTTATCTGGAATTGTTTATTGTCGTTAGTTTATTAATTAGATTAATAAGATTGGAATTGCGGACAACAAATCGCTAGCTGGTCTCGGATATGAATACTGATCCAAATTATATACGTATAAAATAGAAAAGTTAGTTTGAGCAAACTTTTCTCACAAATTTCGTTTGAGATTTTCATATGGAAAAATAGTTTCAATCCAGTTAAAGAAGTATGGCAGTGGATAATAATGTTGTAGCCTGAAGCGTTTTCAATATGTGAATATTGTGTGAATTATGTACAAAATGGAACCATTTGCTTTTGATAATATGGCTGTAAAATGACCCATTACTAAGGTTGTTAAAAAGTGGCTTTATGAGGAAAATTGATGCCGATTCAAAGTCCGAAACTTAAACCAAATAAAAGCCTTTGACATAATGTCAAAGTCAAAACTTTAAAAACTTGTGGAGAGTTGAAACCAAAGAAGTAAAGAATTTAGTACAAAATATTAAATCAAAACTCTATTTTATATACAAATTTTATATATCTAAATGTAAAATGAGCACAGGTTTAACCAGTTTTTTAATTTGTGTTAATACTCTTGCTTAATTGTTGGATTTAATAATTTAAATGTTAGTTTTTAGTAAAATATCATCCTATTAATTATTTTATTAAATGGCACTGCCTGCTATGGCCTACGGTCAAGACAGGCACTACGTCTGTATACTAGCCTAGGATTCGTACTCGGAAATGTTCAAAGCGCCCAATCCATACATAACCCTATATATATATAATTAAATAATGACAAGCTTGTAACACCAGAAATATATAAATAATTATGTATAAATGTATAATAAAAACATACAACAAATTTAATAATATAAAAAAAGGTAAGTGTGAATGTATTTAATTTTTATTACTTTGTCTACACTTTCTTCTAGAACTTTTACTTTTAATGTACTTTATTTAAGCGCATATATTGCTTAAAACTAAGAACAAAATACACTTCATTTTTGGCTATACATTTCCTTATATTTATGCAGTCCCTTAACTAAATGTTACAAATGTTGGCCTACAAAAAGTTGCATATAACGCTCCTAAGGTCTATTCCAATTTAACTGAAATTTTGGGCAATCTTTAGCTGTTTTAGGCAATTTACTTTTCGGCGCTTGGCGCTTGCCCAATCGCACAAAACAATCTAAATCTGGGGCTGTCTATTTGCCATAGAAGTGTGCCCCATAATTGTCTCGATGGTGGCAAGTTCCGCTTGTCCGGCTTTCGAGTGCCTGTCAGGCTGCAGGGTATGCAACGCTTTTTTCGGCAGCGCAGAAGAAACGCAAAACGTTCGTGAAATGTGCAAAGGCAGCAATAAAAACACAGACACACACACACACATATACAAAAGGGCTAGAAACGTACGGCGACCGCATCTTTGGGGCACCAAAAGAAAATGACACAGTCAGTGCCGTCGTTGCCCCTTGTCCGCTGCCGTCGCAGCTACTGCGCAGCAACTGAGGCGCAAGCAGTTGACTCTCAACGGACAAAGCCTAATGCCCAGAAATAGGGCTAGGTCATTTACGGAGCCAAAACCAAGCCAGCAAACAGACGCACACACACCCACACACACCCCCACACACACACACACACCCCCACAAACACACACACAGGCACAGTCAGCAGCGCTGCTCTGTTAAAGGATGCTGCAGCGCATTTCGCGTGCTTTTACCACTATCATCTGCTGGCACGCCCAACTGCGAAGGGGCTGCTTAGCCGCAGTCGCAGTCGCAGCAGCAGCAGAATTTCATGCCAAGGGCAACGGGCATTCAAAGCACGTTTTGCGGCGCAGACCTAACCTCAACTTCTTGCGCGCTGCTTACCACGCTGCCACCGTCGACGTCGACGTCGCTGCTGTTAGGGCAGCCATTTTATAGGCCAGGCAACAGCTTTTCGTGCGGATTTATCTGCACACACACACACTCAACTGCCCATACGTACGTACACACATGCAAGCGTACGAATATTAGTACATTGGTCCTTGGTGTTATTCCCATTTTGCCAATTTATTCAAAAAATAATAAATATAAAAAAAAAAATAAAGCAAGATTAAACACAATAATACGTACAAATGCACATAAATAAATGCAAATTACAAATGAAAACAATCAAATAAAATAAAAAAACAGACAACAGCAAATAAAGCAAGAGCTAAATTAAATTGCAGTAATTATATTTATTCAAAATACATATGGTTTACGCTACAATTTTGCGCTGCTTGGTTTCGTCAGGCAAGGTATTTAGAATTAAACGTTTAAATTTGCTGATTCGTTAGCTTTGTGCGTTTCGTTTTAATATTTGGCTTCTTCGTCTACTTCGTCTTGTGCTTCATCGACTTAAACTAAGGTTGCTGGCTGGCTGCAGATTGAGCTTTAAGCGATATTCGTTTTCTCTTTGGATTTGTGCGTTACGGTTAATTGTTGTTGTTGTTATTATTATTATTATTATTATTATTATTTTTTTGTCTTATTTTATTTGCGGTGATTTCGCGATTTTCAGCTTTGCTTAACTTTACATTTTGCTGGGACTTTTGGCTTTTGTTTGGCATACGAGGCTTAAGTAGAGTACCATGAACAAAAAAAAAACAATTTGTACAACACTCGTATGCGTACACACAAACACACACAAAGACACCCGCACCCGCACGCAGCGAAAAAAAAATCGAGTGGCGACGACAGCGTTAAACACAAAAAAAAAACAAGCGTTGCAAATTTAGTAAAATTTTGTGGGAAAATTATTTTGAATGCCCATATGCAAGTGCAACATAAACGAATCAAATAATTCGGCAGGAGTCGTAAAAAGAGAAGAAAAAAATTGTAAGCGGCTGACAATTATTTAAATAGCAGAGCCAACTCAGTTTCCGTTTCCGTTTCTGATACTGATTGGGATGCTGGCCGTGCAATTTTTTTTTTTTTTTTTTGCTGCGCACGCCCGCTTTAACCGCCGTCCGTGGCCGTTAAGTGTGCTACAATTTATGTTGAAATCTTGCGCGTAACTAAACTGAGCGTTGTGAATCGTGCGAACAGCAGCCGTTGCCGTGGCCCGTGCACTGGCGCTGGCTCCGTTTCTGTTTCTGTTTCTGTTTCAGCCTCTGCTTCTGCTATCTGGCTAACGGGCTGGAGCTCAGCTGCCAATGCGGCGGCAGCAGCAGCAGCCGAGGATGCAAATGCTGATGCCGACTCAGCGGGCTGCTGGACCAGCCGAGCCAGTGGCAAGTCTACAACAACGACGGCTCGCACGAGAGCGAGAGCCAAAGAGAGATGGGGGCGGGAGAGAAAGAGAGCGCGCGTGCGGCGTTGCCGGGATACACAACCGACAGCAGCTGCTTGACTCCACCTGGCCAAGTGCCATTGCTTTGGCCAATAGTAACATATTTTATTTGCTTTTAGCTATAGGTTTCAAATCTAATTCACATTTGCCGCATTTCCATTGAACACTTCAAATGGCCAATGCAACGTTTCAACTGCTGTTGCCAGACAATTTGCTGAGAAAAGGGTTGCCAGACAGAATTTAAAAATGAAACCAACTTTCAGCCATACAAATTATTTTTAGTTTATTTATTTTGTATTGTTTTATTTTCATAAAATGTATGCAGTAATAACATTCAAAAGGAAATCAAAATAATCCAAATCTTCTTTTCGAAATAAAAAATTTGATATTGCTATTGCTTAACTAAAATCAAACAAACAATTATACTATACTGATTGTAACTCCATGCGACTGTTTATTCAGATCTAGAATAGATACAAAATAAATACAAAATATGCGCACAAATTTATATATTTGTATAGCTGTTCACATGTGATCAAATGTTATTGTTCCATTAATGCACGGTCGCAATGTTTTTCCATGTTCTTCGTTAACAGTTAACGCAACAGAACCCAGCCAAGACGCAAAAGTGATCAAAGTAAATGCAAATGGACCTTTAGTATTTTTTGCAGTATTTTACTCACTTAACATCCCAGTGGTAACATATCGACCGACCGCCATTATTGTCAGTCGTGTGTCGGCCGTCTATCCGATATATTTCTATTTGCGAGTTTTTCTCAACACAAGTTTTTTTTTTTAAGTTTAAGCAACATCTAGAGCAAAAACAGAAATCAATACATTGCTAACGCAAAGAGCTAATCAAACGAAATTGCAACTCGACAAAAACGTAACGCTAACGAAACGGCCAACGAACAGCGAGCAGCAGACATAAAGACTCGCATACACTCACGCACGCAAACGATAAAAACGAAGGGAAAAAATAACAAAAAAAACACGCAAATTATTTGAAAGAAATGCAAGCAGAGCCAATGCAAAATTATTTAAATATATTGAAGTCAGCAAAGAACTAATTCCAAAACAGGGCTTGTGTACAACAAGCCTCTTTCAGTTCAATAGTGCCCCGTGTGTACTTGTGTGCGTGTCTGTGTGTGTGTGCGAGTGTGTGTGTTGTCTCTGATTGTTTTCTATTGTGTGCGCAGTGCGTGCGTGCGTGCGTTTGGCTGAGGGGGCGGGTGGGACAAGTGCAAGTGGCAGCAGCAGCTAATGGAGTGAAATCTGCAGCCAAGTCGCCGAAACAGAGCTGGGTAAGTAACAAAACGCGCGCACGCTGCCAACTGGGTGTGGCAGGGGGAGGGAGTGGGGGGCGGCAGTGGGGACTGGGGCATTTGCAGCACAACGTTGCCAGCCTTCGTGCTGTTATTGTTATTTTGCTATTGCTATTGCTATTGCTTATCAAGATGTTGCCTTACTGCAGTTGAACGGACTTCGAGTTTTTGGAAGGAATCACGCGTCCATGTTCAAGCCTTTGATGCTGGCCAAGATCAGACGACGGCACATCGTTTAGCAGCACACAAAGGAGCAGCAGCACTGGCCATGCTCCCCATTAGCGAGGAGCAGC
This sequence comes from Drosophila robusta, assembly GCA_035043565.1. Classification (NCBI taxonomy): domain Eukaryota; kingdom Metazoa; phylum Arthropoda; class Insecta; order Diptera; family Drosophilidae; genus Drosophila; species Drosophila robusta. The sequence continues at coordinate 21,517,453 of JAWNMW010000257.1, read as the reverse complement.
ACGTTGACAACAGCAGCAATCAGTCGAATGCCAACGCCTCAGATGAAGCCGCCGCCGCCGCGGAACTCGGTGATGAGGAGTCTGGAGCACTGGCCGCTGAGGCGAGTCTCTGGACGGCACTATACGACTACAATGCACAGGGCGAGGATGAGCTGACGTTGCGGCGGGGGCAAATCGTTGTTGTGCTCTCGACAGACTGCGAGGTCTCTGGCGATGTGGGCTGGTGGACGGGCAAGATCGGTGATAAGGTACGCAGTTAACAGTAAACAATGCATACAAATTAGTCACCCATTAAAACAACAACATCAACAACAAAACAATTGGCAGGTGGGCGTTTTCCCTCGCAACTTTGTAACCGACGCCGATCCGCTGGAACTGCCGCATGAGATTGACTACTCGGAACTGGACATCAAGGAGGTGATTGGCTCTGGCGGCTTCTGCAAGGTGCATCGCGGCTATTATGACAACGAGGAGGTCGCTATCAAGATAGCCCATCAAACGGGCGAGGACGATATGCAGCGTATGCGCGACAATGTCCTGCAGGAGGCCAAACTCTTTTGGCCACTGAAGCATCCAAATATTGCGGCCCTGCGCGGCGTTTGCTTGAAAACCAAACTGTGTCTGGTCATGGAATATGCCCGTGGCGGCAGCCTCAATCGTATACTCGCTGGCAAAATACCGCCGGACGTGCTCGTAGATTGGGCAATACAAATTGCGCGCGGCATGAACTATCTGCACAGCGAGGCGCCCATGTCGATAATACATCGAGACCTCAAGTCATCCAACGTGCTCATCTATGAGGCCATCGAGGGAAGCCAGCTGCATCATAAGACGATGAAAATAACCGACTTTGGGCTCGCCCGTGAGATGTACAATACACAGTGCATGAGCGCAGCTGGCACCTATGCCTGGATGCCGCCCGAGGTCATCAGTCGGAGCATGTACTCCAAGTGGGTTTTTTGACAGATTGAAAAATGCAGTCGAATACATTTCCATTTCCATTTGCTTACATTCCAGATCGTCGGATGTGTGGAGCTACGGCGTGCTGCTCTGGGAGCTGATCACCGGTGAGACACCCTACAAAGGTTTCGATCCGCTTTCCGTTGCGTATGGGGTCGCGGTCAATACACTGACGTTGCCGATACCAAAACCTGCCCCGAAACCTGGGGCGCCCTAATGAAAAGTGAGTATCGAGTATCTGTGCTGGTCTAAATCTTAAATATTAACATTGTGGCAAACTTTGCAGGCTGCTGGGAAAGCGATCCGCATAGACGACCTGACTTCAAGAAGATTATTGAACAGCTGGAGAGCAGTGCGTGCTCCAAATTTACGTTAACGCCGCAGGAATCCTTTCACCACCTACAGGAACTGTGGAAGAAAGAGATTGCCGAGGTGCTGCACGATCTGCGCGAAAAAGAGAAGGTATCCGGTCGAAACCCAGAATCTGCAACACAAGTCAGATATTCCCAAATTCTCTATTGCCTGTTGAGGGACTCAAACGAATTCTCGCTCTTCTCTCTTTAGTTTTGTTTTTTTTTTTTTTTTTGTATCTCTCTATATGTACACATGTCTAGTTCTAGCTCTCACACAAACAAACAAAATTGTCTAATGATTTGATTTATCGCCTTTTTTTCTACCAAATTTCCCGTCAATATTTGTTACCCAACTCCAAACCATGTTAAGCGTTTTCAAACCATCGAAGAGGTAAGCGCGCTATGTTCCATAAATGAGAAAATACATTTTTGCTGCTCGTTTTTGTTCCGTTTTTCGGTTTCGATTCGATACCCTTGTTTCGTTACATTTCTGTTATTTGGTTCGAGTTTTCGTTTAAACGTTTTTGGTTCAAGCAATTTTATTCTTTCTTACACCAACACCAGCACCCACCCAACCGCCAACCTTCTTCGTTAGCCAAGAACCACAGTAATTGCATGCTTTACCATTTGCCAGCACTGAAATCCCCAACACTTCCAATCTTTCTGTTTCCGTTCTCCAACCCGTAGGAACTGCGCAACAAGGAGGAGCAGCTGGTGCTCATGCAAAAGAAACAGCTGGAGAAGGCAACCAAGCTGCACGAGCTCGAGGAGCAGCTGCGCCAGCGCGAAATAAATATACTCGGGCGCGAGCTGATGATGCAGCCAGTGTCGGTGCCCGTGCCGGTGCCATCAAAACGCAAGCCCAAAAAGAACAAAAAGGTGAACCACAAGAATTACAAGTTGCACTCGTATTCTTTTAATTTCATTTATTAACATTCCTTTTTTGTCTCTTTCTGCTACAGAAAGCGCTGCAGATATCACTGCCAACGGAGTTCCGGCACACAATTACGGCCGTCTGCGACAAAGTGGAGCCTCCAGGTTCGCCCTCCCTCTCCAGATTGCGCATTGTGACACGTGAGTAGAACGAAACTTTCCCAAAAACAAAAAAATCAGCTTAGGGTTTTCCCTTAAAGATAAAAGACTACCAGTTCTAACTGTTTGCGAGTTCATTTAAGTTTGTTTCAAGTGAACAAAATGATTTAAATTGGCCTACGAAAATTGGGGCAGGGTATTATAGCCATGACTGCAAACCCAAGAACAATTTTCACTTGTCGGTACTTTATTTTAAATTGAAAAGGAAAATACTGTATTAAGGAAATCATTTCATTTTATCATATTGTATTTTTCTGTAGCGCAGAGATATAAAATCTTTTGAATTTTCCGTTATTTTGAGTGAGATAAACTGGTTCAGCTTATGATTTTAAAAATATTAAAAATCTGGATTCTAATGAGTTAAGTTTAAAAGTGGTTTGATTATAATTATGGAACTAAGAAAACACAATTTCACTTCAGTTTCAACCCTAAGGGCTTAAAACGTTACTGAAACGCACTAGGACGAAATAAAAATAAAAAATGCATTTTAATCGAATTTGTAACGAAGGAAAATGAATCGTAAAACGACACTCAAATATAAAACTGGAATACGACATAAAATTTATTAAAACGATTCTGTTTTTACACGATATATACGTTCCCAAAAATCCGTGTAAAAATGATATATTAAAAAACTCTTATTAGAGTTCACTTGAGAATTTGTTTTCAATGCTGACACATTTTATTTCATTATATATATATTATAAAAGTAAATTATGATTTGGAAAAATGAAAATAACATCAGAAATAATAATAAAATAAAAATAACATCACAAAATTTTTAATTGTTGAAAATTCAGCGTAATGTATAATGCGAAATTCATAAAAAGAATTTGTCGAATATCGTGTTAATACAAAACAATTCAATTCAAAAGAAATTTGTTAATTTTTTAAAGAGTGTTATTGCCAAATCGTCGAAAAGTAATTCGTGTAAAAAGGGAATTATGTGTATTCAAGTGTTTTTAATTTAATTTTTTGGTTATCAGCTTTATAATACAATTAAAGTTGAAGACTTTCCACTGGGGAATATATTGCATAAAAATTTGTAGTTTGATTTGGTTAAAGTAGATTAGTTCTTGTATTGAAACTTCTGATTTTGATTATTATTGATTTGTTGACTTTTGTTTTTTTTTCTCATTTTGCATTTTTGCTTTGTTTCTTTTTGTGTTCCTTCTTTTGTTTTTGGTTGACTTACGCTTTGTTGTTGGGCGCGGTGGCCAGTCACCGATGGGCACAAAAACAAGACCTGGGGACCGTCGACGATGCACCAGCGCGAACGTTCGCTGCTCCCGCCGCAGCTGGGCGGGCAGCCCGAGTGGCCGGCGCCGAGCTCAACGCACTCCTCGTTCAGCAAGAGTGCGCCGAATCTGGACAAGAAGCAGCTGATCGCGGCGGCCGCCGGCACGGCTGGACAGGCTGCGATGGCTGCCACGACGCAGTCGGCGCAGCTCTTAGGCAGCGCCAGTGTGGGCGGCGGCGGCACGCCCACGTCGCCCATGTATTTTAACGGCAAAGGTATGCCATATTTAATAATGCAACCCAACAACAACAACAACAAGAACAACAGCGGCGGCAGCAACAACAACAACAACAATAGTAATCACATTCATAACAACAACAACAACCACAAAACTAATCCCAACAACATATCATCCAATGCATCGCCACGACTGAACGGCAATCACCACAACAACAACAACAACAACAGCAACAACAACAGCAACAACAACAACATAGCAAACCGAACGCCTGCCAATAGCATTTATGGTCGCGCCCGTAGCCAAGATTACGGTCTCGATCAGCCGCACACCACGTACAATTTGCTGCACCTCCGGCCGGATAACGGCGCCGAGCCGGAGCTGCTCACGCCGACAAAGGGCTGCTTTCAATTCCTCAAAACGAGCGCCTCGACGGTCGCCATGGCGCCCATTGTCGGCGGCTCGCGTTACGGCGGCAGCTTGGGCAACAGTCCGGCCGTCGGCCGCAAGAAACTCTCCCTCGACAGCCAGTTCGTGCAGCCGGCGACGCAGCTGACGCCGACGGCGCCGGCGGCGTCAGCGATTGCGTCGCCGCTGGATCGGGGCGATAATAATACGTACGATCGCGCCTTCTATCGCGACGTGGTCAAGAAGATCTTGGCCAGCGGTAAGCGCGTCAACTCCAAGTCGAGCGGCGACCTGACCATGTACAATTCCGTGACGCGTCTGACCGAACCGCGCGCCGATTACGGCTATAATCACGACGATGCCGAGCATGCGCCGGAGAGCCGATTTCAACGGAATGCGTCCGGTTCGCAGTTTCCGCGCCATTGTTTCTTTCGGCAACAACCAAATAGCTCGGAGCGTGACGACGACGACGACGAGGAGGAGGAGGAGGACGAGAACGAGGCCGAGCTTGAGCGGGATGCGGACGATGTGGAGCAGGCACGCGAAATGGAGGAGGAGCAGCGCAATATGAACTCACATTGCTCCTCGGAGCACTCGTCCTCAACCATAGACACCTCAGCGTCGGCCAGCCAGACGCGCGCCAACTGCTCGACGTCGCGCAAAAGTTCGGTGACCTTTCAAATGAACTCGCCCACATTCGAGACGCCGCCGTTCCCAGCTGCCGCTGCCGAGGCCCAGAGTCCGCATCAGGCGTCCATCGCCTCGATCAGTTTCGGCACCAACTACAGCTCCAGCTCCGATGACGACGCCGGCGGCGGCTGGCACGATCCGGCGAACCGCAGCGACAACGAAGATTACGTTGCGGATGAAGGCGCCCAGAACGGCGCTCGCCTGCACGAGAACAGCATATTGCACACGCGGCGCATGCGCGATGTCCAGCCGCATCCGGAAGTGATCAAGATGAGGCAGCACCTGCTCGCCGAGCAGCAGCGCCAGGACAGCAAGCACACGAAAAAGAAACCGATACTCAGGTACATGAGCAAGTCCAAGTCCGTGGAGGCGCCGACGAGCAGCCAGCAGCAGCAGCCGCAACAACAACAGCAGCAGCAACAGCAGCAACAACAACACTCCACAGGCGGCATGAAGTTCAAGTCGATAATGAATATATTCACGCGCGGCTCGAAGAAGAAGTACACCAAACTGTCCGACAGCCAGCTGGCCCGAGCGGGCAGCGGCGGCGGCGGCAGCGGCAGCGTGGCCGAATTCGGCGCCATCGATCCGTACGAGGCGGAACTGGAGCTGCCGCTGGAGCTGGAGCTGGAGCTGCCGCTGGCGTCGGGCAAGTCGACGACGGGACGCAAAATGAAGCGCAAGAGCAAAAAGCCCCAAACGCAGTCCTGCGAGCAACTGGAGCGGTTCTAAGTGTGCGTGTGTGTGCACGTGTGTGTGCACGTGTGTGTGTGTGCGTGTGTGCAGCTTTATCTGAGAGTTAAACTTGTTGTGGTCGTTGTTGTTGGTCCACGCCGTGCATCGTCGCAGCCCTGCATCGAGAATCAATTTATATGAATACATATGTGCGCAAGCCTGTGAATATGTGTATTTATATACGCTGCCAACAAGCCCATTGTTTTATATTAAAACCATAGATTAAGGCATTTAACGCCCAACCCCACCCACACGCACACACACACACACACACACACACACACTTGCATACATGTTTAACAATAACAATAACAAGCAATTTCAATATGCACATTTGATCTATTTACGGCTCCGTGTGTAAGCAACGATCCCGGCAAGAACTTAAAGCCAACCCAGAATGATCTAGAGAATTCGGCTCGAATACTCTTTAAACGGAGTTAATTCACTTCAACAAAAACAAAAGGCAAAGTCAGCTACAGATATATATCTATATATAGAAAAGTTTTTGGCATTGGGGCTTAAAAAGTTGAAAGTGCAATTATTTGATATCTGAACAAGAAACTTGTTATCACGGAGATTAAACTCATTGCAGCAGATATTATCAAAGTATGCCCAGAAGACAATACTATTGGGGGGCGTGAGTGGGGGGAGGGGGAGGGGGGGCTGTTACTCGAAGAGCCACAAGAAGTTTTTGTGTTCAACATAAAAAACGAAAAAAGAAACTTGAGAAGTACCAGGTCTGAAGAGAGATGTATATTGAAAGCTTTACCTTCAGGTAGAATAGCACTATAATAGCAACCAGTGAGGGCAACAATCCAAACTTAACGGGGACTACAATAGCATTATGCACTGACAACAAGCAGTTAATCAAAACAGGTATAAATACTATAAAATTATATATATGCATTTCTTTATTTTGTGTATAAGGGATATGCTCAGGTACCGCAAAAATAGCACACATATATATATATATATGATATATGATATATTAAACGGATTGCCAGCGTGTTCTATGCTTACACATTGGAGTGCAAATTGATGAAATGTTTGCATCATCACACAAATTGATGTATGATTTACGTATATACAAGTTTTGACATTTAAGTGAACGGTTTTTTTTTGTCTAACTATACATATCTAATAATATATATACAAAAAATAATTATAAAGATTCGAGCAATATGCATATTTACACAACAAAAAAAACATCATAGTTGAACTTAGCTTTAGTCGTTTGGCATTTTCAAACATTTACATTTGTGTGCGTGGCCAGAACGTCTTGGCCAGAATTTGTGCGCTTCTTCTTCTTCCAAGCCCCAAGCTCTTTGATTTCTTTTTTGGTATTTTGTGCAGTTTTATTTACATTGATTGCAATTGGCTTTTATTTATTTGTAGTATTTTATTTAAAACAAAACAAAACAAAACAAAAAAAAAACACAAAACGAAAACAGATAAAAAAAACTGTGATGAAAAATAAGAAACAACACAAGCGAAAAAAAAATCTTATGTATTATTGTATGCAAGTTTTTAATTATAGAGTTCAGTTCGGTTTTTGTGCCCTGTATCTGTGCAAATTGTATCCTAAGCTTATATGTTGGCAATCTGTGTTTGTCTGTCCGTACGAACGTATCGATCTCAGGACGGATCGATAATTATCAGTCGCCATAATTCACATGTGCAACAACAATTGTGTTGATTTTAAATACTTATGTACGAATCGTTTTGTTTCGAATACAGGGTATCTGCTGGTCGAACACTTTCGACTAGAGCTTTAAGTTTTTTTTTTTTAGTTTCCTAATTTGTTTGTTTTCTTAAGTTGTACTTTGTATACGTATTTTCATTGGACAAACCAAACAAAAAAAAAGAAAGAGAATGCAAGAATAAAGGAGAACAGCAACAACAACAACAACTACAGCAATACACTGAAACCTAAACCGACAATAAAACAACTAAAAAGAAACAACTGACAACTTTTAATTTAGCTGTAAGTGCCTGACCCCAAGCTCCTGAGTTTTAAATGCGGTGCTGGTGGGTTTTTGGTTGCCCCGCCCCACGCCCCCTCCCCCCGTAGACACGCAGCTGCGCAAAAGTAACCCCACGTTTCTCAACACTGTTTTGTCAACCGTTCACGCCGCCGCCCGCCCGCGCAGGCTACCAGGGCAACAGCAAGGAGGACTGGCGCCCGGGACCCGCCAACATGCCGATCATGTCGCCGTCGCCGTATCTGCTCAGCCGCTTCACCAGCAACGTGCCGCTGCCGACGCTCTACGCGGGCGACGCGGCCCGCAAGCCGAAGCTCTCCGTGATCGAGCTGCTCCTGTACAACATGGCCTCGCTGCTGGCGGGCGTCGCCGCCGGCTACGATGTCCGCATGTCGAACGTCTCCCCGGTCCATCCCACGCTGCTCAGCGAACTGCCCGCCCTCAAGGCGGCCCCGAAGCCGCCCGCTCTCGAGGATCCGCGTCCCGACCGCGGCGAACAGCACCCGGAACCGGCCCATCAGCTGGCCAACACGTCGAATGCACCGCGGTAAGTCAAGTCATCTACCTACTATATATAGTCTATATATTCTCAACTTTCGCTATTTTTACACTCGTTCCAAAATTGAACAGGGTATATTGGTTGTGTGCCATGTCCGTCCGGATGAACGCTACTTTATCTAGGTAGAGACTTGAAATTTACTTGAAATATATGCTTGTAGCTTTCTGCTACAAAGTTTTAAGATTTTTGCGCCACGCCCACCGCAAATCGATAAATGTCGAAATTTCCCACAATATTTTAATATTGAGTTCAAGTCAAATTTAATATGCAAATTGCTGGTGAGCTCCCCCAAAAATTGGCTTGATTTCCCAGCCACGCCCCCAGCGCCCCCGCCATGCAGATACAACTGCAAATTTTAATGTGGCTGTCAACTTAAACAGCTTCTAACTGAAGCATATTTGACAGGCAGATAAAACGGCAGAGTTGCCACCCAGTTTTTTTGTGGCTGTCAACTTAAACAGTTTCTAACTAAAGCTCTCTAAATTTTGTATGATATTTAGCAATTTCCAAGTGTTAATCTTAAGCTAATAACTGTTAACATATTTGACAGCCAGATAAAACGGCAGAATTGCCACCCCATTTGTATGTCAATGTCAAGTTAAACAGCTTTAAACTCAAGCTTAACAACTTTTGTAACGTTTTTAGCCATTTGCAAGTGTTAATCTTAAAATAATAATAGTTAACATATTTGACAGGCAGTTAAAACGGCAGTCAAGTTAAACAGTTTGTAACTGAAGCTTATAAAATCTTATATTGTTTTCAGCAATTTCCAAGTGTTAATTTTAGACTTATAATAGTTAACATATTTGACAGGCAGATAAAACGGCAGAGTTGCCACCCAGTTTTACTGTGGCTGTCAACTTAAACAGTTTCTAACTGAAGCTTTCTAAATTTTGTATGATATTTAGCAATTTCCAAGTGTTAATTTTAGACTTATAATTGTTAACATATTTGACAGGCAGATAAAACGGCAGAGTTGCCACCCAGTTTTTTTTTGTGGCTGTCAAGTTAAACAGTTTCTAACTGAAGCTTTCTAAATTTTGTATGATATTTAGCAATTTCCAAGTGTTAATCTTAAACTAATAATTGTTAACATATTTGACAGGCAGACAAAACGGCAGAGTTGCCACCCAGCAGTCAAGTTAAACAGCTTGTAACTAAAGCTTACCAACTTTTATCACGTTTTCAGCAATTTGCAAGTGTTAATCTTAGACTTATAATTTTTAACATATGTATTTGACAGGCAGACAAAACGGCAGAGTTGCCACCCAGCAGTCAAGTTAAACAGCTTCTAACTGAAGCTTACCAACTTTTATCACGTTTTCAGCAATTTCCAAGTGTTAATTTTAGACTTATAATTTTTAACATATTTGACGGGCTCATAAAACGGCAGAGTTGCCACCCAGCTTTTATGTGGTAGTCAAGTTAAACAGCTTGTAACTGAAGCTTACAAAATCTTATATCGTTTTTAGCAATTTCCAAGTGTTAATCTTAAACTTATAATTTTTTTCAACTGCATTACTTTCAACTGCATCTTCGTTTCTCGTGCAGGTTTCCGTCGCTGGACACTCCGCTGGCCAAGCCGCAGTCCGTGGCGCAGCGGCGCGTGGGCGGCAGTCAGCCGTACTACACGCCCGTGCAGCGCACGCCGCAGCACCAGCTCCACCAGCAGCAGCAGCAGGCGGCGGCGGCGGCTTGGCAGCGGCGCCCGTGGCAGCTGTGGCGCCCGCCCAGCCGCCGGCGGTCGCGGCGCTCTACGCCGGATCGCAGCCGCCGACGCCGTCGCCGCGACGCAAGCTGAGCAGCAGCAGCTGCACGAACGCCGACGGCTTCGAGGAGTTTCGCGTGGGCGGCGGCATCGGACCGCCGCCGCTGTACGCGCCGGCCGACTATCTCCGGAACGGGCCCAGCTACTCGAACGATGGCGGCGCCTATCGCAACGGCTACTTCGGTGAGTTGGCGCGCTTTAGCTGAAACGATCGACGTTCGTATTGTGATCTCGGCAATTGCAGGCTCCAATTACTTTCCGTATCGGCCGGAGATGAACTTTGCGTACGAGCGCGATTGCAAATCGTATCCGGACTACTCCTACGACTACAATCATCGGCTGCCCGACTACTACGACTATCAGTTCGAGGCGCCCGCCGCGCTCAGCGCGCTCCAGACGCGCACGCCGCCGCCGCGCGTGCCCCAAATGGGCGTCAGTGCCGGCGGCCATCGGCGCACGCCGTCGACGGTCTCCAACAACTCGAATGTGCTGCTCGAGCACGAGGAGCTGCTCTACGACTACAACAATCTCAATCTGAACGTGAATCTCAATGTGGATTACGAATGCGAGCCGACGGCGGCGGCAGCGGCGGCAGCGACGGTGGCGCCGCCCAGCAAACAGGAGCTCTACGCCGGCTCGCCGAAGCTGATCAACCGGCTGCTGCACAGCCCGCTGGCCCAGAACAAGTACGCGCCGGTCGCGCGACCCGCCAGCCTGCCCTTCGAGCAGCACGTGCTCGGCTACCAGCTGCACGGTGTGCAGCCGCTGGCGCTGCCGGCGCTGGCGCCGCCGCCGCCGCCGTCAGGGCAGGGCAAGCTGCGCAGCTCGCTGAAGAAGTACAACAGCAGCCAGGTGAACGGCGGCAGCATCTCGTCGCAGCAGGGCACGCCGACGAATCCAACGCCGCCGGATTCGCTGACCAGCGACGACAGCTCCTATCTGAGCGCCAAGGAGGGCTCGATCGGATCGCAGCACAGTCGCGTGCGCTTCAGTCCGGAGGCCTATTTGGATGCCAGCACATTGCCCGTCGGCGTGTTGAGCAGACGCATGACGGCGCCGGCGGCGCAGCTGCCACAGCAACAACAACAGCAGCAGCAGCAGCAGCAGCGACGTCACCGTCACACTTCGAGCGCCAGCACACCGTCGCCGTCGGCGTCGTCGTCCTCCTAGCAGGCGCGTCTGGCGCTGACGCTGCAGTTGGCGCGCAGTCCCGGCGCGGACATCGGCGGCGCCTCCGGCCTGGCGCTGGGCCTGGCGCTGCACCAGCAGCGCGTGCCGTATCGCTGGTATTCGGGCGCGCGGCGCTCCCGCTCCGCCCACTACGAGTACCGGCTCTGAGTGGCGCTGCGGTGCGAGCGGGACGGCAGCCGCCACTGCGAGCGGGACGGCGAACAGTTTCTAAGCACAGTGATACCTCAGGCATGCGTACATTAGAGCAGCAGCGCAACACACACACACACAGAGAGAGAGAGAGAGAGCCAGAGCCGGTTAACTTCGGAGCACCGCACTCTGCATACCCTTCGCACACATTTAACAGATATGCCCGGTCATGCTCTTTTCTGTTCGCACTTTGGCCAAACTGAATATTTCCCCTTCAGTATTTAATATCCCATTTCTTTCCATCAGCATGTAATTCCTTCTGACACCCGACCCCATAAATTGTATATACCCTTGTTTAAGTCCACTAGCCGAGCCGATTTAGCCATATCCAGCTGTCCGTCTGTACAAAAACTTCGGGTTTGGAATCATTAATATATATTTTCTCCGTTTCTCAGTTTATGAGGTTTTTATCGGAATCTTGCCCCATTTTCTGAATATCGTTAAATATTGTGTATTGGATTGTAAGAGCCATCAAATTTGGTGCATAATGCCCGCATATATCATACACAGATCAAGAATATTTAACTTTTTGTTTACCTCTTCGCACTGGCGCTAAAATTCAATTCCGAACATTTGCAAAAGATGGGACAATAAACATGGCAGTGAAGGGGTATCTCCTAGTCGGGCACGCCTAACTAATGCACACTAATTTGTTTATATTCGACTATTATCATCGTAATTTTCAAAAACTTTTCTGCTCGATTTCTCGAACTGTATCGCAAAAGTAAGCACGACTCTGCCGGAAGAATGTTGGTCTACGACCGATTTTCTATATGATATAGTAGTGAAATGTTGATAAGCGACTGTTCATTTATTGACAGCTATATGATATAGTGATCATATTGGATCAGCTAAATGGAAAGGAAATATGCTGATAACGAGCATTCTTCGAGGCATTAGAGAATTTTTGGAAATAGGGAAACCCCGCTTACGGACACCTGGAATTGCAAACGATTTCGTGTTTGTTTGCGATCCAGAAATTGTTATCTCTAAATATTGCCGGAACGTTCTCCGGCCCTTGTTTTTACGGGTAAATTGAGTTTGTCGAGTGCCGCAGAGATTTGAAATATAGGAATGGGAAATGTTCAGTTGATTGATACTCAGTCTTCACTTATATAGGAACACCAGTATATATATATACAACAGCCATATGCGACCCCTGACTTGTGCGATTTGCCTTAAATATAGCGTAAATAGACGGAGTTGCAGACCACACTCATTGTTGTGCCCATGTTTATGCTAATGAATATCGCGATATATATAGTTATACGATATATATATACATACGTATATTTACCTATGCATGCCAGTATATAGTCGACTGTCTCCAATTGCGTTCTTTGATTAGATACCAGCCTTAAACGATGCCCAAACAATAGACGACAACAGAGCGTGTAATTTCGAATACTAAACCAATAACAACTCCATTTTTAAGTCTGAAGAAAACGTTTATACATACATATAAATAAATATATATATATATATACAGATATAGCCCGATATGAAAGCGTTGCTAAATCATTAGCTTTAGTTTCGAAAAATACAACTCGATTAATTTATAATCTCAAATGATATATACATAAATCGAAATAAGCTTATATATAGTCTAAGTTACGATAACGAATCGCATAAAAAACAAAAAAACAAAACTATCTTCAATTTTGCGCTATTTTCCCACGAACCGAAGGCAAAATAATCACCTAGCAGCAAATTTGACTACTAGATGTGTATATCAACAGATTTGTAAACTATATATATATATACATATATATATGTATATTATATTATATACTATATACATTTCAATGTGTAACGCTTATTAAAATGCAATTGATTCGGTTAATGAGCAGCGCCATCTAGAAATTGCAGCAATAGCTCGCTAGATGGCGCTGGTGTGTTAACTTGAAACAAGCTTGTTCGAATTTCGTTTGTTAAATAAATTGTTTGCATCAATAGCCTCTAGCATGCGATTAACTATTAAACCTAATAGCAATTAACATTATTATTTAGACAAATTGTTGTTCATACTCACAAAGATAGGAAAAGCAAACCAAATACAAAAAATACAAAATATTAAGCAAGCGTTTTGAAAAATGTATTACGAATCGAAATACGAATATCGCGTGTGTGCGATATATTGAAAGCAATATCTAATTTAAATCTGCCTAACACACAGTCGACAAACCAGAAATCAGTTAACCAAAAACATTAAACTCGTAGCGTAATTGCCTTTTGTTGCACGATTCATTGATTATTGCAAGTTTGTGGCTTTTGTGCGTTTTAGTTGCCACTCAGTTCGTGGGCTTGCGATGGGGGTACGTTCGATATTTGGGGGGCGGGGTGGGGGTTGGGGGCAGCAAATCGTGCGTGCGCGCCTATAAATATGCAATAATAAATGCTGCTTGCGATTTATTTTTATGTACAAATTAGCAATAAATAATTAACAATTAATTTCAATTCATCAGAGACCAAAACAAAAGCATAACAAGAAGCAAAATATTGATAATAAACAAAACTATTTTTATACAAAACATTTGCTTTTCACTTTTTCATCACAGTTTCAGCAAGAACTCGAAGAAGTTGGCAGGGCTGGTCAATCAAATTTACATTTGATATATATTATATTCAAATCAGCTTCAATAGTCGATTTAGCTATCTTTAGAACTCTTACTCTTTCTTTTAAAAGATAAGATATGTGATAACTTATATTCTATGTAGCTGGACAATCATTTGTAAAATGTGGAGAAAACAAAAACAAACTTAATAATAGCTTAAAAGCAGCGAAAACGGTTAGTTCGGAAAAGTATTGACTTTTCCTTTTTTATGAGAGATCTTCAAAAGAAGTTGTCAGAAAATTGTCGAAAATTATATATTTTATCGATTTACCACGTACCCAGTGAACGAATTCAAAAAATCTTATTCCTTTATCGGTCGAAGGTATAGCCGAGCACATATTCCAGGTTTCAAGACCCTAGCAGCAATAGCGGCGATAAAAAATTAGTTCATACGGAGTTTAAGATGGAAAAATCCAATGTACTATTTTCACGATTTACCATATTTTATCGATTTACCACGTACCCAGTGAACGAATCCAAAAAATCCTATGCCTTTATCAGTCGAAAGTATAGCCGAGCACATATTCCGGGTTTCAAGTCCCTAGCTTCAACAGCGGCGAAAAAAAATTAGTTCATACGGAGAGTAAGACGGAAAAATCCAATATACTATTTTCACTTAATGAACGAGTTTATCTTCAACAAAAATAGTTTTTTTTTTAAGCTATTTAAAAAAGTCAAAAACTGTTGATTTTCTTCAGTATAAAAATTATGTTTACAGCATATAATTATAATTTTGCAATTAATTCTCTAGTTAGCAATTAGCTCGAGATAGATTGAGAGAGTCCGTTCCCTTTCTCTGGCAGACATGCCCCTGAAAGCAGCGTCTTCATCTCCATTTCTATCTGGCAGCTATCTAGCCCAATTGCTGGCCAGGTGCCCCAATTGTTTCAGGCTTTGTTTTTACCGTTGGCTCTTGGCAAGTTGCCAAAGTGGAAAAAGTGGAATGGAAAGGCATCTGGCCGGGCCAAGTGGTCGGCAGCTGTCTTCGGCTCAACTGGCGGCCAGTTCTGGAGCTTGGATCTTTCGGCTTTTCGGTTGGCCAAATGTTCTTCTGCTCTCGAGCTGACAAGTTCAGTGCCGGCCGTCTGTGCGTCAATAAAAAAAAAAAAAAGAAAAAAAAACCGTCAGCAAGTGGCCAAGTCCTCAATTTGTTCAGTGCGCCGTGAGCAATATTATGTGTGTGTGTGCATTTGAGGAACCCATCAGCGTGGCCAAGAACCTCAGCTCGGCTTGAAGGTAAGTCAGGGCCAAGGCACCACAGCGAACCCAAGATACGCTTAAGGCACTTCGCTGGGCCCCCGACCCGATCCAGCTCGCGATCCAGATCCAGTTTCTGTTTGCATTTCCGTCTCACTTCGGCTTGGCCTTCGCCTAGTTTCCATGTAAAGTTGCCGCCAAAGAACCTGTTGGCGTGTGCCACATTTCCAGTGCCAGAAGTTGGCCACCAAGTCTCTCGGGCATCTGGGCTTCGAGGCAGAGAAACAGGCGAGAAAAGGCGAGCAAAAGGCGAGAAAAGGCGAGAAAAAGGCGATTTGATCGCTGTGACTTTTCTAACTTTAACTTTAACTTGGCCGCAAAGCCGTGTTGCAAGTCCTCTTTACACTTGTGTCCAAAGGGAATAGAGTATTTTGGGTGTGTGCAGAGCCGTCGTCCCCCCCCCCCCCCCCCCCTCCTCTGTTCGTCTCTCCGCATGAGCGCAACTTTTATCGCCGCTATTGAAGCTAGAGACTTGAAACTTAAAATATATAGTCGTGTATGCCCGCGTGCTAAGATTTTTGTGCCACGCCCACTAGGAGGGGGGCGCATCGATAACATGACGATCGCAAATCGATAACAACTGAATATTCCTTACAATATTAAAGCTAGAGTCGCCAAAAATGGACCAACAGACTGCTGGCGTCCTGCCCAAAAGATTGCGACCTTGACATCTCGGCCACGCCCACTAGAAGGTAGCTGAGCTCCTCTTAAGATCGAGCCGAGAGTGTTGGCCACGCCCACCGCCGCCCCTACGAAATACACAAATTCTATATTTATCCAAAACAACAATAATAACTACGGTGTACTGTGAACGAGTATTACGCAGTCGGTTATGCCCGTTACCTTTCTATAGTCCTTGACGATGTGAAAAGAGTTTCGAATTTTTACTCGTGTCGGATAAAGTGACAAAGAAAGTATGAAGATTTTGGCCACGCCCACTGGAGGCGTGGCAAATAAGATAGAATCTACATATTTTGACCTGAGGCTGACCTCCTGCAAAGATCGAGCTGGCAAATGTCAAAGCTAAACATGATAATTAATTATACAAATAATAATTAAATAATTCTGCCCGGCTTCGACCAAAGTCAACGGGAAATTCCGGGCTCGCCGGCCCGCCCTGCCTGCTCCGATCCGAGCCGGGCGGCTGCGTGCTGGATTCCCAGTAGCCTTGCCATTAGCTAAGCTTCGAACTGGCTTTCAAGTCTAGTAAGTTCTGTACAAAAATAGGAAAAACGAAAATCAACAAAAAAAAAAAAAGGCAAAAAAAAACAACAAAAATTATATGCACCTGGTTGGGGAAATTCGGAGTATTCAGCGGCAACAGCTCCTTCAGAGCGACGACCAAAATTTCGTTAGTGTGACGCGTATCAAAATTTTGCGGCAGCTTCGAGCGGGCAGCGGCCAGCGGGCGGCAGCCGGCCGTAAAGTGCGAACGGCGGAGTCATGTTGCGGGCGCGCCGGCAACCCGGCGAGCTGGACAACGGCAGCGAGGAGCGCATGTGCTGGATCTGTCTGAACAGCGACGAGGAGACGCAGCGCGTCGATTGGCTGCAGCCGTGCCGCTGTCGCGGCACCAACAAATGGGTGCACGAGGCCTGCCTCAGTCGCTGGATCGACGAGAAGCAGCACCTCAATCCGGACCTGCCCGTCGCCTGTCCGCAGTGCCACACCGAATACATCATCGTGATGCCGCCGGTCTGTCGCTTCGATGCGCTGCTCGAGCGCGTCGAGAAGACCTACGGCCTGCTCTGTCCGAGCATACTGATGGGCATGCTGGCCACCGTT
The DNA here is from genome assembly GCA_035043565.1 of Drosophila robusta. Lineage (NCBI taxonomy): Eukaryota > Metazoa > Arthropoda > Insecta > Diptera > Drosophilidae > Drosophila > Drosophila robusta. The sequence goes on along the minus strand of JAWNMW010000257.1, from coordinate 21,500,391 downwards.
GTCTATATAGCGACGTTGTCGTATGGCGCGCTGACGCTCCACCAGATCGCCGGCTACGAGACGAGCGTCCAGCTGATGAAGGAGGATCCCACGCTGCTGATGATCGTGCTGCCGTCGGTGCCGGCGGCGCTGCTGCTGCTGCGCCGCTTCGACTGGGACAACTGGCTGGTGCGCTGGCTGCGACGTCGTCGGCGGCAGAGCGTGCCGCCGGAACATCTCGACGAGAACGGCGAAGCGCTGCCGGGTGCGCCGCTCGGCGACGATTATTTCGATAGGCAGGAGCCGGTCGACGGCGAGGATATGCTGCAGGGCGGCACGCTCAATGCGGAGAACATTGAGCGGGCCACGTGCCGCTTCTGTACGGCGCTCAGTCTGCCCACGTTCGCCGTGCTGATTGGCCAGACGGTGTACGGCCATCTCAATAGCAAGCTGCTGGGCATCGTGCTCGGCGCGGTCACGTTCGAGGCGATCAAGGGCCTCATCTGCGTCTATCTGCGGCAGTGCCAGTATTATCGGCGCCGGTACCGCAGCGTCTGGGACTATACGCCGGAGAACGTGCGGCGCAGCGGCCGGTCCGTCTAGTTGCGCCGCGGCGGAATCGCATTTGGAGTTCGATTTCGATTCGATTCGATTTGAAATTAAAATTGTTCAGCCTAGCACGGCTGCAAGCCCAGCAACAACAACAACAACAACAGCAACAACAACAACGAACCAAATGTTTCCGGCTTTGGCTCGAACCTCGAACCACATTTTATAATTTACCAAAACTCTTTTGCCCACCACGTTTTCGTATGCAACAAATTCTTACGTATCCAGTGGCGTAGGCAGGGAAATAGCCCCCCCCCCCCGCCCCCTATCCCCTCCCTTGCATCTAAATACACATTTGGAAGTTTGTAAAAATCTTCCAATATCCTCATATTAAACAAAAAATGTATTTTGAATCCCTGCCCCCCCAAAGAAATAAACCTGCCTACGCCACTGTACCAGATTTAACTAACATTTCTCATTGTAAGCACGCTGCAGTCGGGTGTAACCGACTGCAATACTCGTTCTCAGTATCGCTAAACTACGGGCGATTTTTGAATTTGCCACGCCCCCAGTGGGCGCAGCCAAGAAATATTTACGCGTTCTTTAGAGCAGCCCATAAGTATTCTGCTTGTAAACATTGGCTGAGTCCAGCTTTAAAGCCGAGGCAGATATATCGATTAAATCGGTTTGCCACGCCCCCAGTGGGCGCAGCCAAGAAATATTTACGCGTTCTTTAGAGCAGCCCATAAGTATTCTGCTTGTAAACATTGGCTGAGTCCAGCTTTAAAGCCGAGGCAGATATATCGATTAAATCGGTTTGCCACGCCCCCAAATTGTCTTCAACACTGGCGAAGCTTAGGGTTCAGCTAAAAATTTAATTATAATGGCGGCTCCCCGCCGCAGGCCGCTAAGCGAACGTTATCGTTTTCAATTTGTAATTTAAAGCGAAAAGTCGGTTATGGCACCAGGGGGCGGGTCTGACTAACGGTACATTGTCGGCTGGCGGGTCTGACTAACAGTAGATTGTCGGCTGGCGGTGCAGCAGCTGCGAGGCGCGCCGCAGCAGCCAGCGGGCCAGGCCGAAGAGGCTGCGCCTGCCCCCGAGCTGAGCCTGTTCGTCCCGCTTCCGGTTGCGCTTGCGGTGCCGCTTCCGGTTCCGGTTCCGCTTCCGGCTCTGCTGCGGGCTTCGGTGATGACGATGGCGTCCGTGCCGCTGGCCAGCCGGGACGCGAAGCCCATCGTCTCGGCCAGATCGGCGAACAGCAGCAGGTAGCGCAGCCGCAGCCCGGCCGGATCGCGGACCACGAACTGTGCCAGCGGCCGCTGGTCCTCGTACTCGATCAGCTCGCAGATGAGGAGGCAGCGCGGCGCCCGGCCGTAGCGCGAGTGCGCCCAGCCGTTGCCGGACGTGGCCGTGCACTGGGCGAGCGCCGACGCCGGATCGGCGTGCAGCCGCAGCGGCCCGGGCACGTCGCGCATGATCAGCAGCCGGTAGAGCATGTGCAGCGGACAGCCGAGATAGGCGTGCGGTCCGCACGGCCCGTCGCTCGCCTCCTGCTTGTAGCTGACGCTCAGCACCTGGGCGGGCCGCGGCGCCGGTCGCTGCAGCTGCCACTTGCGGCACAGGCGTCGCAGGCGTCGCGTGCACACGCGACGCAGATCCGGATACGCCTGCCAGACGAGCACCCAGTGCAGCAGGTGAATATCGCCGCCGCCGCCGCTGCCGCTTACGTTGGCATCGGCCAGCCGCTTGAAGCGATCGCCGCCGCTCAGCATGTCCAGCATTTGGCCGCAGCTCGGCCAGCCGGCGATGATGCAGCGCAGCCGATCGATGTCGTAGAACGCCTCGCCCATAAACAGCGACGGCACCGGCACCAGGGTGCTCCGATATCCGTCGCTGTGCGCCGCCGACGCGAACATCAGCAGCTTGGCATCGCTGACGCACACCTGGCGCTGCAGCACACTGGCCACGTCCTCCATCAGCCGCAGCGTGGCCAGGCTCTGGCTGCCGTAGTATTGCGTCTTCTGGACAACCACCTGGTTGTCGGCGCGCAGCGTCAGGTTGCTGCTGGCGATCCTGTTGGGATCCAAAGGGGTTAGCTTATATCGGATGGCCGACCTTTAACTCTATTTGATTTGATATACCCCAGTTCCCGCTCCGTTGGCGGCTCCTCCTCGACCTCGTCGCCGCCGGGACTAGCCTCGGATTCAGCGTGCTTCAATACAGCTTCCATAATCTCTCTCACAATCGCAATTTTGTTCTCGAAGGGCTCTGTTCAAATTATATAAGCCGAAGAGCTTGACACTAATAAAAAAAAAGGCTGCTTGGTTCACATTCGACAGCCCGAAATCGGCGCATGTTTCTCCCATGCGAGGGTCGATCGATGCGTAACCACTGAATATGGGTAAATCCGCGCATAATGGCTTCGTCCAATTGTATGTTCCTGGCAGAAGGATCGGGATTCTTGATCAGCATCGATCTAGCCCACTCGATCTAGCCATGTCCTTCTGTCTGGCCGGACTTGACTGAACTTGGACTTTTTAAGTTCGTGTATATCAAATCAAGTTTATTTCAAATTATCGATAACTCGTCTCGTTTTCTTACTATCGATAATTGTCTGACTTGACTGAACCTGGACTTTTTAAGTTCGTGTATATCAAATCAAGTTTATTTCAAATTATCGATAACTCGTCTCGTTTTCTTTTTATCGATAATTGTCGGACTTGACTGAACCTGGACTTTTTAAGTTCGTGTATATCAAATCAAGTTTATTTCAAATTATCGATAACTCGTCTCGTTTTCTTATTATCGATAAGTGTCGGACCTGACTGAACTTGGACTTGTTAAGTTCGTGTATATCAAATCAAGTTTATTTCAAATTATCGATAACTCGTCTCGTTTTCTTTTTATCGATAATTGTCGGACTTGACTGAACCTGGACTTTTTAAGTTCGTGTATATCAAATCAAGTTTATTTCAAATTATCGATAACTCGTCTCGTTTTCTTATTATCGATAAGTGTCGGACCTGACTGAACTTGGACTTGTTAAGTTCGTGTATATCAAATCAAGTTTATTTCAAATTATCGATAACTCGTCTCGTTTTCTTATTATCGATAATTGTCGGACTTGACTGAACTTGGACTTTTTAAGTTCGGGTATATCAAATCAAGTTTATTTCAAATTATCGATAACTCGTCTCGTTTTCTTATTATCGATAATTGTCGGACCTGACTGAACTTGGACTTTTTAAGTTCGTGTATATCAAATCAAGTTTATTTCAAATTATCGATAACTCGTCTCGTTTTCTTATTATCGATAATTGTCGGTTTTTTCACACGCTTTTTTGAGCATATCTCAGCAACTATAAGAGCTAGGTTAAAAATATATCTGTTTGGAATACCTCGCCACAAATATGCAAAAAAAAACCCCATTAAAATACTACGGGCTTTGGCTTGTACATAGATCTGAATGATCTTGGTAAGTCCCGAAAATATCATTGGGTCATGCTCTTAGTTCGAAAGTTATTGTAGTGTATATGAATATGAGTTTATGTAGCTGTGAATGCAAGCCGATGCATGACAAGACAGGGTTCAGGGTATCGCCTAGTCGGGCGCTCCCGAACAAAGCTTTCACACTTGTTAAGCACAGTCTTCTTTAAGCTTAATGCATTTCTCAGAACCTGTCGGCCACTTTTCTATTTTCAAGGAAAAATAGAACATTCTCAAGGGAAACAAACAAGTAAGAACGTTCCAGTCGGGCGTAGCCGACTGCGCAATACTCGTTCACAGTGTGATAACAGTTTAAAACAGTCGTAAACAGTCTTAATTATTATTGTTATTTTTTAATCTATGCATGTTTTCTTGATCTTTAGATCTTAGAGATAAATATATAGCTGCAATAGTGACAAACAAAATACGGACAGACGGACATTGCATAAACCCAGATACTCTTTTCACTTCGTGAAAAAAACGAGCCTTTTAATAATAATTATTATCCATAACACGTAGCTCGATAATAAAGTTAAGATCTCTCAGCAATCCTCAAACACGGCTAGTTATTAAACCACCCTCGTATCTGTGTACATATGATCTTTAGTTGTGTAATTAGTAATGCTGTAAAATACTTTACATTATTGCCCTTTAGACAACGCAACAATATATAAATAGAAACGAAAAATAGGAACAACAAAATCGAACGTCACCAATCGCTCAGATTACGGCAAGTGTCGGTTATCAGCGAAACGTGTATTTATTTACAACCACACGCGAACACAAACAACTGCAACAGCAGCAAGTATCCGGAATGTAGAGCAACAGACACGCCCACTTTTCGCACACACCCACAACGGATTGGGAATGGGCACACCGCGCGAACGAATTAAATTTTTGAATTTTGCAACACTCTGGCAGGACTGGGTGCAGTCTGATGAGTTATCGATCGGTCGATAGGCCGCTCATCGAAATAGCAAAGCCGCCCGGCTTAAAGGTCGCCATCGTGACGTTTGAGGATGTTTTCGCGCAAATGTGGAAAGTTTCAACGTGACGCATCAGGTTCTTCTAAGCAAAAACATAAACAACTAATTGGCGATTTAACAAAATCAACGGAGAAATGCGTTGTGTGTGTGTGCTCGTCACGGGTCGGTGTTCAAGGGTCATCCGTAATAACTGCGTCAATGTGACGGAAAACTGAGACAAGACATCAATTAATATGCCATCTTCGCCAGTGTATATAGTACCTTTGAGACCTGATAACGCTGTCGAGTGTAAAGTACAAAATTCAGAAGCTTTACTTTTTGTAGATTTTTATAATCACTTTCATTATTTTTGTATATGTATTTATTTATTGTTGTTCTTGTTAAATGTTAAACTAAGCGCTAGAAATACTACAATATATTAGAGCATAATTCAAATCAAGGCAATTGTGTTGACGTATGCATGTCTGAACACATTATAAAATTGGGTATTTATGAGTAGAATTTAGTGTTCTTTGCGAACCAAGCATATGCCAACGAACGGCTTAAAAGGCTATATTCGATATTAACTATTTAAAACTTTGTTTTACAGGCAGCCTATGTTTGTATGTATGTTTAAATTACAACTACAAAACTACTACGCACTATAATAGCACTTGAAAACATATATGTACATATATATGTGTGTATAAAGTAAAAGTTTCAAGATGAGTCCCGTTTTCGTAATTCACCCAACATATGTGACTGGACGAAATATTTAGAAGTATATCGTTTATATTACGATCACTCTCCACTTATCGTTCATTCGACCTCTTCTGTTGAAATTAACCCTAAACGCGAGATGGTCGTGTGATAGCGTCTTCCGGGGCTCCCTTCCCACCGAAACTTGCTGTAGTTAAAAAAAATATATATATATATATAACCGTATGTATAGTTAAGTATACAGCTTAAGACATAAACGTGTGTGTGTGTGAGTTTGGCATAGTATATGTGTCATTAAATTAGGGATTAAAGTTGAGTTCATCATTGCTTCGAATTACCATTAGGTTTCAAACCTGATGGCAAAGTATTCGGGTGTATTAAACTCTCTTTATGCAGGAAAGTGCGCAAGTCGAATTGAATACGAACAAGGCGTATTTGGCAGGTAATGCGTAAATGGGACGCGAAAAAGAAACAGGCTTTGGCTCTAGATGTTTTCTTGTTTGCTGCAAAGAGAAACCAAAAAAAAAAATATGATGTGTCAAATATTTGCAACAAGATGGCAACCACTTGACAATATTTACCTGCTGCAGCGCCTAAAACTTTAGATTATCCTTGAGGTAGGCCTTGTGACGCACCGAACTCTTGATGCAGATATTTGCGTCGGCGGGATCGCGCTGCTGGCAGACTTCCTCCGATTTGAAGATGAAGCAGTGCGTTTGCACCATGTTGAAGAAGAGCTTGCCAATGGTGTTGGCATCCTCGTCACCGGCCATTTTGAGGCAGGTGCGAAAACGTCGATCGCAGCTGCAGTGGGAGAGCGTGTAGGGGCGATAGTTGAACAGCTCGTAGCGATTGGACATGGCCGGTATGTAGATCTTGCAGTGGTCATGCTTCCGACAGCATTTGTCGGCCAACGATGCGCCGCCCAAATGATTATACGTTCCATTGGCCAAGTTGCCCCGCCCACACCAGCGCGTATTGGGCGCTATGAACCAATCGGACACCTGGCGACGTCGACGCGAGTGGGGAATGTTGAGATCTGCCGCCGTGTCGTCATCGCTATCGTACGATTCGTGACGTAGCGACGCCCTGGCGCTGCTGCCGCTGTCGGTGCTGCTGCTGCTGCTGTTTGTTCGTGTTGCTGTTGCTGTTGTTGCTGCACTTGCAGCGGCAGCGACATTGGCGGGCAGGGGCAGCTGCTTAGCCGCGCACAGCTGCCAGGCGAGCACAATTAGGCACAGCACATAAATGCAATTGCATTTCGTTGCGAATGAGAGTGTCATTCTGTCAGCTTGTCCGACTGCCAAACAGTTTTCATTCAATGTTGTAACTTTTTCGCTTTTAGGGTTTCGGCTTTCGCGTTTCACGTTTCACGTTTTGGCACGCTTCTTACTCGAGTGTCGCTCGCACTGCAAGACGCTGCTGTTTTATACGTTCGCACGCTGCAGCTCGACTGGCGATTGCGATTCGTGTTTGGGGTACGAGCGCAGGTGAATTGCTAATCGTTCTCTGGAACAGTGCTGTGCACTGAACAGGTGTTCAGTGTGGCACAACTTGTGCAAAATTTCGCGACCAGTGCTGCACAGCCATAAAAAGTTTCAATGAAAGTAGTGAGGAAAAAACACTTTGAAGCGAATTTGCAGGAGAGGTGAATGTTTTAGTCTGAGAATTAGCATATATATATTTTTTTAATGTTACAAACGACAATGCATTTTTTCTTATAAGTATCATGGTCTCAAGTGTCGGTTGTTCAGCTCTTCGATTGTGAACGATGCAACTGAACTAGTTCGCGACTCAATAATGAGCTATTGAACTTAATCAGCAAATTGAACCAGAGTTCCCCACTCTATTGTGAACGCGAAAACGTTACGCGATGGAAACAGCTTCTTACACAGCTGTTTGATTGTTTGGCAGCCTGCAACACTAGCCAGCAGCGTCAATATTTTGCGTTAATCCACCTTTAAAACAATTTAAGGCTAGCACCGAGTGAACGCGGCACATGCATGTACGTTTTGGTGCAATGCAGCGACCTCAGCCAGATCAAAAACAACTGAAGATGCACCAGCAGCATCAGCAGCAGCACAGCGAACAGCAGCAGCATCATCATCATCACCATCAACATAACAGTAACAGTCAAATTAACAGCAATGGGACACGCATAGCTGGGAGCAGCAATACCACGCCCAGTGCGTCAACGAATGTGGTTGGCGGGGCCACAGCAGTTCAACCGCCGCGAACGTTGGCGCTCAATCAGAACTATGCCGCCTCGGACACATCGGGGGAACACGATGGCGACACTGAATATCCGGACTCGCGGTATGAGTGCGCCATTTGCATTGACTGGCTGAATGAGCCGGTGCTGACGTCGTGCGGCCATCGGTTTTGCAAGAGCTGCCTCAGCGACTGGCTGCAGAATCACAACCAATGCTGTCCGCTGGACAATAAGCAGCTCTCTGCGGAGCAGGACATCTTTCCCGACAACTATACGCGTCGTGAAATTGAGCAGATCAAGCACAAGTGCCCCAATTCGCCGCACGGATGTGCCGTCGTTGCCTCGCCCATTGAGCTGCATCGCCACTTGCCCAGCTGCCCGTATCGCCGGCAACAGCAGCAGCAGCAGCTGGAGGAGAAATGCCCCTTTGCCAGCATCAAGTGCGACTTTGTTGGCCGGCCGGAGACCAATCAGTTGGAGGAGCACCTCAAAACCGATATGCCGCATCACATGCAGCTCATGTTGCAGGCCTTTCAACAAACTGCCATTGCCACCTGGCAGCCGCACAAGACCGGCTCCAGCTCCGGCTCCGGCTCTGGCTCTGGCTCCCTGGAGAATGGCCACAAAACTGGCCAACTGCCACCGCCGCCACAGTACGCAAATGGCGTTGACGAACAAATTGTCCAGACCATGTACCAGCGCATCGTTGTGCTCGAGCAGCGCACACGCGAGCAGGAGACACGCATTGAGAATCTCAACAAGCAGCTGCGACGCCCGCAGCCGATCGATGCGCGCTACAGCAACGGGACCATCGTCTGGCACATCGAGCAGCTGAACGCACTGGTCGAGCGTCTGCGCGCCAATGCCAACAATCAAGTATATTCACACGAATGCTATACATCGCCGTATGGATACAAGTTCTGTGCGCGGCTCAACATACAGCCGCGGAAGCCGCATGTGCTCAGCCTGCACGTCCATCTGATGCAGTCGGAGAACGATTTCCATTTGGACTGGCCGTTCAAGGGTCGCATCAAGCTGTGCATGGTGCATCCGGGCGATGCGAGCCTCTCGCAGCATGACACCATCATGACCAAGCCGGAGATTCTCGCCTTCCATCAGCCGCGCGAGGCCATCAGCACGCGAGGCTTTGGATTTCTCGAGTATGCCAACATATCCAACATTATGCACTTGGGCTTCTGTGCCGACAATCGACTCCTGATCAAGATCGAGATTAACATTGTCTGAATGTCAAACCGAAGTCCAACTAAACCAACAACACTTACATACAATGGGCGCAAATATATATATATATATATATACATATATATTTTATATAGACCTTATAGATACATGTACGAGCATTAGTCACACGGAAAGCACAACATCACAGCCAAGAAGTTTTTATACCGTAGTTTAGAAACGAGTTAATCTCAACTGATATATATATATATACACATATAAACATATATATATATATATACATATACGTAGTAATAGCAACTCGAGTAAGCCAATTTTTGTACACATTTACATGCGCTTTATATAGATTAACAACTGATCGAGATCGTTGCATTCCATGTAAATCGTTATTAATCTCCCCCTCCATTAAAAGAATCCCTCCCTAGTTTTAATTTGTTGCCACTCAAAGGTTAACAATAAGAACAGCTCAGATTGTAATCAGTATCTTTATACAGTGATGCATTACCTATACAGATATTCGTCTATATTTAAGTCTGTCAATCTTATAGTTATATTGATTGTGGCTTATATTTTTACCTAAATAGTTTGTTGATTTATTATCTTTTTACTATAGTTTGTAATATTTGTAATTTCTGAGCGCTGTTTTCGAAACAATTCCAGTTAATTTAATTGATTTTTATCAATTGTAATTTATATATTTATAGCCTAGGTAATATTTTTTTATTTTTTTGTTTTTTAATCTTGACATCAAGGAGCAATATTCATATACTAAAAAAATATATACTTATATATACACTATAGGAACAAACAGGCAGTATATTGCATATACCTCCTGTAATAATTATGGAGATACTTAATTAGCGAGCGCTGCACAAAAATAATAAAGGACACTTTTGTACCGACAATTTTGGATTTAATTTCATCTGAAGACCTGCACAGAATGCGGTTATTTCTTATACTCGTTCACAAAGTGAAAGGAGTTTATTGGGTATGTGCAATGTTCGTCTTGCTGTTCGCATGAACGTAATTTTTTTCACCGCTATTGAAACTAGAGACTTGAAACTTGGAATATATACTCGTGCATACCCGCGTCAGAGAAAGTGTCAAGATCCTTGTGTCACGCCCACTGGGAGGCTGGCAAATCGATAACATGACGATCGCAAATCCATAAAAGGTGAATATTAATAATGAATATTAACAATATTAAAGCTTGTTACCAAATTTGGTATGTAGATTGCTGTGACCCCCTCAAAGATAGCGACCTTGATATCCTGGTCACGCCCACTAGTACGCCCCCAGCGCCCCCTTAAAAATTGGAAATGACCTAAAGGCTCCATATTTGGAATATATACTACTGAAAAGCTTCCGGAAACATCACAGACATCCCGGCCATGCCTCGTATATGATAGAGGATAAACCACGAACAAAATGCCATCAGACGTGAAAATCGGTTCAGTTTTGATAAAGTTATGGCCGTTTGAAATGTGGGAGCTATGGATAAGAGAGCTTTACATGTCAAAATTTTTGTAAATTTTTGCATGATTTTTGACAAAAAATTTGACCCCCTCAGAATCGATTTTAATGTTGTTTTTTATACTAATTATGACAACCACAATCGATTAAAAATAAAAATTCGCATTTCTAAATTTTTAAAAAAAAAATTTTCGAAAATGAGTAAGGGGGGGGTACATGCTTTTTTCCCCAAAAAATTTAAAAAAAAATTATTTTCAAAAATGCATATTTTTTAAATGCAGAATAAATCTAGAAGACAAACCATGAAAAAACTGCCATCAAGCATGAAAATCGGTTCAGTTTTAACAAAGTTATGGCCGTTTGAAATATGGGACCTATGGATCCGAGAGCTTTACATGTCAAAATTTTTGTAAATTTTTGCATGATTTTTGACAAAAAATTTGATCCCTTCAGAATCAGTTTTAATGTTGTTTTTTATACTTATTAAGACAACCACAATCGATTAAAAATATAAATTCGCATTTCTAAATTTTGAAAAAAAAATTTTTCGAAAATGAGTAAGGGGGGGTAAACGCATTTTTTCCCAAAAATTAAAAAAAAAATTATTTTAAATGCAGAAACAATCTAGAAGACAAACCATGAAAAAACTGCCATCAAACATGAAAATTGGTTCAGATTTGACAAAGTTATGTACGTTTAAAATATGCGAGCTATGGACCCGAGAGAGGGAATGAGTAACTACTGTGTACTGCGAATGAGTATTATGCAATCGGACGTCTGCAAGTTACTTGTTAATACTTGCTTGTTAATAATTTATACTCATGGAAATTTGAGGAGACATCCCTGATCTCGTAGCCAACCTAGACACATATATAAAAGTATCAAAACGGTATCCGTCTGTTTGCTCTACGCAAATCAAAACATCAAAGTCCAATCCATTAAACAGTTATAGCTGCTTTCAGTTATCACGCAAGTGAAAAACTATACCCAATTTTTTAGCTTTAAGATCTACCTTTTGTAATGCAGAATTCGTAATCCTTGTTGCCTGAGACAAACATCGCCCGAAATGGGGTAAAAAGGAGTTTCTGCTTTGCCTCAATTAGTTATAATAGTACTAACTGAATCGGAAAGTCCTTTTGCGCTCTGTAAACAACGCATAAAAATTCCAGTTCAGTTTAGATAGTAGCGACAAATACAGGCAATAAGTCCCACGGTGCAAGACATGGCCAAAAGCAGTCTATGACAAGAATACGAATATATGAGCCAAAAGTCAGCTCGGACTATCACAGGCTTCCGACAGCACAAGGATTATAGAGGATGGTAATTGCAGACTCTGCCTTGTAGGTAACGAAGCTCCAGAGCACGTTTTAGAGGTCTCTCCGGCAATAAACAGGCTGAGACTGCCTCAGCAGCGGAGGCAGCGAGAAACTAAATTATCTTAAACCAGAAAGAATTAGTAGTTACTATAGAGCTTTGACTATGAAATAATAATAAGAGCAGCTTTGTCAGTTTCCAATTTAATATTTACATTGCAAGCCCCACTTTAAGCTAGTTTCATTGTGCGTTGCACACAATGCAAGAATTATGAATATTGCCACCAGGCTATGCGACGTGCCAGCTGCCGACAGCCGCAACGGCAACAACTTCGACATGGGATGCATTCTGCTCTTGGATCAGTTCAATTGTGACCGCCTCCTGCAGCACTTGGTCGGTGTGCTCGCCATCCGGTTCGGCGGACGTTGCCAGCTGGACGATCGAGGTGGTCGCAGCATTGGCCTTCGCTTTCGCCCGGGCGCGGGCCGACTCGTGGGTGCGCATGTGCGCGTTTAGGCCGCCGGACTGGGCGAACGTCTTGTTGCAGAGCTTGCACGAATATTTGCGCTGCTCCGAGTGCAGCAGCTTGTGGACGCGCAGCGCCTTCTTGCGCTGAAACGTCGAGCCGCACACATCACAGACAAACGGTCGCAGGCTCGTGTGCGAGACGGCGTGCACGTTGAGGTCATGGAAGCTGTAGAAGGCCTTGCCGCATACCTCGCACTTGGCCGGCCGCTCGCCGGTGTGTCGCCGCATATGGGCGGTGAGGACGCCACGATCGCGACAGGGACGGCCGCACACCTCGCATATGCAGGGCATCCGTCCCGTATGGCAAATGTTGTGCGAGGTCAGCTCCTTTTGCGTGTAGAAGGTGGCCTCGCAATCCGGCTGCTGGCACTTGAACGGCTTAATGCCGCTGTGCCGCTGCCGATGGCGCATCATGTTGCCCGACTGGGTGAAGGGCTTGCCGCAGATATCGCAAAAGATGCCCGTGTGCTTCCACCGATGGCCGCGTAAATCGCGCTCAGTGCGAAACGTCTGATTGCATTCATTCTCATCGCATTTGTAGATCTTGGTGGGGCCCTTGCGCGACTTCCGGCGCACGCATCCCGCTGATGTTGCCGTTGTTGGCGCGGCATCTGAGGCAATCCTGTGAGGCTTTGCTGGCTTGCGCATATTGTGTTTGCTGCGCTTGTGGCTCTGCAGACTGCGCTGGGTGTTGTAGGCGCGATCACAACGATCGCACTGGAATAGCATGTCTCTGGTATCGTCCTCCTCATCGTCGTTGTCATCGGAAGCGGAGCCTTCATTAATTTCGAGCTGGACGTCGCTGCCGCTGCCATCCGCTGCCATCCAGTCCAGATTTGCGTCCATCGCCGTTTCATTTGCTTGGTGTACCAACATATTGTTGAGCGCTGCTTCTCGTCGCCTGCGTCGAGTTACAATTGTGCACGTCTCATCCAGATCTTCGGGTGCAGCTGTGACCTCTGCATCTTTATCAGTCTCGTGCTCCTGGTCGAGCAGGGCTATCTGGGCCAAATCGACATGGACACGATCATTGCACTCGTGTGTCTCGTCATGTGCAATCGGGTCATCCTCGGATTTAATGGCCAGCGGCTCGACCTCCACCTCCACCGGCGCGTCCAGATGCGGTTCATCTGTCTGTGCATCGAACAGCTTGCAGTCTTCAGTCTCCGTTTCCGTCAGATGTTTTAGACGGAAGTGTTGGGGAAATCCCTCGTATGGCAGCCGCTGTCCGCACAGCGCACAGCAAACATCGTAGCTGGTGGGGCCCACGCAAAGCACCTCGCCGCAACGAAAGTTAAAATATGAGCTGGCAAAATCCGTTGGAGGCTGCAATTTAATCATCCTGCGGAACACTTGCAGTAGAGTAGCTCTGAAATCGGGCCCATTTATGTTTGGCGTCGCATGAGGCTCCAAATTGAAGCCACTGTCACTAGAGTTGTATTAAATCGTTCTGGATAAGTTCATTTGAACTACTCAGTTAACTGAATGAACGACCTATGTCCCAGATTATAGTTCACTGTTTTTCCCTTTATCGTTTGTTTTCTTCGATTGAGTCCGACTATTAATTCTTATCATTGCATTTATTGATAAATAAAGTATACAATAACTGTTGTCTAAACGTGCTGCACGATGTTGGGACTAAGAAGAATAGAACAGACGATAAACTAATTGAACAACTGAATTTCGCCTTCTTTTTGAACTACGATGTTCAACTCTATCTGTCACACCAAACACCACGCTCAGCTGTACGATGTATCGATGACACTTTCGATTCTTATGTTTTACAGCATAGCCGTCAATTTATTTACTGTGGGTAAAATACAAAAATAGAAAAAAAACCTTTGGAACAATAAAGGCATAAGAAAATATATTTAAAATAAGAATGCAAAAAAATGTATCTATATAGGAAAATTCTATATATTTATAGCTATAATAAAACGTTCGGTCTGTGCGCCAACAAAGACGATAGACAATAGTTAACATCTATCGAAATCGATCAGATTAATTTTTAAATACGTTTAGTGTTGTATAAAACGTACAAAACAATATGCATTTCACACACTGGAAGTAGCCGCCCGTTGTGTATTCGTGTATACACTTTTTTCTAACTGCGGCCACTGTATTGATTTTTCGCCCCCGCTTTGACTCAGAACATTACGGCACCAGCAGAACATAAACATTTCAAATCAATTGTCAAGATGTCGGAGAGCGCCGCTTCAGCCAGCAATACCAGTGCCAATGATAAGATGGCCAGCTTGCTGAAGGAGGCGGAAAATTTGAAAACGAAGCTGGAAGAGGAGCGCCAAAAGCTGAACGACGTCAATCTCTCGAACATTGCGGAGAGGCTGGAGCAGATTGCGTACGTGAACATAAAGCCGCGCAAGGTGCTGAAAGGTCATCAGGCCAAGGTGCTCTGCACCGATTGGAGTCCCGATAAGCGACACATCATCTCATCCTCACAGGATGGACGGCTGATCATTTGGGATGCGTTTACCACGAACAAAGAGCACGCCGTCACAATGCCCACCACGTGGATAATGGCGTGCGCGTATGCACCATCTGGCAATTACGTGGCCTGCGGTGGGCTGGACAATAAAGTCACCGTCTATCCGATTACCTCGGATGAAGAGATGGCTGCCAAGAAGCGCACCGTGGGCACACACACCAGCTACATGTCATGCTGCATCTATCCCAACTCCGATCAGCAGATACTCACGGGCAGCGGAGACTCCACCTGCGCACTGTGGGATGTGGAATCTGGGCAACTGTTGCAGAGTTTTCATGGTCACTCCGGCGATGTCATGGCCATTGATTTGGCGCCAAACGAGACGGGCAATACATTTGTCTCTGGCAGCTGCGATCGCATGGCCTTCATTTGGGACATGCGCTCCGGCCATGTGGTGCAGTCCTTCGAGGGCCATCAATCGGATGTGAATAGCGTTAAGTTTCATCCATGCGGCGATGCAATCGCCACCGGCTCCGATGACAGCAGCTGCCGCCTGTACGATATGCGTGCCGATCGCGAGGTGGCCGTCTTTGCCAAGGAGAGCATTATCTTTGGTGTCAACTCGGTGGACTTTTCGGTCAGCGGACGTCTGCTATTTGCCGGTTACAATGACTACACCGTCAACCTGTGGGACACGCTCAAATCGGAGCGCGTCTGCCTGCTGTACGGCCATGAGAATAAGGTCTCCTGCGTTCAGGTCTCGCCGGACGGCACGGCGCTGTCCACAGGCAGCTGGGACTACACTATACGCGTGTGGGCCTAATTACGCTAATTATTTACATATGTATGCAACATATATGTAAATTGAACCTGTTGAGCATCCTTCGTGGAATGCTCCTGCTGCTCGTCAGTTTTCAGAATATATGTAAAACATTTCCTTTTTTTTCGTTTTTGTTTTTGTGTTTTCCTTTGTGTAATATCACAAGTGTTACGCTAAATACTACATACTTTAAGTATTATAAACCAAAGAGAAAGCTCGTGTATTGCTATGTAAACTTATTATGCGCCTAGTTCTAAGTTCCTGTTCGAAATAAATGTTGAAGCGATTCTACGCTGTTTAAGTTTCTTCCATTTGGCATTTGTACTAGGGAAAATGGAAATATGTTTCCAAAAGTTGTTCAAAGGAAAGGGCATCATTTTATGCATATATGTATATGTTAGCTCGATGTTAATTATCTGATTTTATTTTTACTCTGTCATGTTCTTGAAAACCAAACAGGGTTTTCAAACAGACTAATTTTTTAACTGATCATTCATTTGGCAGCTGTTAACCCTGATCAATATATATATTTATATTATAGGATCGCAGAATTCGCCGAAAAAAAAATTGAGTCTTACAGATATCGTTGCTTCTATAAATAAACCTATATATAAATTCGATCGTTCCTGCAGCAGGTATGATATAATGATATTTAATATCTTTTTGTCAAAGCTTGCACCAAATAGCGAACAAAAAACTAAAAAGGTATTCATAAAAAAGTTAATTTTAAAACAATGCTTTTATGGCAACATTAAAATATTGTCTTGGGTGGGTTTTTTAAAATATGTTCACATATTGTCTCGATTCCTTAATAATAAAAGTCCTTAATGATAACATAGTTGATAAGGTAAAAACACCTAAGCGCTAACAACTAATATTTTTAGTTGAAAATAGATGTATATGTCATAAATATAGATTGAAATTGAATATAAGACATATATAAAATTTCAAGAGTTCACTACTTATGGTTTGAATATTTAAGTTTCTACTTTAAACATAACTTTATTGCTCAAAACAATTTCAATGATTGCAGATTATATCGTAATATTAATATATAAAAAATAATAAGTTGATTCAAAGTAATAAAAATTGCTGTACAGTTAGCCTAATATCAGAGGATCCAGCTGCCGGCTAATAGGGAGGCGAGGAGGAGTGTCTGCCATCGGCAATGCCATTGACGGCCTGTGCTCTGTGGCCGCGCATGTGCGCCGAGAGACCAGCTGCCTGGGCGTACGCATTGCCGCAGATCTTGCACTTGAACTTTTTGATGCCCAAATGCAGATGCTTGTGATGATAGAGGGCCTTGGGTCGGGAGAATGCCGCCTCGCATTTGTCGCACTTGTACGGCCGCTCTGTCGAGTGCATCGCCTGGTGCTCGTTGAGCAGCGACTTGGACGCAAAGCAGCGTGCGCACGTCTGGCACTTGAACGGCTTCTCGCCGGTGTGCGTGCGTCGATGCACAATGAGGGCGTCGCGATAGCGCGATCGATAGCCGCACAGCTCGCAGACGTAATTGCGTTCGGTGCTGTGGACGCGCCGATGCGAGGTGAGATTGTGCTGGCTGACAAAGGATTTGCCGCAGTTCTCGTACTCGCATTTGTATTGCCGCAGCCCCGAATGGCCCTGAACGTGACGCATCAGCGTTCGCGAACTTTTATAGACCTTGTCGCACAGATTGCACACAAAATCCGTATGCTCCTTGAGGCGATGCGCTTCCAAAGCTCGATCCACGTCAAAGGTGGCGCCACAAAGGTTGCACTTGAAGCCCTGCGGATGCGGATGGCTCATTTTAAGGTGTATATTCAGGTATTTGAGCGATGTGTATTTGCCCGTACAGTGCTTGCACTTGTACTCCTTGACCTGGCGTTGTTTCTGCAAAAGGGAAAACATCAGCAAGTAGAACACGATTTGACTTTGGAACTCACCTTAAAAACGGATTGCGTTTCCTGCATTTCGTCGCCCGCATCGTCATCAGCATCGCCGAAATTGTGGTCATCGCCTTGGGCACTGTCCAGCACGTCTTCACTGTGGCAACTGTCTGCACATTGACCACTTTCCGGCTC
This sequence comes from Drosophila robusta, assembly GCA_035043565.1. Lineage (NCBI taxonomy): Eukaryota > Metazoa > Arthropoda > Insecta > Diptera > Drosophilidae > Drosophila > Drosophila robusta. The sequence goes on along the minus strand of JAWNMW010000257.1, from coordinate 21,482,632 downwards.
CAGCTTGACCTCATTGGAGAAGGAACAGACTCGCAATGGTTCAGTGGCCACGGCATCAGCGACGTCCTCACTAGCCTCCGACTCATCTTCGGATAGAAATTCGCTGCATTCTTCCAATGGATTTGGTGTTGAATTGTTAAGCGGCTGTTGCGGCATATCAGTGTTGGCTGGCACGGTGCGCGGCTTGCCATGGCTGTCAAAGTGCACGTTGCGTATGTGCATTGAGAAATCAGCAAAGGCAAAGTGCTTCATTTCGCACAGGCAACAGACAAACTGAAAGCTGCAAAGTTCGCTGTCGCCTTCGTAGTATATCTCGCCGCATTTGGGGCGCAGCTGTTGCTTGGCATGCAGCCGCGAGAAGTCCACATTGATTAGACACTGCTTTAACATGCTGCGCTTCGGTTTATTGCATTAGTTGCCATAAAAACAAATATAAACAAGTTAACTGCCTGGCAAATGCCAAAACAATGCCTCGATAACACCAGCTAGATAACAATAACAACGTTATCGAAATAACGTCAGTGTTGGCAAACACTACAGTACGTCTGTCGGGCGCTAATTTGAATTGTTCGTTTTGACAGTGGCAGTTGCTCGCCCGTTACGCTGGCGATGCCAACGCTTGTGCTGCGCATAACCAGCTGCCTGTGCATAGGACTTCTCACACAAAGCACACTTGAATCGCTTGACCTCCGAATGAAGTGGCCTGTGATGATAGAGAGCGCGTGCACTTAGGAATCCTACGTTACAATCCTTGCACACGTAGCGACTGCGCCGCTGTTCTGCGTCCATATGTCGCTCAGTGTGTGTGGTCAGCTGGTATCGCGCCGCGAAGGATGCACTGCACAGGGTACAGCGATAGGGCCGCTCGCCGGTATGCCGCCGTTTGTGTACCTTCAAATTGCCGCGTATGTGAGTCCTATAGCCGCAATATTCGCACATATGACGCAGCACGATCTCCTTTTTGAAGCTGTGCTTCCGTTTTGCGCTCGACTTCAACTCCTCCTTGAACAGCAATGCGATTAGACCAAAAGTGATGCAATTTTATCCACACGGGGCACTTACCAGAGCCTCGCCGGCCATTGTCACGCAGCGTATGCTAAATTTAATCGTTGGCATTATGTTAAACGCGCGATTTGGCATTTGTGGCTCGATTAATTGTTGTCAAAAGCAGCTAAAATTAAATTACAAGACAACCGCTCTCGCTCCCCTATCAGCCAACCGTAAAATATTTGATTACAATGCCTATCGATAGCATAATCGATAGGCGCTGCTCGATTGTTAAATTTGAATTGCGCTCCTCGAGTGAAACGAAATGTTTGAAAAACGATCAGATAAGAATTTAATAGCTTGTCATACATAAAATGTGCTCCATACATAGCATATGTATGTAAACAACAAAATGTATTACGCCTAACCTATGCCTGAGTTCTTAGATTTAAAAACAATAACAAATTATGAATATACTAGAATGCTAGTTGGAAGATATGAGATTGCCGTTAATTGCAGTTGGCCGATGGCGAAAATCAGCCATTCAGCTCGTCATTGCGATGCTTTCGCATGTGGCCCGCCAGTCCCGCCGCCTGCGCGTACGCATTGCCGCACAGCTTGCACACAAACTGCTTGGTCGCCGCGTGCAGGAACTTGTGATGGTAGAGTCCTTCTGGCGGGAGAACGTGGCGCCGCACACTTTGCACACGTGCGGCCGTTCCGTCGAGTGCATGGCCATATGCTCGCGCAGGCCCGAATGGGACGGGAAGCGCTTGTCGCACACCTTGCATCCAAACGGACGCTCGCCGGTGTGGCTGCGCAGGTGGACGCGCAGCGTCTCCTTGTTCCGGCAGCTGTAGCCGCAGCTCTCGCAGACAAAGTTCTTCTGCTCCGAGTGCACCTTGCTGTGGTTGCGCATGTGGCGCGTGGTGAAGAAGCGCTTGTCGCAGCCGGCATGGCTACACGCCACGTTGCGCTCGCTCGTGTGCTTCAGCTGGTGGCGCTTTAGCTCGTGGCGTGTCTTGTAGCGGCGGCCACAGACCACGCAGGGCGCCCCGCCGTGCACCTTGACCACGTGCTCGTCCAGCAGGCGCAGGCGCGGCATTTGCGCGTTGCACTCGAGACAGACGAATGCCTCCGTCTGGGTAATGTCGTGGTCGCGCTTCACGTGCTGGCGCAGCGTGTACTTGCCGTGATAGACTTTATCGCAGTGCTCGCATTTGTACTTGACGGACGGCTTGGGCGCATCCAGCTTGGGCGGCTCGTAGTCACCGTCCGCGTCCGCGTCGCCGTCTCCGTCTTCCTCTACGTCGTCGTCATCGACATCCGTGATGGCCACATCCGAATCCACATACTTGTGCTGGCGCTCCATATGGCGCTCTAGTGACTTTTTGCTTTGATACGCCTTGTTGCAGTGCCTGCAGGCCAGCTGCTCCTTCTTAGCTCCACTGCAGCCATCGGCATTTTCAATGTCCGACTCCTCGTTGTAGTCCACTTTGAGGGCACGTGGCTGTCGCTGCGGAACCGTTCTCTCCCATTTCATGATGCTATTCGTTAGGCCAACGGGATCTTCCTCGCCGTCATCACCTTCCACGTCGCCGTCGTCCACCAGCTGCTTCCTCTCGTCCACAAATTCGTTCTCACTGTGCTCATCGTGGGCCACTTCATACCAGGAAAACGGATTTACCAGTTCCGTCGCCTGCGGCGAGTCCTCCGGCCGCTCCTGCTTGGGCAGCAGCGCCTCCGTCTTGAGCAGGCCGTTCTCGAAGTGCTCGTTCTGGACGTGCAGTAGAAAGTCGGCAAACACGAAGCTCTTCATGTCGCAGAAGGCGCAGTCGATGCGATAGCTGCTCAGACTCTGGAAATACACCTCGCCGCACTTGGCATTGGCAATGCCGGCAAATGTGTCCGGCCGGAGTGCCTTTAGCATTTTTGTGATACCTATTTGCGCTTCTGCTAACTCCTCCACATTGGTGTGTTTTGGAATTCTGCACGGCTAGCTGCAACAAGCTGGGCAACGCAACGCAAACAAATCGTATTTCCGATTTGATTTCGATTGTGTGGCCAAGCAGCTGTTTGGAGCATTGGCAGTTTTGCAGCACTGTCCCCTTAACCAATTTGTTTCCATTTATTTATCCGTTTATATCTAATAGAATGGGGGCGTATAATGTCTATATCAGTTTCTACTACTACACATTTGTGTGTTTTTGAAATTCTTTAAATGTAGTTGGGCAGCGCAACAAATCGTATTTCCAATTTGATTTCGATTGTCTGGCCAGGCAGCATTTGACGCTTTGCAGCACTGCACGTTGGTCTCCTTACAAAATAGCCAATTGGTGAGCGCCAATTAGAATGCTTTACAAATTTATATCTCTCAGGATAAGAGACGCATTGCATTGTGGGCAATTTGATACTTTTTAAGATTTAGCGAACTTTCAGCCCTTTTTCTTACACAAACGCAGCAACTACAATCACAATATAGATATTCGGCAGGCATATACAAGATTAAATTAAACTATGTTTCAAATTTCATAAAGATCGGATGAAAACACACAGAAGAGACATTTCTCAGGTTAATGAAAGTTTTTTTAACCATTTTAAGGTTGGCACTCAAGGCTTAAATCACGTTAAATTTTTTTAAATCACGTTTATACGAACAACATATACAAAATGAAAAAAATATTTGTATATACTCTTATTTATTATAATATTAACATGAGTATTTTTTTACAACGAACAAAACCATAAATAAACAATAGGACTAATTACAATATGTATTAGGTGTCCACTTTTGACTACCACGACGGTAGTCGTCTTGGCATTGACCCAATTAGCTGCTCCAGTCGTATTGCTCGGGTTTTTTTCCCAATGAAATCCAGATCCTGTACAATAACGCCTTGTTTTTGGGGTCATTACCTAGTTACAACTTGTGCCGTTGTTCCAAAATTTGGAGCACTTTTTGTTAGCTGTAAGTTAGTTGCAAAGTACATCCAAATAATATTGCTTGCTCATAATATCTGTGAACATTCGCAGCTCTCCGACATCCTTCGATGAAATGCATGCCCACGGCATTGCAGATAACATTCCAAACCTGACTCAGGATTTCCATTTTCCAGCGCTGTTTTTAGTTTTCGTTAAAATTTTAAGCGACCATCAAGGTGAAAATATATACAGAAAATTACCATATGTCTTTGACAGCGGGGCTCAGTTTTCTAAGTAAGAGATTTATATTATTTAATTACGGCGGCTGGCTTAACATGTATAAGCTGGTGCTGTTGGAGACGATTCGCGTCCGGGAACCTCTTGCCACAGCACTCACAGCTGTGTTTGGCCAGGCGGTAATGCTTCTTCAGTCTGTGGGTGCTCAGCGTGGAGGCGCTGCGATAGCTGTTGCCGCACAGTTCGCAGGCAAAGGGCAAATGCGCCGGACTCAGCTCGGAATTGGCCAACGCCGTCGATGCGTGCAGTCTGCGTGCATGGGTGTCCATTTGGTTGCGGGTGTAGAAGCACTTGTCGCAGCTGGCGCAGGCCCAGCGGCGCACCTGCGTGTGCCGCGACTCGTGGCTGAGCAGCGCGCTGCGGTGGTTGAACAGCTGATCGCAGTGCCGACACTGCAGCGCCTGGCGCTGCTCGTGGGTGCGCAGGTGGCGCGTTAGCGTGGATACGGCCCGGAACTGTTTGCCGCACAGCTCGCACTGATGGGGCTTGCTGCCCGTGTGGATATTCAAGTGCGTGTCAAGCAGATAGCGCCGGCGAAACGTGCGCCCGCAATATGCACACGTGTTGGTCTTGTGTGGCCGACGCTCGTCCAGCTTCGGCAGTTGTGGCGCACACGTTTCGTTCCAATTGGAATCCACCCTGCCCTCGTTGGCTGTTAGTGCATCACGGCCACTTGCTGTCATCGCTGCCGGCACCAGCAGCGGCTCCTTTAGGCACTCTTCCCCAATCGTCGCGTTCCCGGACTCCTGAGTGTGACGCGAGTCCAGCATTTGACTTGGTGGTTCGCTGTGCATCTTTGGCTGCAAATGGTCGCTGCAAAAGTGTCGCCGGAAAGCGTCGAAGTCCAGCATAAATATGCCGCAAATGCAGGTTATTGAGAACTTTGACTCGGCGACTGTCGCTTCGCAGTGTATTTCGGCACATTTTGTGCTAATGCTTGCAGCCAATTCGACCATTTCTCAACTAAGATGGATCAAAACAAATCAAATCTAACAAACAGAAAGCAGTTACCAACACTAGCCGAAATCTCTACCTCTTTCTCTCTCTCTCTCTCTCTTACTTCGTGTACACTACTGAGTGAGCCACAGGTTATGAACAGAATTCTGGGCTCTTGGCGCTGTGACGTCATTTTTTTATGGAAGTAATGACATACTAGATATAAAGAAGCTAGAGCTTTTTTCTTTAAGTGCGGAATACCTAACTATTTTTTAATTTTAAATTGTTTATATATTAAGTCGAAGAGCTTTTTTTGTTTGATAGATACAATATCAATATAATATATAGATACTATACACGTTAAAAAGCTAACACTTGCCAATTGAAACGCAATATAAAAAAGCACAAACTGTTATTGTGACGTCACACTGGAAAACAGTGGTGAAGAAAGGAACTGCATTTTGCTTAACCTTTAAATAACTCAAGCGTGCTTCGTGCAATATATCGAATTAAAAATTGTACTAGTGTCTCGATATATAGTTTTTAGTATATTTATCAACACTGCTATCGACAACATCAACACGCGATTTGTGATTGGTGGACGGCATTTGGATTTGCAAATTCGTGTACGTCTTCATTATTGTGGAACGAACTAATTGACTGGCAACATGCATCCCGATCTCACCGAGCGCATCCTACAGCATTTGGAGTCGGTCGACAAAGCCGATACTCTAGATCTGGCCACGCAGTTCAACATTGACCACCAGAAAGTTGTCGGCGCTCTGAAGAGCATTCAGGCACATGGAGATCTGGTCAGCGCCGAGACAGCCACGCACAAGACCCTCGGGCTAACCGAGGAGGGCCAATCTGTGGTCGAGCAGGGCAGCCACGAGGCCATTGTCTACGCTTCGGTGCCGGCGGAGGGCATTTCGCAGCCAGCACTGATGGCAGCCGGCGGACCCAATGCTAAAGTGGGCTTCAGCAAGGCCATGTCCCAGGGCTGGATACTTTTGGACAAGAGTGTGAATCCGCCGCTGATCAGGCGCAAGGTGGACCAAATTGTCGACAATGTGAAGGAGCACCTGGTGCTGGTGGCCAGTGGCAGGGCGCAATTGCCGGCCAAGGATGTGGCCGACTACAAGAAGCGCAAGCTGCTCCAGGAGACAACCACAAAGAGCTTCATACTGAGCAGGGGTCCAGAGTTCGCCACAACGCTGACCAAACTGGAAACGGACCTAACCATGGATATGCTGACCAGCGGTCTGTGGGAGCAGCTTAAATTCAAGGCGTATAATTTTGATGCACTGGGCGCGACTCCGACGCGTGGTCATCTGCATCCATTGCTGAAGGTGCGCACGGAGTTCCGCCAGATCTTTTTGGAGATGGGTTTCTCGGAGATGCCAACCAACAACTATGTGGAATCATCGTTCTGGAACTTCGATGCACTGTACCAGCCCCAACAGCATCCTGCACGCGATGCGCACGATACGTTCTTTATTAATCATCCGGCGCAGAGCCACAAGTTTCCCCAGGAGTATTTGCAGCGTGTGAAGGCCGTCCACTCAACGGGTGGCTACGGCTCGATAGGCTACGGCTACGATTGGAAGTTGTCGGAGGCGCAGAAGAATCTGCTGCGCACCCACACAACGGCCGTGAGCGCACGCATGCTCTTCAAGCTGGCAAACCAGGAGGGTGGCTTCAAGCCAGCCAAGTACTTTAGCATCGACAAGGTGTTCCGCAACGAGACACTGGATGCGACCCATCTGGCCGAATTCCATCAGGTGGAGGGTGTTATTGCCGATGTTGGTCTGACGCTCGGTGATCTGATTGGTACGCTGTATGAGTTCTTCCGTAAATTGGGCATTACCCAGCTGGAGTTCAAGCCGGCGTATAATCCGTATACAGAGCCAAGCATGGAGATATTCTGCTATCATCCCGGTCTGGCCAAGTGGATTGAAGTTGGCAATTCGGGCGTCTTTCGGCCGGAAATGCTGCTGCCCATGGGACTGCCGGAGAATGTGAATGTTATCGCATGGGGTTTGTCGCTGGAACGACCAACAATGATTAAGTACGGCATTAACAATATTCGGGATCTGGTTGGACCCAAGGTCGATCTGAAAATGGTTGAAGAGGGCCCCATCTGCCGATTGGATCACGTGTAGCTGCATTTTCAATCTTAATCATTATTGCTAAATATATATGTACATACATTCGAACAATTAAAAGTTCGCGCGCATGTAAACTCAATTGACCAACACTCTTTTGCAACACTGATAGTCGACGAATTCACTTCACTTGCTGGGAATCGAACAACTCGATCACAATCCAAACGTAAACAAAAAGAAAAATAGAAACTGAGATTGTCAGTTTTGTTTTTGTTCTTACAATTGTTTTTATTTTTTTTTGTTCTGTAACGTCGCCACTGTAGATGATGGCAAATGCTGACCTAGATCTGGACAAGGAGAACTCACAAACACTGCAGCAAGCCATCCATCTGGAGTTCGGCACCCAAAATGCCAGTGAATCAACAATATCTCACATTTCGATTGGGCCAAAACTTATTATACCACAGCTAAAGATACCCCAGACAAACACAGGCCAGTCGGCCGCCACAGAGGCAAACGCTGCGCTGGAGCACCGTCGCGCCGCGGACGCCCGCAATGAACTGCTGCTCAACGCAATCAAACTCCGTCGCGAACAAAGAGAGGCAAGTGGGGCGAGCAATGCAGGGACGGACCCAACAGTACCCGCCAAAGAAGCCAGCGATGGCCAACTGAGCAAACTGGCATTAGGTGGCGGGTTTACTATACCTAAGCTGCGTACAGCTTCAGGTGAGCCGCTCGACGAGCCGAAATTCAATATACCGTTGCTCAACAAGCTGCGCAGCCAAAACAATTCGCTGGAGGTGACCAAGCTGGAGAGTGGCGTGAACCAGCTGAAAATAACTGACGATGATGGTGGCGACAGTGCCAGGCTGAAGGGGATACAGAAGGAGCCACAAGCGTCAACAGCTCTGATCGATTTGACCTCAACTGTTATTGCTGGGCAAAAAGATGGACCGCCGCGGGAGGCGGCAAGCAAACTGCGACACAAGCTGGCCGCTGTTGTGGAACACTTCGATATTCCATTCATAAGCTGCGAGAACCCTCGCAATCCACGTCTCTCCGCTGGGGTGCTGTCCAAGAAGCGACAGAACAGCGTTTCCGGCGAATTGGAGGAAACTGTTGCGAGAATCGTGGAAAAATCAAGTGATGTGGGTAGCATGTTGGATGCAAGCGTTGGCTATCCCAGGCCACGACAGCCACAGCTCAAATACGCTGCCTCAGCGCTTGAGTTGCAGCATCTGAAGATTTATAAACGGGAGGACTATGGCGCAAATATAAAACGCTTTCGTTTCGATACTCCATCTCCCGATGAGATTGTGAAAGAAGCGCTGCAAAAATCCTGGCGCATATCGCGCACATAGTCTTAGTAGTACCTATGATTTATGCCTAAGTGTACAAGTTGACATTAAAAATTTATTTAAAATATCTGCTGCAATGAATCATTCACACATTTCGTTTTGTTATCGATATTTGGCAACTATCGATAAGAGAAAATACATCGCTCTCGCTGAATACATAATTTCAGACAAAAGAACATACACACTAACGCACACATAGACAGACGAAAGAAGCAGAAGCAGTTGAGGAGAATGCGAATAAGAACTGCGTATATGTGTGTGGAAATACAAAACAGCAGACACAACGAACGGTGTGCTTTTTCGGCATAGATCTCAGGCTTCAGACGCAATAAATCAATACAAATTAAACGCACAGTCTAATCAAATAACGGCAACACATAAACCGCTGACATAAATTGTGATCAACCAGTTGTGGAAGTGGAAAGGGCACTAGAAAAGTAATCATAAAGTGCGAAAGGTCAGCAGCAGGAACATTTCGCTGTATATAAAAAACGGTGCCTGTGTGTGTGTGCGTGTTTGTGTGTCTAGCTGTCACTTTCTTGCGCGCGCACAAGACACAAATTGAAATCAGCGACCACCCCCCGCCACCCCCACAAGCCAAGACAAAACTTGACGTACGCGCCCGGTTCCGGTGCCATCGCTGTGCCACCGCCGCTGGTCGGTTACTCGTCCCTGGACCCATCAACAACGCAACACTCAGTTGCAATTACATACACACACCCATACATACGTATATATATAAATATATATATATAAGTGGCAGTGTGCGTTGTATTTCCTTTTTGGTATTGCTGCTATCCATAAGATCGCTATTCACATCCAGCTGCAGGCATTGGGCGCAGGTGCCGGCGCCATCATTGCTGTTGTGCTGCTCTGTTTACATGTGGAAACCGTTGTGCAGGTAAAATGCGTGTATACATACATACACACACACACACATGCATGCATGGTAACACAATAAGTGTGTGTGAGTGCTGCTTTTTCAACTTCATTTCATGTTTGCCATTTGCAGCTAATGCGCTGCTGTCAATTCCAGATGCCAAAGGCTGGGCACACCTAATTATTAATGAGCTTTGATTTTCTGTGATGTGTGACCAGGCGGCAGTTAGTATCTTGTCAGAACTAATCCGTTGTACGCTACCTTAGCTGAGGATGTGTCTGTTATTAATTCAACACTTATTTTTAAAGACATCAAGGACACTTCAAAACAGCCTGCACTCACACATGCATACATGTGCATATGTATACATGAGGAATAGTTTCTGAAATAACTTGTTTCTTTTATCTGTTAGAAAATTAACGCTTGTTATTATCGATTCAATTAACTACAAATTGCGCCTTTAGTCTGAGTCTGTAAAAAAGGATATCTATTTGCAATTCAATGGTTTTTTTTCGTAGCTGGCGCTGCTTGGGCACTGTGGGGTCTGCTTGTGCAGACAGTTGACCTTGGCACAAAACGCCCCCTACAAATGTTTTACACACACAGTGCACAGCTCTGCAGCTGTTATTGTTATTGGCAAAGAAGCAACAGAAATCGTTAGATTGATTACGCACGATTATATGCTCTTGCCTACTCCAACTTTCGCAAATACAGACTCTCGTAATTATCACAAACATCGTCATCAAATGGTCTCATGCTTTTTATCAGGCAATTCAAGGGGGGAAATCATCGCAGACACTCGCACACACATGCATGCAAATTATCAAGTTTTAGTTATTTTAGCAGCACACACACACACGCACATACACACACACTCTCACAGTGTTAAAAGAAGAGAGAGAAAACTAACTGTTGTGAACATTTTTAGAACGCTGTCAACAACATAGGACGCTGCGAAGCAAAAAAAAAATAACTTGAAACGGCTGTAAAACCAAAGTGTTGGGAAACGTCAATTGCCGCACTTGAGCATCTACGTTGGAGACTGCAACGAGTCCAGCTAAATCGAGAGAAGCAAACGCCACAGACAGCTACGGAAATAAAGGCAAAAAGCAGTTGCCAGAGGTTGCGGTGCAGGGGCGCGCATTTGAAGCGTTAGGCCGGCTTTGTGTGTTGTAAGCGTGTGCTGGGGGAGGGGGGCGCGGCTGAGTGTCCACTGATCCGTGAGATGTTGCCATTCACTCCGCAAGTGGTTAAACGTTTGTTAGCACTCAAAAAGGGCAACGAGGACAACAGTGTCGAGGGCAAGTGGTCCGAGAAGGCCGTCAAGAATCTGGTGAAGAAGATCAAAAAGAATTCACAGCTCGAGGAACTGGAACGCGCCATCTCCACACAGAACTGCAACACACGGTGCGTGACAGTGCCGCGCAGCAAGCCCGCTGCCACCGGCGAGAGCCTACGGAAGGGTTTACCGCACGTCATCTATTGCCGCCTGTGGCGCTGGCCCGATCTTCAGTCGCAGAATGAACTGAAGCCGCTGGAGCACTGTGAGTACGCGTTCCATTTGCGCAAGGACGACATCTGCATCAATCCGTATCACTACAAGAAGATCGAGCTATCGATATTGGTGCCCAAATCGCTGCCAACGCCCCCCGACTCCATAGTCGATTATCCGTTGGACAATCACACACATCAGATACCAAATAATACGGAATACAATGCTGCAATAATACGCAGCGCCTCGCTCAGTCCGCCACAGTATATGGAATTGGGTGGCAGCAGCAGCAGCAACAGCAGCGCCGCCAACAACACAGCAGCAACTGGAGCCGGCGGCTACCAACAGCAGCAGCAGCAGCAGCAGCAACAACAACAACACCAACAACACCACCACCAACAGCAGCAACAACAACAACAGCAGCAGCACTCGCCGCTATCCTTTGGCAGCGTGGTGGGCGTGGGCCAAAACTTGCCACCGGGCAGCTGCAACATGGACTCACAATCCAGCGTGCTCAGCGTGGGCAGCAGCATACCCAACACGGGCACCCCGCCGCCGGGCTACATGAGCGAAGATGGCGATCCCATTGATCCCAATGATAATATGAATATGTCGCGGCTAACACCGCCCGCCGATGCCGCACCAGTGATGTACCATGAGCCGGCCTTCTGGTGCTCCATATCCTACTACGAGCTGAATACCCGTGTGGGCGAAACCTTTCACGCCTCACAGCCATCGATTACGGTGGACGGCTTCACCGATCCATCCAACTCGGAACGCTTCTGCCTGGGCCTCCTATCCAACGTTAATCGCAACGAGGTCGTTGAGCAAACCCGTCGCCATATCGGCAAAGGTGTTCGCCTCTATTATATTGGCGGCGAGGTCTTTGCCGAATGCCTCAGCGATTCGTCAATTTTCGTGCAGAGTCCCAATTGCAATCAGCGCTACGGCTGGCATCCGGCGACCGTTTGTAAAATACCGCCCGGCTGCAATTTGAAGATATTTAACAATCAGGAGTTTGCCGCCTTGCTATCGCAATCGGTGTCCCAGGGATTCGAGGCCGTCTATCAGCTGACGCGCATGTGCACCATACGCATGTCCTTCGTAAAGGGCTGGGGCGCCGAATATCGCCGGCAGACGGTCACATCGACGCCCTGCTGGATTGAGCTACATCTGAATGGGCCGCTCCAGTGGCTCGATCGTGTGCTCACCCAGATGGGCTCGCCCCGTTTGCCCTGCAGCTCCATGTCCTAAGTGCTAGCAACGCCAACGCCAACAACAACAACAACAAACAGCTCTTCGATATATAGGTACATGCACCATATATATAAACTTTTTTTTTTTGGAGATTTTACAAAGCAGAGCAATTGAAACAAAAGAAGTGAGAACCAAAAAAAAAAGAGAAAAGTAAAGTTGCAGTCGGAGGCCACCGACTACGAGATACTCTGTTTCCAGTAATGAAATATATCGCATCTTTCATGGAGAACATCAGTGCTCCTTATATCAAATTTGGTGCACTTGCACCTTTACCATTTACAGTACATATCGCTTATATGGAACACCGCTTATATGAAATGATGGCATAAATGCTATGCTTGATATTTCCGGTGTTTTTTTATTTAAATATTAGCGATCGTATCTATGAATATGTTGCTTTTATTCAATGAATTAAATGCATATGTAGCAGCCTACATATAAGTGGTGTGTACTGTATGCACACAAACTAACCGAAATGCCCTCTTATTTCCGTTGAGAACAGAGTATAGAAAGAGACACATAAATGTGGGAGAGCACATTAAAATTAGAGCTACAGATACATATATTTATATATGTACATACATAAATATATATCTATCATATATATATACATAAATACGAGATCAAGTGTATTTTGCGTTACAAGCTTAGGTTTTTAATGTGTAGTAGGCATAGGCAAGCAGGACGAAGCAGGAGACAATGAGACGGGAAAGCAACATTTCTGATAAGAATGGGCTCCACATTTTAAAACAACAAATCAACATTTTATACACACTTTGTAGTCATAGAAGAAAGCAATCACGACAAACAAAAATGTATATCCTGTTTAACAGTGTTGGCGAACGCGCCAATAAACCGCCAATAGAGCGAGATATTCAAAATTCTTTGTGAAAGAAACAAAACAACGGTGATTTGTGAGAACGTTTTTCTAAGATTCAGCATAGCAAGGAACAAAAAACACAACAAACAAACAAAATACAACAACAGCAGTAACTGGGATTTTTCAAGCTTGAAGCTTAATACACATACTCACGTAAATAACTACGAGCTATCTTACAACAGTAACATATAAATATTTTAAATTGAAAATATGTCATATGAATGTTGTTCTAACGTTTAGATTTTTCGCTTTGTATGTGTGTGCTTAAATTTGTAATTAGCAGAAATCATTTTAGCCGTAAACAAAAAAAAACAAAAAAAACAAAAACAATGAAGAGCAGAAAAAACACTTGCCGATGAAGAAATATCAATTAATATAAAATTTCAGTTGGCTTATTCTATTGGCCAATCATAAAGATAGAAATATTATTACCATTCAAAGGAAAATGTGTTATTGAAAAACTTGTGTTTACAAAATACATACATATATGTGTATATATATTATAAGTGCACGCTATTTAACGAGATAATGCGAATATATTGCGTCTCAGCCAGACTAACAGTATCGACAATGCACCTCCAATAACTGTGCCTCCCATAATTAGACGTACATATGCATATGACAGGCAAATAAAATGCTTTGTTGTATTTTTGTTATTTTTTTACCTTTTTGCATTTTTGTCTGGCAAGTGTTCTTGTTTTTAATTAATTTTTTACTTTTCTATTTGTTTCTTTTCTTGGAAATATCTTTTAAGTCTACATCTGTTGACAATGTCACAGAAAGTCAAATTGTTTTTAAGTTAACGTTAATTGTGTTTTTCTTTTGCACAACTGCAAATCTTTTGTTTGTTTTCCTGTTAAATGCAATTTGTTTTAACCAAAAAATACAAAAAAACAAAAAACAAAACAATTGTATCAGTGTGACCCTTCCGGCGTGTTGATAAACTACACAAAAATGCGTTTTTATGCTTCATTTTGTTGTTGCTCAGTTGATAGTTCAACTGCCGTATGCCTGTATGTGTGTGTGTGCGTGCGTGTGAATTAGTAGGAGTAAGAGTGCGAGGAGGAACGCATGCATTCGGCAGTCGGAGAGCGCGCTTATATACAACGCATATACATATGTATGTATGTATGTATGTATGTGTATCTTTTGCTAAAACAAATGTAATGTTATATTTAAGATCAACAGAGAGACAAAAATATGAAACACAGTAGAAAACAGAACCAAACGCAAAACACATTCAACGTAGCTGCAAAGAAAAGGAAACTGAAGCTGAAACTGTAACTGTAACTGAGAAACTGAAAGAGAAAGAAAAAAAAAACAAACAGAAATCAATATGCGCAAATGCAAAAGCAAAAAGGCAAAACAATACCAACTACCAATATACATATAAAATACACGAAAAAAAAAACAAAAAAAAATATATATATATACATATATAATATACATACCTGCAACAGGCAAAGATAAATACAAATAAATTTAAAGCAGAAACCATTTAAAACAAACAAACAATTCTATGTATAAATCGTATATTTAAATAAACCCTATATTTTAAAACAAACAAACGCCCCACTCAATCGCCCCCCTTGGCCCCCTTGTGGACCTTCAGGTGCTGCTTGTAATTCGAGTTGCGCAGAAAACACGAGCCGCAGATCGCGCAGCGGAAGGGACGCAGCCGCGTGTGCGCGATCTGATGGTGGTTCAGCTCCGAGGAGCTGAAGAAGCGCTTGCCGCAGCCGGGCTGCGTGCAGGCGAAGTCGCGCTGATTGAAATGGCGCTTCAGGTGCGTGTTCAGGTAGCACTGATCGGTGAGGACGCGTGCGCAGACGGGACAGGTGTAGCTGAGCGATGCCGTTGGCGAAGCTGCCCCAGCAGCGGGCGTCTCTCGTTGCGGCTGCTGCTCCTCCTCGTCCTCCTCCGACTGCTGGTCAATGTCGGTGGTGCTGCTGCTGCCGCTGGCGGCATGTTGCAGCTTCGCGTGCATGCGACGCGCGTGTATGGAGTGAAAGGACAAACTGCAGCCGGCCGCTGTGCACTCGTAGGGCTTCTCGCCCGTGTGCAGGCGCCGGTGAACCGTCAAGTAGTTGGCGAACCGAAATCCCTTGCCGCAAATATCACAAGCGTACGGCCGCTGATCGGTGTGGGTCACGGCGTGGATGCGCAGCTTGCTCAGCTGCCGGAATCCCTTGCCGCAAACGGTGCACACGTGCGGCCGCTCATCCGTGTGCGTCATCTTGTGTATGCGCAGGCTGTACGCATCGCTGAAGCGGCGTTCGCACACATCGCACAGGTTCCCCGCCAGCCGCTGGGCGGGCGCCGCTCGCTTCGTTCTCGTTGGCGGCTTGATCGCCGCACTTGTGGGCGCCTGCAAAGAGCCGGACGGACACTTGAGCGTGGTTGTTACCCATTGCCAGGCAATCAATATTGCACTCACCTGAACTAGGTCCAGGTCGACGTCGTCGCTGTGCGCCGCCAGATCGTCCAGCTGGGCAAAGAGCCGCACATCCTCGGTCAGGCAAGCGGCATAGCCATCATCCGGCTCCAGTTCCTCCGGCTGGCGCATGTTTGTTCGCGTTTTACGTGACGCCTTCAGACCCGATAAGATTACGTCGCTCAACTGCTCGAACTGAACGTAGAACTGGTTGCCGCTTCTACTTGGACATTGGCGTCTTTGTGCCGCTTACTTTTATCGAATTGCCCTCCCATAAAACCCAACGATAAATGCAGCTGTTGTTGTAATTTTATTTGCAGTTTAAACATTTGTTCGATTTCAATTCGTTTGCAACGCGCGCACTTTGAACCTCTCGGACGGACTTGGGGCTAGCCGTAGAATTCGTATCTGCCCACTTTTATAGTACATGCAAACACACACACACACACATGAATATCTACATATACATGTATGCTTGTAGTACAGGTAGTAAAACACAACAGAACTTTACCGACATACATTTCGTTTCTACACAGCGCGACCGTAGATAACACTGTGCAACAGAACCTTGAACGGAATCTCCACATACATTGACTTCCAATGCATGCAAATAATTTTAAATAGCTGGCATTTCGAAACTCACCGGCCGATAATTACAATTTTAAATTAATATCGATTATCGATATCGACAAAAAGTTGACAGCTCCTGTGCCAAAAAGGCAAATACTAAAATTGAATTTGTGATTTGTTTTTTGTATAAATGTGGTACTTGAAAAACGAAAATTTTAGTATTTCTGTTTATTATATTGGGTTAAGCAAAGAAGCGATTTTTAATGAATGAACAAAGAATTGTTTTTTTTTTAAAGCTAAAACAGAAATCTATAATTCTACATTGGTAGTTGCATCAATTAGAGATTTGGTTTATGCTCTGGTTCATTTAAGCGGTGAGCCACTGTAGCTAAAACTTGGTGAATATATAAATATATGCATATATTGCATATACACGATCTACATGGTTCTGGCGAGATTTCAGTTGATTGATTTTTTAAGATGAATTATTTGACCCGGATTTTTTGCTATTTTGCATATTCAATTTTGAGAGAGAGAGAGGGACGGAGAGAAGGGTTGTCTACATTTTTCGATCACGTTAGATATAACAGTTATTAGATACTCTCACAGAGACGCTCTGAATATCTGGGCATTTTCAACATTAATTAGCTCTTATTTGCCAAATGATCTGAGCTGCCGGCGTTCTGAAAATTAAATAATATTTTTGTAGAATTTCTAAGTTTTACGAAGATTAGTATCAAATAAAAATCTTCTATGCTGGGTAACAATCTAATGACGAAAACAAATTAAAGCACCAAAACTTCTGATGTACAATTTTCAAAAGAATATTTAATTTTGTATATTTTTCCGCATTCTACGAAAACATTAAACATTTATCAAAATAGCTTAGTCTGTCGATTTGAGTTAGTTAAAAGGAATACTTTCCCATTTGTATAACTCCTTGCTTTCAGTTAGCATGCCTGATTTTCACATCAATTTTCGAATTGAATTTTCAATTGGTTCGAACCCTAGTTCTTCACATTTTTATTTAATAATGAAAATATTCTATTAAAAAAACTGCAATACAACCAAAAATAATAATAATAATAATAATAATCAAATAATAAGGTTCGTTACATGCTTTTCAAAAGTATTAGGCTTTCAAACCCGGGCTCGAACCGGTTTGGCAAATTCGATGGGCGACAATTGCAATTGCAATTTGCCTGTGATTTGTTGTCCAGTGTAATAGTTGCTTAAAACGGCTCAAAGCGAGAAGGCAACAAACACTGGTGAAACATGCATAAGCAGTTAAGTGCCCAGCCTAAGTATACACTGTTAATGCGCACATCTAGTCTGTATGCATGCACTATATAGAATCAACTATCGACTATATATTTGAGTCCAAACTCAGGGCAAACGACTTGGGTTATTTTCATACAATTGAATTTTATGGCAGCGATGGCAAAACGAAAACTGATAAAAAAAGAAACATGATCCAAATATAGATGTGGGGCCTAGACCTTGAACTTCTGCAGGAGATGGCGCAGCTCGCGATTCTGGCGACGCAGAAAGACAACCTCGGCATCGTATTGGACGCGCATCTTGAGCACCTCGACGTAGTGATTGAGGCCGTGCTCGAGGGTCTTCCACAGATGGGTCTTAGAGTCGGGGAAGATGTTGGTGAATTGGCGCCAGAACGCTTGGATTTCTTTATCGTTGAACTGTATCAGTTCAGCCTCCAAGCTGCTCTCCGAGGAGCTGCCATAGATCTGCTTGTGCTTTTGGTTGGTAAATAGATTCATCGCGTGCAGGACAAGCGCCGGCTCCATCACCAGATAGTGATTGGAGCACACTTCCTTATTTATATATTTGATGAATTGCGTGTCCTCGGGCTTGCCCTTTAACAGCGCCTGCTCCAGATTGTTGACATCGCCCAGCTTGAGGGCGCGCGTGTCCTTCTGGTCCTTCAGGAACACCTCGGCGCATTTCATCGGACTAAGGCCCGCTGGCTGGCAGTTGGGACAATAGGTATATGGCTCAAAGACCTTGGTCAATTCCATCACATGATCCAGATTGCGTATGCGCAACGCCGCAAATATATTATCGATGCGCACCATGGTCTGTTCCCTTTCCGTGTACGGCTTGAGTATCTTCAGCAGTCGTTCCTCGATCAGGAAGCCGCCGCGATCAGCCAGCTTGCGCAGAATATTGCGCATCAGGCGCACCGATTCCGGCGGCAATTCCTGAATGGGGCCACGCTGTTTCTCCTCGCCCTCGGTGACCGTATACCCAGAGCCGCCGTACTGCTTGGGCAGCTTGCCGAACCGACGCTCGATCCGATCCATGGCATTGACCACCCGCTTCTCCACCGGCTTGTTAATGTTCTCGATGTTTATGTTGGGCCGCTGCCACGGCATCACCAGCTGCTGTTCGTGCAATATGCGATCGATCTCGAAGATGCGCGTTAGCAGGCCGGTGATCTCCTCG
The DNA here is from genome assembly GCA_035043565.1 of Drosophila robusta. Taxonomy (NCBI): domain Eukaryota; kingdom Metazoa; phylum Arthropoda; class Insecta; order Diptera; family Drosophilidae; genus Drosophila; species Drosophila robusta. The sequence goes on along the minus strand of JAWNMW010000257.1, from coordinate 21,464,048 downwards.
TAGTTGATGTTCCACACGCGATTGAACTTCTCGCGATTGATGTTGCGCGTGTGCATCGCCTTGGCCTCCATTTCGCTGATGCTGCCGTGCAGCTGCTGGATCTCGGTGGTCAGCTTCTGGATGGTGCGACGGCCGCTGTGGAACACCTGCTTGTAGTTGCGCCTGGTGCGCGCGACCGTCTCGTAAAGGCGCGCCACGCGACGCTTCTGCTGGTTGGTGATGATGGTGTTCTCGTCGTTGCGCCGCTGCAGCACCTGGTAGTTGTAGTCGAGCTTCTCGGAGTTCATTAGCACGTTGTCCCGGGTGCGGCGCAGCTCCAGCTCGAGGCGTTCGCATTCCTTTTCGAGGCGCACGCGCGTCTGTTTGGTCAGCTCGTCCTGCGAGTCCTGCAGCAGTTGCGTCTGCAGCGAATAGAATTGTTCGCGCACGCGCACCAGCTTCGATTTCTCCTCGAAGTTGGTGTTGAGCGCATTAAAGAAACTGCGCCACTTCTCCTCGGCCGTTTGCGAGAACGTCTGGCGCTCGTCCTCGACGGTATTGCGCAGCATTTCCAGATGGTGCTTGTAGGACTCCTTCAGCGTTTCCACTTGGTTGTCGATGCGCTCGACCAGACAGCACAGATCGGCCGCCTGGCGCTGGCGATCGAACTCGTATTTGGCATTCATGCGATCGATCTCCTGCTGGCAGGCCGCTATCATCTCATCCTTGCGCGCCATTATCTCGGCAATGCGCTTCTTCTGCTCCTCGATCTGATCCCAGAGCATCATCGGCTCGTTGATCTCGTTCAGCTCGGTCCAGCGCGACTTGATATCATCGAACTTGGCCATTGCCTCAATGTTCTCGCCCTCCAGCAACTGTTTCATGTCCTTCTGCTGTGTCGCCTCGAACATGCGCCGGTCCAGCTCCCGGCGCTCGTTCGCCACGCGTATGTTGGTTACCAGCTCGTTGCCGAAGCGCACCAGTTGGCCGAGTCGTGTGCTGGACAGTTCCAGCTGCTGATCGATTTTGTTCATTTGGCCCATGGAGCGTTCGGCGAATCCCTTGGGCGTATCCCGCTGTATCTGGCGCACACGCTCCACAATTGTCTGCCGGCGCTCGTCCAGCTGGCGGACCGGCTTGTCGCACTTCTCATTGACAACGAGTGCATCGATGTGCGCCTGAAAGGACGCCCAGCTGTCCGCATCAGCTGGTTCGCCAATCTCATGCTCGGATTCGGCTTCGACCTCCAAATCCTCGTCGGATACAAGTTCCGTGTTGACGTTCTCTCCTTCGACGTCGTCGTCGTCCTTGTTATCGGCATCCATATTGTATAAACTGAGGTATTCAACAGCAATATAGAGATATATATTTATTTGTGTACTTTGAATACAAATTTTAGCAGCAAAATGCTACTGGAAGCAAAAGGAATTCCAACTGAATTTCATGTATATTTACGTCGATTGTGGCTCGAATGTGGATTGTTGTTTGGCCGGCTACTTGGTTTACGGTTGGGTTTGATCGATGTCGTTCCCATGTTACGGCAGTGCCAGTGCCGTTCCCATGGAGCTGTTTGCTTAAATTCATGTACCCCATTTGTTGGCTCATGTTTTCTTTTCAAAACGTGCAAACTTTCTGCTATGTTTACGTCGTCGTAATGCTGCTGGCTATTAGGGTGACCGTTTGTTCGATACCAATTAGAATGAGAACAGTTGCTGCAAGTGCCATCTCGCTCACACAAACACGCCCAAAACCACATTGCTATGAACGTTGATGTCATTCGCAATATATAACATACATACATATATGCATGCGTATCTATTCATTTGCATTTATATTTAATGAAAATGAAATAGAGCACAACATTGTTGGGCACTTGGCAGCACTGCGGCTGCCGAATATCATCACTGTGCTTGAGTTGCATTTGACTCTGATGGAGGAGGCAAATACAGCTCTGTGGTCCTGGGTTGCATTTGTCATTTGTTTCCCCTTTTTTCCATTGCAAATCTGTTTTAAATTTTCAAACTGGTTAGCAAATGCGCTTTATTGAATCGGCATACACAATTATATGGAATTGTTGAAAGTATACACAGTTATTTATTTTGTCTATTTACAAAAAGTTTGCCAAGGGTTAAGTGGGGCGGGAAGCGGGGGAGGGGGCGGAGGGAGGGGGCCCTGGGCTCAATCGTTCAGTTATCCTCAGTCTCCAATGTGATTTCATAAATCAATTCGTCGTCATTGTACTCCTGACCAACCACCTGTTGCCTGTGCTGAGCTTGTTGGTCCAGAGCGGGCTCAAAATACTGTTCGTCCTCATCCAGTATATCCTCAGTGCGCTCCTCGTCCTCGTCATCGTCATCGGCCACCTGCTCGACCAGCAAGGCATCATCATCGTAATTGCTTTGCTCGTATTGCTGTCCGTACGGCTGCTCGTCCTCAATTTCCTCGTGCAAGAAATTGCCATTGACTGTTTCGTAGATGGTTTCATCGCGGGCCTGTCCATCATCCGCAACGGCATCGACGCCATTGGCATCGGTTGACTCAACCAGCAGGCCGGCATCCTCGTCATACTCCTCCTCCAACATGCTCGCCAGCTCGTTGCCCGCGCCAATTGTGTGGTCGCCATCCTCGTTGGGTGCACGGCTCTCATCCTCGATGATCAGACGGCGCGTATTGCTGCGGCATTGTATTGATCGCTTGTGCGCATCAAAATAGTTGATGTCGGTGAACTCCTCCTGGCACAGATGGCACATGTACGTGTCCTGATTCAGGTGCATCTCCTTGCGATGCCGCGCCATTTTGTGCGCGTCCCGGCACTGCATGCCACAGAACGGACACCGCAGCATCCGGCGCTTGCCCATGTGTACGTTCCGTATGTGCTCCTGCAGCGAGAAGTTCTTATAGTAGGCCTTCTGGCAGTATTGGCACTGAAATCGCCGCTTCTTCTCGTGCGTCGCCTCCCGGTGGCGCTTCAGTTGTGTGTTCTGCGCAAAGGTCTTGCCGCACATCTCGCATATGTGCTCCTTTTCCAAATGCCGACGCTGGTTGTGCACACGCAAGTCCTGTTTCGTGGAGAAATACAGTTTGCACGGCTCGCACACATACGGACGGATGCCCATGTGACGACGGGCGTGCCCTGCCAGGTATTTGCAATCCCGATACGTTTCGGTGCAGTAGATGCACGCATAACGGTTTGTCCCAGGTACCATGTGCGTCTTCTGATGCTTGGACAGCTTGGATTTGTGCATCACATCGGGACAGATGCCGCACTCGACTGGCAGCTTCTCATCCTGCATGCTGCCAATCATTGAGAATTCGACAATGGGCGTGCCGTCTTCGTCAAAGTCTACTATGGTGGCAATCAGTTCGTCGAAGAGCATATAACGGCGGGGTCCCTTGAACAGGTCCAACATCTTATCACTGGGCTTGGCCAGTTGCACTGGCTCCTCGATTGCCTGTGCCGCTACCGCGTCCATTTCCTCGTAGCCATCGCTAATGGCCACCATTGGATGCGACACAAAGTTCCGCACTAGGCTCTGTGGATTGGGCTTCGATTTGTTGCGGGCGACTTGTGTTGTCGTTTGGATTGCTGGCGTAAACGCAGGCGTTGTTGTTGTTGTTGCTGTTATCGCCGTGTCTAGCTCGATGGCCACGGACTCTGAATGTGGTGACGGAGTGTGTAGGTAGTTCCACTGAAAGTTCTGCTGTTCCTGTCCCACATCGTCTTCATATTGTTCATACTGTTCGTACGGCTCCTCCGCCGGTATGACGTCTTCCTCTTCCTCCTCCTCTTCAACCAGATCGTCAAGGTCGTCCGGGAGCTGGTCGGCATCCATATACTGAACATTTTCGAATGCTTCATCTTTTGAAACACGCATCATTGCCTGCTGCAGTTCGGGACAATGGACCAGCTGTTGATGCGGATTGTCGATGAGCAGCTGTCCCTCGGTGCCGTCATCATTTATTAACAAGAACTCCTCGGTTTTGTAGTCTCGCCCAACGTCCACAGCATCCAATACCACATAGTGACTGTTGCCGTCCGTATCGTCGTCGTCGCCGCCACCGTCATTGTTCTGATCGGCGTATTCAGATTTTGTGGGCAATACCAACTCAATAATTTCGGACATATCGATGTTCAAGCTCATCGGACTGTGTTTGCAATTACTGCTGCCTCTGTTAATTTATTTAGCCGCTTCGCTTGTATTTATCGTGTGGCATTAGTGATTAGAGATGAAAAAATGCTGGTGTGACATGGTGTCGATAGACTGTGGTGGCCAGCCGATTGCTGTTTTGGTATGCGATACTTGTGTCAAGTGAATGCTCCTATCGCATAACAATAATCACTGTTTTTTGTTATTCGACTTAAGTTGATAAAGTTTAAGAATTCAAATATTTGCACATAGAGTTAAATTCAATTTGCGTTTGTTGCTATTATGATTTATGCTGTCTATTCATACTAGTAAACAAATTGAAATATACACTGTCTCCCAGTTTATTAATGCCAGCACCTAATTAAAACTTGTAGCAGCCATAGTAATTTAATAAAACAATTTATTGAAATTATACAAATGCAGCTTGTTAGACCAATGTTTTAACGTAGCAAATATGACTTCATTTTTTGTATATAAGTTAGTTGCTTGTTTCCGTGTTTTTTACATTTGTTGTGAACGTTCATATATTACCAATTCATCGATAAGTGATCAAAAGCTATCGCAACTCATTGCTCTTCAACTGTAACTTTACTGCCACAAGTTGGCAGCTCTGTAGATTGTGAGCCAAGTTCGTTTTGGCGCCTACCTCACGGAGCATGCGTGCGAGCAACGGTTGCAGTCTTCTTCTTCCTCTTTCTCTGGCTTACCATCTTCGTTGGGGCTTGCGGTTAGCCAACTTCTTGGCCTCCCGACTCCACACATTGCATTTCGTTGCCGCTTGCGGCTTATTTGATTTGCACACTTGGTAGCAAGCGTTTGTGCTTGAGTTTCGCTGCCGCCCGTGGAAAAGTTAGCCGTGTTTTCTTTTCGCTTGGCCGTGTTCCTCTTTGCTGCGTTTTCGTGTGAAGCGCGCATGCGTAGCTGCAGTTAGTTAAATATTTCAAATTTGCGGTTTTTTTTGCAGCGCTAATAGAAAATTTTGTAATTGACGCAATATTGTGTAAGCATTTTTCCTCATATTTTCCCAAGTTTTTTAAATTAATTATTTTTTGTGTGTGGTATATGTTTGTTGTTTGTTTTAATAAGCAATAAGAAATAATCAAATAGCTAAAAGTGCTAGAAAATTATGGAAAATATAAATATAATATATAATATAATAAGAATAAGTGTAATTTAAACCAGTAGGAGATGTAACACATAAAAAAAATTATAAAAATAAATCAATAAAATAAAATTTTCATAAATCGCGATTCGAACTAACCGAAAACTTTTGCTGTGATAAAACTCAACTGAAGTTGTTCTACAAGTATTCTATACAATCGAATACATTGGCAGAAAATAAAAAAGTCCATGTGTGTGTATTTATCACAAAAATAGGACAGATCGATCGACTGCAGAAAAGGAACAAAAAAATTAAAGTACAAAAAAAAAGAAAGAAAACAGGACAAATTTTGTTGTCTTATTAATTTTCATATATATATGTATATATATATATATATATATATATATATATATTTTCTTTTAAATATTTTCAATATTTTGCCACTTGATCATCTTGAATATTAAATTCATTAAAACTAAATTAGTGATTTCCGAATATGGGCGTTTTGGCATTTTTTCCGGCTAGTTGAAAAAGGACATCCCACGCCAGGAAAAAGGCTAAATTGGCAACACTGATGCATGTTCTTGTCGCTTCCTTTTTCTGAGACTAGACATGATCTATAATTTTGGAAGAATATTAATTTTTGTAATTTGGAGGCTCCAGCTCTAAAACTTTTTTTCATGTGACCTAAAATGTTTATGCTCTGAACCCATTGAAACTGGGCTAAAAGGAATAATGGTTTTGGGCAAATGTATGTAATAGACAGAAGGAGGCATCTAGGACTCCATATAGTATATATATTCTTGGCCAGGATCAAGATCAAATGATGGACAATCCAACCAGTTTGCCTAAAATCGATGAAAATCTTAAACAACTTGAGACTTTTTAAGCCTATTTCGTAGTCTATGAGAGCTAGAGACACCATGAATATATAAATATATGTAAAAAGTCGATTGCCAAGACAATTGTGTTTTTGTGTGCACATAATAATGAAATCTATCTCTAGCTCTACAACTATTGATTGGCGTGATTTGGCCAAAAAATCTTAAGACCTTATCTGACGGAGACATAGACGCGTCTATCTGCCAAATTTCAAGACTCTAGCTGCAATAGCGACGACAAAAATGGGTTTCAAGCCAAAAATGGGTGTCGAAAGAGGGGAGAGAGGAGAAGGGCACACAAAAGGATGTGCGTGGAGTGTCTCTTTTCTTCTTCTCCTTCTTTTTTTTATTGCGCTCCGTCAAGGTAAAACGAATGTCTCGACAGACTTTTTGGCTTTGACATTGTGCAGCACTATTTTGGCTGAAAAGGTTTTAACTTTCAAACGTTGATGGTGATTACAACAACAGCAGCGGCGGCCTATTATGGCTAATATAGCGCCCCGTCTGCGCCGGAGAGACGATCGCACAACAAATAAACAAACAGGCGGGCAGCAGCAGCGACAACAACGAAAATCAAATGGGATTACGCAAAGTTGCAAACGCATTATGTTGATGTTGATTTAAGTCTCAGTTTTGCTTTTATTTGCCTATTTATCGTATTTATTTGCGCTGTCGCTGCTGCAATATCTGGCTTATTTGATTTGGCTGACAAATGCAAACTTGACCCGCTTTTGGCCCATTTCGTCGTTACGTGCAGAGCAGAAGTTGCGCATCCCCCCACCTTAAACACCCCCGCCCCCCATTCCCCCCACTACAGTGACCAGCGGCAAATTGGCCTTAATTTGCCGTGCTGTTTGTAACATATAAATTTTCATTTCAGTTGCTCGAACGAGCCGAAGACGTCGCGACCAGATTCTCAAGACCAGGCCAATTAAGAGCGGCAGAAACCGCAGGCAGCGGCCAACACCTGTTGGCAAACGTTGCAACGGCAACGCGACCAAGTGGCATCATTTGCGGTTGCACTCGCTGGTTGCAGGCGGCGGGGAAATTGGAAAAGTCGGAAACATGTTCTTGCGGCGTCGCGGCAAGTCGCCCAGCCGGCTGCCACTTGCCGCAGCTATCGGCCCGCCGCATCGACGGCAATTTGTGTGTCACGCTGGTTGGGCAACCGGCACGGCAATCGCACTGGGCGTGTTTCTGGCGGCCGCAACAGCGACGGCGTCGACGACGGCGTCGGGCACGCCTGCCGCGATGCAAATCCGGACGCTGATGGTGAACTGTACTCGGGATCTGCTGGAGATGCAGCTGACGCTGAGCCGGACATTTGGCGGCCTGCTCTACGCCAAGGACTTTCCGCTGGAGTGCCGGGCGAGCGGCCAGGCAGCCGACCGGATAGCGCTGCGCCTGCCCACGTCCGGGTGCGGAGTGCGCGCCGAGCCGCTGCCAGATGGCGGCATGGAGTACACGGTGCGCATCATGCTCCAAATGGAGCAGAAGCTGCGCCAGAGCACCGACATACTGCGCACCGTGCGCTGCCAGCTGCCCGCCAGGGCCATGGGCATGCCGCTGCCGCTGCACGGACGAGATCGGTGCGTGCTCCACGGTGGAGAGACACAAATATAATGGCTAAGCGAGTGTTTTCTCTTGCAGAAACGCACGGATGCGCGCCTTGGCCGTTGTGGCGTCGGGCGCGACGCGCGACCAGCATATGGATACGCCGCGTGTCCGTATTTGGCTGGAGCTGGGCGGGCCCAATGGCTCCGGGTCTGTGGAGGTGGGCGTGGCCACCACACTAACCGTACGCGCCATCGTGCCCGGCACGATCGGCGTGCGCGTCGTCGACTGTGCCGCACTCGACGGATTGGGGGAGTCCACGCAGCAGCTGCTCGACGCCCGGGGCTGTCCCATCGACGAGCAGGTGAGTCAACCGGCGCTAATTTCCATTACCTGCGCGCGATTCTGCCAGCCGGGTACCGTTGCCCAGAGACCAGACAATGCCCGCAATTAATCATAATTTGAATGTGTTTATTGATGAGTCTTTATTGCTTATCCATTAATTGGCAGACTTTCATTTTTTATCGACGCCGCGAAAGTAAAAGCAAAGACTAATAAGAACAAAGAAACGGCGATCGATTCCGAGCTTTTATTGCAGTTATATAGTTTGTCTTCCCTAATTGAGGCCTAAAATCGATTTTTATCGATAATAATGCAACGAACAAAAACAGATTAACTCGCATAGCAGAATCTATAGTCGAAAAGTGTATGTCTGTAGTCGGCGATGCCTCCTTCAGTTATTTTCAATGGGTTCAGTGTATTAAGAGAACATCGAAACCGGTTTTGTCTCCCTTTTGTTTTGATTATTTAAAAACAAACATCTTTTAAATAATATTTGCAATTGTAGTTCAATAAATAAGAGGAATAATTTTTCTATATTGATTTGCCATCTAGTTGCAAGTTTTATCAGTGTTAAGAAGAAGACAAATTGAATGTAGCCTATTTAGGGAATACAGAATAAATTGTGTTTGCACACTTGCAAATTGTAAATAATTTGGAGCGAAAAGCCAACTCTGTCTACTTATTACTCAATGGGCTCAAAGTATGCAATTTTTGATTAGGTTGGCAGCGCTGCGGATCTTGTTCTTGTGCAATTGGCGGCGCATCATTAAATATAACGGTTATTACCACACTCAGCATTGACGTCAGCAGCGACAGCGACAGCGCGCGCGGCAGCGGCAGCGAGTCAAAACTTAAAACTGTTAGGCGTAATTACGCGCGCATCGTTAGAACAGTTTGCGTTTGCGCCTGCGCCTGCGTCTGCGCTGGCGTCTCTGCTCGCGTTTTGGCGCTGAGCGCTGCCCAGCGAAGCAGCTTAGCGGCCATTAAAAAAAGCAACTGCGTCTGCCCGCCAACAGTTAGTTCTTCAGTTCTTCTTGAGTAAATTAGGAGGTCACAACAATTAGCCAACAGTGAAATACATAGAAATATTTAGCGTTTAACATTTTGACACGGCTCCAGCCGGCAATGGCAATGCCAAGCTAAAAAGCATTTGCATTTAGTCGCCGTCGCCGTCGCCGTCGCAGCTTTGTGCACATGTCATGCCAGAAAATGGGTCAAACAAATCTTCTGCTGCTGCTGCTGCTGTTGCTGTTGGCCATTGTGAGGCGCTAGCAAGAAAGATCACACGGCTTAATTTTTATTTGTATTTTAACGGACACGGGCAAAGCCAACACAACAAAACAACACATTTGCATTTTATGTTTGTTTTATTGTTCGTCACAACGCCAACCCATCAGCCGTCACCTGGCTCCCCCGCCCCCGCCCCCAGCCGCCAACCCCAACCCACAACCCACAACCTAATGTTGTGGCGTTGTCTTCCGTTTCAGCACATTTTCATTTTCTTTTGCGTTTAGTTTTATTGCTGCTTTGGCCACCAGCAGCTCGCAAATAATTTATGCACGGCGCCCATTGCCAGCTTGGATTATTTATTTGGCTCACAAATGGCTTCTAGGTCAGCGAGCTTTGCTGAAAAGTGAAACATTCTGCAGCAGTTTCTGATCAGAATGTGACCCACATAAGCAGGCAAATACATACACACACACACATGTATTTGCATAAGTGCATTGGGGCTAAAAGCCCTGCACAAAAAGAAGCCGAGCTCAGGTGAAGTCAAGCCAGGCAAATGGAAAAGTTAGAACGTTGCAGTCGGACGTAACCGACTACGTAATACTCGTTCACAGTACACAGAAGTTATTATTGTTGCTTTGGAAAAAATATAGAATTGTTATACTTCGTAGGGCCAACATTTTTCGGCTCGATCTTAAGATGAGGTCATCCGAACACTGTCGGCCAACTTTGGTAACCCTAGCTTTAAAATCATGGGAGATATAGATTTTCGCGATTTGCGTAGGCGGGAGTGGGCGTGGCCGCGTGTGGGAAATTCTTTAACGGAGCCTATACGCTCGGATATACGGCTCCCATATTTTAATCTTCCATAACTTTGTCAAAACTGAACCGATTTTCATGCTTGACGGCATTTCTGTCATGGTTTATCTTCTAGATTGATTCTGCATTTAAAATATATGCATTTTTGAAAATAATTTTTTTTTAATTTTTTGGGAAAAAAGCATGTACCCACCCCCCTTACTCATTTTCGAAAAATTTTTTTTTTCAAAATTTAGAAATGCGAATTTCTATTTTTAATTGATTGTGGTTGTCATAATTAGTAAAAAAAAACAACATTAAAATCGATTCTGAGGGGGTCAAATTTTTTGTCAAAAATCATGCAAAAATTTACAACATTTTTGACATGTAAAGCTCTCGGATCCATAGCTCCCATATTTCAAACGGCCATAACTTTGTCAAAACTGAACTGATTTTCATGCTTGATGGCATTTTGTTCATGGTTTATCTTCTAGATTGATTCTGCATTTAAAATATATGCATTTTTGAAAATAATTTTTTTTTTAATTTTTTGGGAAAAAAGCATGTACCCCCCCCTTACTCATTTTCGAAAAAAATTTTTTTTCATAATTTAGAAATGCGAATTTATACTTTTAATCGATTGTGGTTGTCATAATTAGTATAAAAAACAACATTAAAACCGATTCTGAGGGGGTCAAATTTTTTGTCAAAAATCATGTAAAAATTTACAAAAACTTGGACATGTAAAGCTCTCGGATTCATAGCTTCCATATTTCAAACGGCCATAACTTTGTCAAAACTGAACCGATTTTCACGTCTGACGGCATTTTGTTCGTGGTTTATCTTCTAGATTGATTCTGCATTTAAAATATATGCATTTTTGAAAATAATTTTTTTTTTTAGTTTTTGGAAAGCAGATAACTACAAGTGTATGTATATCCAAAATTTCATCATCATCTCTATCTTCAATAGCGCCAATATAAGACCCAAATATAGTACTTAACTTAAGAAATGTTATTCGAATATTTAAAAAGTTGTGCGTTTTTCTTCAGGATGTATTTCGAACCTAAATCGAATTAGGTTAGACGTTCAGTCAGTACAAACAATCTTTGTTTATTGATTAACCAATTAGCTAAGTAATTTCCAATAGTTTAAAAATGTATGAATTACCTTTCGCGAAACTGCAGCGTAGTTGTAGGGTCAATAGTTGAATTTGCAATAAGCCTTAAACGTATTTTCAAAGCCCAGCATAAAAAATAAATGATGAACACGTGGTTCCGCGATTGACCTCCAATGACAAAAATGGTTGAAAAACTATTGATAAAATATGTATAGTAAATATATAGTGTCGCATCTTGGGGGGGGGGGGGGTTAAGTTGGCCCACTTTGTGGAATAGAATCGGGCCTAATCAATCACAAGAATACGTTCAGAAGCAAGGCAAATTGCGACTTTTGAAAGAAAAAAACGCTGCTTTGGCGGAAAATAGTTAAAATCATTTTCATATCACAGAATATATTATTTGAATTGTTATTATTTTCAAGAGCTATTAGGATTAGCATTTTCTTAACTACTTAGGTACAAGGTTAGGTGATGTTAGTTGAACATATCGTAAAACTTATTTGCACGTACAAAGAAGCTCGCAAAGTAATTTCGAATTATTTATATATATTTAATTGAATAACCTTCGTCACAAAATTTGATATCAGAAATCTTAGATTGCCGAAATTAAAATCGCTTAATTTTTAATTTTTTTCATTAAAGCTTTGGTTTATGGGCAATGTGGGATTTCCCTCTGTAAAGGTTTTTATTTGAAATCCTGCAGCTGAATACATTATTGAACTCATTTGAACTTCCGCAGAAATGTGGATTGTTCATAATTATTGTTGTAATTGTTTCGAGTCTCAACACACACACACACACATATAGAGGCACAGGCACGCAGCAACACACGTGCTTTGCGCTATGTAAATTGAAACCAGGTAGCGCGGCATCTAATCAACGTGCGCTGTTACCTGGCACCAAGTAGCTGGTGGCATGCAGCAAGCACAAGTAGCTGGCAACAACAATGGCAAGACGTAAATCACATGAGTCTGTAATTTCATATCTACATTTCCATATGGCTAATAAACACACACACACACAGACACACATGCATGCAAATGTACACGTACGGACACACACACTTCACAGCTGCTGCAGCATTGTTATGGCTGTTGTTGTTGTTGTTCCTGTCCGTGAACTTGGCTCATGGCTTTTGTTACCGTTGCTCGCAACGGAAGTGGCCAAATTGTGCACGTGTGAGAAGAGTGTGGGGCGACATTGCCACTGGCATTGGCATTGTTGTTGTTGTGTGTCGTCGCCAGCAATAAACGAAAATTATATAACCGACAGTAAACAGTGGCAGCATTTAACAGGTACCCCACTGGGGTCAAGCCCAACTGGTTCAGTTAGCCAACACTAACTTGCTTCTAATGCTAGGATGACACTTGCAATGGCAAATTGCTCGCAAAAGAAGAGAAAAACAAAATAGAAAAATAATCCACAACAGACTTGAATATTAATTCAAATTACTTTCAAATGGTAGCGCATGCTCAAAATTGTTTTTAGTAATAAAGTTCAAAGAAATAAATTTTAAAAAATACAGGGTATATAGGTGCAAGCTCAAATAAATTGTTTGTGGTTCGATTTATGGTTCGAACCAATGGACTCGGCTGAAATTTTGGGAGGCTGCTTCAGTTCAAGGTTTGGTTTTTGATTTTAAAAACATTTCAGTTCCGTATTCGAACCGGTTTTGGTTCGCGGTTCGGTTTCTGATTGATACAATTTTGATGTTCCGGGTTTAAACCAGTTCATTTAAAAATCGTTAAGCAGCGAGCTTCAAAACCGATTTTTGAAATCGGGAGTAGCGGCTGATTTTTAATAGAAAGTTAATAATTATTTAAGATATAGATAAAGTGTTTTTTCTTCTTATTTATGATACATACAAATTAGTCCAGGGCACTTGTTTCGCTTGTTCTTATGTTCTTAATTCTTTTTTTTTTGGTTCATATGTACATACATGATTTATTTTGGCTTCCTTATTTTTGTTACAAATTGGAAACTGTGTAATAAAAATATAATAGAAAGTTGCAGCCTCGCTCTCCGATCAAAATCGTCGTTGTCATCGTCGCGATAAATAATTAAACAATTAGTTATTTACATAACTATTTACAGGTCATGCCGGCACTGCATACCAGATTCAAGCCCGCCGAGGAGGGCTGGTCCAAGCAGCATGAGGAAGATCTGGTCGAGCGGACATTTATGGCCACATTCGCCGCCTTCAAGTTTCCCGATCGTGAGCGCCTGCACGTCAGCTGTGGCGTGCAGCTCTGCAAAGGGAAGTGTCCAAATGTGAGTATTCCAGTGTATATACAGTGGTGGAAAAAATAATAGTAACGCCATGCACTTTAGGAGCCTATTATTAATAGTGTGAGCAAATTGCATGAAACCAACTGGAAACAGTTTGTTGATAGTATTATTAAAATATATTATTGGAAATTTTTAATTTGCAATTTGAGCTGCAACATTAGAAATGAGGTACAGTGCGAACAACCGGTTCGGGTTGAGAAGGTCAAAAAAATAAATAAAATAAAAACATTCCATTTGTTGAAAGATCTAGGAAATGAATTCAATAATCGTGGAAGATTTAAAGGCACATTCTGCAAAGAAGAACATCCAAAACCTAATCAATTTCGCGAAAACATTTAGAGGGAAGGAATTGAAAAAACATGTTGTAGTTAGATAAAACAAATGTTTTTTTCCGTGAATCTGATTAAAAATACAAGACGCCGAAATTGTTTGTGTTTTTGAAACATACGTTAATAAATATCAAATAAAAATTAAAAACATTTGACCATTGAAATTTTACAGACAAAAACTTGAACTTTGCGAAAAAAATTCCGTTTCTATTATTTTTGTCATCACTGTATGGCGTATACATGCAAAATTAGCCAAGTAACAAACACGGCCTGAAATGCATATTAATTAATTGCAATGAAAACGAAAGTGTTGCCGTTGCCCGCGTTTTGTTTGTTTGTTTCTGTGTGCAGCGGAGCGGATATTGTGTGCGTGTGTGTGTGTGCGTGTGTGTGTGGAAGGCGCCGCTAATTAATGTGGTTATTGCACCAAAATGCACTGAACTGCAGCCCGCACTTGCAACGCAGCAACAATTGCCTAAACGCCAGCATAATGGCCAGACTTAGTTACTTATGTGTATATATAAATATATACATATATACAACTAATTCACTTTTCACACGATAGCTAAAGACGTTACCAAAAAAAGATTCGTCTACTAGAGATATTGGCTAATCTTCAAAAATTCTTGTTAGAGTTCACTTGAGAATTTATTTTCCGTACTTACACATTCTAATTCCTTAAAAATGGTTAAAGAAAAAAAAAATGTTAAAAAATAGTATTAGTAATTCATTAATATATAAAAGAGTCAAACTATTATTTTTTTAATATTTATTGTTGCCTTATGAAAAATAGTTACCTTAAAATCAATTTCGCCAGGTTTTTTAAACAACTGAATTTGTTCTAAAAAAAAAATAAAGAAAAAAAATAATTCTAATGATAGCGCACAGTTGTATACTTAGCATAGATTTATAAAAAAGTAAAATCATGTTAAAACAAAACCATTCGTCTAGAAAGGGAATATTGTATATATATATATTTATATATGTGTGTATTTATATTGTGTGCGTCCATGGGCCTGTGTCAACTAACCAAATCTTTAACTTGGTCGCATGCAGCTCAATTGTCGCCTCGCCGAGCAGCAACTGCAGCTGAACGCCGACCAGCACCTGGCGCGCATCGAGGTGTTCAACTCACTGGCCGTGACAGCGCCGCAAATCGAAGTGGATCGTCTGCGCTACGATCGTCGCTACAATATGAGCGGTAAGTGGAATGCGGCTCCGTCTCTGGCCAGGCAATCACTGGTTTTTGTGCTTTCAGTGGAGGATTATGCGCCGAATGTGCGGCCGTTGGTGGGCGAGGGCACGCTGTGTCTGTCCATCTCGAAGCTGGCGATATCGTTCTGCGTGCTGGGGTCCATCTTTCTGATCGCTGTGATTGTGGCCATCTTCTCGCTGATACGTACACGGCGACGGCAGCGGGGCCGGAATGCGGGCTTCGGCTTGGGCGGCGCCGGCACCACCACCAGCACATCGAACAGCAGCAGCCGGCTGCATCGAGCCGAAATATGCACGTCCATGTTCTCGTCCAGCAGCGAGTCGGCGCAGTCTGGGCCACGTTTTGCCGGCAAGTTTCTGATGCCGTTGCCTTACTATCCAACCACTTTGCCCTACGGCCGTGTCTATTGATTTTGTAACTTTTAGTTAACATTTTGGGCATGTTTGGATACAATAATTCTATATAGACTGACGTGTGGCTTCAATCTCAAACATGAAATTCGTTTAACGAATGCTCAAACAAAAATACCAAACTAAAATAAGTAACTGTACCTATGTTTAGTTGAAAGCGCCTTGAACGCATTTTACATTTTGCTGCTAAAATGTGTTTTGATGCCCTTTCATTCATATCACCAACTGTAGTATTAATTTCAAAAATATATAAACAACTTTTTTTCGTAGTATATTTAACAGTGCAATTCTAATTAAATTTAAATTTAAAAACTATCGAGTTGTTTGGCTTTTATTTTTTGGTAATAATTTCAAAAATATATAAACAACTTTATTTTCTCTGTATATTTAACAGTGCAATTGTAATTAAATTTGAATTTGAAAACTATCGAGTTGTTTTGCGGTTATTTTGGAGCGACTACTATTTAACAGGTTGGCAGCATGCTCAAAATTGCCATTCCGATAGACCGATAACGATAACATTGAGTGGCCAGAATCAACAGCTCGAGCACGTTGCGCGTGTATTTTGTTTATAGTTCAGCTGACGGTTATTTCAATATGGTAAAAGCAGCGCCAAAGGGGCGCAATAAGCCGCCAGCGCGGTATTTTGATGCTGCAGCAGTCAAAGCCGAAGATGGAGATGCCAAACCTGTCAAGCTCAAACGCAAGGGTCAGCGCAATTTCACAGGCGACTTCCTTAAGATGCAGGCGCACTACAAAAACAACAACAGCATGAAGAGGCCAAACAAGAATAAGCGGCCGGCGGCAAACGAAGCCCCCAAGAAACAGAAGCTACCACAGGAGGTGCTCGACAAGTACTCACGTGGCGACGCCGTCGACTCGCGGGGCATCAAAACGCGTCATTTCAAGGAGAAGCAACAGCGAAAGGAGATCTATTTGGAGTATGCCACCGAGCAGGCGGCGCGCACCGAGCTGCTGCTGCAGGAGACGCCCGGTCTGTTGGAGGCCGACGAGGAGGAGATAACGGCCGATTATCGGCAGGAGGAGATCGCGGCCAATGTGGATCTGCAGTCGGCGGCCAAGCGTTTTGCGCTCAAATTAAACTTTGGGCCATACACGATGCGGTACACAAAGAATGGACGGCATTTGTTGCTGGGCGGACGGCGCGGTCACGTGGCCGCTTTCGATTGGGTGACCAAGAAGCTGCACTGTGAGTTCAATGTGATGGAGAGCGTGGCCGATGTGCAGTGGCTCCACGTGCCCACCATGTACGCGGTGGCCCAAAAGGAATGGGTCTATTTCTATGACAAAAAGGGTACGGAGCTGCACTGCGTCAAGCGATTGACGCGCGTCAATCGCATGGACTTTCTGCCCTATCATTTTCTGCTCGCGGCCGGCAACATGGCCGGTTATGCGTCCTGGCTGGACGTCTCCATCGGCGAGCTGGTGGGCAACTTCAACACGGGCCTGGGCGACATCCGTCACATGCGCCACAATCCCAGCAACGGTGTGCTCTGCATCGGGGGCGGCAAGGGTGTCGTGTCCATGTGGTCGCCAAAAGTGCGCGAACCATTGGCCAAGATCCTCTGTCATTCCACGGCCATGTCAGCACTGACGGTCGATCCGAAGGGCCAGCATCTGGTCACCGCTGGCCTGGACCGAATGGTCAAGGTGTGGGATCTGCGCAAGCTGAACGATACGCCGCTGGCAAAATTCTCTCTGCGTCTGCCCGCCAACGAGCTGGAGGTGTCGCAGCGCGGCATGCTGGCGCTCTCGCAGGGCACGTATCTGGAGGCCTACACGGATCTGCTCACTGGCGGCGGCACGGGCAACAACAACAAGCTGCCCTATCTGCGCCATCGTTGCGATGCCTTTGTCCATGGCATGCGCTTCTGTCCGTATGAGGATGTGCTGGGCGTTGCCACGGCGAACGGCTTCCAATCGCTGCTGATACCCGGCTCCGGTGAGCCCAACTACGATGCACTGGAGGATAATCCGTACGAGACGAGCAAACAGCGACGCGAGCACGAGGTGCACGCACTGCTGGAGAAGATACCGCCCGAGCTGATCACGCTGGATCCGCATCAAATCACCGGCGTGGACGCGCCCACATTGCAGGAGAAGGTCGACGCCAAGCGACAGCTCTTCCACCTGAAACCACCGCGCCTCAACATGCAGCCGCGCCACAAGATGAAGGGGCGTGGCGGCACCGTGAAGGCGGCACGCAACAAGCAAATAGTGAAGGATCTGCAGCGCAAGGTGCGTACTTATCCAACTTATCCATTCCAGATCATTTGTCAAGCTTGCTTTTTTCTTGTCCCTCCCCCAACCAGGAGTTCATTGCGGAGGTGCGCAAGGCGAAGCAAGAAGTCATCGCCACCCATCAGCAAAGCGACGACGGCGACGATGTGACCTCTGGCCCCTCGAGTGTAAAGGTCAAGAAGCCAAAGCCCATTCGCACCGTCCTGGATCGCTTCAAGCCCAAGCCTCCGAAAAACAAACCGCAGGCCAAAAACTGAATACCCTGCTAGTTGTTGCTGTTCAAGAAATATAATTTGTTAAGCTATAAATTCTAAATAACAGATTTCTAATACTAAGATACTAATTGAAAGTCAATAATGTCATTGTTTTATGGAATAATTTATTGTTGAAACATGTTGTTTTATAAAGGAACGATTGGGCAAAAATGCCCTTATTTCCTTATAATAAATAGTCGACATTTAACTATTTAAAACCATCAACCCTAAAGAATCTGAATCTGAAGAATATATTCTCAAATGTAAAGCTATTTATAAATGAAGGAAATAATTATTAGTATGTAATAGGTAGAAATAGTCAAAGAGATATATATGGAAAATCTCTCAACTCAGCTAAGATTAGTTGTTACTCTCCCAAAGGTATCCCAAAATCAACGACTTCATTAGGAGGAACGAGAGATCTGAGAAGAATAAATTATATATGTAGGGTTTTATTGCTTAGAAGACGTAAGTCAAAGTCAAATTGTTTTTCTATAAATTTACAATTAGTTTTTGGAAAACTGCTTAAGAACGAATTTAATAATATTTATTAGATTTGTAGCCGATAAAAAATAATAATATATTCTATCTATGGAACCAAAAGATGAGTAATTAATGAGCATTAATATTGCGTTTGGCAAAACCTTTTTCACACGACTAGAGAAGACAAACTAATTTATAATAATTTTATACTATGTATTATTTATGATTAAAGTAAAGCTTTGAAGAGAATAAAGGGCTAACTGAACAGATTTGATATCGACGTCCCCGTTAATTAGACAGCTTTTGAAAAAACTTAGGAACTTCGAGTTGAATTTTTGATGGTTTATATATATATATATATTTTTTTTGGCAACTTTCAATATATAGTTTTATTTACTCTTTGTCACCACGAGTCAGACTAAGATGGTAATATATACAGTTATGCTTAAACTAAATAGCTCTTAATAAAGATTAACAAAATGACGACGAATCAAAAACCGACTTATGAATATGCATACATGACGAATTGGTTTTTGTCGTTTCTAGGGTATCTGCAGTCAGTGTTTGAGTCTAGTCGTAGCTCAGCACGCACTTGAAGTAGCTGGCCACGCCCTCGGATGCGTTCTTCTCCAGCTGCTGCGACAGCGCCTGCAATTTTCCCATATCGCCCATTTGGCGAGCATAGTAAAATAGGTTCAGGATGCGCTTCTGGTTCTCGAAGCGACTCTCCGGCGTGCTGGCGTCGCCCGTCACCTGCACCAGCTCAATGTTGGCCAGCACCTCGGCGGCACTCTCCGCCAGCGCCGCCATGAAGACGCCGTTCTGCTGGCGACAGAGCGTGGACATGGCCGTTAAGGCGACATCGGCCAGGCTGGGCTTGAGCAGCAGCTGGGGCAGATAGCTGAGAAATCGGGCGAACTGCTCCTTGCCGCCGTAGCCCGCGTAGAGCTCGCTGCGCTGCACGATCGCGCACAGCAAATGGAGCATCCGTGTGGCGACGCCCTCGCGTGTCGTAAACTGCTGCTCCACATACGCCTCGATGCAGTTCTGCATTAGGGAGCCCATTTGATGGGCCTGCACGCGCAGCAGGGCGCCACCGTTGTCCAGCAGCAGGGCGCGCAGCGCGGCCACCAGACGCAGCTGCTCATCCGTCGCCAATGCGGCCAGCCGGCGCAGGCACTGATTGGCGTACTGCAGCAGGCAGCTGTAATCGTCGCGCTGTTCGTCGTCCGGCTCCGGCCAGAAGTGGCACACTAGCTGCACCACGCTGAGGTTCTGCGCCACGCACAGTTCTCCGCCGGCGGCGGCGGCGGCAGCGTTCTGCTTCTTGTTGGCCTTCTTATTGTGCGGCTTGGCGGCGGCCAGCGGCGCCTGCTGGTACGGATAGCCGCTGTCCTTGAGGAAGACGCGCACAAAGCTGGCCGCATAGGTGCGACGCATCCAGGCGCTCAGCTCGTGCGTGGTGTCCTGCTGCGTGGCCTCGTATTGGCTGACCAGCTGCCACAGCTGCCGCATGATGTCCAGCAGGACGTGCAGGCTCTCCGCCGCATCAGCATTGAGCAGCTGGCTCTGGTGCAACTGCTGCTGCTGCTGTTGCGGCCGCACCTCCAGCCAGTTGTCGTGGAGCAGCGGCATCAGCTGCTCCACATAGCTCAGCAGCTGTTCGTTCTCGGCCTTGCGCGCCTGATCGCCCAGAATGGCGTGCAGATCCCGCCTGTCCACCAGCTGCGGACAGAGCACATTGTAATATTGCGGCCTCGTGGCATCGTAGTGGACGACGCGTGCCGCTGGCCGGGCACTGTGCTCGGTCCGGCCGTGCTGCTGTAGCAGCGTGCCGAGTATTTGCTGGAGACGCAGCAGCACCTTGGTGCGCCACTTGATCGTCGTCAGCTGGCCCTGGCCCTGGCCCAGGCGGACAGTGAGCAGCCGGTTTGTGTGCTGGGTGTCGTGGCGCGTGCGCGATATCATATCGATGAAGTTGCTGATGATGGTGCTGGCGCTGCGCTCGGCCAGCAGGCGGGACGGCACACGCAGCAGCAGCACGTCCAGCAGGAGCAGCGAGTCCTCCTGTATCGCCGGCTGTACGTGCGTCATGCCGCAGCGCAGGTAGGCGGCAATGATGTGAAAGAATGGCACAACGGCCTCCGTCGGCAGCGCTTCGAGCAGCACATCGAGCGTCTTAAAGGACTCGCGCCGCACATCGCGCTCCACGTCCAAGGCGCCGGCGGCGATGCCCTGCAGCAGCTCATTGAGATGTCCGACGAGATGGCTGGCCTGGCCGGCTTTGACAGCGTCGCGCACATTGCGCAGCGCGTCCGAACGGAACTTGAGATTGTGATGCTTCAGGCGCGACAGCGCCTCCTTCAGATTCAGCTGGCGCTGGCCGTTATTTGTCGGCAGCGAGGATTCCCTCAGCTGTTCGCGTATTTCGATTTTGCGCACCTTGAAGTCGGTCTTGGTCACATTGAGGCCCTTGGGCAGCTTGGCGCCCTTCAATTTCACTTTCGCCTTCTCCGCACGCAAATTCTTCTTGTGATGTCCGCCCATTTTGCCGAATTTGAATTAAAACATGTGCTGGTGAAAAACAAAAACAAAATGTGAGCAAATCGGCATAATCGATGTCCATATCGATATCCATATCGATATTGGGCCAAAGCTAGTGTGTGATCGGTTTCGACAGCGCTGCCACCTGGCACCAACAATGTTCGCTGCCATCTTTAAATGCTGCACTTTGCGCGCGCAATTCAAATTGCTGCACCCTTAAAAGTTTGCTTTAATCTGATTTGGGTTTAACTGTTAATTGAAAGGCGTGCCCTTTACGACCTTGAGACGATGCCAATTACATAATGTATTATTGTCCACCACATCCTGTGAGCTCGCTAATTGTTTGCGTTTTACGACCATTTTGTCAATCAATTAATCAGGGCGTGTGTGTTTTCATTTTCTTTTGCAATTAGTTTAAAACGCGGTCAAATATCAGTCGTTTAGATAATTCCAGCTGATGACCGTTTCAAGGTTAACCGGTTAGTCGTTAGGTTATCATCTTAGAATGTTTTACGGGTTCAAAGTGTAGAATTAAGCATTATAGGTATGTATATCGCCCACTCGCTCGCTGGCAAATTGCATTCCGGGCATAAATGAATATCAATCGGTTATACAATAAGCTTGCAACCTGTGCAAGTGTCAGGCAAAATAAACATCACCCGGTAACGGGAATAGACAGCTGCACTCACTTACCGAAGGTGACAACACATTGGGTGTTTGTTCCGCAAGCACCGATCGATGAATTTTTGATAAAATGCAAACGATGTTCAATATTTGAGCAGCATATAATTGAGCTTTATCGGCTTGGTGTTAAATAATAAAGTCCCGTGGCCAGGGCTGCCAGGGCAGCTGGACGCGTTCACACAGGCGCACCGCAACTGTCGCTGCCATCAAGGACGCCTCCAAGAAAGTTTACAATTTCGAAGGTTCCGCACACGCGTATGGGTGCGGCAATGAAAGTGATAACGCTAAACAACACGTCAGGCAACAGAGTTGCACAGATTTGCGCCACCCTCCCCCACGACGCCAACATTGACACATACACACACACACAACGGACAACACAGGCAAAAACAAAACACAAGCAATGCACACAATTGCGTCATAATTGATGGCAACTCTGTTCACTTCGTTTTTGGCGCGCTCTCCACTCGTGTCGCCGCCGCTCGTCGTTTCGCCTGGCCGTGACAATTCGCCGCTTCAGTTGTAATCGAAGTTTGAACTTGTGCGGTCGTACCTTTTTTTTGTTAACGCCTGGCTGCGCTCTTGCCGCTGCCGAAAAAAGAAACAAACCGTTCAATTCGTAACAGTTAATTTGTGGCAAGCGAGACCAACAATTTCTAAGACACTTTTCTGTTTTTTGTCGTTGTTGTGTATTGTCGTGTGCACATTTTTTTTTTGTATTGTTTCATACAGTTTTTTTGTGCGTTCTATTATTGTTTTTATTGCTGATACCCCACGAGCGTAAAAAGTGTCTGTTGCTCACAGAATAACAGCCCAACAATAACAATTTGCCAAATTATTTTGTAGTCAAACAGCAAGAAAGCAAATAGCAACAAATGCCAGAAGCAACAATAATAACAACAACAGCAACAACTACTGAGAGCGCCAGCACGCGCATGCAACAGCTGCAGCTATAACAAAACAACAACAAAAATAAAACAACAGCTAACAACACGCCGTCCGCGTCCGCGTCGGCGTCGGCGTTTCAAGCTCAGCCCCAGCACATTTGCATACATCTTTTTCTCTCAGTGCCTTTTGTGTGTGCGTCTCTGTGTATTCGGTTTTTTCCTGTGCTAGCAGGTAAGCTTTGTTTGATTATTACGAATATGCATCATCATCATCATCATCATCATCATCGTCAGCATCATGATGATCATGGCCATTGCAGTTGGCGCCAAATGCACTTAGCAAGTGTGCAAAATTAAACATATGAATGTACTTGCAAAACCTGTACCCATTGAAAAGGGCCAACAGAGGGTATATACGTGCATACATACGTATGTTAGATGAGTTAGTTGATATTTGAAATTGTATCGTATGAAATGCACAGAAAAATTTTATCCTTAATATTCATAAATATTGATATTATTTTATTTTACTAACTTTAACGTAATGATTATTTTGTTTTAATTTCATTTAATTCCTCACAATGTAATGATTATGGTTTTAAGTTATGTGATTCAAAAACCCCGGCCATTTAAATTCGAAAAATTGATTCTGATCTGAGTTGTATTTGTTTGTTTCTAAAAAAACTCAACAAGAAATAGCCAATAGGGAATTGTGGCAAATAAGTATACCACATCAAATCCATTAGATGCATTTTTTAATAAACTTTTTTTAAAAATAAACATAAAAATAAACAGAAGTCATTTCAGAATACATTTTGTTTCCAGTGTTAAGAGAAATGAAGATAGGGGTTTCATAACTGGTAAAAAGGAGCGGTTACAATTACCAAATAGAACAATTTTCGACTGTTTAAAGCTGTTGTTACATTGATACAGGGTATTGCACAGTGCAGTGTTCTGAGTTGTGTTTTGAACCCAAGTTTCGAAAACAGGTCAATACAGGACAAAAAAATGTATGCAACAAGCAGAAGGAGGCATCTTCGACCCTATAAAGTATATATATTCTTGGTCTGCACAACTAGCCGAGTCGATTTAGCCATGTCTGTCTGCCGATCTTAGAGATTACTGAGACATTTTAGTAGACAATACTCTGATTCAATTTAAATTTCAAATTGAATGTTCTTGGTTACAGATAAAGAATATGTCACTAAAGGGCATTTCCTAGTCGGGCACTCTCGACTACAACACTTTTACCTGTCGAAGCTTGCAGCAAGGTACAGGGTATCAGTAGTCGCGCTTGCATTTCCGCCGGCATTTCCGCTTTTGCACTGCGATGTTTCCACTGGAAAACCGTTGCAGCAACGTGACAGATGCATCAAATCGTATGCAATTGCATTGCAATCACAACAAGATCTTGGCCCAGATGCGGAGCGAGGGGGAAAGCGGCTTTTATGGGCCAACAATTAGCGAGTCAACAAGAGTAAACCCATATTTTTTGTTGTGTCTGGGCTTTAGCGCGATGTCATGGTTGATTTTGGCGTTCTATCTGGAAATCTGTATCATTGGCTTTGTGTGGCAAGCAAAAGTGGCAAGCAAGTTAAGCTGCATTAGCACCTAGCTAATTGCGCATTAAACTTGAACGCTGGACAAACAAGAACAGGAGCAAACAGAAGATTGACGCACCGATGGCACATTCTTGATCTTGCGTGATTGACAGCGCAGAGAGTGAAGAATCTCGCTTTCGAGATTTGTATATGTCGTAAAGCTTACATCCGAAGCTTTCTTCTGAGTCAGATCGTTTGAATGTCGCCTCTGAGGAGACTGGAAAGCTGCGTCGCGAATTCGTTGATTGCTTTGCCCCTTCAACTCTGTGAATAACATTTTATTAAAAAACTGCTCGTGCAATACACGGTGCGAAAAATATGATGGCTAACTCAGATTATTTTGCATTGAGATCAGAGTCTTTTTTACTTCACCAAGATTATTGTGTATATACAACGTATTCTGTATATATATATATACATAACGTACTGTCATTTAAAAAGACAAAGAGGTAGTATGTTTATATTTACAGTGTATGCTCGTAAATCAGACCGCTTGCTATCTATTTTACTATAAATGTTTACAATGAATGAATGTTTAATTTAATACTTATGATTTAATGAGTTACCCTTTAGATAATAATATTTTAATAATATTTATATTATAAATAGATGTAATCCCTGGGTTGTTTTATGTTCATGTCAATTGATTTAAATGAAAATTATTGCACTTATTATTTTAGATAGGTATTTGTATATATTTTGTTCTTTATTTTAAATAAAGAGGTAGAATAGCTTCTGCGAATTCTCTTTTTCCAGTCTATGAAGTCAGGCAATATACTTTTTTGTGAAAGAATTAATATCAATGATATAGAAATAGTATAGTTTGGGTGAATTTTTTAGGGAACCAATTAAAAAATATACTAGTTTGGTTTCGGTTCAAATTCGGTGTTCAGCGTTGATAATAGTAATAATATAAGTGCCAATTTCATTCAGCTTTTGATCAATTTAAAGACAAGAGTGAAAATAGAAAAAAAATGCAAAGTACAAATCATAACAAAAATTTCTAAACAAATGCTTATAATAAATTGAAGCCATTTCGCTCAGTGTACGCTCATTCGTATGAAGCTGTGACGTCTTGAAGCCATGTGCTTGATGTCTGTTTCGCCAAGCTTTTTCCTTGCAACACTTTGTATACACAGTTCCGACTTGAGTTTTGTGACCGCCGCCTATTATAATTATCGGCGATCTTGGCAAATACAGAGACAGAGCCGAAGTCGGATACACAAGGGCCAGAAGAAGAGTTTGGCCGTGTTGCCAGCTCGAGTTGCCGGCGGGCTCCAAATGATATGACATCATGTCTTGGGGCAGTCGAAGCGAATTTCGTTCGCACCGAACGAAATCTGACGAAAAGTAAAATCATCATAATAACAATTATAATTATAATAAAATACATAAACTGTCATGCTAAGCTTTAGCTAAACTTTGCTGAGCCGTTTCATTTATTTTTTTTTTTTATTTTATCTGTTAACCTTTGACTTTAAATAATAATTATACAGCTCCCCATAGACTTTGCTAATTAAAGTTTAGTAATTATTTTATGTGCGTGCACACGCACCTACAGTACATATATATGGATATATACAGATAAACAGATATTCGTCCACATATAATAACAGACTGTTTGTGCTCGACAAACGTTTCCACAACGCAGATAATGCCGCGATAGCGAAGCAGACAGTTCTTTCTACCTTTTATCCCAGAATCTAGTACATGTAAATGTGTGCACTGAATTCGTCAGATATAAGCTATAGATGTTCAACTCAGATTTAAACATAAAAACATTAATAAACATGGTTAAACATAATTTCGAGCTATTCATTGGTAATGTTTTTTTTTTAGCTTTTAAAATGAATCCGATATCGGCGAACGAATCAATTATTATTTATGTACAGGCAAACTGCACAAACTATAAAAAAATGTTTTTCCTTTAAATTGAATTTAAAAAAAATGCAGTTGCCACTCTACTGTTTGGAACAGAATTTGTCTTTGTGTTATTTAAAAGTTGGGCTTATAGACTTTAACTATACACTAATAATAATAAAAACTATTTAATAATAATAGGTATTAATAACAATAATATTTTTGTAAAAAATCTGAAACAAGTATATATATATTTTATACTTTCACAAAATTCGTTGAAGTGAGACTTTAAATTTGATATATATACTCGAGTATATCCGTATCAACAAGTTGAAAATTGTTTGTAGGGCGGGACAATTACAAATTTTTCTCTTTTCTCACAATTCTGAGTAATAGTCAGCACATCTGATAGGCAAACTATTGATGACTAAGCTAAAGATCGTCTCGAGCACTCTCAAATGGCTTTAAGCTGATTCTACACTGGAAACAAAATACTACGCAGTTGCATGCGACTGCAACGACTCTTACTTAGTTTCAAAATATGAAATGAAAACTTTATTTTCGCGCATTAAAACAGGTGTCAAATAAATCGGATGAGTTAAAAACTACAACGTTAAAGTCGAAATCTCCCGTCAGTCCCATTGTAATCTGTTACCAGTTAATTAACAGCTGAGAATTTGGCGACTCTGAAACTCAGCTAAAAAACTAAAACTAATTCAAAAGTGGTAGGAAAAATCTTAACAATTTATCTAACACAAACATATGTCTAGCAAAAGTACAGGCAGGTGGACTATATTATATACATATGTATATTTCTGATTAGATAGACTTGAAAATGTATCCTTTATTGCAAAAGTGATGCTGTGTACAAAGGTTGAGAAATGTCTAAGTTGCTTTAAAATCATTTAACATTAGACACAAAACCCATAAAACCAGTTTGTTCTATAAATAAATAAATAAAATATTGAACAATGTAACAATAAAACTGCCAACCCGATAAACATGCTATTATTCAGGGTTTCACGTTACATATTTAACAGGGAATACAAATACGATAAATTAAAAATAATTAATAATTGATCACGTTTAAGTGCAGGCGATGATTTTTCTAAAATACAGCTGAGGTTCTTTGTGTAGCTTCCCAACTTATAAACTTAGGCTCTTAACTTTTCCACTACAAAAATGCAGACCACCGATTTCCCACTGATACGCCAGACACACACATAGTGTATATATATATATATATACAGATTTACAGAATCGACAATTGCTGATGCTCTAAAACTTAGTACATAGAGAGAGTTTGGTTGCATCAACTATTCTACGAATTCGTCAGAACTGCTGAGAAGAACCGTTCTGACGAATTCGTAGAATAGTTCATGCAACCAAACTCTATGCTGGTATTATGTTTTGGAGCATCAGCAATTGTCGAGTCTGTAAATCTTGAGTGGTGAGATATTTCATTGAAACCGAGCATCAGCAATCCCACGGATTGGGTTCTTCAAGCCAAATAAAAATTAAAAAATAAAAATAAAAATAAAATAACCAACTGCGCAACAACTTCAATCAGTCGAAAACACTCTCAATGATTTTTGTAGACTTTAAACTGCAATTTTGTGGGAAACTATTGTTATTGATGCGGTCGGAATTGGCAATGTTTTAGCGCGATCTTTAGCGGAGCAAGGGTGTATTGGTGACTCTAGCTTTGAAACGGAAGGAATTAAACAGCTAAAAATAGGTTCCAATTAGAAGATACCCTGTAACCATTGAATAACGATATAAAACTTTAAAAATAAAAACTTTGAGTAAGTGATAAATGAAAAATTAATATTGTAGGAATAACTTTATTTCAAAGAATTTGTCGTCTCCCCAATCCAAATAAATAAATAAAATTGAAATTGATAATTATAGAAGAATAGAGCACATCTTCTATAAAGGTGTAAGGGTATTCAATCTTGCCTAGCTATTTTTAATGGACAGAGGTTATTAACTTGAAACATCAATCTGGCAGTTGATTTCCATATATTAATTTGTCTAGACTGCAATCTATGTAATGCGTATTGCTCATGTATATATATATATATATAGTGCTAAGATGTGCAATCATTCTGGAGTATATGTATATATATATAGATGAGTAATGCTCTGAACGTAATTGGTTTCTTTCGACTTGTAGTACGGGCTCTGTTTGCGAGTCAGGCCACCACCGCAGAAAACAAAGATAAGGAATGCCGAAGATAGCATAGAGATACAACTTCTCATTCTGCACCTAAACAAGAGCCGGTACACAGACACAACACACACACACACACACACACACACACACACACACACGTACACACTAAGCACACTCACGCACGGTGGCCCCACACGAAAAGTCAAACATTTTACAAAACGCAGTTTTGACAGCCAGACAGAAAACTAGACAAAAAGGTCACGACTGTCACGATTGCTCAAAAACTTGAAACACATAACTTGGCTGAACTTGAAATGATATATGCGATCCTAACCAACTATTCCTTTTCCGTTTATTGCCATTCAAATGTGTTAATATTCTACGGGTATGCCCCATATAATTTGGGCGTAGCCAACTCAACATTTATTTGTTAGCTTTAGCTCCTATAATCTCTAAATCTGGCAAACACAAAAAATTCCACATAAAATGCCGATTTTATCTAGAGGTAAACCTTGACCAAAGTGCCACCAAACGTAACCAATTTTTCAGTTTCGACCAAGTTATGGGAGTTTGAAATATAGTTGAAATTTTTGTTAAGTCTGTCATGATTTTTTACAAAAAAGTTGACTCCTTCAGAATCCGTTTTAATGTTGTTTAATGTTAATTGACAACCAGAATCGATTAAAAATATAAGTTTGCAATTCTAAATTTTGAGATACATTTTTTAAAATAATTAAGAGCATATGAGAGAGTATAGCCCAAGGTATGCAAGCGTATTCTAAAATCGTTTTTTTTTATGTTATAAAACTAAAAGTGATCAGCTAAATAAGATTAAACAAAAAATTAAAATAGATTCACGTTTTTATTCATGAACACTTTATTCAAACAATTAAAACTAGTTTACCCGTATTATAGAGAAATTTGTATTTAAATCGTACTGACAATAATTTGTAATTCAATGAGTTAATAGAACAAATATTTCCTTTGTATTGTAGAATTGTGTAGATTTTAACCAAGTTTTAAGAATTTTGATTAATTGAAAAATATTTCGTATAATTAAGAAACGTATTTGGTTTCCGTGTAACAGAAAAGGCCGGGCTAAATCGAACTGTGCTGAAAATATAAGTGTCGAAATTCTAGCCACATTTGATTCGCGAGCCAATTGCTTACAGTTTCATGCGCAATTGATGGAAAGACAATGAGAGGCATTGATTGACAACAGACCAGACAGTTGGGATAATCGGGACTTGCAGTGCCAGTGCCCAGACAGGCTGCCCCCCGCCGCCCACGCGGTAGCGGTTAAATTGTCCTAACCGCCCCCAACCCAAAGTGAAAGTAAGGGAGCTGGCTCGGGTAACGTACAATCAGACAATCGGACAATTGAACAATCGGACAGCGGGCACAAGGCACAGGACAGCGCCAAATGCACGCCACAGAAACACGCCAAAGCCAACGCTCCCCGATCGGAGGCGGAGGCGGAGTCGGAGACGGAGTCGGAGGCACCGACTGGGGGCCAATGTCGTGGCCAACGGGCAAAAAACAAAAAAAAATGAGAGCGCGGTTTTTTTTTATTGTGGGGTGTCGAGTATGAAATACCCTTTCCAGCAAGGGTCCGTCGAGTATCTCGTTTGTCACATTAATAAATTGCATTAAGCAGGTACGAAAGTGTATAACCTTTTGTAGATTTAGTCGATATTATATTCTGAACTTCGATCGACCGATGTATAACAAATATCCAATGTAAGCTATTTTGTGTCAAAAATTCTTTAATTTCTCGGACTAGGCAAGTTTTTAATAAAGGGCAATTGATTTAAGCAAAAGCAATACTTAATAAAACAATACTCAAATCAAGTATAAGAAAGTGCTGAATTTGACATTAAAATGCCAACAAGAACGCTTTTTATAATATTAAGCCGTACATATATTAATAGCCAAAATGAAATATAAATATAAGATATAAGAGGGGATTGCATTGTATGTGAAGAAAACGCGTAGCTGGCTACAGGGTACCTTATAGTCGGGCACTCCCGATCTGCCAATCATACTTGTTTGCTATTGACTTTAACCTAAAGAAAAGCTATTGATTCAAATCGAAAATTTAACTTTTAATTTCTTAAAATCAGAAAATATTTGTGAAATGTTAGGAAAACAGTTGAAACAAATATAAATATAAATAAATAGATGTGCATAGCGAACGCAACTGAAGTTCTCTGCCGGCGAGGGTATAACAAATCGAACACCTGTCGAGAAGTTGGCCCGTGGGCGAGTGGCTGACGAGTGGTCAGTTATTATTACAGTTATTGCTGGCGTGTTCTGGCTTGCCGTGGCATAGCATAGCGTGTCCGGGGGCCAGCCGGCCACCGTTTCCGAATATGTGTGTGTTTTCCTAATGGCCGTGTGGCCAACTGACCAAGTGGCCAATTGATTGAGTGAACGGCCAACAGCTCCACTTGGAGCCCAGCCAGCCAACTGGCTAGCCAGACGGTCTCCAGCCGTCTGCCTGCCGCAAATCGCATTAGTCAACATTGCCGAACGGGTTAACCGGCACATCCCACGGCCGACCCTGGCCCTGGCCCTGGCCCTGCCCTGGCCCTGCCTGCCCCGCCGGCGGGGCCAATCAAACGAGGCGCCGGCCTTTGACGTGCGGCACGAACTGCCTAATTGCAATTTGCAGCGAATGCAGTTGCGAAGTGGGCGTCGGCCGCGCCAAAACATTGTCCAAAACATGCATAACTAAGTCATATATAGAGCCAGAGGTAGTCGACTACGGTATGCCCTAGAGCGGCAAAAATCGATGTTGTCACCGTCGAGTTATAGCCCACAGCTCTGGTATACCCTGTAGCCAGCGCCGAGTCGTAGATCCTTCTCTACACAAATACCCAAACCAATATGGCGAATATAGCATCCAAATGCGATATTTGTAATTTATTTGTCAGCTTGCTTAGCTTTTATAGTCTCCGAGATAAGCTTGAAAGACTGGGTGCAAAAACGATGTTTATCGATTTTTAGTAATCGGATCGTGCTATCGGACGGACAGACAGACGGCAGCTGCCTCGGCTAGCAGTGAATAATATATATATACATACTCTATGTGGTCAAAGAAGCTGCCTACTCCAACTGTTACATACGTTTGCACAAAACCAGTATTCCCTTTTTTTAGCGGTTTTCAATAGGTTCAGGGTATAAAGAACCTTAACGTGAAAATGTTGTCGATAGTTGAACGTGAATGTCAATGTGAATGAAAGTGGTATGCTCGAATTGATTTACCGCAATTCCAATTGCATTGAGCACCAGCACTCACACACACACACGCACACACACATACATGTTTACTGCGGCTATGATTACGCCCACACGAATATGTATGTAACAAAACACATACATGCACTTAGAAAAAAAAAACAAAAAAAGCAAAAACAAAAATACCACTTTGTTCTAATATAATATTGGAATAATCTAAATTAAGAATTAATCGAATACAAATTAGAATCAAATATTTGAGTTGAGCATAAATTATAATTGACAAGAATTTATTAAAGTGCAACGTTGCTTAAATTGCGAACTTTTTGTATGGCTTCTATTTAAGAATGTGATTGTAAAAACATTCTCCAACGAATTTTGTTTACATTTGCAACATTTTGCTTTTTTCGCCGAGTGTACGTACAGACATGTGCATATGTGTGTATGTTGTCCATTAATATGATGGTGGTCAACTGGCGATGTCCAATTTGACGTGGAGTGTTGGCCGCAGACCGATGGATGCCCGCCATTCACAATAAACATTACCCAAGTTGACATTGTCAATGTCGCAAATGGATTGCCGTGACAGCGCACAGTGGTGCCAAGTTGGTTATGTTCTCGTCGAAATTCTCGTTAATTGTCAAGCGGAGAATTTGACAAGATATTTTCTCATCGATTACATACAATATTCTTGACAACTACTGAATATATATATGTTAGGAAAACCCAACGGGAAAAATAAACTTTATTTTATGATTTTTATATCCCAGATTTTCTCCTAGCAATATTATATAAAAATAAAGAATATGGTTTGATAAGAGTTAGGGTAAGTCTGATGTTTGGCGTAACTGGTTTGGTTCATGGTTTAAAAACTGTGATGATTCAAAATTCCTTCGCAGCCCTGGTACATAGATACAATAAAGGTATTTTTATTTAAAATACAATTGCAAATATAGAAATAACTACAGTATTAATATATTTCTGGCCTGGCTTTTACTTAATTTTATTTTAATTATTTGCTTGCAATTAACTTTATTTTCCCCTGACAACCTTACACCACTGTGCGCGCACAGTGTGGCTACTTTTGGGGGAAATCGCTAACGTGTTTGTTGTATGCGTGGGTGTTTTTATATCCTGTGCCCCTGGAAATTGGCTGAAGGTGTATGATATTGCGGATATGCATATAACAGGCGTTCTGTATTAAAATACCATCAAATAATTTTATTATTTTTATTTTTTACTAGCTGAAGCTCACGGCAGCCATCGCTAGTTAATACACCCATCATAAGGTTAAAATTAGTGTTTTAAATTTTTAAAAAATACTTGTTTATATATCTTTTTTTACTTTATATATGTCAAACGAATATGTTAAGTCCTGTCCATTTCTAACTCTCATTTCGCAAATCCTAGAGTTTCAAAGTCTTTGTTACATTTTTCAAGCCACTTTGCCTTGGATCAAAGCTGGCATTAATGTATTTTGTAGACAGTAAACCGTGTATTATTGCCTATTTTGTAGCATGCAGGGCATCTGATAGTCGAGCAGACTCGACATGGTTTTTGATGAATTTTTTTCTTTTTCGTTTTATTGCCTTCGTAGCGGCATTTTTGTTTGGTTTTTGCCCTTTTTGTATGTGACTGGCGTTTCCCCATGGAAACATCCTTCTGTTATCAGCTACTGTGGATCGCTTGTCGTGTGTCCCGAGGGAATTGGAGGAGATTGCGGGCAGGAAGGAGCCTCATCCACATCCCCATCCTCAGTCCCGCCTAGCACGCAATCGCTGACACGCATCGCGCAGCTGAAAAACCCAATTTGAAATCATCAGACAATCATTTTCGGAGGGGAGGGGGGGGGGGGTAACAACGGCGACAGCAATTGGCCCGCTTTTCACATCTACTTCTCACCTTGCATTTTCACCTGGCAGGCGCAACAAGTTGCTGCTTGCTCCTCGGACACCTTGGCCGCCAGTTGTGGGCTAAGTGGGTAACGCACCTGTGCGTGCTGCACCGTTTGTTATCCACCATTTACCCACGTGGCACAGTGCTTTATTTTTTTCAATACTCATCCATTTTTAATGCCGCACACTCATAAAAACCTACAAATCGGGAATGTGGTGTATATGTGTCTATTTGTTTGGAAGAATATTCCATGATAATTACCATCGCCGAAGCGTTTCTCATGTGGCTTTTGCTCCACACTCGGCGGGGGCGCAGCAATTTCAGTAAATATTAATTGCTGTGTAATTGCCAGAAATGGAAAGTAATACGCGCACCTAGCCAACAGGCAGACAGTTAACTATTTCTAAATACCCTGCCGGTAAATAAGGCTAACTAAACAGCCTTAATTTACCCACTTATTTATTCATTTATTTATCAGAGGCACGGGATGTAGTTATAAACGATCAACCGAACACTAAACGCAACATCTAGAATATTTAAAAAAAATGCTTGAATTTTATATTTTAAAGCAAATAAGAGAATAAAAATTAAATTAAATAAATTAAAATGCTCACCTGTGGTCTTAAGTACATATTAGTCATATTAGCTATTGTTTGCTTTAAGAATATCTAAAGCGTTTAGTATCTGCGAGTTCTCACC
The DNA here is from genome assembly GCA_035043565.1 of Drosophila robusta. Classification (NCBI taxonomy): domain Eukaryota; kingdom Metazoa; phylum Arthropoda; class Insecta; order Diptera; family Drosophilidae; genus Drosophila; species Drosophila robusta. The sequence continues at coordinate 21,430,067 of JAWNMW010000257.1, read as the reverse complement.
AAAAAATACAATTTCTCGTACGCTGGGCAGTTTTGAGGCTTAAGTTATCGAAAATAGCAAGTATAATAAATTGAAATCCGGAACATATCCATTCAGCTTGTCGTCCTGACCTGAGTATCGATGAAACGGCTAGAAATCGTACAATCAATGGGCCCAACGTGTCCACCTGTCAGGATATCTCAATCTTACGGTTCGTAGAACAAGATTAATTTAAGCGTCAATCAGCGACCAATTGAAATAGCAATTCCGCAGGCACCAATTAAAGACACCGCTGATTGGTTGCTGACTTTGACCTTGGTTTGGCGGGAGGCCCATCTAAAACCGCCTCCGGCCTCGTGCCAGCAAGGCTACTCCCAATTTTAAATGCAAACAGTGAAGGGTCGAGGGTCTCAGACAAATTTAACATTGCTAAGTATATGAACTAGAATCCGAATTAATTTAAACAGCAAACCGCAGCTTAAACAGTGCTGGGAATATGGTCTTTTTTTCTCTTTCCACTTGACTAAGAAAACAAAAAGAAACAAAAAAACCGAGACCACCTTTGCGATCTCCAGATCGATCTATATGCCTGACAGGATTCGCGAGTGTGGTAGAGATAAATACACACATTTTTAAAGATATACATTTTAATAATTTATGAAGTTTAGGCAAGTTCCCTGAATCACACCAGAAACACATTCCCATCTCTTGAGTTGAGACGTTAATCTGAATATTTGCCTTATGACAGTTCAACTGAAGTAACTTGCTAGACATTTAAAATACCCAACATTCGCTAAGCAATTTCATAGGTTGATACTTTATAACTATATCCTATATTTTCATAATAATTATAATATTAATTTAATTTCTTATTTTATTTTAATTCTCTTTTTTTTCAAATACGCAAATTTAATATTGTGTTTAACATTTTTTAAATTTATTTTTGAAATCGATTCATATGTAAACTTTTTATACTTTTCTACAGGCAGAAGGCGGCATATCCGATCCCATAAAGTATATATATTTTGGTCTACATCACTAGCCGAGTCCGTCTGTCTGTCCGTCCGTCTGTCTGCAGATCAAGTTTATTTGAAGTGTGTGTGTGTGATTTTGTGCATGTATGAATGCAAGGGGCTTGCAATGCATGGAAAGACAGGGTTCAGGGTATCCGCTAGTCGGGCGCTCCCGACTAGAGCCTCCGCACTTGTTGCCAGTGCATTTAAAATTTCGATCTGGAAACAAATTAATTTTTAATGTACGCCATTATTTCAAATTGACTGAAGTAATCTTAATTAATTTTGAACGTCACTTGAATCAATTCATTAAAAATGGGCTGTAAACTGGGCTGAGAGTATAGAAATATCTAAGACAGCCCGTTGCACTCTTTTATTAGCCCTTTTTTGTGGGCGGTGATAGATATGTATCTTTAGTACATATTGATTTAGGTCGGGTAGCACAACAATTGTGCTTATTTACCGCTAATTTCAGTCGATTGGCAATTAAATCCTGTTAACGCCGGACACCTGAGGCGATATTCCGTTATGGGATGAGTGGAAAACATTGACCTTCGTTGCACATTTCCATTTTCATTTGCATTTCCATTTGCATTTCCATTTGCATTTGATTCGACAAAATTCTTAGCTTGGCATTTGAGGCGAAATGTGCGCTGAATAATTTATGCGAGTTTTATGGGGCGCTGGGCACTAAACGCTTCAATGGCTGCGACTCTCAGTCTGTGATTAATTTGCACGTGAGCGGACAGTGGGCGGCCAGCGGGCAGTGGGCGGGGCTCGGTGTGGCCATATCGGGTGCACTAATTGCGTCAGATCAATTGAAATTGAAGCGCCATTCAATTTTATTCATTCTACAGCTTCCATGTGCATATATGTTTAAATGAATACATGCACATTCACAAAACACTCGCCGCTAGCCGAGTACAACGAGTATTCACTGTTACTGTGCCAACAAACCCAAATCCAGGGGACCCATGAAAAAACATTTCTTGTTCGGTTTGCTTGCGTAATTGCTATTCATTCTGGGTTTTCCTAGGGCTATTTGCATGGATTCAATGTAAAGCAGCTAGAACGCTGCAATCGGGTGTAACAGTTATTCTATGCTCGGATAAGAATCCAAAATCAATCTAGAGTATAGACCATAACCAAAATGCTACCATGCTATCTTGTCAAAATCATGATATTTTTTTACCAAAAGGTTTCAAAAAATTTTATTTTGAAAAATGCATATATTTTAATTGCAAAATCAACATACAACACAAATCATGAACAAAATGCCATCAAACTTGACAATTCAAAAGTTTTTATCAATTCTGGCTTGTTTTTTTATTAAAAATTTGCGCCCTCAGAATCTGTTTTATTTATTTAAGCAATAACACAAAAATATGTATTTTTTTTAAATTTACTTTATAAATTAACTCAGCAACAAAAATAATTTCATTGTGAACATTGTCTGTGTTCAGAATTTGTTCAGTACGTTTTCCAAATAGGTCGTCGTCAAAACGACGAAGGATGAGATTAGTTTACATAGATGGTTTTTCGAGTGATTTTATACTAATTTTGACAACCAGGATCGATTGAATATGTATATATACTAGTGCTGCAAACACAAAAAAAATGTCGTTAGTTCGGTTCACGGTTCGAACCCATGTATCACCTCTGTGTTTGGTTCCTGAACCTGGTTTTTTAGATGTATGAACACAGGTTTTGGTTAAATAAGGTTTGGTTCGGGTTCAGGTTCGGGTTCAGGTTCGGCTGTCTTTCATCAAACAGGTTCGGTTCAGGGTGCGGTTCAAAATTTAAAAATAACGTATGGTCCGGTTTCGGATCGGTTCGGTTCAAACTCGGTAGTAGCCTTGATATTTACAGTTCTAAATTTTGAAATTTTTTTTTATTTTTTAAATAAGTATAGAATATATTAAATTTGATTTTTTTATGTATTTATAATGATGCATTTATTTTAAATGTTAAATGAATCTGTCGGACAAATCATGCCGAAACTTGCATCAAACAGGAAAATCGGCTTTATTTTGAGAGCTGTGGAAGAAAGAGCTATATGTGTCAAAACTTTTGTCTATCTGTCAATAAAAATCGTGGAAGTTACAGTCAAACTAAAAGTTATCCAAGCAAATGATTTCTCTGCGGTAAAGCAAATGTGAACAATGTTGAAGCAAGAACTTAAATTGAATTACATTTAATGCTAAAAATAATGATTGAAGTGATTTTAGCTTCAATTTTGTGTCATTTTGTAAGCAACATTTTTAAACTTAAAATGTTGAGTGTAATGAATAACGTCAATACGCAATCTGTGCTCAGTGCTGTGCGTGCCGGTGCTTTAAAGTTTTGTATTTATTACTGTCATACGACATGGGCTTTACCCAGCTACAAACTCTTAACCTAAATCCCAAATAGCAACGCCTTCAGTGGCCTTCGACCCGGAGATTAGTTGAATTCGAGCCGGGCAACTCATGCTTAAAACTGTTACCGACAAACTGACGACGAACTATAAAATTCAGGTTTTCTCATTCCCAAATAACGTATACGACGCGTGCGACATGACACATAAATTACATCAAATATGGTAACTGGAGGCATAATATCGAAGCTCATTAGCCCAAAAATAACGATTCAATAATAGAATGTTTTAAACAAAATATTCTAGTAGGTGCACACCTCCAAAATGTGGAAACCGGCACGAGCATATATCTCAGATCGAGAGCCATAATTATAATTATACCCACTGCGCGGGCCTAGGCAAAAGTTAATTAGTCCAGCGATGTTCAAGCATTTAGTATATGGAAAAGCTGGTAATTTGTACTCTGTACGTACAGCTTTAGTTTGTGCCTGCAAATAATAGCCACAAATAGTCGCCGATTACTTGCGCCGGCTTGCGTATTTATTATAATCGCATAATGCCCTCCGGCACTTAGAGATCGACGCGCAACTCCAAAAACTACACATGCAGCTCCTAATACACCCGATACTATAATTATCCAGCCAACGGGGCAACGGAACTTACATCATTTCTACTGGATGGCTTGGCAATCATTTGCCAGTGGTAGCTCAGCAATATGAAAGACAAAACAACTATCAACAGCGCACCGACGTTTCGACACCCTTGCAGATATACCATATTAAACATGTGATCTCTGAAAATGAGCGGGCATATACATACCCCACATACCTTAACGCCAGCCTTTATATGGCCAGATTCAAGGCAGTTAACGGTTCCAAAATACGTACGAAGTGCGAAAAAATTTGAATATGTGGAAGTATTATTTTAATGTAATAATTGTAGTATATATACTATATTTAAAATTTATATATGTATTCATTAATTTTAATTGAATAGCATTTTTTTTATAATTGAAAATTACGATTCGAATAAATAAAGATCCAAATTTATGTTTATATATATATAAAAATAATGATGAAGATGAAAAGATTTTTATTGTATATATGTTAGAGGCAGAAGAGAACATATCTGAACTGTCTTTGGAAAATAGATTTTCATATCAACTTTTTTAACGATAACTTTCGCCATTTGCTTAAAATCGATAAATATGTTTTTTTACAGAGATCGATAAACAGATTTTTTCCAGAAACTTTGAAATTAACACACATTTGAGCATTTTCGAGCTGTGTTTTTCACAGTTAGAATTTGGCACATTTTACGATAAATATAAGAAAAGTACCCTATCGCTGAACTTCCTTTAAATATATTTTCCAGGGTATTTAAACGTTGTTGTTTACCGCCAAAAAATCATATGTAACGCGTTGCGTGTGACGTTTCTAGCTGACCCACAATAGACTTTGGCTCTCAATCGGTCTGACGATCTCTCTGTGTGTTTGTACGGTACACATACTCCAATACAGACAAACATACATATATTCGTACATATGTATTTAGCTACACTTATTTGCATAGTGTCTCATTTGTAGCTCCGTGTTTTTGGTTGTCTGTTTGCGGTTTTTGCTTTGTTTTTGCTTTTGATTTTTTTAAGTCGTGCTTACTCACCTCACATTTATTTACAAAGACCGTCTAAAGAAAAATTCCACGTTCTATTGAAGCGAAGTAACATTAACGTGTAGTTCGACTGATCCCGCATAAAATATTTGTTTGTTGTATGTTTTCCTTATATGGCAAATTTAGCCATATATTAAAGAAAACTTTCTTATTGTATTAAATAAAATCTAAAAATAACCATTTATTATATTCATTTATTATATTCAATGTTACTTATTATTTTCAAGTGTGAACGAGTATAAATAAAATGGTTTACGCCACAAGGCAATGCCTCGCCTTTAGGTTCGGTTCAAACCTTCCAAATCTAAAACGAAAATACATGTATTATTAATAGGAATATTATTTTTAGAGAGCTAAAATATACATTTATCGGATGCAATATTTTATTTTACTAAACTTGAACCAAACCATTGTTAAAGAGCAAATGGTTCGGTTCGGTTTTAGGCTTGGGTGAATTTGTGGTTTTGTGATTTTAAAAATATTTAAATTCCCGGTTCAAAAGCGGTCCTAAACCAGGTTTAGTTAACGCCGCTTTATTCCCGCAAATCTGTGCGTTTTCAGCTAAGTTCTCTTCTTCATACAGAGCATTCACAATTCGCATATGCGAGTGCTAACTTTTTCTCGGTCTCTCGATAGAGATACTAGATACTGTTTGGGTGCGCGTGCACTCGCTACAATCTCGATTTCGATGCCGCATTATTTAGATACATTTGTTTGCTCTCTTCCTCTGCATTGTTGTATCTTTGTTTTGATTTACTTTGTCTATCGCTCTGGCTCTGGCTCATGCTCTGTCTCTGTCTTTGGTTAGCTGTCGGCTTGCCATTCATTAGCTTGGCTGTTGGGTCATTCGGCCGCAGACACACTGCGAGTTCCATAAAGGTAATGCTAATCGGTTAATCGTTTAATCGCTTCAATCTGTTTTGCCTTCAATACGCACAGTATTTGTATTGTTGTTGTTGCCATTATTAATTCTCCATCAGGTATTGTGTACGCTTTGCAAATAAATTATGAAATATTGCGCGAGCATTTGGAGAAAACGCAGTGCTCCCCGACCCCGACCTCAGCCCCGCGACCCTCGCCTACGCACAGGCCTATTACCATATCCGGCACGCACACACTCACACTCACACACTCACACCCGCGCCCATTTGTCAAGTTTGACTGCCTTCGATTTGCGTTACAGTAATGACACTTGTGTTTTATTGCTGCCATGTTGGCCTTTGTAGTTAGCGCACACTGTGCTCGCGCGATAGTTTTGCCGTAAGCCTGTTTTTTCGCTGCCTAATTAAACTGGCGATTAACCAAATTGCACATCAATTTATCAGCCCGAAGTATCCGTTTTGACTTCCTCGCTGTTCATGTTTAACTAACTGCCAGTTAATATGTTGGCAGCAACTTAAATTTAGCTTTTTCTTTCATTAGTATTCATACAAAGTGAATTGAGCGTTCTCAGTTTGAACCTGCGAATCGAGAAAATAGCGAAAATCTTTATATCTGGCTCAGTTTTAAGGCTAGAGTTACCAAATGTTTACAGACAGATTACGGATGAAGTCATCTAAAAATACCAGAAATTACAAATTTCTATATTTTCTATATATTCCCAACATCCAATCAGCAAGCAGAGGCATTTTTATTATAAATTATTTGCAGTTTTTAACGTTTATGAATAATTCATGTTGGTTAATTTATGTTAAATTTGGTCACACCGAAAAATGACTGGTAGGTGGCGCTGCTGTGTAACACATGGAATTTTCTGCATGTATTGGGTTCAGGTTCATATTATAGTAGGGAGTGTTCGTACTGGTTTTTCTAGAACCATTTTAAACACTTAATTACGTGCGGCCAAAAGACTATAAATAAAAGTGATCCCTTCGAAATTGCATATTTGTACATTCAAGACAAGGGCAAGGTCAAGGTCAATCCTAAGCCTAATAATATGTAATACTAACTATACATTCGTGATCCAATTATTGCAATTATATAATTATAAACTGTTAGTTTAGGAACTAAAATGCATGGCCTTTGTTTGGTTTATGGGTGGGGTCGAAATATTACGTATTCGCAGTGTGTCCCCTGCAGAGAGCTGCAGACGTGAGTTTGCGTAAAATGTCTGGCGACACAGTTTGCGCAAGTGAATTAGCAAATTTGTTTAGCCCAGCAGGGGTCACCTGCTGATAGTCACACGCCATTGGAGACAACATTGTTATTGAGCCGGACAGTCGGGACGATTAAACAGGTAAAGGGCTTATGGGATTTATTTACCTACTGTTGGGATTCTCAGCCATGAAATGGAAATGGAAATGTAACTGTGAAATCAGAGCCGTGTGACAATTAACTTGTGGAGGCATAAAACATTTAAACATTTCAATATCGACGGTCATTGAAAGTTTTGAGCCGGTGGAATACTGTTCACATGTCAAGTGCACGGCAATAAAACCAAATCGAACCAATATCAAATAGTCATATCTTTTACATATCGCATGGCGTGTGCCGACAGCTGCTTTATTTACCAGCACGCCTAGATTACATTGTAACTGAATTATTCAGTTCTCAAAGTAACGAAGAGAAACAAGTTCTTTTTTTGGTTTGTCTTTTGGGTTTTTTTTTTTGTTTTTTGGGCCAGACCATGATTCATCTGCGTATCGTTTGACTCTTTTCACAGCTGACGGCGGCACGGCAAGGCCAACACATGGAGTTTAACGCCTGCCCAACAACAACAGCAAGCAGAACAACAGCGAGTACCAAAGCAGCGAGCACAATTCCAGCGAGTAGCGCAACGGAAACGGAAACGGCAACGGCAACGGCACCGAGCAACGAGCCCAGCACATCGGCTACAAACAGCGGGCAGCCAAGCGGCCGAGCTGCAGCGGCCCCATTGAAATCGAGACCGCCGGGCTGCACGGCCCCAGCAGCCTAAAAGGAGAGAGAAAGATTAGCAACAGTAATCAGAGTGGGAGAGAGCAACAACATATATCAATATCAACTGCAGAAACGCGTTGATTCCCAACGAACTCAACATATCGCTGAGCATCTCTCATAATGGGCACAAAAACTCAACCACAATTAGCCAAAGGTAAGCTCATACGACTATCTAATTAAAATAATATATCATAACATTTATCATAACAAGTAAGAACGTTGCAGTTGGGTGTAAACGACGTGTAATAACAACTAAAACCAACACATAAAAAATTCGAAAAAAAAAAATACTTTGCATCTGGGAATCTGGGCCGGTTCCGCACCAGAACCAACAACAAATACCTAATTTCATGTGTGACGAAACTCAAATTAGGTACTGCAACAAAAAGTGTAATATTATTTATTTATGAGGAGGTGCTTGAAATATGGGAACAACATTTTTATTTCGATAATGCAGATATTGCTATGAAGATAACAAATCATGACCAAAATGTCATCAAATTTGGGCAAAGTTATGGGAGTTTCAAATAAGCCTTAGAATCAGTCTTAATGTTGTTTTTTATACTAATTGTGATTTATTTTATACAAATCGAATAAAAATATAAATTTACAATTCTAAATTTTGGAAAACAAAAGTTTTTCGGATATGAGTGATTTTGTTTACCAAAAACTTTCAAAAAATATTATTTTTAAAAAAGCAATTATGTCCAAAATGCCATCAAACATGAAAATCGGTTCAGTTTTCTCAAAGTTATGGGAACTGCAGATCTAAAAGCTTTACTTGTGAACATTTTTGTCAATTTTAATGTCGCCAAAAATTTGTTCTATATAGCTTTAACACTAAGGTAGATATATAGATTTTCGCGAATCGCCATGCCCTCAGTGGGCGTAACTAACCAATTGTAATACTTTATCTGACATTCGCGGGTACATTCGCGTATATATTCCAAGTTTTAAGTCTCAGACGGACGGACACCAAGACGGACATTGAACAAACCCAACATACTCTTTGAACGAGTATAAAAATATATTTGCAATTTAAATGTTGGTGTTTATATAAAACAATTCCGAAGGGAATTTATTTTAAGCATAAATTGGAATTCAATTTAGCATTAAATCTAATGCACAATCGGAATTAGAATTAAACCAAACAGTTTTGAGTACAAACTTTAATTGGTATTCAAATAGATCTTCGATTTGATTTAAATTCCGTCATCAAATCGACAAAAAACTGATTGCAATTTTATGCTCAGTGGCTTAAGTCGAAAGTAATAGAAATATTGGAAGTGAAAAGAGTGTATCGGGTTTGTGCTGTGTCCGTCTGTCCGTGTGAAAGCAATTATTTTCGCCACTATAAAAGCTAGACACTTGTAACTTGGAATATATTTACTCGTGCATACCCGTGTTAAATTAAAAGTTATCCGAATCTTTCGTATCGATTTAGAAATCTGCTAATAAGCATGTAGGGGTAGTCTGAGTCATGTTGACAGTAATCATATGGGTTTTTTAGCTACCAGGAACACCTCGTGTCAAATCAAAGGTCATAATGAATATTTAATTGCATACAGTTTTTCCACGTGGCCGAGCAGTGGTTGCAACTAGAATGCAGCTTTTCTTTTTTAGGTAAATATATAATTAAATATGAATATAATCAATTTTTAACACGTTGCTTAAATGTTGCTGTCAACTTGTCGGTAATTGTTACCGTTGCTTTCATAGAACAGATTTAGCTCCTGATAAAGAGCATTTATGTATATACGCCTAATTCTCTTTGTACCTGGTAGACACGTTTTCAATAACTTTGTGTAAAAAAGTTATTGTCGAAATGGAAAATAGTAAATTTATTCCTGACATAAAAAATCAATTGAAAAGTAAAATATTTAATTCTTGTTAGAGTTCACTTCATTATTTATTTGCCGCTCTTACACAGTTGAATTCATTATATATATTATGAAAACTCTAAATTAATATTTGAAAAACGAAAAAATTATCAAAAAATCTGTAATATAAAAAAGTTAAACTAATATAAACATAAGAAAATTTTGTTCATGGTCAATATCGCGGCTATTACTGGTATTACATTGTTTTTAATTTTATAAAAATCTTTCCTTGCTCGATTTCGTGATAAGCCAATATTAAGTTCCCTGTAAGATGTCCTTACCAATTTGAATTTAAAAAATAATGATTCGTAATGAATATTTAATTTGTGAGCAGTGAGAGTAAAGGAAATTCATAGAACATAAAAAAATCATGAAAAGAATTCATAAAATCTTTAAAACAATTCGAGTAAAAGAGAAAATTTTGGAAGTCATGTAAAAAGAGAATTACATGTATGTATTTTGTGGATTCACTTGCAATTGGGTGAACATTTGCTATACCCTTTTAATGCCGTCAAACGAGCCTTGGGAGAAGTCAGTCAACGCAAATGGCGAACCAAACTCTGACATCTTTTGGCTTGGAGCTGATTACCAGTTAGATTAAATTACGCAAACATGTTCAGACTGTGCTAGGTGCTATCAGATGTGTCCTGATTTTTGGACAGGCCAACAGGGCGAAAAGTGAACAGTTGCCATTATAGTATTATTATTAGTTATGTTTGTTGTTTGGCATTGGCCCAGTTCCTGGCGATTGGAAGTCCCCAGCCAAGCCTCAACACGTGGTCAGTTGACCCTGACACGATTATGACTGTTGGCTCCAATCATCCCATTGCATGTGTGTGTTTGTGTGTGTGGGTGCTTTTTGACTTAGATACGAGAACACCTTGACCCTGGCAGGGGAACGCAAAAAAGCCATAACCAAAATAGATACAAAAAATCGGAATTCTCCACAATTTGTCAACTTATTACGCGCTTCATTTGCCGTTTGTACGAATGAATGAATGAATGAATCAATGAAATGTGCGCTTCAATGGAATGCCAGCGACAGCAGCAGCAGCAGCAGCAACAACAACAACAACAATAACAACGAAAAGTATTTCAACTTAATGGAATCATTTCCGTTTTGTGTACTTTATTGGGTCATGATTTGTGCCGGTGTTGTTGTTGCTGCCGTTGTTTGTTGGTGTTTTCTGTAGTTTCGCCAGCAGTTTTTACTTTTCTGTTGTTGTTGTTGTTGTTTTTTGTGCAAAGCTCTTACATTAATTGCTATTTTTTGGGATGAGAGCATGTGCGCACATTGAAAGTCATTTACTTGAGTTGATTGCCACATGGGGCTAATGTACAAGATTTTTGCTACATTATGGGGCGGCAATGATGCGTATCTATGGGCCATTGTTGGGCGCTTCGGTGTTGGCAATTTCGCTGGCGGCCAACGCGACGTATGCGCAATATGCGCACCTGTTGCGCACGCACTCGCAGACTTTCGCCAAACAACGCACATTTGGGGCGTTTCACAAATCGAATCAATTTCATCCGAATCGTTTCAATTTTGCACTCATGAGTTTCAAATCGGTCGCTTCTTCGATTCGTATGCGCATTTTTTTTTAAGCGCTTCAATAAGTGCCGATTGTTTTCGAATCAAAGATGGAAAGAACAGCGAGTGTTTGTGTGTGTGTATGTGTGTGTGTGTGCGTATTTGCAAATTGCTGAAATGATTGATGGGCGGACAGAGAAAGTGGGCGTACTTTGCACAGCGTGTAGTTATTTACCTTCATTTCGAATTTCTGTCGGTAGCCCCAATGGGCCTCTGTAATTACAGAAACAATGGATAAGAAGGAAGGCGACCCCCTGTTAACATTGTGTTACATGTGTACTCACACGTAAATATCTACGTGTATACCGACTGTCTATTCATGCTGGTGCCCATCTCCTAGCCACCCTCTTCGCCCAAAACACGAACACACACACACACACACACACACTCACAGCTTGCCGCAATTCGCTCGAGAGACGCGCACTCACTTTTCTTTTCGCCTTTCGCTTTTAAACGTTGTCTTTTTACGTGCTCACTCTCTTGGCGCTTACTCTCACTCTCACTCACTCTCTCTCTTTTCTCTCTCTGTCGCTCTTTTCGACTTGCAGTCGCACTCTCTAATTCGCAGCGTGGCGTCCAGCTGCCTTCTAACATTCGCTCAAAGCTTTGCTCACTTTTCCGCTTGACAAACGTGACAACATTAAATTGATGCAATAATGACTTCTGAATACCCTCACCAGGTACAAGGTGCAAGCAAACTAAATAGACTCCACGTTTTTATATTCTCAAAAGAATTCAAACAATTTCTAGTTTCGTGTAGAAAAAAAACAAGTAAGAACGTTGCAGTCGGACGTAACCGACTGCGCAATACTCGTTACTTCGGACACAGAAGTTATTATTGTAATTTTGGAAAAATTCACAATTTTTATTTTTGTAAGGGCGAAGGTAGGCCCAACATTTTTCGGCTCTATCTTAAGAGGAGGTCATCCGAAGACTGTGACTATAGCTTTGAAAATGTGGGAGATTTTCGCGATTTGTGGGAGCGATCTTTACCGATATTTAAAGAGCTGACTAGCCATCTACCTTTAGTTATAATTAGCTAGCTTAAATATTCCAGGAAATATTTATCTGTTATCGATTTGCGACTTGAGGCGTATCAACATGTTATCGATTTGGCAGCCTTCTAGTGGGCGTGGCACCAAAATCTTAACAAAAGTTGTATTCATACGAGCAGACGAACGGTCAGCTTTTTGCTTTGTGAACGAGTATAAACTTCTATAAACCCAGGCTGGTGTTTCAATAATTTAAAAATAATCAGTGATAAACCATATTTAGCGTTGCAAGCTTCAACACATAGTCAAAGCGACTGCTCAATAGTGAGATCTGTGTTTTGTCCAAGTTTACCATCTGTCTTTTGTGCTCATTCGCTACACTTTACCTCGCTTTACGTTTGCATACCGACCGCACCTCATTCCCGTCAAGCAAATAACTGTAATAACAGCTCGTGTTCAAAATTCCCCTCTCTATTCTTATTACTCTATGACTTTACCTTTAGGCTCCAGTGGGCATTATTTTTTTTGTCGCAAAGCGTGTAACGCATAGCAGAAGATCCTCGACCCCATAATATATACTATATATTTATTTTGCAAACTAGTCGCTCAGTTTGAGAGCTTTTTTATTGAGCTGGGCATTGATCCGTTGGTCCACAGGCAGCTCACTTAAGTGTGAGAGTCATCCGCATCTGACTACTATACTATAAAACTGCTTGTTCTAGTGGGCGTGGGCGGGATATCTAGGGGATATCTTTGGGGAAGGTCACCAGCAGTCTGCATACCAAATTTGATGACTCTAGTGACTTTAATATTGTCGGAAATATTCACCTTTTTTCGATTTCCGATCGTAATGTTATCAATTCACCTGCCTCCCAGTGGTCGTGGACAAAAAATCTTAACCCTTTGTCCAAGTTTCATGTCGCTAGCTAAAATAGCGGCGAACAAAAATGGCGTTCATACGGACTGACGGACGGACAGCATGACACGATAATTATCGATAATAAGAAAACGAGTCGAATTATCGATGATTTTAAATAAAGTTCAAAAGTCTAAGTTCAGCTTTCTAGCTTTTGTAGTCTCCGAAATGGACGCGTTCTTACAGACGGACATGGCTAGATCGACTCGGCTATTGATGCTGATCAAGAATATATAAACTTTATGGGGTCGGAGATGCGTCCTTTCGCGTGTAACATACATTTGCACAAAACTATTATGCCCTGTTTTACTCATTTTCAATGGGTTCAACGTATAAAAAAAATTATTAATTAGAGGGCGTATATAGTACATACATACATACTATGAACGTATGTATGTATGTCCATCCTTCTGTAGGGTATTCAATTCTCGAGCGCCCCGAGGGTAACTGCTCTTTCTTCGTTTTCATTAGTAAATTCCGACCGTCCATTGATGGCGTTGTCCTGCCAATGGCGTCGACGTCGGCGTTAGCGTCGGCGTCAGCTGCGTCTTCGTTGTGTGTGTTGGCTCTCGCGAGTCTTTTACGGCGTTGCTAGGCTGTGGCCGTCGCGTCGCGTCGCGTCGGTGTGTGCTCGGTTGCTTGGTTGCCATTGCGTCAGCGTCGCAGCTGCGTCGTCGTCGTCGTCGTCGCTGGCGTTGTTTCGTTTCGTTTTTGCAGTTCACTTGGCAGTTGCCCGTTTGCTGTTTACCGTTTGTTTGGTCAGCGCTCGTTTTCGCGTTTTATTCTGGCATTTCTCGTCGTTGTTGTTGTTTCTTTATTATTATTTTTTTGTTTTTTGCCAAAAATGTTTTCAATTGCAACGAATGCTGTGCAATTTTATGATATAATTGCGTGCGAAAACCGATAGCGCATCGACGACGAACAAAAACAAACAAAAAAACAACAAAGAAATAAAAGTTGTGTCAAACACGCAGCAGCAACAACAACAAGAAACATTAGAAATAATAGCGACAACCAAAAACAAGTGCAAGTGCAAGTGCAATAGGAAATGTGCTAAAAATGTACGCAAATAGCGTACATATAACGAAAATTCGGCAACAACAAACATTTGTTGTTGTTTCTCTTGTTATTATTGCTGTTATTCACATCGTCGCCGTCGTTGTTGTCGCCTCTGTTGCTGCGAATGATGCACTGACATCTGCCATTTGGCACCTGGCACACACACACACATACACACAACGCGCGCGCCACAAATGTGTGCCAAGTGTTTGTTGCTTTTATTTAGCTGCTGCTGCCTCAGCATAATTATTATTGAGCCCTCATCGATTCGTCTGCTCTTGAGTTTTTTTTTTTTGTTTCTTACACATTTTCTCGGTCTTCCTGCACTTGGTTAAAACTTTGTCAGCTGGCCCACCTTACAACTGGCCTTATGCTTCGCCATGGTGACGCATGCGACAACGTACAAATGACTGTTAAGAGAAAACAAAAACAAATGCAAGGGGAAGAAAGGAAAGGAGCAGGGAGCAACGCTCACATGCGTGACTCATGACATATTAAAGGGCGTAGGGAGGGCGTCTCACACTCACACACACACACACACACACATGTATGCGTGTATGTATGAAGGTGAATCTCTTAGGTTTGTGCCGTGGAATAGAGCAGCCTTGCCGGCAGTTCATTTGTCGCTCTCGCGTCTCTCACGCAGCTGACTTGGAACTACAAAGAAAACGAATGAACCACTTGAGCCGTGCGAGAGCACAAGAAAGGAGACTGAGCACATGTGCTTTGCTAGCCGCTCATTTTGTTCACGCAAGTCCGAGCGGAGCCAAATCTGTGAGAGAGCAAACGAGCTGAACTTAAAGCATAGACAACAACAACAACAGCACTGCTTCTAATGATTACCAATACATTGTTATACGTGTCGAAACTTCACTCCCGAGCTAGTTGACAACTTCCCGCACTTCCCAACTGCAGCAATGCACCCAAACTGGGGAACAACGGCGAAGTTTTCTTGGCTCTGCCTTGTTACCTGTTGCTCTGTTGCCACAGACGTTACTTAGCCTCCTTCGCCCTTAAGCTGCCAAACGAAATTCATTTGCCGTTTCCACTTGTTGTTTACTTACCCTGTAGCCAAAAAAAGTGCAATATATTTGTTGATGTTTATAAAAAAACAACAGCTAGAAGAATGGTCAATTCGATCTTATAAAGTACGTAATATATTTTTTTATTGTTATTATATTAATATATTTTATTGAGAGATCATAAAAGTGCAATTTGGGAAATACCCTAAAATACCTGTAAATTAAAATCAATTTATTAGCATTCAAAAATAGTGCAAAGCTAACAAAACAAAAGAAACCCAACATAAAAGAACATCAGTTCTTCTTGTTTTTCAGTTGATATGGTCCAATTGAATTATTGCTCTTAAATTTGCAGTGACATACCCGAATAACATACTTTTGAATAATCACGGGCTCTGGTAATCCAAGAACATCGTCTACTAGGAATATATACATATATGTACATTTGAATAAACTCAAATTTTACGTTGTTTTTCTACGTCGTTCCCATTTGAACTTGAGTAAAAAAGGGTATATTGTATTTGTGTAAAGTACCTAGGAGCATCTCCGACTCCATAAAGTATGTTCATACATATAGTCTTGATAATCATTAATAGCGCACAATATTTAGGAAATATCTGTATCTTATGTGACGTAGAAATTGTGGAGTGTCAATTTCCGATGATTCCGCTCAATTTCTTCAATTTTAATGTCTGTAAAAATTTCAGCATATCTCAAATATATAATAGCAAGTATCTCCTAGTCGGGCATTCCCCTTTTTTTTTCTTTTGTGCACCAATCACGAAATTTATGCTTACATCGAGAATTTCAAATATTTTGAGCAGATTTTCGTTTTTTTCGTGCCTGTTTTCCTTGTCGTTGTTCGCAGTTATAATAAATTAATGAAACGAACAGCAACAGACCAACAGGCAGGCATCCAAACTGGCAGCTACAGTGGGCACCCATTACAGAGGATTCTCTCTTTTAAGGAACTCTCTTAAATATTTAAAATCAGAAGCATAATAAAAACTTCTTTGAAAATAAATACAATTCGAATCTTCTAATTATAATTCTTTCTCTGTTCAAAGAAATATCTACAGGGTATATATGAAAGCAACAAGAGCTTAATTAAAACCAAAATAGGTATTAAAATAAAACAATGAGATTTGTGTGGTAGCATTTGCGAGTGAGATGGCATTTTAGAATTAACATTAACATTCTTTGAAATACTGAAAGGTAATTAAAATTGTGAGTGAAATAATTGCAATTCCTTTTTAAATATTTCGTTCAAATCAAAAATTAAATTTCAGAATGAAATTTTTGAAACATATTTTAGTTTATTTTGGAATTTCATTGAAGCAAAACCAAGATTATTACTATACACGCCCACTAGAACGCCCCCGCATTACAAAATCGAAAATGGCCAAATCTCATATAGTTTTTGAGCTAGAGGCTCCATATTTGGAATGTATGTATATTACTACAAAGCTCCCCCGTTCCTACGAAATAGAAAAATTCTATATTTTTGAGTATTTGCTTGCTTGTTAGTTTTCGTTTTAGCCAGTGCTCACAGTACTACTAGCACAAAACGAAACCCGAATCAAAGGCGAAACGTGTGTGTTTATTTATTACACATACGCCACGTGCGACCAGCTGGCCAACAAACTGATGAGAACCATTTGTAGCGCTGCACAGCTGTTTGTGTCGCATCGTTGTTGTCACAATTGTTGTTGTTGTTGTTGTTATTGCCATTGTTGTTGCTATTAGTTAGGTTAGTAGGTGGTTTGTTGTCTGTGGCACGCGATTCCATCGGTGATGACAGGTGCCTGTTAAACGCTTGCCACGAACAAACATATGGCAAATTATATTTTAAATTCTTTGTTTGTCATCCGATTATTATGATTCAAAATATAAAATGTGTGGAGTAGAATAGTTCGTAAAGTCGCAGAGATTTGCTCAAGAAATCATTTTCTGTGTTTTGAAGTTTCTAGCTTTTGTATTCTCCAAAATCGACACATGTATTCATAAAAAGAAAACCAGTCAATTTCTGGTGGACTTTTGACCCTTTATTACCCACTGAAAACGGGTGAAAGGGGTATATTGGTTTTCTGCAAATGTATGTAACAGGTAGAAGAAAGTATCTTCGACCGAGTTTAACATTGCTTTTTTAAAATATCTTGCTCCATTTGATTATTATCGAAATTTGCCGATATTCAGAAATGGTTTTCTTATTTGTTGTTGTTGTTGTAGTATGTCATTGTAAAGCATACGTTGATCAAGAACATTTCGTTTGTTGGACACCTCTCCCCACTCGCCCCACGTAGAACGGAACACGATTCAAGCACTACAGCTTTCAGCCGGGTTCAGGGTATACCCTAGTAGGGCGATCTCGACAGGGTATATCCAATTGAGGCAGCCTCGCCCTAACTCCCGTTTATTTGATGCTCCTCACTGCGCTGCATTTCTCAGCAACGTTGATCAGAAGCTGTTTGGCAGTTGTTTCTCAAGTGCATCCAAATTTCTTGCGCGGCACGAGGTGTTTGTCAAGCGAGGATAACGACGACGACGATGAAGACGGCGAAGACATAATCTGATATATATATTTTCGCTTCGGTGCAGCTAGAAATGATGCTCGGACAGCGCACGTTCAGCGCAGCTGGGTGCCAGTAGGAGGAGCCTACAGTCATGCCCGGCGCCCGGAGATGCAACGAGACGGGGCGCAATCTGCGCCAGCGGCCGGACACACTGGAGCTGGACGTGCTGGGCACGGCCGAAGGTCCGGCCGTAAAGGATGCACTGGAGGCCAAGGAGCCGGGCCAGGTGCAGCTGCAGCTGCAGCTGCCGCAGGTTGGCGCTGCGCCGACAGCAGCCGCGACGCGACGCACGCGCTGGTTTCACTTCGCGCGGAAATCACGGCGGTCGCGACTGCGCTGCGAGGAGGAGCAGATGCAGCTGGCGCTGGAGCAGGAGCAGGAGCTGGAGCAGGAGCTGGAGGAGCAACAAGTGCGTCTGGCCCAGCCGGAGACGATGAACATTGGCAACTCCACGCTGACCATCGCCTCGCCTCCGGCCGTAGTCGCGAAGGCAACGACAACAACGACAACAACGTCGAGCAACCTGGGCGACAGCTTCTACAGCCTGGCCAATGAGGCCGCAACGGCCCTCGACATGGAGCAGCAGTACAAGGAGCAGCCGCAGCAGCAGCAGCAGCAGCAGCAGCCGCAGCAGCAGCAGCAGTCGGAGCTGCCGGCCAAGCCGCGTCTCTCGATGCTGCAGCGCTTCGCCAGCTGGCGACGCAGTGCGCCGGATAGCCTGCCCAGCCGGCGGCGCAGTCGCAGCCAGAGCGGCGAATTCGACCAGCAGCAGCAGCAGCCGCAGCTGTCGGCATCAGCATCCGCATCAGCGCGCAATCTGCGCCGTTTGTCGCAGCTGCGACGGCGCCGCAGCTCGTACTACTTCTCGGGTAAATGGGCGGGGGCAGCCACTTGTGGCGCCACACAGGTGCTCGGGCCCAGGCTTAACAGTAAATGTACTTGCAACTCTTTCGGGCTTAAACACCTGTTTTTAAATCAGGTTTACAAATCTGGCGAAACCAATTGTTCTTAAGACTTTGCTCGTGTTAAATAATTTACTCACTCGCAACTTTCTCTATTGCAGATAATGAACGCCGAATTCGCGCTAACGACAAAGATTTTAATTCTCAATTTAAATATCACGTAAGTTGAAAAGATTTCGAATCCCTTAAGTTTACCCGATATAAAAAAACAAGTGTGGAGGTTCTAGTCGGGAGCAACCGACTAGGGGATACCCTGAACCCTGCGCTTTCAATCAAACCATATACAGAATCACATATACACATATACACACACAGACATGCAAACGCACGCCGAGCGCTGTGAACAGCTGCTGCACTTGGCCCCCACTATGAAAACTAAATTCGTGAATAAGTCCGTGGTATTTAAATTGCATTTTTACAGATTTCGTCATATATGTGGCGAATGGGGATAGGTATCCAAAATCCGAAACCTACGGGAACATATTAGACCAATTTTGGGGGGCTCTAGCTTTTATAGTTCCCGAGGTATGCTCAAAAAGCGGGTAAAAAACGATAATTATCGATTATATAACGAGACGAGTTACCGATGATTTTAAATATATAGAATATATATACATACTTTATGATGTCGGAGATGCTTCCTTCTCCCTGTTACATACATTTGCACAAAACCATTATACCCTGATTTACCCATTATCTATGTGTTCAGGGTATAACAAGTAAGAGCGTTGCAGTCGGACGTAACCGAATGCGTAATACTCTTTCGAAATGTATATTCCTTAAGTTTATTTTTTGCCCTGCAGGCAAGGGTATATAGGGTATATAGGACTAGAATTGCAGTTCTTTTATTTTGAGCGCAGCTGTGCTTATGTGAATAATAAATAAATGCGTTTGGTATTTCTTTGCTTTGGCCCCTTTTAGAACAACTACATAAAGACGTCAAAGTATTCACTGCTCACATTTCTGCCGTTCAATCTGCTGGAGCAGTTTCAGCGCCTGGCGAACTTCTACTTTCTGTGCCTGCTGGTGCTCCAGCTGATACCGGCGATATCCTCGCTGACCCCGGTGACGACGGCAATACCGTTGATTGGGGTGCTGACGCTGACGGCCGTCAAGGATGCCTACGATGATATCGTAAGTGTGGTGGTAATTGTAAAAGTAATTGTAATTGTAATTATGCTTGCAATAGTATATATATTGCGAGCATAATATAAATATATTACAACTATAATTATATAATTATAATAATGTAATTGTAATACAATGTCAATTACAAGTGTAATTACAATAATAATTATATTATATTATTATTATTTTATTATACATTGTGCAAGTAATTAAATTTGTAATTATAATTGCAATAGCATTTATTGTTATTGCATTTATAATTATTATAGTTATAATTGTATTATAATATAATTACAATTGTAATTGTAAAATTATGTGTACTACAAGTATAATTTCAATTTATATAATATTATATTATTATTATATTTTATATTGCAAAAGTAATTATAGTAATTGTAATTGCAATGTCCTTACAGCAACGCCATCTGTCGGACTCGCAGGTGAACAACCGCAAGTCGAAGACGTTGCGCAATGGGAAACTGGTGGAGGCCAAGTGGTCGGATGTCCAGGTGGGCGATGTGATCCGGCTGGACAACAATCAGTTTGTGGCGGCCGATATACTGCTGCTGACCACGTCGGAGCCGAATGGCCTGTGCTTCATTGAGACGGCCGAGCTGGACGGGGAGACGAACCTGAAGGCCAAGCAATGCCTGATGGAGACCACGGAGCTGGGCGAGCAGCACGATCTGCTGTGGAGCTTCAACGGCGAGATCATCTGCGAGCGACCCAACAATCTGCTGAACAAGTTCGAGGGCACGCTCATCTGGCGGCATCAGCGTTTCGCGCTCGACAACGACAAGATCCTGCTCCGGGGCTGTGTCCTGCGCAACACACAATGGTGCTACGGCGTGGTCGTGTTTGCCGGTGTCGACACCAAACTCATGCAGAACTCGGGCAAAACGCAGTTCAAGAGCACCGGCGTCGATCGTCTACTCAACTTTATCATCATTGGGGTGGGTTCGAATCGGATACGAGATCTTCGATGTTGCTATATCTAATTCCATTCAATATCTCGCAGATTGTGCTTTTCTTGATCTCGATATGCGCGTTCTTTGCGCTCGGCTGCGCCATCTGGGAGGGCCTGATTGGCCAGCACTTTCAGCTGTATCTGCCCTGGGAGCACATAATACCGCAAGATATGGTCGCGTCCGGTGCAACGGTCATTGGCCTGCTCGTTTTCTTCTCGTACGCCATAGTCTTAAACACTGTTGTGCCAATTTCCCTCTATGTTTCAGTAGAGGTCAGTGCCAGGCCGTTGCCAAAGTTTGCGCCTTATCTAAAATGTATATTTGTAGGTCATACGCTTCGTTCAGTCGTTCCTCATCAATTGGGACGAGGAGATGTACTACGCACGCACCCAAACATATGCCAAAGCACGCACCACCACGCTTAACGAGGAGCTGGGCCAGATACAGTACATCTTCTCGGACAAGACGGGCACCCTCACCCAGAACATCATGACGTTCAACAAGTGCAGCATTAATGGTCGCACCTACGGCGACGTCATTGACCTGCGCACCGGCGAGCCCATCGAAATAACCGACGTGAGTAATTGTCTACATACACTTACACACACACACACACACACACTGTAACACCGTGTCCGGCCATTTTGGTGCTTCCGGGCTGTACGCCCATTGGCCGCTATCCGATTTAACTGGTTGTTAACTCTAGCTGGGTGTTGGTCTTGTCTCTCTATGTCTGCGTTTTTCATTTATGTGTGTCCTTGTGTGTGTGCACTGTGCGCCTGTTGGGTATGCAACAGAAATTTGTACGAGCCACAAGTCACTTCATAGTTTTGGCTTTTTATTAACAACACTAGTTAACAAGTTTAATCCCAAGCAACAAATAGTTGTTTTTTTTTGTGTTTATTGGGATTCAGTTCGAAAGTGGTTTTTTTTTGTTTCGTATTGGTTATGGGACAAATGTCTCAATAGAAAACAAAATCGTTTAAATACAGTCAGGTCACTTCGGGTCTAAAAATCTGAACGTTCTACAGAAACGTTATTTAAATCTAATTAATCAATCATTTTCCTAATTAGTTGAATTTAATTAATTTGTTGGCTTTAGTCGGGAGCATTAGGGAATACCGTAGACCCTGTCTTGACATTACATACATATTAAAACGCCTTTGCATTCATACATACATACCTGAGCTCTTGAAAATCGCATAAAAGGAGTTTTTGAAGAGTGAAGGAGAGAGAGCGACAGAAGAAGAGAAAGAGAAAGAGAGAGCGAGAGAGAGTGAGAGAGAGAGAGAGAGCGAGAGCCAGAGAGAGAAAGAGAGAGAGAGAGAGAGAGAGTGAGAGAGAGAGTGAGTGAGAGAGAGGGAGAGATAGAAGCAAGAGAGAGAGAGAGAGAGAGATAGAAGCAGAGAGAGAGAGAGAGATAGAAGCAAGAGAGAGAGAGAGAGATAAAAGCAAGAGAGAGAGAGAGAGATAGAAGCAGAGAGAGAGATAGAAGCAAGAGAGAGAGAGAGAGAAAGAGAAAGGTAGAGTGAGAGAGAGAAAGGTAGAGGGAGAGAGAGAGAGAAATGTAGAGGGAGAGAGAGAGAGAAAGGTAGAGTGAGAGAGAGAAAGGTAGAGGGGAAGAGAGAGAGAGGGAGAGTGAACGAGTGCAAAAATAAATGTGGAATGACGATGCACTTTTTAAACACTGAACTAAAAGAAATGCCGAAACATATAAGCCTTACCTGAACTCTTGAGAATCGCAGAGAAGGGCGTTTTTCTATTTTCTATAGCCTTAAAAACAAAAAACACTTATTGGCGCAAATGTGCAGACTTCCAGAGAGAAAAAGAGATCGAGGCAGGAGAGAGAGAGAGAGAGAGAAAAAGAGAGAGAGAGAGAGAGAGAGGGAAAAAGAGAGAGGGGTGAGAAAGAGGGAGAGGGAGACAGTGGAAGTCAATGCAAGTCAGTTAATACCAAGTGAGGTGGTTCTATTCGGAAGCACTTTAATACAAAGAGGCAACATATTTAATTTGTTTTTTTAAACATGATTTTATGGATAGCAGTTATTTAGTATAAAAGCTCTCGAAAATATTGCGCTCAAATATATCAAAAATAAAAAATATACTGACGTGACGAAAATAAGATTTATAGAAACCCCGATTTTCTGAATCTGGTATATTTCATATATTTATGCCATTTTATATATTTTTTGTTACTATATATATACATATATAAATATAAAGCATGACTGCAATATGGCAATATTCTGAACCTGGTTTTCAACATTAAAAAAAACTGGTTTTGGTTCAAATTTAAAAGCAAACTATTCTATGTATTATTCTAACAAAAATTTATAGTTTTCTTTTGAATGAATTTATTTGTATAATTGATAAGAAAATTCAAATTTGTTCGATCGGGCTGACAACGAACAGAAATACATTCAAACCTTATAAGTTGGGTTGTTTGGGAGCAAAATCTTGTTAGCTAGTGTAATTGTAGCAAATAACAAATATGCATAAGTGTAAATGAGATACTTGAAATCAAAATCACTTGAAGCACAAGACAAGAACTGCGGCCGCAACTGCAGCAGCAACAGCAACTGCAACTGCAACTGCACTAGGCAACAAATTGCAATGGCAACAACCCCAGTACCGTAGCCCCAAAAGAAAAAAGAAAACGAAACAACAACAATAAATTGTGTGCCTTTGTTTAATTGTGCGCCCAGCAAACCACTCACATTACTCGTTATAGCAGCAAACAATTTTCCAAACTAGCAGCAGCAACAGCAACAGCAACAGCAACTACAGCAGCAGCAACTACGGCAGCGGCGGCAGCGGCGGCGGCAACAAGCGCACCAGCAGCGCCAGCAGCGGCGCCGCGACGCCGGCAGCAGCAGCGCCGCCCACAATACTGGTGCACCGGGCGGAGGTGCACGCAAAGAAGAGCGCCGTGCTGTTAACCGCCGCCGGCGGCACCCAGCTGGCCCACAGTCCCGAGCAGCTGGGCGGCCGCATCGCCGGCGGGCAGCGCGCGAGCACGGTGGAAAATCAGCTGGCGCGCAAACAGGTGCGCTACCTGTCCGCCGGCCGGGGCGTGGCCAACGACGAGGGCGATGTCGATGATCCCGGCGGATTGGCGCAGTCGCGCTCGCGCAGCCTCAGCGGCAGCAGCGGCCTGAGCGCGTGCTTCACGCGCGGCGGACAGCGCATGCGCCGCCAGCTGTCCGGGCTGTCGACGAGCAGCAGCTGCGGCGACAAAGTAATAATCTTGCATGACAACCAAACAGCACACGAGCACCAACAGCAGCAATCGCAAGAGCAACAGCAACAGCAACCGCAACAACAACAACAACAACAGCTACACAGCAACCGTTCACAGCCACAAACTAACCGCAAGCTGGTCAAGTTCAAGTTCAAGCCATCTTCCTCATTCGCTAGCCAATTCGAGCCAACCGACAGCGACAGCAGCTGCTGTGCGCCATTTCGACAGAGAAGCAGCAGCACCACCAACACCACCACCAACACCACCACCAACACCAACACCAGCACCAACACCAACACTGCACACCACCGTTATTTAAGCACCCACCGCTTTGCGACAAATTGGAGTTCGTCTCACCAAAAAGTGCACGTATGCATGTCGTCCTCTTGTTCTCAACCCAAATCTTGTCCTAGAGTTTGCCTATATTTGTTGTGTTGGCTTTCGGTGTGTACCCCATCTGGCCCACCTTTGCCCCAGATTAAAGACCCCGCCAGATTAAAGACCCCATATCTAGCTTGATCCAATTTTATTGATTGCTTTTTGGGCTTTTGGCTTGGTATTTATATACACATTTATTTGCTCTGCGGACTCTATTTAACTCGTGCGGCTGGAAGTAACATGACAATGACATACCCTCATAAACACACATCACACACTTACATACATATGTTTTCGATCACCAGCTTTAAAGTGCTTTATATGGCGTATTTATTGTTATTCTAAGCCTAAGCTAAGTCGTAAATAATACCTAAATAAAAGATAGTGCATAAATATCGTAATTTGAAAACCTATTCAGCTAACGCTTCAATGAGTTTAAGAAGACCGTATCACCAATATTTACTTATTGTATAACTTCCTCCTAATATCGTAACTCCAATTACATGTTAAATATCGTATTGAGAATTGCCTATTGCATTAATCGTAATTCGATCGTAAATATCGTATTATGTGCCCTGAATGTAGTTCCAATATCTCCTAGAACGTAGTTAATCATTGTAATTACTAAAAAGCTTACGTACCAAGAATATATCACGAAACGTATTTATATTATCGTATTTGCTAACTGTATAAATACTGTATTAGGCATATTGTTATTCGAACATTGAATATCGGCCTACGAATCGCGCATTTACTTACTGAATACCGTATATCTAATGTATAATGTATTTGTAATGTGATGGCCGAATACCGTATTGCAAATATCACACTAAGAATTTCGTAAATCGTACGCATAACGAGTTGAGTATATCGTAAGAAACATCCTACCTACATCGATTAACAACTACTTACCATATAGTACTAAATGATCAGATATCGTTGGCTTTATATTGTATCGTAATTTGCTGCCTGCCTCTGCTTTATGCCAGTACACAAAAAAGACCGTTTAAATTACAAATCCAACATAAATTTAACTAAAATTCCCCTACAAAAAAATATAATACATATGTACGATCCGAGTCCCTCCAGTTCAGTGCAATAATCCCGCTCGATCAACTTGCAGGCTATCGAACCGGTCGACTTCTCGGCCAATCCGCACCACGAGACCGACTTTCGCTGGTACGACCGGACGCTGCTCGACGCGGTGCGTTCGGATGAGGAGCACTCGCATAACTTTTTCCGACTGCTCGCCCTCTGCCACACGGTCATGGCGGAGACGGTGGACGGGCGCCTGGAGTACCAGGCGCAGAGTCCCGACGAAGCGGCGCTCGTCTCAGCTGCCCGCAACTTTGGCTTTGTGTTCCGCACACGCACGCCGAACAGTATTACCATCGAGGTGATGGGTCGCCTGGAGGTGAGCTATTCCATATATATATATTGTCTTTGTCTGATCCGAGTTGTTTACCACCCGACAGCAATACGAGCTGCTGCACATACTCGACTTCAACAATGTGCGCAAACGCATGTCCGTCATCCTCCGGCGCGGCAACTCCGTGGTGCTCTTCTGCAAGGGCGCGGATAACGTGATATACGATCGCCTGCATGGCGGCCAGGAGGATCTGAAGGCACGCACCCAGGACCACCTGAATGTAAGTCACGAATATCGTACATTTGCTTACGATCAAATAAATTAAATAAAAACAGTTGAGAACTTTGATTGAATAAATATAAACAAGTTCACTTTGCCCTTTTATAATTTATACTACAAAATAAAATGTATCTTGGCTAGCAGAATAAATAATTGGGAGTCAAAGATCATCGGCTTTAAGCTCATTTTCAAAAGTTACATTTTCGTCAGCTTGGCTTCAAACATATTTTTCAAATAAAAAATAAGAGATTGAAGATTTGCGTAAAATAACATTAATATAAGTTTTATTGCCTACCAAAGTGTGCGTTGATGGATTCCGATATAAACGATTTGACAAAATAGGAAATAGAAATAGAAATGAAATAGAAAATTTGATGGAGCCTAAGCCCGGATATAAATAATAACAATACTAATTTAGAATATCGTTTACGATCCGCAGAAATTCGCCGGCGAGGGCCTGCGTACGCTGGTGCTGGCGGAACGTCGTCTGACGGAACAGTACTACAACGATTGGCGAGCGCGACAGCAGGAGGCAGCTCTGTCCATGGACTCCCGAGAGCAGAAGCTGAACGACATGTACGAGGAGGTCGAGAGCGACATGCAGCTGCTGGGCGTGACGGCCATCGAGGACAAGCTGCAGGACGGCGTGCCCAAGTCCATAGCCAATCTGCAGAGCGCGGGCATCAAGATCTGGGTGCTCACTGGCGACAAACAAGGTTGACTTTTAGCTGGTTCCGCGCCGAGTGAAGCAAACAATTCATCTTTCTCCTTTGGCTTTTTGCTTGGCAGAAACGGCCATCAATATTGGCTACTCCTGTCAGCTGCTGACGGACGAGCTGGTCGATGTCTTTATTGTGGACGGCAGCTCCGTGGAGGAGGTGGAGAAGCAGCTGCGTCAGTTTAAGGAGTCCATCAAGATCTTCGATCGATTTCGACCGGGCGGTGAGTAAACTGTCGCATGACAATGAACCCAAATGCTGATAACGTGTGTCTTGTAGGTTCCGAGGCGCTGCATCATTATAACAGCGAGAGCAGCATGG
The DNA here is from genome assembly GCA_035043565.1 of Drosophila robusta. Taxonomy (NCBI): domain Eukaryota; kingdom Metazoa; phylum Arthropoda; class Insecta; order Diptera; family Drosophilidae; genus Drosophila; species Drosophila robusta. The sequence continues at coordinate 21,402,731 of JAWNMW010000257.1, read as the reverse complement.
ATCCCATGAGCGTTGCGATGACGCAGACATCCGCATTTATGCAGGATTCAAACGGTTCGACCATGCCACAGCCGCCGCCAGCCATATCGGTGGTTACCTTTAGGTGGGATGCCAAAATTTTGGATAATGAGGGCGGACCGGACAGGTAGAGGGCACTCCAAAAACGAATATCCCAAACAAACAAAAAAATATATATATATTTATAATTATATATATATATAAAAATGATCGCAGGCAAAACCAAAATAATTAAGATTCTAAACGCAGTGAAGCTAAAACCAGATACGACACCAAAGCGCAGCTAGAAAGTCACCCTGTACTTTATCTGCTAACTCTATCAATCTGTGTAACTCTCCCTCTCTCTTTCTTTTCGTTCGGTTTCTTAACCCTCTTTGTTTGTAATCTACAATTATTTATTTCTTTTGTCTTAGCTACTTATCTTTTCAGCGATTTTTAGCCGATCTATCAGATCAGTTGGCAATAGTTCTCAGAGCATTATCTGTTAGCTAAACTTCAATTTTGTTTAATTCAAATATGATTTATATATAGACGTGTGTATACGTAGAAGTGTTAGTATGTGAAACCAAGAAAAATGAATATAGACAAACACAATCGTAACTTATTGAATCTTTTAGTGTACCCCAAGGATGTTACCCTCTATTGGTACTTGTTCCGCCCGTCAAGTAAACAAAACTCACATTTTCAAAACTCAAAACCAAATACAAATTGTTTTTCGTTATCTTCATGGATTTAATAAATTAATGTGCATTGTTTAAGTTTTGTCAGTTTGCGTCATCCCAATCATTTTAATTTGCCTTACAATGAAAAACGAAGTCGACCAATCCAAAAAAAAAAAATCAAAACTAAAACTTGAGTACAAAACAAATTCAACTTCAGTTTCAATTAAAGTACATTACTCATACAATCGAATCGATCTCCTTAGTTGTTCTCGTTGTTGTTGCTATTGTGGTTGTTGTTATTATTACTATTACATTTTGTTTACATATAGTACATATATATTTTGCACCATATAACATTCATTCAGAATAATGTTCTCCCTCTATCTTTGATACGCGCTTTCTCTATCTCTCATCTCGCTTTTTCATCTAACTCTCTCTCTCTCTCTCTGTCTCTCATTAACTGCTTTCCGCTCTCACTATTCACTGTTGTTCGTTGCGTAGTTATCAATTTTAAATGTTATTCAATATTCGTTCAATACAATCATTTTAATTTTACGTTCCACACACACACACACACACACACTCCCACACACACATAATAGTATCTTTTTAGCAACTTTTCGCTAACTTCTCACTCTTCTTCCTCCTCACACACTCCCAAACAAATAGCGCCGAGTGCAGCGATATCTTTAGCGAAGCCGAGAAGAACGAGGAGGGCAAACGGAACCCAACTTCACTTATCGTGGATGAATCCACGGGCTTCGCCTTGGTCGTCAATGGCCACTCGCTTGTCCATTGCCTGTCGCCGGAGCTGGAGACCAAGTGAGTAGCAGCATAATGCCCCGTTCCCGATGTGAATAGAGTGTATTGGGTTTGTGCAATGTCCGTCTTAATATTCGCTAGGAACTTCAAATTTAGAAAATATACTCGCGCATAATCTAGATACATTTTTGTATGCAAACTAAATACCTCCCACATAACACTAATTAAATAGGATTGTCTTCGACTAATTTAAGCTGTTATTATACTGTAAACGCGTATTGCGCGGTCGGTTACACCCGACAACAACGTTACTTGAGTTGACTTTTGTTGTGATGTGATTTGTCGGCGAGAATATCATAATGGGAAAAACAACACGTTTAATTGAGGAGTCACGACATCCAAAGTTTCCCGGCCAACTTTATTGCCGTGAAGGAAATAAAGGAAGAGAGCTCGAATAGCTGCCTAAGTGTCTTCTCATCTTCGCATCCAAGAATTTTTAAACTCATTCGCACTCTTCCTTAATTTCTCCTGCTTATGTTTTGTCCACGTTGCCAGGTTCTTGGACATCGCCTCGAACTGCAAGGCGGTGATCTGTTGCCGTGTGACGCCGCTGCAGAAGGCGCTGGTCGTCGAACTTATCAAGCGTGCCAAAAACGCCGTCACCCTGGCCATTGGCGATGGCGCCAACGACGTCTCCATGATCAAGGGTGAGTACTGAACGAGCACGCATCGATCCAATGCTCAATGATCGCTCTCCTTGCCTCCCCCGACAGCCGCCCACATCGGCGTGGGCATCTCTGGCCAGGAGGGTCTGCAGGCGGTGCTGTCCAGCGACTACGCGATCGCCCAGTTCTGCTACCTGGAGCGGCTCCTGCTGGTCCATGGACGCTGGTCCTACTATCGCATGTGCAAGTTTCTACGCTACTTTTTCTACAAAAACTTTGCATTTACGCTGTGCCACTGCTGGTATTCCCTCTTCTGTGGCTTCAGTGCACAGGTGAAATATGCTACGACCTGTTTTAACCATTACTGTTATATTTTGAACCCATTGAAAATGGGTAAATCAGGGCTAAATTGTTTTGTGCAAATTTATGTATAAAGTATATATATTCTTGATCAGTATCAATAGCCGTTTGTCTGTCCGTTCGTCTGTATATATACCCTACGAAAATCAAGTTTATTTCGAATCATCGATAACACGTCTCGTTTTTTTATTATCGATAATTATCGCTTTTTTTACCCGGTTTTTTGAGCATATCTTTTAAACTATAAGAGCTAGCGTCAACTTTTTTGATTCAATATGTTCAATACATAGAAGAAATTAGACAAGGTAATATAGGCGCAGGTTCAAACCAACATCTGGGTTCATAAATCTCCCTATCCTTGCTTTTTAGTAATTTAATTTATACATTTTTTTAGAAAGCGTAAATTTCTTAAAATCGTAAAAGCGAATTTCTCTTCTCTACTGGTTTTATTTATGTTTTGTAAAAATTCGAGACATAAACAAACTTACTCGAACAGAGAAAGTTTTCTATTTAAGAATGTTTGCCAGATTTCGGCAATCTATGAAGATTCTGAAGATTTTCAAGTTATAATGCAAGTTGTCATCATATTTTTACTGAAAGACTTTACGAAATCAGAAAATGTATAAAGAGATAGGAATTTAAGCCAGTCAGAATTAATATTCAGAATAACAGAATAAATACATATATGCGATCGATAGGAAATTCGCACATTATAGAAATTGACTGATCGATAACTCCCGCATCTGTAGACGGTGTTCGATCCCATGTTCATATCGGTGTACAATCTATTCTACACATCGCTGCCGGTGCTGGCGCTGGGCGTCTTCGAGCAAGACGTCTCGGACAAGAACAGCGTGGAGTATCCGCGCCTCTATACGCCGGGCCTGAAGAGCGAGCTGTTCAACATACGCGAGTTCATCTACAGCGTTCTGCATGGCGCCTTCACCTCGCTCATCCTGTTCCTTATACCGTATGGCGTCTACAAGGACGGCGTCTCGCACAACGGCTACACGTTGAGCGATCACATGACCCTGGGCGCTGTGGTGGCCACCATACTGATCGTCGACAACACCGCCCAGGTAAGCCAACTAGTCGCCAAGTCAACAGCCAACTGCTTCAACTTGTCGCTCGATCCGCAGATTGCGCTCTACACCTCGTACTGGACCATAGTCAATCACATTACCATCTGGGGCAGCCTCATCTGGTACTTTGTGCTGGACTACTTCTACAACTATGTGATCGGCGGTCCCTATGTGGGCTCCCTGACGCAGGCCATCAAGGATGTGTCGTTTTGGGTGACCATGCTGATCACCGTCGTCATGCTGATGGCGCCAGTGCTCGCCTACAAGTTCTATCTGCTCGACGTCCATCCCAGCTTGTCCGACAAGGTCAGTGCAAAGAGCTCCTATTCTCTTATTCGCGCTCACCTGTTTCTCTCTGCCGCTCACAGATTCGCCAGAAGTCGCTGAAAAAGGTGCACTCACGTATCTCCAGCGATGTGCGCCGTACTCCGTCCTCGCGCCGTGGTCGCCGCTCCGTCCGTTCCGGCTACGCGTTCGCCCATCAGGTGAGTTCGTGTTGCGGCAACACAGTCTCTGGTGCACTCTGACCTTGTTTTTTGTTGCAACGCAGGAGGGCTTTGGCCGGCTGATCACGTCGGGCAAGATAATGCACAAGCTGCCGCAGGACTTCGCCTTCCCGCTGGGCCTGGGCACCAAGAAGACGCAAACGCTGCACAACAATCTGATCGGGGCGGGCGATGGTGTCGCCGGCAAGCAGGCGCCGTCAACGGGGCAGAATCACACCGGCAACAGCAACAGCAACAACAACAACAACAACACGAATCTGCGCCACAATCAGAACAATCAAATGCACTCTTCTATGGCGGACATTAGGGGCGATGGGCGTGGCAGCAGCGATACGCACCATGGAAGCGCCAGCACCGACGATCTGAGTCCGCGTGCGCCCTGCCAGGATCTGGATACAATTAATCTCTAGGCTCACAACAACTAACAACAACAACGAAACACCAAAAATGTGGAATGCGACTTGACGATTTTTAGCAGAGGCAAACACAAATTAAGCGAAATCTGAAAGCAACAACAATGTATTAGCTTTAGCAACTATTTAGTTTAGTTTGTGTGTGTGTGTGTACGTGTGTGGTGTGTGGGTGTGTGTGCGCCTTTCCCATTTGTACGTGAATCATACATTTACAAATTACCATTTATTTCTCGTTGTAAGCTCCTTATTTATTGACACCCGCAACTCCATAGAACCTCACCCAAAACTCTGCCAATCTCGTACTCCCCCACAATTCTTAAGTCCATCAGTTGAGTTAAGCTGTTAAAGAGATTTTTCTTTTGAATGATATAGCATGCAATTCGCCTCAGTATTTAATATATGTTAGCTTTGTGATTTATGTGATTTATTTTATAAGTTTTCCTTAGAACAGCCTCTAATTTGGAAATTTAGCCTCCTCTTTTCAGTGAACCTACTTTGCACGTTTTTATGTATATATTTATGTAAAGTATTTTATTGTAATGCTAGTTATGCCTTTTTTTTGTAAGGTACTAAATCTAAACTTTTCCTCCAATTCAGTTCAGCAATAGTTTCAAAATTATTGCTGTAGGGTATTTATAAAGTCATACAGATGCGCAATGAATACTCTACAGTACGTAAAGCGTATTAACATTCGTTGAGTTATTCTCCCTCTGTGTCTTTCTTGCACTTAGAAGTATTCATTTAATGTTGTGCTGCATTTACAAAAATTTATGAATGAACAACACCGATTTTTCTCTCTTTATTTGTAACCTACTTCCCACTTGGCTGAATGGTCTGATCATGTATGTTCGGGCATGGGTGTGTGTGCTTGCGTGTGTGTGTGTGTGTTTGTGTGCATGTGCAGTGTGTATCTTAGGATAACAACTAAACGGAACCATTGAGAAACTGAAAGTGTACTTACATATTTGTTAAATGTTGTACTGTGTCTTAAGAAGAAGAAGTTAAAATAATCTAATCGAACCAGGCCAACTTACCATTTAGGGTACTTGCGGTACTTGCGAAACAAGCTGTAATTTCTAGTTAACTATGATATATACAAACGTATACATATACACCTACTGTTAGTTGGTAATCTTGTCCACACACACACACACACACACACACACACACACACACACATAGACAGTCGTACACTTAACACACATAGCTACACTTCCGTGTTCCTAACTTCATAAATATATATGTAACTACAGTTAGATCTAATTACTTAGCCGTAGAGTCCCTAATTATAAGCATTATTGTCATTAGTAACCTCTGCAATTGCAGTGTGTGTGTGTGTACCTTAACTGCTTTTGCATACCGAAAACGAAAACAAAAACAAAAAATACAAACAATTATATCGTAAGCGATTGATTTGGATACGGTATTCAAATTATGGCATATAGAATATTACTAAATACCAAGCGGGCTGTGGGTTACCAACGGGGACAAAAACAAAAGCAAAAGCGATAAAGAGCGAACGCAACCAAGTTTAAATTATCATAGGTATTTTATATGCAAAGTCTGCGGATTAACGAATCAAATGTAAACAACTTTAACTTAGCTTTAACTTGGTCGAATCGTTCCCCTTTCGTAGGCGCTGACAACATTTGGAGCATATTTTTGCATGTTATTCAATTTTGTTCGTATACAATGTGAGAATGGATTATGAAAAAGTGTGTGTTTTTTTTTATCTACAAATTTAGTCAATTACGAAATTATGCTAAGCAAATTTTAAATGATCAATAAATGCGAAATATTTTCAAAAAATCAAAACATTAAATTGATTTCCAAAAATTCATGTAATTAAGCACAGTGGAATGAATACCGATGAATTATGAGATATTCACGAGATTTATATAATTATTTTTCAATTTCGATGCGCCTTTCAGACTTTACACCTGTCTGTATAGGGTATCTGCACACTCATCTAGAGCAATACTTTTAATTTTTTTTTTGTTTTTTTTTTGGTTTGTTGGATTTTTTGATTTTGCTGATTCATATAGAAAAACCCGCCCAGCCGCCGATCAACCTCTATGCATACCAATTTACCAATTAGTTAATCATTTTGTAATCAACCGGGGGCCACACCTCTCAAACCAGGTGGCCGCAGTGCGCTTGCGGCTTAAGACAACACGAAAACCGATTTATATCACTTTGATAATCTCCTGGCTTAAATAATATATTAGCGCAAACATTTCACATACACATATAGTGGGTATATTGGGCCGGTCATCCACTAAAAATGCATTTAGGAAGGCGTTGTCGATGTAATGTGATGCCCGCATTTTCTTTAGGTTATATTAATAGCATCAGACTGCATCAACATATCTTACTTTTGGGTATAATAATATTAGCTGATCTTAGCCAACATATTTTTAAATAAGTAGCAAGTAGAGCAACGAAGTTCATTTTTAAGCAATCATATTGTTCAACGAACCGATTATTTTCATTTATAGATTTTGAACAGGGTTTGCTGCATATAAAAGCGATCAGACTGATGATCTTTCATGATGATCTTAGAAGTAAACGGCAAATTGCAATGGAAATTAAGTCTTAAAAAGTCTTATATTATCTTATATGACTTCAAGTTTTTACCTAAAGATTCTGTTTTTAAATATATCTAGCTTTGTCTATTTGTTTGTATACCTTATCAACAATAAAAATTGTAACTTATCTAATAAAAGCTACAATCCCTAGAATGCAGTATTTTCGTATAATTCTAAAGTAAATATTAAATAATAAAATATTATTCTTTGATAGAAAATATAATACAAATAGAATTAAAAATCAAAGTAAGTATAGTACACACAGATAAAAAATAACAAGTTCAAATGAGAGGTCATAACTCGAACCAAGGAATAATTAAGTCAAAATTTATATGGACCTTTTGCTAATTATACCCTGAACTTATCGGAGCTAACTATATGTTGATCAGTTTCATAGGGCTGCTATGAAGTATACATAATTTGTATAGCTTTATTAAATGACATGAAGTTCGTTTTCTTATATTCCTTAGGGAAATTGTAAAACACACATTAGGATGACAACTTTCGAAATTTGACATTCTCGAAAATGAACACATTTATACAAAGTTTAATACCTGAAAATTCGACTTTTTAATGGCTGTCAAAAGCAAGGCAAGAAAGTATTCGATCAGTAATCATTTATCAAGCTAACTAAATACTTTCGATGCAATACCGCGAATACCGTGTTAAAAGTCAAACCGAGAGCAAAGCTCGCCATTTGACTGTGGTGACCCATCGATAGCTGGCAGAGGTCTGGGTCTCACGTTGCTGAATGATTGGCCAACAATTATGAATGAATCTTTGTAAATCTACATAAGTGTATATATTTGAAATCTATAAAAACGCATATAACCGTATGATATAACCATTTTTGGCAGCTGAGTGTAGCTGAGTGAGCGTGTGTGTGTGCGTGTGTGTGTGCCCACTTAATTATGCGTGTGGCGATGATATACGAGTATGTAAAACATGGTAACTGTCGAAATGCGGAAATCTGGCGCGCGAACCAACTGCCCAAATCGAGAAATGGGCGTATCAAAGCCGGCCCGTTGCCAAACTAATGGAAAAGCGCTGCGTATCAAGAGGGTTACCGAAACATTCATCTTTATAGGCTAATTCCCATGGAAAATTGTTTAAGTGCCCATCGATAACTTGGGCGGTTAAACACTGCCAGTTCCAGATTCCATTAAAAGGTGTTACAATCGAAGTATCTCCTTCAATAGAGTACAAGCAGTTAACCTTGATTACATTGGCTCTGCATGAGCTGATCTTAATTGTAGAGCCAGCTGAGGTCATTCCCTACTTACTATTTTTAAACTGACTCTTGCCAAAATATGATACCCAGAACTCTGCTCTTACATAACATTTCAATACTCTTGCATCCATAATGTCCCCCCCCACTAAATTCTCGAGTAACTAAGCTAAACCTGAAAACCGATAAATATCGAAAATAAATAAACCTTTTTTAAAACTTAACTTAACTTAAAAAACAAACTTGAGGACGGACAGACAGACAGGCAGACGGACATGACTAAATCGACTCGGCTAGTGATGCTGACCAAGAATATACTCTTCCTAAACATTTATATAATTTTTAATCATTTTCAAATGCGTACCTACAATTTGAAATAGTGTAAAATTAGTAATTATAATAATAACAATTATTACTCGTTTACAGCTCAACAAATTTCTGTGCGCTCTTTAGAGGAGGTCATCAGTAAACTGACCGAGATTACAATAAATTAAATCGAGTTGCCACGCCTTCTGTGGGCGTTACCAGAAGCCCTAATGCCCCATTAAACGAGGTATATTGGCCATGTTAGCTTTGTGCGCAGTGCATAATAATAACAATTGACATGGTATAATATAGACATTAAACATCTTTGTGTTTAAATACCCGTAATTGCATAACAAATCGCACGTCAAATGAAGATGAATCAATAAATTGGAAATGAGTCAACAATTTGGCGTTTTGCCTACGCATCCAGCTGGGTGCAGCGGGAAAGTGGCCAATGGATGTGGGTAAGTGGACTGCTGGTCATGCATCAGCCGTATAACGGGAGTGACAAGAGCATTTGCTCGCGGAGCGCTCCGAATCATCCTCATCGACGGCGACATCATCTTTGGCATAATCAGCCGTGTTTCCACGAGTGTCTCGATGGATGCTTTGACACCGTCCACAAAGACAAGTGACAAAATGCCAATCGCATTTAATTTGGCCGGGCCTGAAGTGGAGCGGGGAGCGGGGAGCGGAGAGTGGGGAGCGGGGAGCGGGGAGCGGGATGGGGCGAATTAGTAGGAAGGTTGTGGTTGGAGGTAAATATGCGCAACGATGCGCATTAAATAATTTATATAAAAATGCACACAAAACTAAACAAATTTGAAATCTCTTGCATGATATAAGCGGCGGCTGCGACGGCGACGACGACGGTCACGGCGACTGCGACGTCGACGGCGACGGCGACTGCGACGGGATGGCTCAAACTCACAGATTGGCTCAATCGACAAGCGTTCGAGCTGTTTTCTGTTGCAACGACATGGAAACAACGACAAGAAACAACACAAGCAAGGGCCATCTGGGCGAGCGCGGCCGACTTAAAGATACCCTGTACCCAGTTCCGACTTGGCGTAATTACGTAATTACGTATTCAATATATATATATACCTCACATCAGCTCTTACAATATATGCCTAAAATGTCATAATTCGAGAATGGGGAGAAAAAGAAAACAAATTTTATTAAAATAAAATAAATATTATATAAAATGTAATAATTATATACGGGTTTTGCGATTACGAACATATTGCATATTTCAAATATCAAGTCTCCATCTCAGATTAACTCTCATACTTGTTGGTCATACTGTGTCATACCCCGTTTGATCCACTTGCACAGGGTATGACAACGAAGCTGAGACAGCGGGCCGCTCAAATCGATAATCATATGCAAAAAGCCGGACACTTTTGATAGACGCAGGGGCAGGTTGGGGCAGATGTGGGTCGTTTGGTTCGAAGATGCGCTAATGCTCGTGTTATTGTTGCATATTTTGGGAATTCAAATAAACAAACACATCAAATACAGGGTGCCCGTTCCGAACGTGCGGACTTGCAATTAAAAGCCCAAATTGATTTTTAAAAGCCATCAAATTCTCTCACCATTACCAACAAATTGCATTGCAGCAAGCCTAGAAACATGTTCCCATGGGAACTGGGAACTGAGCTATCTTACCATCTATAACCTGACATTTAAACCTGAAGCCACATTGTTTAGATGTCGTATTAATTTAGTTTTTTAGTTTTAGTTTAATTTGTTCATTCCGTCTTACTTCGTCTGTTTGCCAATCCCCGAAAGATAATGTAAATGCTTAAATTTTTAGTTATTTTATAGAGTCAAAAAAATGTTAACTTTGTTTTTGGAATAAAAACATGTTTAATTAGATCTTTCAGTTTTAGTTTTAGTGTCAAAAATTACTTTTTTAGAATCACAAATTCAATATAAAAAGTAATTTAAAACAGTGGCGATTGTTCCACTTTTTAACCTTGATCATTTTCATCAGATGAAGTCAAACAATATTTTTAAAATTAATAATAAGTTAATAATTTAATTCATAATATATTATATTATTATATTCTGAGACAATTGCTAGTTCAACCTTGATTAAGGTATGAATTAAGCCACGTCAAGTCAAAACAGATATAAAAGACGGAATAATATATATAATAAATATAATAAAATATTATTATTAGTATTAATATAAATATATAAATAATAAAAGCCAAAAGTATGATACTTCCATAATCGAACATATTTATAATGTATTTTAATCTGTCTTATATAATTGCTCATCAACAGACACTCAAGCGACATGCAGCAAAAGCACCCTGTACTATGGAACTCGCAGTAGGGGGGAAAGGTCGAAAAATATGTTGTTTTTTTTGTTGTATTGCATACCCTATAACCATTGAGATTGGGTAAAATTAAGCTATTAAATAGAAGCAGGCAAATGCTATATGCTATAGAAGCCAGAGATTCTAAATTTAAACTAAACACTGACTGACAAAAGTCTACATACAACCTCATTCTTGCTATCTGTGGAGCCCAAGTAAAAATATAGCTCTTTAATATAAACTTATCAGATGATGTAATAAATAAACCTTTGACATATGTGTGCAGTAATAATTAAATAAAAATAATAATAAAAAAAGTTAACAAAAGTATTGTTTTAATATTTGTTTTTTTATGTTACAGCAATTCAGAGCTGGGCACAGGGTATCTGCTAGTCGGGCGCTCACTCGCGCAGAAAGAGCAGCCAAATTGTATTTTGTTTCTTTTTTTTTTTTGTAAGTTTTCCAAATATTTTAAGTGAATTACGAGAGTTGAGATGAGCTGAAAGAGCCCACGAAAGCCACAAGATTCGACGCTGTATTCCAATTACCATTTGCATCCCCCTCCCCCTCCCCGCTCCACCTGCCCCGCTCGCATGCGTAGCGCCGGCTTTACGGCTTCGACAAGTTGCAAGCGATTGCCGGACGCCCGACGGCCCTTTAACGGGATTTGTGGAACGGCGTCGCTGCCGCAGCGCGGAACTGCGCTGCCGCGAAGCCCGCGCGCGCTTGTATAAAAGCCGGGCAGAGGCGCGAAAGTGGCATCATTCGCTAACCGGGAACGGCTCGACGCGCACAGGTGCTCGGCCAGACAGAAATCAGAGACACAGAGCGGGAGGGACACACAGCGTTAACCGAAATGAAGGTGAGTGCCGGCGGCGCCAGCGGATAACCAGCGCGGCCTGGACTGATGCACCGTTCTCCGTTCCCAACAGATCTTCGTCTGCTTGCTGGCCACGCTGGGCGTTTGCAATGCCACATTTTTGTCGTTTCTCGGCGGAGGAGGCGGAGGAGGCGGCGGCGGAGGCGGCACGAAGACCACGTACAATGTCATAGCGACGCCATCCGTATCTGGTGGAGGAGGTCACGGCTATGCACATGGCGGCGGCGGCGGCGGCGGCGGAGGAGGCGGCGGCCACGGACACGGCTATGCTCATGGCGGCGGTTCCACGCAACTTATCAAGGTCATTCTGGAAGACGGACACGGCTACGGCAACGCCGGCGGCGGCGGCGGCGGCGGCGGACACAGCTATGGCCATGGCTATGCCAACGGCCACGATCACGGCTCCTACGGCGAACAGGTGTACAAGGTGATCGAGCACGCGGCGCCCGCCGCGCCCGTCGCCTATCACGCCAACAGCGGCAGCTCCGGCTACTCATACGGCCAGTCCTATGCCGCCGGCCACGGCTATGGCCATGGCGCTGGTGGCAGCTCCTACAACAGCCAGCTGAACGCCATTCTGCCCCAGATCATACAGCTGGTGCTGCAGGAGGACGCCCTCTACGGCGGCGGCGGCGGCGGCGGCGGCGGCGGCGGCGGTGGCGGCTATGGCAATGTGGACGCCATCAATGGCCAGCTGATCGACACGTTCGGCCGCAGGGGCAAGGCCATCATCATGCGCGCGGACCAAGCGCAGGGCGCGTTCTTCAAGAGCGGCCACGTCGTGCAGCGCGGCACGCTGAAGGTGATGCGCGTCCAGGAGCAGCAGCAGCAGCAGCAAGCGAGCGGCGGCGGCGGCTGGAGCAGCGGAGGCGCCTCGAGCGGCGGCGGCGGCGGCGGCTGGAGCAGCGGCGGCGCCTCGAGCGGCAGCGCCGGCGGCTGGAGCAGCGCTCAGCCCGCCGGCTGGTAGAGCCATTCTCGTCCCAGTTAGTTAGACCAAATGAATTGTTTTGTTGTTTTTTTTTTGTAGGCTAACTCATCGCAGTCATTAGTCCATTTAGCATAGATCCAGCATCGCCCGCTATGTCATTGTTAAATTATTTGTTAATAAATATATATAAATACGCACACATCGAAACACTTGAGCATAAAGAGCCACGAGAGCAGCAACAACGGCGCTAATTTGGTAACTTGTTGTGGGTTAAAGTTATATCACCGAGCCACGACTTTCATTGAATGCCCATTGGCGGTGCAGAGGCGGCGGCCACTTGAATTCGTTTGGAGCCAGTTGGAGCCCGGCCGGGCAGCCGCGGGTCGCTCCGGCTGTAGCGTAACCCCAAATTGATTTCGGATAAGATCGCTTTGTGGCAACCGAAAAGCAAATCTTGAGCGCTCTCCAGCTCAACTTCGAGTCAAATGTGAAATTCATTTCTTATGTAAACGCGCGGACCGGACAGAGATAATAGATATTATGAGTATTATGAATAGATATGGATATTATGAATAGCTTATTGTGCGGCTATTACCATATTTCTGCCAGATCTGCTTCTCAGTCGAACAAACATAAACATTTGATTGTCTATATTTAAAGTATAGCATATAGTTATATATACCATCATTTTCAAATATAAACTATATCAAATAAATTATTATTATGCTCTGTTCACAATGTGAAAACTTAACATTGAATATGCAAACAAGTAGGAACCTCGCAATCGGGTGTAGTCGACGGCACAATACTCTTCTCAAGTGAAATAACAACTGAAATATATACAAAAGCAAATTGTGTACATATAAAATATAGGCTCTAGTCGGACACTACCAACTAGATAAACTTGATCTGCGTGGGGTATACACGAATACATCGCCTCAGCTAGTGATCCTGATCAAGAAAATATGTATTTTATGGGGTCGGAGACTCCTTCTTCTGCCTCTTACATACATTTGCACAAAACCATTATACCCTGATTTATCCATTTTCAATTGGTTCAAGGTATACAAAATTAATCACTTTTTTATCTCATCCTATTTGCATAATATTTTTAAATATAGATTTAAAGACAGGGTTTTAGAACATATCAAATTCGGAAAGTACACAGGCTGCGAATGTTTCACTTTTTGAATACCTTCACCCACTTGCCCCAAAATTGGAATTTTAAATCGTATAAAATGTTATACGGACCAAACAATAAATTTACAAGTTATTCAAGATGGCATTTTGTTTTTGTTTTTAAGGATTGTGTTTGTGTGTGTGTTTGAATGGGAAAAGGTTCTAATATATGTTACGCAAGCTCGGGACAGGGTATCTCCTAGTTGGGCACTCCCGCCTAGAGCCATCTCACTTGCTTAACCTAACTTTAAGGAGCATCCAAGTTGCGTGTCACATGCAACCTTGATTCCATTTGATCACCTCTCCCTACCAATGCAATTAATAACCAGCCTAGTCTAGACAAAAGCAACTTCCGCTTCGAGTCCGACGTTGACTGCTGGCAACGGGTCTGATCCGAAAGTATGCAATAATTACTGGCAAATGTGTGTATAGGGTTTACACTTGCTATACCCTGAACCCATTGAAAATGGGCTGAAAGGGTATAATGGTTTTGTGCAAGGGTATGCAACAGGCAGAAGAAAGCATCTCCGACCCCATAAAGTATATATATTCTTGATCAGGACGAAGCGCTGAGTCGAATTTAGCCGACTGTCCGTCCGTCTGTCTGTCCGTCCGTCCGTCTGTCTGTCTCAGAAACTATAGCAACTAGAGGCATAAACTTTTCGACTATAAATTCTACTACACCTTACGCAGTACGATTTTAGCCTTTTTTACGACTTCTTATACCGTTTCATTATTATCAATAAAAATCGATTTTAAGAGTTTTTTAGCATATCTCGGAGACTATAGGAGCTAAAGCATACGCAGGTTAAGAGTGTTCCGGATTTGGATACCTATAAAAAACCGCAATTTAAATACAACGGAATTATGCTTTGGTTTGTACTTTGGTTTAGAGTTCAGGGTATCCTTTAGTCGGGCGAGTCCCTCACTTGATTTTTAGTGTTTATGATTAACTCATGTATGTTTATTATCGATTGAATAATAAATTTAGCAGAAATAAAATCATGTTGGATTGCTCAACTAGGATATACCCTAATTGATATGTTGCAGGGATCAGAGCTCCATTGTAGTTCTGACTATTTTAAATATTATTGTTGGAATAAATACATTTATTTTTATTTTATTTATTATTATAACTTATAATTAATTAATTTGTAATAACTTTTTTAATCTTTTACCTATTGAAAATTGAAAAAAAATTTTTAAATGTAATCCCAAAAATTATTTGTATGATAATTATATATGTATTTAATTCGGCATTTAAGGGTACAGCGTATCTTTTAGTCTGAGACTGTTGACTAAAACACTCTTACTTGCTTTTAGACATTTTAATGGATACAGGGCATAAAAACGCCACACAAAGGCACTTAAAAGACGAGAAACAAAAAAAATAAAGATGAATAAAAAACAAATATTATTTATAAAGTTATTGTATTTGGAATTTGTAAGCGCCTGAGCTTATATTTTGGAAACACGACATGAAGCTCGACTAAAGTTGGGGGCAACGATTTGCATTTGAGTAGTTCGGCAAACAATATACCATAAATAAAGCCAAATAAACTGCGATCGATAAATTTACACAAAGAAGAGAATCAATCAAGGCGCCCAGTTGGATTTGGCGACAGGCGGAAAGGCCGTGGCCGGACCCGGAGCCACAGCCGCAGCCGTTCACAGTGATTGTAGTACGTTATATGGAGGAACAAGTTCTCATTGTTCTGCCCGATTGAATGGCCCGCTCGTCAGATGCGCGTCATTCGGATTCATTAAACAAATATGGACAATTTCAATAATAATGCCAAACATCTAAATCCCTCCCTTTATATAAGCACAAATTTACATAACGCCATTCGATTTGATTGGGTTTTTCAAATGCTGTTCTATTTGTGTCGCCGGCCAGTTTTGCTGATCTACTTTCGGCAAGGTGGTTCTCCGGCTGCTATATAAACGCGCCGCCCGATCGACCAATCCAACACAAATCATTCAGTAATCAAATAAACATGAAGGTGAGTCCGCCAGTCGGCAGTCCGTGCATCAATTTCAATGCCAACGACAATATCTTTTGCAGCTCTTCCTTGCCTGTCTGCTGCTCGCCGCCTGTCTGGCTCTTGGCCAGAGCAGCGCCATCTATGGGCCCAGCTACGCAACCGTGCCCGTTGTGCGCAGTGTGCCCGTCGTGCGCAGCGTGCCCGTTGTTCGCCATGTGCCCGTCGTGCGTCACGTGCCCGTCGTCGACTCCGTCGCCGTGCCCGTCGTCCAGTCCGTGCTGCCCGTGCAACGCGCCGCCTACATCTCATCCCCGTCGGTGCTCCGTGTCGGACATGCCTACGATGCTCCCCTCGCCTACGGCGGCTGGCTGAAGGAGAAGAAGTAAGCGATCCAGACCCATCCAATCCAATCCCCTGGACCGCTAAACCGCTAACACGCTTCAAAACTCTCACAAAAAGCTCTCCAATATTTTTTTGACATTTTTTTATGTTATTCCTTGTGATTCTTAAATAAACTCCAAATCTGTACATTCCTAACTGAACGGAATTTTTCACTGACTCTCCAACACAAGATATGCAAGTTACCATCCTTTAAATGTCGGATATTTATGCACAATTTTTGCTGATCAAAGAGCGCCTTCAAACGAGAACTCCGTTTAACGATTCAGGAGCATCCCATTGAATCCTATTTACCGACGATTAAATATCCTTATAGACTTATTACTTTGGAGCAACTGTTCCTTTATATATATACTGTATATATACGTACGTAAGTGGATGTAATATTTGAGTGCAATCAAAATCTTTATTTCGCGTGTTACATTTTACCTACGTTGTAGGGAAAACAAGCAAGAACGTTGCATTAGGACGTAACTGCGTAATAATAGTAATTATTACTGTTATTTTGTAAAATTATAGAATTTTAAATTTCCTAGGGGCGGAGGTGGGTGTGGCCAATATTTTTTGGCTC
The DNA here is from genome assembly GCA_035043565.1 of Drosophila robusta. Lineage (NCBI taxonomy): Eukaryota > Metazoa > Arthropoda > Insecta > Diptera > Drosophilidae > Drosophila > Drosophila robusta. Next base: position 21,385,869 of record JAWNMW010000257.1, on the reverse strand, counting down.
AATTTTAAGGGGTCACACTGTCTGCCAAGTTTGGTGACTATAGCTGCAAAATATAATAATTTTTCGCGATTTGATATGTAAAACTCTCGGATCCATAGCTCCTATATTTCAAACGGCCATAACTTTGTCGAAACTGAACCGATTTTCACGTCTGATGGCAATTTGTTCATGGTTTCTCCTCTAGATTGATTCTGCATTTAAAATATATTCATTATTGAAAATAAATTTTTTCTGAATTTTTTGGGAAAAAAAGCATGTACTCCCCCCTTACTCATTTTCGAAAAATTTTTTTTTTCAAAATTTAGAAATGCGAATTTATATTTTTAATCGATTGTGGTTGTCATAATTAGTATAAAAAACAACATTAAAACCGATTCTGAGGGGGTCAATTTTTTCTCAAAAATCATGCAAAAATTTACAAAAATTTTGACATGTAAAGCTCTCGGATCCATAGCTCCCATACTTCAAATACTCATAACTTTGTCAAAACTGAACCGATTTTCACGTCTGATGGCAATTTGTTCATGGTTTCTCCTCTAGATTGATTCTGCATTTAAAATATATTCATTATTGAAAATAAATTTTTTCTGAATTTTTTGGGAAAAAAAGCATGTACTCCCCCCTTACTCATTTTCGAAAAATTTTTTTTTTCAAAATTTAGAAATGCGAATTTATATTTTTAATCGATTGTGGTTGTCATAATTAGTATAAAAAACAACATTAAAACCGATTCTGAGGGGGTCAATTTTTTTCTCAAAAATCATGCAAAAATTTACAAAAATTTTGACATGTAACGCTCTCGGACCCATAGCTCCCATATTTCAAACGGCTATAACTTTGACAAAACTCAACCGATTTATATGCTTGATGGCAGTTTTTTCATGGTTATCCTCAAATAAAGATAAGCTTTAATACTCTTGCATACTTTCATACACAAAAAGAAAACACACACACAAACGCATGCCGGAACCTGTGCACTTTACTCAGCAGGTGTGCAATGGAAGCAAAGATCTTGAATAACTTTTTAGCTAAAGGTATAATCTTGATGGGGTTTTTAGGACTTAAAATAAGCATCCAAATTTATACACAAACCAAAGCACAGGCTGTAATTCTTGAATTGCGTTTTTTGTTTATATTTAGAGCGAGTGGGGCAAAGTATCCAAAATCCGAAATATTCTTAATCTGCATACATATGCCTTAGAAAAATATATTAAACCAAATTTGCTGGCTGCAGCTCTTATAGTCTTTTCCCCTAGTCGGGCGCTCCCGACTAGAGCCTCCTCAGTTGTTGCCTAATGTTTTGGTTTGGAATTCGATCCGGGTGTTTTCTTCTTTTTTTTACACGTTTTGTTCTAAATAAAGCCAAACATTAAATACCGGTTCGGTTGTAAAAATGAATAATTATGTGAATAAACTTAAGAACCTTTGCTGATAAGCAGAAAATATATTGGGATCATTCATAAAAATAGAATAAAGCTTGGTCATAATATAAGGATTTGACTTTGCCCAACATGCCCCTGAGCGAGTCCTGCCGAAGGACCCTTTCTCGGCTAGTTGGCTCACTCAATCCTGTACCTTCCGCGCTCTCTTGTTTAAATTTAAAAGCTGTCTAATTTATCCAATTGAGGCTTTAGTAAAAGCTTTGCTTTTAAGTCGAATGTTACATTTAGGATCAGGTTGATCGCTTGGCTGATCTACTTTCAGTGGAATGTTGCGTCAGCCAGTTTGTCAACTGAGTAGAAATACTATATATGCATATATATCGGTCGAAATGGGAAAGCGAGCAGGTTCAAAACAAGTACATGTCCTATAGGCAAAAGATGCCGAAAACAAACTTAAAGCCAAGTTGGAACTTAGACGGTTTGATGGAATCTGCGTTTCCCACACTAATTGGGACACATTTGCCACACACGCTCACACACACACACGCACACACACACACACACACGCATATGAGACTTGCATTAGCGATTACTGATGTTGTTTGCCGGTTTATGACCATTAGACAATACTTGTGTATTAAATGGCAGTTGGCTTGGAATTTTACATAACCAGACGCTGGCCGCTGAACTGAGATGTTGGCTGCGGGGTTGACAAACACGCATTTTTTTTTTTTTTTTTTTTTTTGGAACAAAGACTACTCCGATTCACCTTGAAATGATTGCCTGCCAATGAGACGAGATCGAGAGAGTTTCTGTTTTGGGTTTGGCTGCTCGGAGCCGATTCGAGCCGTGGCTGATGGCTGGCGGTGCACGTGGGCAACATTAGACAGCCAGCCGCCGGGTGAGGCAACCCAAGCTGTATGCAAATGCGAGAGAGCGAGAGAGTGGGCGAGAGGGAGCGAGACACCTGCCAGAGGCAGAGGCGCTGGCGTCTTATCAGCAACGGCCAACGGCCACGGTCACTTCATTTTCATGCTAATTTGGAGGAGGTCGCTTTCGGAATTTCGGAAATGCAGATACCTAAAAAAAAAAGTAGTAATAATAATAAAAAATAATAATAATAATATTAGAAACAAAAGTTGCAACGTTACGTTAAAGAGCTTTACGATAAACTGGAAATCGGACAACGTTATGAAAATGGAAATTGAAATTGAACTGGAAATGGAAATGAAGAACTGGGCGCGGTGCGGCCCAATGAAAATGAAAGCGACGACGACGACGGCGGCGGCAACTTCTATACAACCAGACTTTGCATCATCTTTGATGATCATCATTATGACGATGATCACAATGATGTTTATGAACTGGCCGTGGCCATTGCAAATGTTAATGAAATGCTTTTGTTTAAGTCTGCCTCTGCGCCGGGCTTTTGGGCAGGGCTAGCCCAAGAGTTTGGGATGCGTTGCGTTGCTTTGGAATTGCGTTGCTAATTTGTATCGTTAACCTCATGATGAGCATTGGTTACAGCTGCTGCTGCCGCTGGTTACAACGCTTTGGGATTGGTATAAAAGCGGGCGGCTGCCAGCGGATTGACATCAGTCGTGTTTGAGGAGCACACAAATCGCAGAATTTGGCATTAGAGTCGACGTCGTCACAACCCAAGCAGGAATAGTAGTCAACATGAAGGTAAGCATCTGGCGTTCGACAGCCAACTGCAGTGCATCCATGCTGAAGTATCCCACTTGTCATCAGGTCTTTGTGTGTCTGTGTGCGCTCTTCGCGGTGGCCAATGCCGGCTTTCTGGGACTGCTCGGCGGCGGCGGCGGCGGCGGGCAAGTCTGGCCTAGGAGGTGGCAGCGGCGGTGGCGGTGGCGGCGGATACGGCGGTGGATATGGCGGTGGACACGGCGGCTCGCATGGCGGTCATTATGGCGGTTCGCATGGACATGGATCCGTACAGGTAGTCAAGGTCATCCACCAGCAGGGTGGCTACTCCGGCGGTGGCTACTCTGGTGGTGGCTACTCCGGCGGTGGCTACTCCGGCGGTGGCTACTCCGGCGGTGGCTACTCCGGCGGTGGCTACTCCGGCGGCGGTGGCTATGCTGGCGGCTACGGCTACGGACCCGCCCCACAGGTCTACAAAGTGAAGGTCATCTCCGGCGGCTCCGTTGCCCCAGCGCCCATCTACCACGGCAGTGGACACTCCTCCGTCAAAGTCATCAAGGTCTTGCACCAGGAGTCTGCCCCACTGATCGCCGGTCCCCTGGTTGAGAGCGGTCCACAGGTTATCAAGGTCCTGCACGAGAACCATGACCATGGCCACCACGTTGCCGGACCCGTTGTGCACACGCCCACCAAGGTGGTGCGCGTCATTCACGAACATGCCGCCGTTGCGGCACCAGCTCCAATCTACAGTGCCCCGGCCCCAGCTCCGGTTTATAGCGCACCCGCTCCCATTTACAGTGCTCCCGCACCGGCGCCCGTTTACAGCGCTCCAATTGCCAGCGGACCCGTGTACAGCGCACCCCTCCCGGTGCCCGCACCCCAGCCCATTTACAGTGCGCCGCTCGTCGCCCCGGCACCCGCCCCCATTCAGTACAGCAGCCAGGTCCAGTCCGGCGCTCAGGTTCACTATGCCGGACCGGTGCAATCGGGTCCAGTTCAGTACGGCGCCCCCTGTCGGCACCATCGCCCGTGCTCAGCGTTCCCGAATCGGCACCGGCGCCAGTTTTCAGCCAGGGCCCAGTCTTGAGCCTGCCCGCGCCCGTCGAGGAGCCAGCTCTGCCCATCGGCCATGCTCCTGCCCAGACCTATGGCCCGCCCCAGTTTTAAATAGAGTTCCACAACAGCAACACCAGCACCACAGCATCAATGGAGGCGTCCACAATCACCAACAGGCCATTAAAGACCTCCAAACCTACGATTTCTACATCTATCGACCTATCGACCTATCGACCTAATTCCTCTATCCACCAAACTCTTCTAACCGACGCCATAAGTTATTTTAATTTTTTTTATAATAGATGTATTTTTTTGTTTGGTTAATAAAAAAACAATTTAATTGAACATAAGCCGACTGTTAATCAACTGCTTCGTTCGTTTCAATAACAGAGCCAACAAATGTTAAAACAATTTTAACATTTTGCGAAAATTGGAATTTTATAGCGAACCTGAATAATTGCAGTAGGCGCAAACTCCTAAAAGAAATCTATGTTTTTTTACTAGTTACCTTTTGTACTCGATTCGATTTTTTTGAGAATGTACCATAAAGGAATATTTATAGCTCAAGCAAATGTCAGACTATTGCACTGAAAGCTTAGATCTGATCAAGTTAAAAAAAGTAAACCGGACTAGCACTATATATAGTTATACCAAAGTAAAATTGAAACTGTTTAACCGATCTGCGACTATTGTCAATCGACCATTTAGGACACTTTTAACGAGATCTCAAGCAAATCGATCGATAATCGATCGACCGGATGACGCCGCTCTCAATTACGATCACTTTTCACTTCACCACGCATTACAACAAAAAGAAAAACAAAGCTTATATCACTGGCGCCCACTATAAACTTGACCTTCGCTTTGCAGCTGCGCCTGCGCAAATGCATACGTAATTACTGTAACGCATTTGCATAAATAACGCGTTAAACTTCACATTTTCTTTCGATGTTTTTCTTCAACAATCGGTTAAACACGCGTTAAGAAAAAATACAAAAAAAAAACAAACAAACAAAGCAAATTGATCAAACATTAATTGGACTGTGCTGTTGTCTTTGTTGTTGGTGTTGCTGTTGTTGAGCCTCGGCTATTATTACGATATTTATACATATTCGCCTTTTTTTATTGTTTCATAACAATTTTGCTGTTGCGTACGCAAACGGCTTCAAATTTGTTATGTTTTTAATTAGTTTAAACATAATTGTAAGCTGTTGTTGATGGTTTTGTTGTAAGGTTTGTTGTTTTTGTTTTATTTTTTAGGTTTTTGAAAATTATTCGGCAGCTTTGACAAGCGCCTCAGCAACTTCCACGGCAATGGCAGCTTCTGCCTTGGCCTGCAAGACAATGCGTAATTTGAGATATTTGTTTATTTAAATGCATCATCGGTGCGTGCTCACCTTGTCGTTTCCGGCGGAGCTCAGTGCCGACTGATATTTGGATAGCAGCTGCCTGGCCTCGCTGACGTCAATGTCCTCGACATTGTGTGCCTCCTCGGCGAGCACCTGCACGGAGGAGTCCTCGTTGACCGTCACCGAGCCGCTGGAGACAAAGTACTTTGTGAGTTTGCCATCGTTGTCGATGACCTGAACCACACCGGGCTTCAGCACAGCTGTAGAATGGGCGGAATTGATTCGATTAACGCTTGTGATATAACAAATAGCTGACGAATTCACTCACCCAGCGTGGGCACATGCTTGGCCAGAATACCGAAAGAGCCGCTGAAGGAGGGCACATCGATTTGGCGCACCACGGTGGCATCGAAGAAGGTCTTGTTGGCAGCGGCGAAGGTCAGCTTCATGTCGTCCGAGTAGGAACGTTTCTGGGCCAGGCGAGAGCCGCGCGCGGCCAACAGGCGAGCATTCTTCACGAACGACATCTTATTCTGCAACAAGGAGAACAAAGGCCGTCAAGTGGTAAGTGTTTATGATACCTGGATCGGTAACAACAGTTATTTGCTATTAACTTTCAAGATACTCAAATTATGTAACTTTGTAGGTTAGGCTGCAGACAATCCATTTCAAACACTGAACTTCACAATAACTGTAAGGCAGGCACATAATTCAGCCGCCGCTGCTGTTTTTCCATTGGAAAACACCTTTGGAAACACCTTTGTATTACCTTTAATCAAATTGCAGTATGGCGAAAATAAAGAATACTATGGAATTTGTCGTTCAGCTCGTAACTAGTGCCGCTGTTTAGAGATGGAAAACAATCGACAATGGTCTTATTGGTATCGATTACATTTGTTCTCCAATCTCGTTCAATAGTATCGCAACAATTTATCGAGTGGCATTCGTTGATGCTAGTACAGCGCGCAAGAGTTGTCAAACGATATTCAAACACAATTATGATCAAGCGAACGATATTTCGTAAAAAAATTAATAATTATTAAATTAATTAAATTATGTAAAAATTGACAAAATTAAAAAGAGTTTCTAAAAGTCAGCTAGCCACAGTTTGAAATTTTTCTTGCTGCTGTCTGCGCGATAGATTTACGTCTATCGAAGTATCGGGTATGGGGGCAATGGGTACAGCTAGATACAAACGATATCCCGACTTTTTTTTGTCGCCTTCGTGCAAAATCTGTCTGTTTGCAAACTTGTTTACTTGTTCGTCTTCGTGTATAAATTAACAAATAAAAATATAGCGATTGAAAATCATTAAAGAAAATAGAGCTGTAACAGCCAGTAGGAAAACAAAATGTACTTCCACTCAGTAATTGGTGTATTTCTAATATCTATAACACCGGCAATCGCCGCCCGAACGCAGACCGACACCGCTTACCTGGCGGTGGGCACATCAATTGACATAAGTGCCAATCTCTATGGCAACAATGTGCTGCGCTCGTTCTGCTACCCCGGTAAGAAGCGCTCTGTGCTCAGCCTGTTTGAGACGGTGGAGCTGGTGTTATCCATTGCCAATGATGACTACTCGGAATACGGCGGGCAAACGCCCGAGGAAGTGCTCAAGCACCACGACGAGAAGCGTTCGCTGTTTAGCTTCACGCTGTTCTCACAGAAGCGCCAAAATATCCAATTGTCGCCTTTTGATCAGGAATGCATTGGAATTTCATCGAGGCAGCCGTACAACGTCACCCTACGGCACGAACAATTAGATTTCGTGCGCCTAGTGCAGTTCTCCCTCGGCTTGATGCTGTTCTGGTACGCTGGTCGGTTGGCCAAGAACAGTGTGTTCTACTATTTGGCCGGCATGGTGTTGGGCATTTGCGCCTCGATACTGATTATCATTGCCATCACAGCGAAACTTTTTCCACGGCGTCCCATGATGTACGGCGTACTAATAGGGGGTTGGACCATCGGCCTTTACATACTCAAGCAGCTAACGGAGAACATACGCGTAGTACTGGTGACCTATCGCGAGTACGTGCTCTGGTATTTGGCGATTACTGGACTAATATCGTTTCTGGTGTGCTATCGGATCGGACCGCCGAAGAATCCGCGCTCACAAAACATTATCATGTGGGTGTTGCAGGCAGTTGGCGCCGTCATCGTTTATTTCAGCAGCTGGCACACCAGTGCCTGCGTAATCCTGGTCTCGATCACATTTGTGGCACACTATTGTCCAGAATGGGTACTGCAGTACGCACGCAGCGTTTACAGACGCCGCTTTCCGCCCAAGCGACAGCTACTGACACAGGAGGAATACTATGAACAGGCTGTCCGTCAGACGGCACGCTCACTGGCCGAACTACGTGATTATGTGAACAGTCCGAGCTGCCGCCAGTGGAGTGTCATTAGCTCCCTGCGCGATCCAATGCGCTTTGCAACTTTTGCCAATGGTGCACCGCATTTGTATGATGAGGAAATCGAGGATTACTCGCGGACCATTGAGGACTCGTTGGAAGGGACTGACCAGGAAGAGGTTGGCGACTATCTACAGTCGAACATGTACTACAGACCCACTGGCAGGCGCAGCAATCAATATCTTCCAGCACCGATTCTACCCTCGTACCGAACACATCCCTTGCCACACAATAGACAGCTAAACAACAACCATCAAGCTAACGAGGGCAATGATGAAGATGACAATGAAGACGATGAATACATGGAGCAGCAGTAAGGTGGTCGTCATCAATACACAAGACTCACTAGTTTATACAGTTTTACCAGTTTAGTTACCTAGTCGAAGCCAAAAGATTTTTCCCTTTAAATCGCATTTAAATTAGTTTCTGTTCGTTTTTTTTGTTTATTAAACAATGGTTAGTGTTTGATGTGTATATATTTATGTAATTAATTTATAATCTATAATATCTAGACAACTTTAAAGATACGTATACATATTAATTTGGAACTTAAGTAGAATCTTGCCTGTCAACTTTCAACGACACTTATTTCGCTCAATAAATTACTTGCATCAGATCAGGCAGCGAAACTACGATTGACGGTTGGGAACTGCAACAGGAGTAAAAGAACGCGGCCATTTATACACAAGACTCACTAGATTATAAAATTAAGCAAACTGTTTTTAAATCCCCTTATTGTTCATTTGTAAAAATTCTTGCATACATATTTTATCAAAAAATAATCTATCAAATAAATAATAAGTGAATAATGAGCTCCTTCAAATCCTTTCGTTACTGGAGTAGATGGTTTATTTGTGTATGTATCTAAAGTCTGGAGCAAATTGATTTCCGTCTCGCTCGTTTTTGTGTGGCCATCGCTCATATATAGTATATGCTGCCTCTTTCCGTTTGAAGCATATTATTTATGTACATGTGCGCAGGCAAAACAAATTGTGCGCTGGCGATTCGATTGGAGGTTCGAACCCTCACCCCTATATTCGGTTCGTTATCTTCGTTCTCCACAGCAACGAACGCAATTTTTGGTTCGAACCTTGGTTCGTCACAATTTATATTATTTGTAAAAAAAAAAAACATTTCAAATTTAATTTTTTTAAACAAAAAAATTCTCATTATGTCTGCCTCTAAGCTACGGCAATATTAATCTTTAGCAACAGATTATTCCACAATTAAATCAACCATTTTAAAAAAAGTATATGGTTCAAATATGGTTTGGGTTCAGACTCGGCACAACAGGTTTGGTCCATGAATATAGTTATAATTTTGAAATATCGGGATTTCGGGTTCAAACTAGTTTTACAGCTTTGGTTCTCCAAAAAAATAAAATATTTTGGCGCTTTTGTTTTGATACTGTCGTTGTTTTTGTTTGTCGAACATGAGTCGTCGAACTTCAAGAACTGTATTCTGTACTTGTTTATTGTTAAACACAAAATGAGAAAAATATAGACAGCATCTAATTAAGTTGAGTGCTCGAAACGAAGTGTGTTCAAAATAATAGTCAAGTGAGTGTATTTATCTCTATATTTTCATTAACTTGGTTCACATTACATTTTTAGACACATACGAAAGAGACAGATCGTACAACACTTCAAGAATAGCTTTTAAGATTCGACAACTAAATTACAAATTATTGATGCCAAGTAAAAAACAAACACAGAGGTGTTTGATGGAAACCGAGCTAGTTGTTTTTTGGGTACCACTCGAGGCAACCCCATCACCCGGAAGCAAACGTCTGTAAAACACGTACAGGAACGTGCCAACGTAGTACATAAAAGTAGCAACTAAAATGCATTGCTGATGGTTTTGGCGAGTGGTATCTGGCGAATTCGCAGCTCCAAGCGACCACTGGACTTGTCGCGAGTCGAGCAGCTCCGCTCAGACCAACGGATGGCATCAATGCTGTCATCTTCAACGCTTGCACTGGTTGGCAAGGGCTATGCAACTGATGAGCCGTAAGAAGTCATCGATGTTGATCCACTTTGATGCGCTTTGAAGCGCTGCTGACCACTTGCTCCGGCTCAATTTCGCTGGGTCGCTTTTCGCCGGCCACGCGGACATTAACACGCTCCCTTAGCTGCCCCGTTTCGACGGGCGTTGCATTGGCGCATTTCTGTGTCGGCTCGGCCACAACGCGCTGTCGCTCACGTCGTTCGCGACGCGGATACGGCACAATGAATCCCTTGTAGATTTGCATTAGCCGCTCCATAGACAAGCTCTCGGCATTCGGCACGTACAATTCGCGCTGCAGAGTGCAACAGGTAAATTAAAACGGCAGCGGCAACAGCAAAGACGTTTCTATACCTTTTTCAGCTGCTCCAAAATTTCAGCGCGCGTCAGCTCCACAGTCGGCATGTGCTCCATGAAGTTCTTCAGAATTGTGTTCCGCTGAATGCACGAACAAAAACATATAAAGTTAACAGGTTAGCACCCGGTTTCCAGCCGAACAGCTGATTTGGTTCGCAGGGTTGCCACATGCCGCGAAATATTTGAATGAGCTTAACTAACAGACAATTTTAAAGTAGTCTGAAATATTAATAAATAAAAAGTTATTCTACTATGTTGAGAAATATATAATGAAAATTTGCAATTTTTGAGTGTGCATTATTGTCAAGCCCAAAAAATGGGCATAGTTCGATTCGTAAAATTCTTTTCCACTGTTAATACACCAAAGTTTTCGTTTTAACCGCATTTAAGTTTAGAAAGAAAATATTTTATTTATTTTTTATAATAAAATATATTTTCTTTTTATTTATTTACAAGAAAATAAAAGAAAAATATCTTTTAACAAACTCTCATTAATGATAGTTTTGACTTTTTGTAAATGTTATCTGCAAAAGGAGTTTCCAAAAGGCTCCAATGGCGCCTTCAGCTTCATATCTCATGAACCGGATGAACTATCAAATGTCTTAGTATGTCAATTTTTTATATAAAGCAATACCTATCGTAGTAGCTTTTCAATTTTTCCGTTGTATATTGCTAGTAGCTGCGTCAAGTAATACATACTTTTGAGCGCGGCGATCAAACACACAAGTAAATTTGCAGCATACTTTTGGGCTGGCGTAGTTAATTGCTAAGAAAAACGACAAACATTTTAAATTGGCCAGATGAGTGGAAACATAAATAAAATATATGCGATCTTTAATAACAAGAAAAACCACTAGACAACAACAATTTGGGTGCCCAATCAAGCGATCGAAATGTCTGATTGGGACACGTCCATCTCGTCAACTTAATGAATTATTTTAGATACGCACGGCATGTCTGATATGCGATTAGTGCAACCAATGAACCACATTTTCGAGTGCTCCCATCTCGGATGTATGCAATTATGTATTTCGGATTGCTCAGTGCTCGTATGCAGGGAACGTAGTAGCTTCGTCGTGTCGCCTCCCGTCTCGCCGCGCAGCGTTGACATTGACGCTGACAGCGAAGTTGACGTCGCCGCGCGTCGGCGGCTTCCAATTTCCTTTTGCCATAATTTTTGGCATTTTATGTGCCAGCAGATAATAATAATATGCCTGACTTTTGGGCATTCGGGCTTGGCTTGTTTCCCGCGCTGTTGTTGTTGTTCTTGTTGTTGTTGCTACTCTTCGGATGGGCAGGCGTTCAAGTGTTTAGTGCTAAACGTTTCCTTCTCACAGCAATAGCAATGCGCATTAGGAACTCCCGTTGCTCTTGTCGCATTATCCTTTTGCCGAAGATACGCATATATGCGTAGGTATGCATTTGTGCTCGTCCATCCACTTTGTCGCTTCACTTGGGTGCAATGTCTATACCAAACTTACTCAAATATCATTTGGTGATCTCACATGCTGCTCACAGAAACGAAAGGGTCGTCGTCGGTAGGGGGTCACACAATTGCCTAACTGTTGCTTTAGGCGCTGATTGAAAATTTTCCGTAAGTGCGTCAAGTATGCCCATTTCTGTGTGTAAGATAGTAGTTCAGCCCCTTAAGAGCGGCCACAACACACACACTCACACACACACACACATGCATTCTTCAATACTCCATTGATTATGTTAATACGAAAATGCCGTCGGAGCCGTCGCTCCCCTTGATTTACCTTATCACTCGGCTCGTCTCTTGTTATTTTAGTCTTAGAGTCTGTTTGTTCTTTTCTAACCAACAGAAAGAACTCAAACCGAAACCGAAACCGAAACTGAAATCGAACCGAAACCGAAGCGAAAATCTGTTTCATAATCTTTTACGTTGACAATTTTCCACATTCCTCCACCCTTCCTCCCCCTCTCTTTCCCTGTGTGCCCTGTGTGTTGTTATTATACACATGTATTTGTTTTTGTTGTTTTTACCTTTGTGGGTTTTCTTGTTCACACGTTCCCCATGGAAAATTTTGTAATTATATATGTATATATGTATGTATTTATCAGTTTTCGGTCGTTTACATATAAATTTGTGCATTTTAGCTTAGAAGCAAAGAGAAAACTATTATTGTTAATGTTAAGCTAACAAAATATAAACGATCTTGTTTATATGACTTTGAACATATGTTTCTCTCTACCAAATTTACAGTGTATCAATTCGAATACAACGGTTGTTTCGTATACTCGGAGAAAAGGTCAAGAATTTTGTACTTAAATCAAATAAGCAATATCAAAATCCGGCCAAGGTGGTTTTTTATACTTATACTTATACTAAGTGCAAAAATGCTAATATTGTAATTTTTGTACTTATTTCGGGAATTCCAGTTTTTATACTTAACTTAAAGTTTACGAAAAAGGGAAGTTGTATATGTATGAAATGTATGTGAATTTATTTATTACAATTTCTGTAATTATCAGTACTGCGATTAATTGTTATTTAATTAAACTATCATACTTGAAAATATTTTACAACCTCAGTGCGACATAGTATATATTTTAACATACTATTATCTATTTTTTATTATAAAATTAAAATAAATAAATTCAAATATGAGCAACAAAAAGTCGGATTGGTTTTTGTTACCTAGTATATTGAATAATGAAAAGAACCAAGCAAATACTAGACCACGATTAATGAAAGTTACCACAATTAATTGCCAAAAATAAAGTACATAAATTAAATGTGATTGATATTTTTAATACAATTCTCTACTCCTATTCAAAAAAAAATCTAAGTATGAGTATTAAGCGAAGTTCAAAACAGGTAGGAGGTAAAAAAAGGCGATACGAGAATATTTTATATAAATTATATTATGAATCTTATGTTCTCTTAGATTAAACAATAAATAATTCCCCATTTTATGTTGCTTAATATGTTGAGTATAGAATATTTAAATTGTAAATATTGAATGTGTTTAAAGAAATCATCGCCCATCGTCCGTAGTTCATAGAATTGGGTCTTGTCACTTTTGAAATACATTCAATTATCTTTTGATAAGTTATGACCCCACGTTGGTAGCTCCGCACGCACGCACACACACACACACACACACACATACACACAGAACTGGGACCAAATGATCTGTGACTGGGTTAATTTCAAGTGTTTTTGTCACAGCGAGAACTGTAAGTGGACACTTGGTCGGGCACTTTTAGCTGTCATTTGTTCGTAATAAATATCGGAAAAGTGAAAAAATTTAAAAAAAAAAAAAAATAACGTAGGATCGTTCCGCTCATGATATTGAACATGTGTGCCGTGCTGAAATAAAGCAATTATATTGTAACAAGTAAGCGAGGTAACGGCGATAGTGCTCGACTAGCAGTTACCCTGTATTCAGACTAACTACAACTGTATATACTATTTTCTTAACCTGTGTATTCCACAAGCGAACTGAATCTGGTGTCGCTCCACATGGATATGCATATTATATAATATCTGTTTAAGAGAAATCGAAATAGATAAATACAAAAAAAAAAGTTTCTTCAATAGTACAAGCTACATTTTATTTATTTATCTTTAATTTTATTAATGGGAGTGACCCGTTCATACAGTTGGCCTGTTGCCTCGACACACCAATATACCCGCCTTTACCCACTTTCAATAAGTACTTGGTTATAAAAATAAGAGAGGGAGAAGGAGAGAGAGAGAGAGTATTGCGTGTAGGCGTGCCTGCCCATTGGGTAGCCAAAAGTAACAAAAAACAAAAAAAATTAAGAAATAAGAACATGAAAATTACAAAATTATTGTCAACACATGGAAGATGTCGCCGCGTTGGCATTTTCCATGGTCCAGGAATCTGGTATGCAGGAGCATGCACAAGTGTGAGTGTGCAACAAAATATGAACATGCCTCCACCGAGAGTCTTAGTCGCTGCTGTTGCACAGTTGCACAGTTGCACAGTGCGAGAGTTCAATAACACTTTCGAAACAATTTGCATGGCTGCGACTCTCAACTTGGCGGGGCAGCCTTTTGTGTGGCTGCAATCAATGTGAAGACGCTAGGCCCAGCGCAGGGGCAACTTCCTTCCTTCCGCAGGAGCTGGCTCGACCAAGACCATGACCACTTCCTCCATAAAACAAGCGGCGAACAAAGCGCGAGACGCGCTCGAAAACTGCTTTCGTGCGCCGATGAGATCGTCTGCCCGGCTTTGCCCAAAAGGAAGCGCCTCATCATTATCATCATCATCATCGTGATCGACAACAACATCAACATCATTAACATCTTCAGCACAGTCAGCTCTGCTTCGCTCTTCTCTCGACTTTGTTCCTCTTGGACTCACATAAAACATGTTAATGTTGCAAGCTGCAACTTTTGCAACTCCGCCGTCGCCAGAGTCCTCGTCTTCCTTTCGCTGTGCTCCGCCTTGTTTTATACCCTTACCAAAGCTGCTTAGGCAAGTTTCCTATTACGCTTTTCATCCACTCAAGCTCTAATTTTTATTATTAACCCTTTTTATTTATTTTTTTTTAAATATAGAATATAATTAAAGCTGTAATTTTTACCATCAAGGCTTTCGCGAACCTTGAACCAATCTAGTTGGCAAAAAAAATCATACGAACCTGAACCCGAACCGAATTTATTATTTTTTTAATTAGTTATCGAATTTTAGGATAAAAACATAAATGAGTATTTGATAGCAGATATTTTATGGAATAGAAGAACAAATAAAAATGCTTTGTTTTTTCGAAAATCGAATATTTTCCTTTTCAAATTAAATGCCACGAACCAAGGTTCAAACGAATTCCAGGCCTAATTGATGCGAACCGAACCTAAAGGGCAGACCTTCGTTCGAACCGGGCCATGGCCTTAAAGTTAAAATACCAAACCTAAAATATTTAAAATTTTAGAAAAAAAAAACATGAATGATTATTTGCTAGCAGATATTTTTTAAAATATTTGAAATAGCCTAAAAACTTTGAATTCAAATTGTTGCAATAAAAAAAAATGTGCAAAAAAAATGCATACTTATTAGCATACACAAGATGGTTAATAAAATGCAATTTGGTCAACGACAGCAGCCGCGCTAAGAGATTAATCTAAATTGTACTCAGCCGGTTGAGTTTTTGTTCAAGCTTTCAAGTACTAAACATTTTCAAACTAACTTAATGGAATATTTTCGAAAATTGAAAATTGAATTCATGGAATTTTTTGGGTGCGGCCAAGTTTACGACATGGTTGGCTTGATTACGACTTTGATAGCGTAAACGTGGCATAGAGCAAAGAGCATCCAAGCGTCGGCAAGTTGAGGGGTAGATAAGTTTGCGAGCTTGTTTTGGTTTTCACAGCGAACCAGACCGCAGCTTGCAGCTTCGATAGTGTCGGCGTCTGTTCTGTGTGTGCGTGTGTGTGTGTGCGTGTGTGCTTACAACATAATTTTAATTTATAGCAGCGGCAAGTACAGTTGAGGCTGAGTCAAGCAACAGGCAGCAGGCAGCAGGCAACAGGCGTCTGTTTCGACTTCGCTTTGGACTTCAGTCTTCGGTCTGCCCCTGCCCCTGCCGGTTGCCAGTTGCCGGTTGCCGGTTGCTGGGATGACTCAGGCGAGTTTCGCTATGCACGAGAAGAAATCACTTTAAGGCGATCTCGTATAGAAGGAGAACCAAAACAAAAGCACAAAAATACCCAGCCCGGTGGCATTGCCCCCTTATCCCTGCTGCCATTCACTCGTCCCAGACAGTGAAAAAAAACGAAGAAAAAGAAAAATACAACTAAAAAACAAACAAAACAAAAAGACGCCGCGTCTGCGTTGCTGTTGCCTTCAAAAGCGGTTCCCATGTTGCTGTTGTTGGCCGCTCTATTGACTGTTCTATGGACTTACAAGGCAGAAACAGGCACAGAGCTTGCAGTTGGCTCGCTCCCAGGTGAACAAAGTGGATCAACAGCTGTCGCAAGAGGAACAAGTTTCTGAATGCTGCAAGATCCTTTGGCCCGGCTGCGTAATAATCAGCTTATTGGGCTTATTAGCCTCGTGCATCTTGGTTGCATCCACACAATTATGACTTGCGTGTCCTCTGGCCATGCCCCATGGGGCGATCTGCCCGCCTGTCGCCCTGTCTTTCGCTCACTTCAAAAGCCAGCGCCCAACTAGAGTTCTCAATCCAATCACAATTAGTGGGAAAACCGTTATGGCTTGTGGCGGGGCAAGGGGTTGCACAAAGTATCTTAAGTGGAGCCAAGTGAGGATCAAGCGTCAGCACGCGATCAGAAGCTGATTATCGGCCTGATCCAGCTGCTGATCCGACTCATTTCGTTGGCCCAATATCAATAATATATATATATATATATATATCACCTATCTGCCATATTCCCACTTTATCCTTTTTAGAATTCATAATCAAATATATATTAATAAAAGTTATCCTTTTTTTAATAAATATTTTTAATAGCGAACAAAAACACGCAACTTTTTTTTCATTATAATGATATTAAACATTAAATTTTTGTTGCACCAGGTTGTTGGCTTAATGTTTTTTTTTAAATAAAAATTTAAAACGTTGTCATCGGTTCGGTTCACGCTTTGAACCATTGTCCGGCCTAAAAGTTCGTTTCGTGAACCTCATTTTCAACATAAATGAACCCAGATTTTGGTTCGAACCTCGGTTAGTCAAAATACTTTACATTTAAAAGGTAAATATATTTATTAATTATATGCAAATATTTAGTGCTCTTCTTACTTTTTTATACCCTGAACATATGAGTAAAACAGGGTATAATGGTTTTGTGCAAATGTATGTAACAGATAGAAGGAGGCAACCCCTACCCCATTAAGTATAACTATTCTTGATCAGTATCAATAGCTGAGTCGATCTGTCCGTCCATTTGTCTGTCCGTCCGTCTGAATCTGTCGATTTCGGAGAATAAACAAGCTAGAAAGCTGAACTTAGACTTTTTAAGTTCGTGTAATCGTACGCAGATCAAGTTTGTTTCAGATTATCGAAAACTCGTCTCGTTTTCTCATTATCGATAATTATCGATTTTTCGACCCGGTTTTTCGAGCATATCTCAGAAACTATACGAGCTAGAGCCACCAAACTGAAGCTAGATATAGATTATTGTCGATTTGCGACGCACTCAGAGGGTGTCTTCAAAAGTCTTAACACTTTATCTCGCCGTGGGCATATGCGAGTATATATTCATAAACGAGACTAATTAGATAAAACAGCTGGCGGAAAATGGAAATGATGGCAAACTTCACGGCGAATAACGAAGCGTAGAATTCCCTTCGTTTTATATTTTGACGAGTGCCAACACCTAAGCGTAATCTCTGAGTTTGTTGAGCTGCTAATCCATTGCCCTCTTTCGCAGCTGTTGCCAATGAGAATAAACGCCTAAATAACTGTTTGTTCCCTAGAGAGGGAGAGAAAGAGAGAGGGAGAGCACGAGCCAAAGATGTGCTTAGCTCAGCATAACAACATAAGTCCATCAGACATCCTGCGGCGTGTGGAAGCCGAGCAGAAGGTGAAAAAGGAACCACTTCAATGGGCGCAGCCATCAATCAAGCCACAAAGCCGCAATAACAACAAGCGCTGCAGGCAAACTGATCAATCAGGCAACACACAGGCAACAAGCTACTTTTGCATGCGACAAGCGATCGATATAAGCAGGCACACAACTAACACAGATACACGCAGCGAAAAAAGTGATTGCTCTCGAAATTCCTACATACAAAATACACAGTAAATTTATAAAATAAATAAATAAAAAAAATGCAGAAATAAAAAATTAAAAAGATATAAATCAAAAATCAGCTTGTGTGTTTCTCAGGGCCTTTTTCGCAGAGTGTAACAGATCTCGCAATGTTTACACTAGCAAGGACAACCACAAACGCAGCCGTTACCTGGCCAGACTCAATGCTCAAGTTGTCAGCGGCAAGAGGAAAGCGCTTAAAGGTGTTGCCCAAAACGATGACAACCAACTGCGGTCAGAGCCGGCGTGCCGAGAATGGCATGTAATTAGCCCAGGTCCCAAGACAATGAGACTGGCCCTAAGCTGCTCGCCTAGACCCGACCAATGTGCGACAATATAAGTAAGTAGTTACACACAAATTACATGTGGCACAAATCTGGGTGGTAGCAGCTGCACCGGCGGGCAACAGAATGTTGCAATAGTCCCTCATTAACGCAGATCTACGAACCCAACGCTGACCTAACGAACTCGTCCCCTTTTTGACAAAAAAAAAACAAAAAAAAACAAAAAATAAATAAAGAAGAAATAGCACCAAAACTTAAATTAATCTTGGTTTTGTTGTCGTTGCTGTTGTTGTTGTTGCTGCTGCTTTTCTTGGCTGAAGTTCAACAATGGTTCAGACTTTCTTTTTGGGGCCGCGCGTCGCGTTGGTATATTGTTTTCACTTTATTGCCTTTTGGCTGCGTTGGGCCATCTTTTTATGTTTATGGCATTTATACTTAGAACATATCATATTTGTATCTACATCTGTGTGTGTGTATTTTGTGGTATCTGCGACTGGCAATGACAATGGGCCAAAAAACATTAACAAGCTCAACAACAGCAAACATCACAACAGCAACAACAACAACACAAACACCTTATCGAGCCTATCCAAATGCCTTGAGATAGTTGCTCAGTTTTGCTGTTACTCTGCTGATAATGATGATTAAATTTACCTGAGAGCAGCGACAAGCGCACAAATTTCTCGTGTGCGTCGCCCACAAAATGTCATTGAACCGCCGTCGAGCAATTCCACTAAAAACTAACCGAAAATTATTGAAAGCCATCAACGAGTGCGTAAATGTCTTTTACCACAAGAAGCGCGCGCCTCGTTAAATGCTTTTTTGGCTTTTCTTTCTGCGCTCTCACTCCCGCACACGCGATCGTTCTATATCGTTCTATATGTGTTGCTCGCTCAGTTATTTCGATTTTCTTGACACAAATGAACTGATTGCCATTTGAGGTTTTCGAGGCAGCGCCAACAACAAGAGCAACAACAATAACTAAATGAAGGCGAATGCCAAAAATAAAAGAAACACAATGGTTTTTAAATATATGTCAATCAGCCAGAAGCTGTGCTATATGCCCTACACCTACACGTGCACACTACACGGCAGGCGTAGGGCATCAAAGTTTCAAATTGCTCGCTTTGGATATATAAACCTTAACTTATTTGTTGAGATAACTTTCTCATAATTGTGGTGCCTGTATTGGAAATGCTATTGTTAACATTTCAATAATCTCTCTTATATCTCTAAAGATTAGCTGAAAATATTGAATATTTTTTATTAAGACTTTGCCAATTACTTATTACTATACATTGGTTTTTAAGGTATATAGGTGTATTAATTCCTGATTTTATTCTGAAAATATATAAGCCAAGTCAACATTTATTTTGGTAATGTAACACTTGTTTTCTAACTAAGCTATTCAAGTTGAGCTACTGCCTAAAGGAAAATACATATGTTGCATATACATTCTCATACTTATAAAGACATAATGGACATGTTAATTTCGCATTTCACTTTTGTTAAAACTCAATTAAGCGCCAACGTAACTCTTGCCACAACCTCCCAAATGGACGGGTTCTCCTCGAGCCCGGACTCGGGTCTCTAGCTATATAGAGCTTGTACAGCCCATAAGTAATTAGGTAGTGCAGAGTTTCGCTATCGTACTTAGACTTCACGGATGCCGCCCATTTCATTTAACATTTTTTTTTATCATTTTTCAGTTTTTATTTTTTAATTTTTTTTTGTTTTTCCTTAGTTTTGCCAATATAGAGACGATAGTCTTGCACTTGGGGCTTTTTCTATGATAAATTACTTAACGAGCAGAGCTTTGCAGGGGTGCACAACGTGCGTCCGGCCAGCATAGAGGTATATATATATATATTATATACGGTATATTTAAGTCTTTGGCCTGTGGGCGTGTGGTGGTATCTGTGTGTGTGTGCGTGTGTGTGTGTGCGTGTGTCAGTCAACTTGGCCCAACTATTTCTGTTAGTTGTCTCGGTTGTCGCGACAAATGTTTCTTTGCTTTTGGCTTGTCAATCTTTTTGGTGTCAGGCGCGCATTTTCCAATGGAAAATTTGACTAATTTTCTGCCCTGGGGGTCGAAGACCTCTTGACGACCGCCTGAATACAAATATGAATACTAGATGAGTGTTTGTCACATATGCGCAAAATAAAAACCATCATATTAAGTAAGGTATATGCCGCGTGTTTGACTATCGAGATACCCTGTACGCAGCAAAAAATCGCTGCAAATATTTCAGAGTTTTAATTGTTTTTAAAAACAAAAACTTTTCAACTACTCCGCATTCTTTCCCGATCGTTATTATGTCTAAAAAATGAATGTAATTATAATGCCCTTTCTATGAAGTCCCATATATACAGCGTATAAATATGAAAAACACTTAAAACAATCAACTGGTCTGCAATGTTAATAACTGTGACCGCATAATTAGCCAAAAAATGTGTCTGGACCCTGGCAATGTTACATTTTCGCCAATTAAGCGGCAATCAACATGCCCATATTTTAGCTGGGAGTGGGCCGTGGATCGAGGGGCGAGGGACGAGGGCCGAGGGGCGAGGGGCCAGGGTAGGGTAGAGCTGGTTGGATGGCTTGTTAGGGCTCGTCATTTAGAATATTTTCTCGTGTGCGCGTGTTAAAATTAAAAACTCGTAAAATAGAAACAAACGTAAATTGCAGTAAAACAAGCATTTAATGGCTCATAAAAAAACAGGCAACTACACACCCTACAAAGTGACACACACACACACACACACACACACACACACACACACTTATAATGAGAGATTTGCGTGCAATTAGGGGCAGCTTTGCAATCCGTAATAAGCTATGGACTACAAACTACCCTGCTTTCAGGCGGTCACATGCCAGCAGCCCAAAAGTGTGCTAAACATTTCTTTCATACGCATTTGCAAATATGCGGGTGGTTCCTAAACATTTTCATATTGTCCCTACCTAATAACGGCAACTTAAATTAGTTATATGTGAGGTAAAAAAAAAACGATTGTGGCTTGAAGCTATTTAGCCGAACCATATTGCGTCTATCAAAAATCGACTGGAGTAATTATAATCGCAAACTCTTAAGTTTGATTATCGCATCCAAGTTAAAGTGGCATTTACATATTTTCTTGAACCACATTCAGTTTATATATTTATATTTTTATATATATTTATATTTATATATTTATATGTTCATTAATCCTTTAGATATTAAAAATATAATTTTAACAACTTTTAACCCATTTTGAAATGCTAAACTTAGGTACAAACTTCAGTGTCCCCACACTGAGAAAATCCGAAGTATTCTGAACCTGATTTTAAGTTCGTGTATACCCTACGTAGATTTACTTATTTCTTAAACCACATTTAGTTTAATATCAAAGTTGGTGGCTCTAACTCTTATAATTTCTCAGATATGCTCAAAAAAGAATTTCAAATATACTTAACCTGCGCAGTCTCAGAAATCGACGCGTTCGTACAGACAGACAGACGGACATGGCTAGATCGACTCGGCTTTTGATGCTGACCAAGAATATATATACTTTGTACTGTCGGAGATGCCTACTTCTGCCTGTTACATACATTTGCACAAAATCATTATGCCCTGATTTACCCCTTTTCAATGGGTTCAGGGTATACGAAATTACTGCTTAAATTAACCCGAAGAATGCAGAAGTTCTCGATTTACAGCAAGCAAGGCCGTTGCAGGCGGGTGTAACCGAGAGCCCAATACTCGTATCTGAAAAAATTCTATATTGCTAGCTTTTAAACTGAGGAAGATCTATAGATTAAATCGATTTGGCGTAGCCAATAATCTGAACACTCTGCTCAAGTTTCAAATGTTGGACATGCAAACCACAAACCAAATATACCCTTTTCAGTTCGTGAACGAGTATAAAAAGTAATTGAATGACCTACATAATTAAATAAAGCTTTTGTAGTTATTCTACTTCATTAAAAATGTATACACATAGATAGATCCTTAATGTATTTGAAGTGCTTGGACACCGCCGAGGGGTAGATATCTTAAATGTCATAGTAATGAAATTGTAATGAGTGGCGACTTCTGATGATATTGGTCCATTCAAAGATCGATCGATTGCTAAGCCAACAGACCAGGTTGCAAGGGCAACATGCAACATGCAGCGCCGCGCTATGCGGGTTGTTAACGGACAGAGAAGGGGATGGAAACTGTGGGCGAGGGATTATCCTAAACAGATATTTTCCTATATGCTATTTTCTTTACTTTCTTTTACTTCTTTGTTTGATATAGGGGCAAATCCTGCCTGATCCATGTGATGGGTGCCCCTTTCCCAAAGTATTTCTGTATGCCAGGAACATATTTGTGTACGTGTGCGTGTGTGTGTGTGTGTGTGTGTGTGTGTATGCCAGTTATTGGCAATTTTTGCCATTTGCTTGACTTTCTTTTCCAGTCTGCCGCGCTGCCTGCATGTTTGCGGTTGTTGTTATTGCCTTTCTGCCTGTTTTTCCTCTTTACTTTCGGGTTAAACATTTCGTGACCTGCATTTTGTTTAAAATAAATTGGTCTCAAAGCCAGGCCAGACATATGGCATGCATGTGGCGCACGTACAAACCACTTCACTCCTTTCAATTATGTGCGAACGCAGAAATACCAATACACAGCCAACACACACACACACACACACACACACAGTCACACTCACACAGGCCACTGTCATATGCCATGACACTGCTTAAGACCCCAACTCGGAATCACACGCCCTCTTCTCCTTCTCCTGCAGCGACTTTGCGCTTGTTTTTAATTACAGCTGCAATTTTGCGCGAATCCGAAAACAAAAACAAGCGTGGAGGCTCTAGTCGGGCGCGCCCGACTAGGGGATACCCTGAACACTGTCTTCTCAAATCACAAATACATACACACACACATGCAAACGCAGATATGGTCAAGCAGAAAATCGATAATTACCAATACCAAGAAAACGAGTCAAGTTATCAATGATTTGAAATAAAGTTGATCTGCGTGGGGTATGCACGAACTTAAAAAGTCCACGTTCTAGCTTCGGGTCGGAGATGCCTTCTCCTGCCTGTTACATTTGCGCAAAACCATCATACCCTTTTACCCACTTTTAATGGGTTCAGGGTATACAAATATTAAGTAAGAGTGCTCCTGAAAGTGCCGGAATGAACTCACCCTGTAACCAGTATCCTTAGTACATTCGCACCTAATCATATGCTCCACTCGTGAAAATATTAATTCTTAAATAACTTACAGCCTTCAAAATTAAATTTCCATCCTTACCAAAATCGAAACACACAAAATTTTCTTTTATCAAGGAACTGCACCTCAATTGTTGTTAGTGTCATTAATTTTTTGAAACGTATTTCCAACATATAAAATATGTGAGTATGAAAAAAAGGATACAGAAAATCATTAAATTACTTTTATCAGTTTTATTCACGTTTTCTGACGTTAGCTGACAGGCATATCTACTTTTAATAACTGTTCGACTAAACAAATTATATTACAGTGCCATTATTACTGACTATTTTTTTATTAATGCAAACTTTTGCCACGCCCCCGTGGGCGTGCAAATAAAATGTGTCAATCATTAGAGTAGGTCTTTAGTTATCTGTCTGGTTGTGGATTAATCTTAAGTCTGGGGAAGATATATAGATTTTATCGAATAGCCACGCCCATAGTGGGCGTAACCAAAACATCTTCGCACTGTATCTGACGCGGGTATGTACGAGTATATATGCCAAGTTACAAGAATTAAAAAAATATAATAAAAATATAATTATATATTTTCCTTAAAAACAAAGGAAACCAAGGTGCTAAAAGGTGTCATGCTCATGATCGTAATAGATTCATGTTCGTATTAACAATATGTGTGTCCTTATAAGGCAGCCAATATCATCTTTTGCATGTTACATACTTTTCTCAGCTTTATAACACTCAGTTTGCGCATTCGAATAAGCAAGGGGTATAAAAATGAACAGCTGAAGAAAATGCCTTTGACACGATCGGGGGATCGTGAGTGTCACTTGCCTCTCGTGGGATCCGAATCGGCAAACAAATCGAAGCCAAGTTAGTGCACCCAGTTGAAGTCGAAGTCGGAGTTGGAGTCTGTGCATAGAGCATATCAACATCCAGTCAAATAAGATGTTGCGACCTTTCACTCTATGGCCAGCCCGTCTGCAAATGCTGTGTAGGAAGCTGAGTGGGTCGGGCGACCTTGTACAAAGGTTAGTTGATAACATCAAATACATACAAAGTCAGTCCGCACTCAGTGCGCGATATAACGCGCTGTTAAATGCGTCAGTGATAATGCCAGATGATGATAATGGATAGCGGAAGAGCGTATCAGAGCATGACGACATCTTTGCCCAGATCTCATGATGCTCACGATGATTTACGACCGAGAGCCGTGTGGAGAGACAGCAGAGAGACAGTGGAAAGGATCTTCGACATATCGCAATCAACAAGTGTGATCACTTAATTACTTCCTCAATGCAAAACACTATAATTTAAAGATCAAGAAAGAGTATTTCACGTATACGGATATTTTTACTTCGAGTATAATGTAAATCTGATGGGCAATTGAACATATTGCTCGCTTAATCTGAATCACATAGGCTGCTCATTTCCTGAGTTGTTCGAGTACTTCCTGAAGCGGCCAAGGAGAGCTAAGTGCTTTGAGTCGATAACACAAATGTGTTCTATTCACTTGGCCCTGGCTTAAGCCCCAATGCACTCATTCGATTGCTAATAAGTACTCGTTGAAGGAGGCACAAACCTTCGGTTGTTATTCGTTAGCTACAAACAATTGGAAAGAAGTAGAGAGAAATTGTGGCAACAAAATCGCATACTTAGATATGTTTATATATAGTCTACTACATCAGTTCAAAGCTTTCCAAAAAGCTGCGGGGCGTGAGAAGGGCGGAGGGGTTAATTCATGCTGCTCGCCGATCCACAAGCTCTCTCTTCCCATATTCGCAGTTAATTTATGCTGCTGCGTTTTTTTTTGTTTCTTTGATTGATGATTAATCCAGACTTTGACTTTTGGCATTGACAGCGCAATCGAATAACAACAACAACAACAGCGCAAAGCACAAGTAAATATAGTTCTCATGTGAATATTATGTAGCTTGGAACAGATACGCAAGATCTCCCTCTCTCTCTCTCTCTCACAGAACATAAGAACTCACAATTATTACAAAAATATACTTAAATATTAATATACTTATTTATAAAATTTCATTTTTTTAAAATAAACGTAAAACATACCCAAAAAACCAAAACATTTCTTAGTATTTATGTATTCAAATATTTAGTACTTAAATGTTAGAGATTGGAAAAATTATTATTAAGCTGAAAACTCGTTTTTAGTTTAAATAATTCAATTCAATATATTTTCGCTGAATTTTGATTGCATATCGTCTATGAGTCTAGTTAAGGATAGTAAGGGAATATCATTATTTAGGCCAAAAAAACAATTGAAACTTGGTGCTTAATCCCAACCGAGCGTTGAATAGAACAAAAGCTTTGTTTAGTGTATTTAACATTCGGCCCAAGACTCGCAAGTCTTAGATTTAAATTGTAATTGCAAATATGGGCGGAAGTGAGCGCTGTTGAATGGATAGCGGCGACTGCGATGTAGGAAATCGGGGTTATGCAAAAGGGCAGGCCGGCTCAAGTTCGTGGCTACTTCTGGCAGGGAGGGGAAGTATCCAAACTGTAACCGCAGACCCCACACAAAATCATACACACACACACACACACACACCTACATACCGACGCCAACATATCGCTGGGAAAAACACTTTGGCGCCCGCTTTTAATTGCGCACTTTAAATATACGTAGCAAGCAATTTTGGATACGCGCTCTAAAATCAACATAGCTTTGATAAGCCGCGCACTTGGCTTACTCTCCCCGCAATTCCCGCGAGAACAAAGTCCCTGTTGTATTCTCCTCGTATTTGGGCTATGAAATAACATTTTATAATTCTCCCTAGGGTAGCACCAAATATTGGCCATAAAACACTTATTACTTAGAAAATAGAAAACAATATAAATACGCAATCAACAGTAATTTTAGGACAACGAATATTGAATACCCTTTAATGCTAGCATTAATATTTAATAAAGTTCATTTAAATAATAATCAAATTGTGGCTCTTCGCTCGCAGTATCCTTTGTAAAATGTATAAAAAGTCAAGTTTAATAGAATTTTTGCAAAAAGAAGTAAACTGTCCAAAAGGTAATAATAGATTTAATTGAATTACATACATATACATATATTTCGAATGAAACAAAATGCACAACACAGTTCATATTACCAATTAGGCAATAGAAACTTAAAAAGCATTTTTGCTAAATTGGATACATAAACGTTATTTACTGTTCGACAACCCCCCAGAGAAATTGGCATATTAAAAGTAATACCCAGAACCGTTGACGTCGGCCCGCATGCGCTGATATCGTATGCATTATCGGCTATAGTCGTATTGTGCGTGGTTCCACTTTGTAGCATTTCTAATGCCCATTTTGCGCAAATCAACAACTGAACTACGCAATGCGGAACAAATATCAAAACATGACTAAATGAAATTGACGTACAGAAAACTTTACTTCTGACCACAGGAAAGAAGCGCAACCAAAAATTTACACTAGCATTATTTACATACTTAAGAAAACAATAAAATAAAATAAAAACCAGTTGTGAACGCACAACTAAGACTTAAACTCAGAATCGGTTTTAATGTTGTTTTTATACTTATTGTGACAGTCAATATAAATTTCAATAAATTTGCAATTCTAAATTTTGAAAATTTTCTTTTTCACAAAATAAGTTTTGCAAAAAAATACCAAAAATTTGATTTTCAATATTGCACAATTTTTAAATGCTGATACAATCCAGATGACAACACATGACCAAAATGCCTTCGAAAAATTGCGCTCAGAAGGACAGAAAGACGGACAATGCATACACCCAATATACTCTATTGACTTCGTAAAAGAAGTATAGACTTCTTCGTGAAAGAAGACAGTCTTTCCATTAAAAAATAAGACGCAAATTTCGTATGTAAGGAATTTGAATGAAATTATGAACTCTATTTAAGGAAATAAATGTGTAACCACCTAGCAATATTTACTTAATATTTTTTGGTTTTCAAATGTTTAAAAACGCTGAAAATGTTGTCAAAGAAAAAATGAAAAAACGACGAAAAGCCTTTGAAGTAAACCAGAAATGCGAACTGTATGCGTAGCTTTGAAGCATTTCGCAAACATTTTGTTTGAGGGCAAACATTTGCTCAATAAACTTGAAATGGCTTATTATTATTTGGTGTTAAATGGCCTGGGCTCGAGCTTGGACTTGGGCTTGGGCTCGCTTCGAGTTGGATTCAGCCAGCCGATGACTTGTCAAATATTGAATGCCATTGGACCTAAGATCAACATTGTACACACATACCGATCGTTTTGGGAGCAGAGACCTAACACATTTTTGTTGCCAATTGATAAGAACAAACTAGCTTCGCTAACTGATGAAACACATGCAAGTGGACAAACCGAAACACCTTTGGACTTGGCCGCGTAACATTCGATAGTTGAAATAGTTAATCTTACGTTGGCCAGCCCTGGTCAAAAATCAATAATTAAATACAAAATATCGATAATTAGGCAGCAGTTCCTAAATATGTATCTTAAACAAAACCCTAAAGCGACAAGAATATCTCGAAGATAAAGAGATGTGTAGATAAAATATAAGTCCCTTTTAATCGGTAGAAAGCCAACTCTTTATACATAAATATTCTCTATGTCTGGTTTGTTAAATAACATATAAGCAGAAGAACTGTACAATGGAATTGTTTACCAAAATTAGGCCTGACTGACAATTTATTTGGTAATCTACACACAGCCCGAACCGTTAGAGCAAATTTAAAAACATTGAATTTTTTACAGTTGTTACCTTATGTGTTATAAATAATTAAACCAAATTACATTCAAATGTAATTCCAAAAATCTTTATAAATAGTTATTGAAAACGTCTTTCGAAATTTCATGGAAAATCTTAAAGAAAAATATCTTGGCCCTGGTTTGCAGATAATTATTTAAAGCAAGAGTTAAATAATTATGACACACTTGAAAAGAAATAAAAGAAATAAACGCAAAAAATGCAAAAACAAACAAAATAAAATTCTTTCTTAAATTAAATAATACTACCCTTACTTAAACTTGAACTCTTTGTAATTTGAACTGAATGCAATTTTAAACATTTTTGGTTTGTTTTGTTTTACATAAAATAAAAGAAAAAGAGTTCTGTAGGTGATCAAAAATTAACTTAAAGTGGTAATAAAAACATAAAAAAATGTTTTATAAAATCAATCAACACTCCGCTTTAATATGACTAGCATCTGAAATGTTTTTTGCTGTCATTGATTGAACCTCAGAAAATGCTTGAGCTCAAATTCGTCCAGAAACATTGAAAAATCGAGTAAATATTTACAGTGTCGAGACATCGAATCGTAACGAATTTTACCTTGCGCAATGCTTTGTATGGGGATATAAATATTTTGTATACAATGTGCATGACATTAAATGGCTAAGTTTACGATCCTATCGAGGCCAATGTTAGAGGAATGTACGAGTACAAGTGTACTGGAAAACGAGCGTGAGAGAGAGTGAATTTGAGAGAGATATAGAAATGCAAATAAAATCCTTTACAGCATCGTTTGAGGCTTGACAAATTTAAGCATTAAATACCTGAAGTATGTGTCAGCTGTTGTCAACGGTTCACTTTAATATATGCGTATATAGAAACGTGTACATGTATCTGTATCTATGCAAATGTATCTCCATGTGTGTGAACATTAAGCATTATTATTGGCAATTCTACGAATGTAGAATCAACTCATTCATTAAATAAATATATGCCTCGTTTGCTGCAAAACTACTAAAAGCAAACACACAGAGAGAAAAAGAGAGAGAGAGAGAGAGAATAGTCACGCGAGCGCAGTCCAAGTTATGGTATCTTTGTATCTTTAAGTATGCGCTGTGCTCATAAGCATAACGAAACCTGCGCCAGATCCAAGCACCAAACACCGAAACCAAATCCCAAGCTCAGCGCCGTATTAATTGTCGGCTTAATTCTGTTTGAACACCGAAACCTGCAAAGGGACGGCCTGGATAAACGGACGGACGGAACGGAATGGATAAAACAGGTACCAAGAAGCGGCAATCAAATAGGTTCACCAATAAAATACACACAGACACACACACACACATAATACGTGTAAACATAAGGAGCTAGCCAGAGGAAGAGGCTACGAGAGACAAAAGCACTAAACGGTCGCCAGAGGAAGCAATTCTGTAAGATACAGATACATATACAGATGCAGATACAGATACACATGTTAATAATATTGAGCTATGCCTAGACTGTATTCGGGTTTTCGGGGTCTGCCTAACCCGCCCAACAGGTACATTTTGGCCGTATTGCCGCTGCTTTGTTTTTGTTGTTGCTGGGCCCTATTTAAATAAATCGTAGATTAGTGTCGTTTAGCAATTTAGAATTCTCAATGCGGTAAATTTCTGGCTGGCATATGTGGTATGCGTACTGTTGTTGTTGCTGGCGGTGTTGGTGCGCCATGGAAAAACTCGAGATCGTATTGATTAAGACCTTCCACAGAAACAAGTGTGAGTGCTCTAGTCGAGAGTTCTCTACTGGGAGATACCCTGCATCCAGGCCAAGATCTCGTTGGAAAGCTAACTATGCAGCGATGCTGCTTCCTCTTCCTTTGAATACCAAATTTCGTGGCTCGAACTGTTCAAATCTCTACAAAAAAATCCGGTAATATTTGTACATATATAGCGTTTTTTTTTTAAACAGAGGTTAAATAAACACGATCTGCGTATAAATTACAAGAGCTCAAGTTTTTTAATTACATTTTCTTTTCTTGTATTTCAATTTATTCTTTATTTTATGCCTAGATCATATACCCATTTAAATACTAAAACGGGGTATCTTTAAGTTTGAGAATTGTATGCAAGGTACACGGATTTATCTCCTACCCTGTAAAGTATCTATACACATTCTTAATCAGTGCGGCAAGCTGAGTTGATCTATGGCTGTCTGCCTTTCGGTTTTTCCCTTTGTTCATCCGTCCGTCCATCTTGGAGAATAAGAGCCATAAGAGCCAGCAATACTAGGATGTTATATACCATATATATGCAGAGCAAGGATATTTTATTATTTTATTCACTCCATAAGAACAGAAGACCGAAGATTTCATATGCTGGATCTCGGACCATTTTGAAGTTTATTTTAATTTTATATTTCCTTATTTCAAATTTTCCAGAACCAACGCCCTTATCTTTAAATCGATATATATTGCTTTTTATCCCGTTTTTAACTAGAATTGGTATTTGTGTATGAGTATGTGTGTATATTTCTTTCAGCGAACGTATATATAGAGCTACGTACAGAGTATCTGATGTGCATGTATTTATACGTATTTACAATTCAAAGTTGACTACAGGGTATATATTTGTCGGGCAAGTTTAGCTGTAGCGTTCAAACTAGCTTTTTGTCAAACTCCCTGACATTTGACACCTAAATCATAAAAGTGCGCAAGAAATAATTTCTAGCTAAGCATTTAAAGTCAACTAAACAATATATTTTTTATCGACTGAGAGAAACAGACCTCTATCAAAAACATTTGTCAAATCTCGTTCATCATAAATCTGGCTTAATACTGATGTACACTGTAAATTGCCTCTTGCCCTACACTGAGAGAAATGAGTGCTGACAACTATACAATTTATCAGAGCGTCGAATATCAACGATAGATCTCTATAAACCAGGGACTGTAACTGCTCTAAGTGTTAACTTCAAAATGGCACTTTAATAATTAATTTATACATTTTACTATATTGCTCAAGGAATAATTCATATTTCTTAACGTACATTTAAAAGTTACAAATGAAATTTTTAATTTTAATTTTTATTTAAAAGCCATGAAATTACTAACATTTATATATGCGTTGAAATATGGATAATATTTATATAAAAACATTATTACAAAAGATGTGTGAATTTAATTTATATTTTTGATTTTTTATATTTGAAGTTTTATATTCATAGTTTTTAGTGAAAAGAGTATATTGGTATTGTGCAATGTCCTTCTTGCTATCCGTCCGTCTGTACGTCTGTCCGGTTAAATGCAACTTTTTTCGGCGCTGTTGAAGACAGAGACTTGAAATTATGGATATATACTTGTAGTTATCTGCTTCAGACAAGGTGCTACGATTTTTCTGCCACGCCCACTGGGAGGCTGGCAACCGATATCTCCCACAGTTTTTTTCGATTTGGGCTATATTAATGCCATTTTAAACAGTGCAATGGAATTTTTGGTTTATTTACACCCCTTCTCTTTCGCAGTGTATGCATGCCCATAAATATTGATAAGTGGAGGCGTATGTGTGTGTGTGTGTGTGTGTGTGTGATTGCGTCTAATTTTTTATGATTTTCATTACATTGCTGGCGAAGTCAAGCGCGGCCATTGCAATGAAACTACTACGTGTACTGAGAGCGTTGCGATTAGATTAGAGGCAACCTAAGACCCATGCAACAATTGACGCCGACATCATTAAATGAAAAAGCGAGTTCTGATCTTCAACCGCTTTGTGGCATGCAACATGAAAATGCAATTTTAGACGAGCTGCGCCTGCGTTTGGCATTCCCCGAAAAGCCAAGCTGCGTTACATTGATTAAGTAAGGGGTGCGCCCGACTAAAGGATACCCTGAACGCTGTCTTTACATCCCTTTCAATGCCCTTCATGCACTCATACACAAAATCAACTAAATTCGTGAATGAATTTTAGACTAAGAGCATGATTTTCATAATGAAAACATTTAAATCTAATTACAAACCAAAGCGCAAGTCTGTAGAATTTGTATGTCTACAAGATATGCTAAGAAAACTAAGAAAAACCAAGACCTAAAATCGTTTTTTATCGATATGAAAGAAACGGTGCAAAATATCGACAAAAAATGATAAACTTATACTGCATATTGTATTACAGAATCTGTAGTTGAATATTATTCGTTCTGCCTATTGCACACTTTGCACACCCTTTTACCCATTTTCAATGCGTGCAGGGTATAAAAACGAATTTATCAAAATTGAACCATACACAAAGCTTGCTGAATGCGTGAATGAGGTACGGTTGTATGTGAGTGCGTGGCCCGGCGACATCGAACACCCGTACATTCGTCCATTCGTACGCCCAAAGGCCGACCCTGTACGGCTCTTCAGATAGTTTATGGCGGGGCTTTGTGCCTTAACACCGTGCCACGCCGTCGTTGCCACCCCGATAAGCAATCTTACAAGTGAGCACAAATCAATCATAAACAAAATAAACCGTAATTTCCACTCTTAGGCTTAGACCTATGTGTGATATGGGTATCAGTTGCCCAGCAACACCGTTCCAAGTCCGCCCCCACCCCTCGAGTGGTCGCAGTGCCACTTTATAGACTCTATCTGAGCAAATAGACCTGCGATTTTAAGAAATCAAAATCGATTTATGCTTCAAATGGTTAAAGTGCTAAATCTTGGCTTGTAGAAAAACACAGATAAAGTTTTTTGGATTTCGTTAGAGAGCTAGTTCTGTAAGTCTAATGTATGCCTCTACAAAGTTCTTCAATATGAAGAACAATTTAGAAAGGTATCTTATTAAATGTTGCCAGTAAATGGGCCAATATTTTGGCTAGCTTTAGAATTCATATTCATGATTAAATTATCCCATATAAATCACAATATTTTGCACATGACCAATTTATTACATACAATTTATTTTATTGCTTTATTACCCATTTATTATAGTGTTTTATTAACTACTATTATACACCACTAGTATTATTTTAATAATTTTTCTTAATAAATTTGCTGTGTGTAAAATTATTTGGATGTAGGTTACACAGAAAAATGGGAGGTAAAAATTCTTCAAATGATCGACTAACTTAAGAGACTTAAAACTAATTAACTGGAACTATACGTGAGTATACTTGATTTTAGAACTTAAAACCAAATCTTGACTGATTTTTGTTTTATAAAATTTTTGCTTTAAGCTATCAAAATATCAAATTTCATTTCATTCTCACAAAGGTCAGTTGATGAGTTGAACTATAATATTCAATTTTTATATATATATTTTTTGATTTATTTTATTTTGAATTTTTATTTTTTCCCATTTTTCATTTTTTTTATTATTTAATTCTAATTAAAGACCTTTGGTTTTGGTTTGTTTGGCTTCAGAAGCGCCTCCCACTGAACGAATCTGTCGTGCTTCTGGTTTGTTACACTTTGTTGCAATGCAGACGGTAAACTATACACACAGCTCACACAGCTACACACACACACACACTATATGTACAAATGTGTATGAAGCTAATATTTATTTTATTTAACTACAATTCACTTTTTTCTATCTTATCCCATTTGTGTGCATTTCCACTCTACGCAACACTTGAGCACTTTGCTTTACTCATTTATTCTAATATTTTTCTTCGTTTTTTTTTTTTAAATTTTTTTCTTTACTTATTTCTTGACTTTTTTATCAACTTTTTGTTTACACACTTTGCGTTGTTTGCATTTTCTTCAAATTTTTGATATGCTGCCATCGCCGGACACTTGTGTAATCATCAATTCAAGCATAGTATGTACCTAAAGGTATCTATGTATCTGTATCTGTAGCTAAATTTGTTTCTGCAGCTGTGCCAGAGCATAGAGATAACAATTGGCAAATGCGCCTAACTATAATATTCAGTTAGCTGTTCGTTCGTTCGTTTGCTGTTCCAATGGGCTGGAAATGCATTTGGCTGCATTTGTCGGGCTTATGCAACGACCGCTCCGATAAAAGCCAATGCTAATCTCTTGTGTAAACGCCACATCGGGTTCCAGTTGTGATGTGTGGCAGGTTTTCAACCAGGGTGCGCAGTGTAATCAAGAAATTAGAGCGCACGCACACACGCACACGCACACACACACACACACACACACAGGCAGAGACAAGACTGTGATGATCGTCAAGTGTTTCATTTGGTATATGTATATGTGCAAGTATTTCTGTCCGTGATAAGGCCCAGACATTTGTTTTATTTCTTGGCCGACTTCTTTTAACATATTTTCTTCAACTTCGACTTCGACTCTTATTTTCGTTCTTCTCTTTTTGTCATGTGTTCCTTTGGGGGCAAACAAAACAAATCAAATAAGAATTCCCACAAAATGTATCGTATATATGATATCAGCTGTTAGAAAAACACCAAACGATATGAAACATTTTTCCACTATTTGATTGTGTGCGTAATAGATATGCTCTGTTATCAATTGCGTGCACATGTAAGTGTATCTGTCTGTTTGTCTGTTTGACTGTTTTGTTTGTGCACAAAACTCTCACGTCCGTTAAATAAAAGCCGGCACAAGTCGTGTCAAATAGCAGCAGCAGAAATTATCATCTATCGCCCAGTTGGGTTGTGCCACGGATTATGCGGCACAAGATGGTGCAACAATCGTAATGCTTCAATACTACAAAAATTGGGTTTATGATTCGAGCCATTGTTTCAGCCTTAGGTTCGTTAGCTGAACCACGTTTTTCATATGATCAATCAAGCTTTTGGTTCGTCCCAATATTTTAAATTTAAATGGGACTTCTTAAAATTAAAATTTATTTAAAAAATAAGAAAATAGAAAATAGTTTGAACCCGTTGAAAACGTTTATAGTTTATTTTAAATGATCTCAATTGTGCACTAGAGTTCTGTTCGGCTCGCAGCTACAGGGTATCGCCTAGTTGGGCGCTCCCGACTTACTAATTTCATATATACACATATAATAAATATATGTACATGTACATAGGTGATGCTCAGGTAAATGATTGCTTGTCCAATTCACTTACCAAAACGAAAGTGATATGCAAATGTTGACACCAATACATTTTAACAGCACGCGACATATAGCTATGTGTGTGTGTGTGTGTGTGTGTGTGTGTGTGTGTGTGTGAGTGTACTTACATAGATGTAGAATTGATTTTGAAGGCTGATGTTTGCGCTTCAAACTGATGCGTAATATTTGCACAACGATGCTGATTTGGGATTGATCTGACGATCAGTTTTGGATAAAATTAGAACCAGCAAATTTGGGGATAACAGCTACACGGCGAATTTATCTGTTGTTTTAATACACATGGAGGGTACAAATTCAAAATGTGCCATTTAGCAAGAATATCACAGTCAGCTTTAGTGTTAGTTTCTTACAGTTTCTAAGTGGGCATCGTTTGCTTCCTGGTTGCCGGTTGCCAGTTGCCAGTTTCGGGCTGTTGGCCGCCATTTGCTTATTTTTGGATGGCGGCGCCGTCGCCGTTGCCGTCGCCGTCGCCGTTGCCGTCTCTGTCGACTGATTCCATCAAAATCGCATAAATCCAAAACAAACGTTTTAGTCGCCAGCCGTTGACTCGCCCGCTCTGCGCCTCGGCCGGCTCTTCAAAAATAGTTTATGTACAAATTTTTGATTTGATGCCAAAATGTCGCAAAAAATAAATAACATTTAAACGGCAAACGGCTGTGCCCGATTTCTGTACCCGGGCACCAGCAATGGAAATGCTACACGCCGCATTTTTACTCGCCTCCGACCCAACCAGAGTTCTGAATCGCAGCCGTGGCACAAACCTGGCCAGGCACAACTTCTAGCCACCAGATAGAGATACTCCATCAGATATATGTTGTTGGTTTTAGCTGTTTTAAAGATTTAATAATTGCCTTTCAATCATAATTTGTATCGCTTGAACATTGATCACAAACTGTATGCGTACCATTTTCAAAAATCTTTAAGCACATCTTGTTTTGGAATAAATGCTTAAATTAAATTAAATTAAATTAAATTCTTGATTTCGTAATCGATCGACAATTTTGAAAAAATAAATTCTTCAAAAATGAGTAAGGGGGGTACATGCTTTTTTCTCAAAAAATTTAAAAAAAATTTCTTTTCAATAATGCATATATTTTAAATTCCGAATGCAATCTAGAAGATAAACCATGAACAAAATGCCATCAGACGTGAAAATCGGTTTAGTTTTGACAAAGTTATGGCCGTTCGAAATATGGGAGATATGGATCCGAGAGCTTTACATGTCAAAATTTTTGTAAATTTTTGCATGATTTTTGACAAAAAATTTGACCCCCTCAGAATCGGTTTTAATGTTGTTTTTTATACTAATTATGACAACCACAATCGATTAAAAATAGAAATTCGCATTTCTAAATTTTGAAAAATAAAATTTTTCGAAAATGAGTAAGGGGGGTATATGCTTTTTTTTGGGAAAAAGTCCAAAAAATTTTATTTTGAATAATGAATATATTTGGGATGCAGAATCAATCTAGAAGATAAACCATGAACAAAATGCCATCAGACGTGAAAATCGGTTTAGTTTTGACAAAGTTATGGCCGTTCGAAATATGGAAGCTATGGATCCGAGAGCTTTACATGCCAAAATTTTTGTAAATTTTTGCATGATTTTTGACAAAAAATTTGACCCCCTCAGAATCAGTTTTAATGTTATTTTTATATTCGTTCACAAAGTGAAAAGAGTATATTGGGTCTGTGTAATATGCGTCTTGCTGTCCGTCCTATCGGTCTGTCCGTATGAACGCAACTTTTATCTTTACATAAGGGCTGAAATTCCCTTCCACGCCAACTATAATCTATATATCTCACAAGTTTAGGGCTATAGTCACCAAATTTGGGTGACCTCCTCTAAAGATGCAGCCGAGAATGGTGGCCACGCCCACCACCGCCCCTACGAAACAAAAAATTCTATATTTTTCCAAAATAACAATAATTATTACTGTGTACTGTGAACGAGTATTACGCAATCGGTTACGTCCGACTGCAACGTTCTAACTTGTTTTGAATTACGTACTGTATTTAGCTCTTATATTTATACACTTTTGGAATTAAGAATTTTTTTCAAATAGTTAAGATTTATATTTGATTTCGGCAATGCTTGTACTTGATTAGCCTACAAATTTCTTGCTTTTTTCTCTGACTGTATATGTTTATATGTGTGTGTGTATTATCTTTGATCTATTAGTGAATAAACAAGACTTAGGACTGACCTGCCTTTGGGCACTAATGCAAAGCCAACCACAAATATGCATAAAAGACCGGTTAAATCAGATATGTAAATGTGAGAGTAGAAAAGAAATAAAAGAAAGAAACCGTTTTTCTCGAGGCTGCCACAGATCTAAAAGCCCATTGCAAATGTACTATGATATTATATTTGAATCGAAGAAATTAACATCGTTCTTAGTTACATTTTCAAAAGATTATTATTTTTTTTCAAACTACTAAAAAGTTAACAACTAGGAATAGAAATTTTCAGCGAAAATTAACAGGATTCATGCAAAGACTTTATACCCTGGCAGTGTAGGATATTAATAGCACTATATCATATAGCTGTCATAGGAACAATCGATCTGCAAATAAAACAAGAGGGTATCGCTTAGTCGAAATCTGGCACATAACGTATTCTTTTCTTTTCTATTATTTTTGCTTTATTTTTGATGCCTGTTCAGTTTTCACACTACATAAATTTATTATTTCATGCTAATTTTGACTTTTTATTTTTGACATTTTGTGCGTTTATTTCGCTCACTTTTACTTGAAACACCCGAAGCACTCCCACATCCCCATTATTCTAATTGTTGCCTTTATAAATAGAATTTGGCATTTGTCTCTACGGTGAAACGTGCCGCATTTACCTAATTTACATTTTTATAAATTTTACATAAATTTTATATATATAATTTTCTGAAATTCTTATAAATATTTCCGAATAAGATGGTGATTAGGAAAAACCATCATCAAGCAGTTGAGTTTAGTCAATGATAAGGCCTTTGAAATATTGGAAATAAAAAAATTTTCCATTCAACTGCGAAACGAGTTCGGATCAAGACTTGGTCTCTAAAAAGCGCCCAGCGATAGAGACCCAACAGTTTCCGAGTGTATGTAATAATTTTTTAATGCCCGGTCATAAAAAGAATCAAGTGATGGGACCAGAAACAAATCAACTGCGCAAAAGAAATTGACTAAAAACAAAAATGAAAATCGACAAAACGAAAAACGCTACCAAGTTCGTTTTTTTTTTTGTTCTTTGTTTTTTGTATTTAAATTTGCTTTATTTATTTATTTTTTATATTTTTTTTTGTTTTCCATTTTATGTGAATGTTTTTCGTATGGAGCGTGCAGTGTCAACGTTTTGAGTCTGGCTACAGGGTATAAGGTGACATTTCCTGCGGCCCAAGCAAAACGGCCTTCGAAGCACTTTTGCCATTGACTGACGGAGACGGAGACCCCGCTGTTAACTCGCGTCGTAATTTGCAGTCGATTTCACTGCCACTGCCATTGGCCATTTTACCAAATTCGCCTGTCCGTCCGAAATTTTTGCGAATTGCTGACAGCTGCTTCTCGAGCCAATAATAATTGCAAATTAACGCAGTATTTTCATTTAGTCTTGTTGGTATACTTATTGTCATATATTTGTATTTAATATTAAATGCACTTTCTGCAAGCACAACAAAATATTGGTGCTGGAAATGTGTGTAATTGAAGATCCCACCATAAACAGTAGAATACATAAAAATATGTAAATAATTAACAAAGAGTCTTGAACATCAGTTTGCAAGCTCGTGTCTTTCTACGCAGCCAGCAATTAATGAGCTACAATAAAATTAATGCGGCATTTGCCATATATGATGCAGCCAGTAAAACGTTTAAGGCTATAGCACGTTGATGAAATGAAAAGTGACAAGAGAAACCTAAAAGATCTCAGGATATTTCACAAAGAAACTGTGTATGCACAAATAGGCTTGGATGGATAATGAATAGATCAAACTATATACACATATGTATATTAATGTATATATAAATATTGAAAACCATTGCTGCAAAGCACAAAAAAAATTGACGCTGGCTCTTTCATTCCTTTCTT
Source organism: Drosophila robusta (assembly GCA_035043565.1). Lineage (NCBI taxonomy): Eukaryota > Metazoa > Arthropoda > Insecta > Diptera > Drosophilidae > Drosophila > Drosophila robusta. The sequence goes on along the minus strand of JAWNMW010000257.1, from coordinate 21,346,557 downwards.
CACATTTTTTTGCAATATAAACTATTTATTCTTTTTAGGAAATAACATCGTATTTTTTCTTTTCGATTCTTTATTATTAATATTCAATAAAAAAATAAAGAAAAATTCCATATGACTCAATTTAAGATTCGGTTAATGAATTTAATAATATTGGGATTCCGGGTTTGAACCGGTTCGGCTTAAAACCAGTTTGGGGCTTTCAAATAAACGCCTCTCTGCGCTTTTAAAATAGATCAATACACCAGTTGTTAGATAATTTATTCTTCGAAGAATTTGTAATTTTGAAAGAATCGCTCGGGGCAGTCATTAAGGGATACTTGCTGGCATAGAAAACATTGAAATAAAAAACACACTACACGGGGATTTTATTTGTTCAAGTCTCCGCATAAAGCCACCCAGAAATGTATTGACTTGAATGAATCACAGCGCAAACTTCAATTATCTAGCCAAAGTCAGGGTAGCCAGCTAATAGGTCTAATATCGCTAATAAAAAATAAAATAAATAAGCGAAGCTCATGCTGAGTTCAATGAACCCGTAGATCGGAGCGCAAATCAGCGTATCGAATCGGATTCAACTAAGTTAAACTCTGGAAACAGGTGAGCGAGTAATGGTTAAGAGTTGTACATGATATGCGGCAAATTGTTGAATATTTAAATTGCTTAATTGTAGAGTATTGGCCTAGTCCTGATGACCTGCCTTATGCACTTTCTGTACCGTGTTGAAAATATGATTTGTAGGGACATATTATGAATTGGTTTCGAATTTAAAAAGGTAATCAAAACATCGTTGCCCTCAATTAAAATTACGTCTTGTGCGAATGACCTTATACACATATATACACTTATATTTACATATAAACCGTTACACGGTTCCCTTAGGCCAGCCTTCTTTAACGCCATCAGCATATTATTCGTTACATATCAAGATTTTTGCACTTGACATTTTTTTATGAAGTTTTGGGTTACACACAAAAAAAAACAGGCACTATTTTGTGTGTACACAACACAGTGCCAACAACAAATTCGCAAGAACTGAACATGAGATCCAAGGAATTTTATGAAATCAGAAGAAACAAGCTTTTCAATTTCCACATGCCCGTATTATTTTGTTAGGTGGACAAAACATAAAGCTCGTAACGCTTCCACACAAATGTATATTTATGTATGTAAATATATATAATTTATATAACAATAAAGATATTGATATCGAGATAAACAAGATTTGAATTTAACTTATGTATTTAATTTTTATCAGTTGTAATAATTCATATTTTTTAGATTTAAAAATGACTTTAAAATAAAAATTTAAATTACACTCTGATTTTGAAAATTTTAAGTAAAAATGGAAATTAAGAGAAATCACAAAAGTGTATTTAAATAATTGCAAAATAAAACTTAAATAAAACTTAAATTTATTATTCTGTGAAACCTAACTTCATAATGTTTTTATACCCTGAACCCATTGAAAATGTGAATTTACATTTGTTACACAAACTTTGGTACTTATTACATTTATAAATATTTGTTCAGTCCCTTATCCCATTTTTAAACGTCGCTATCTGGTAGTACTCTCATATATCTTAACGATTACAGTTGAACTGTTTTTAAACAGCTTACCATAAATCTTATTCAAGTTTTTTACATCTGCTTTTTGCACTTTTATTCGAATAGTATTTCGAGCCTTACCCAACTTTTTATCTATTGTGCACTTTTCGAGCGCCTACAAATTTGTTTAGCCCTTTCTTACACTTCTTTTGATTTTGTCCATCACCCATCTGTGTGTGATATGTTCTTCATTTTCTTTAAGCTTTCAATTTGTGTAGTGTATATACAAGCGTGTTTAGTATTCGTTATCTGCCCGCGCTGCGGGACTTTTAATCTCGCTCTTTCAACGCCAACGGCTTTGTGGTTTCGCTATTTTCCCACGCGCCGGGCAGGCCCTGAGGCAGTAGCCGGAGCCGGAGCCGAAGCCGGAGCCGGAGCCGAAGTCGAGCTCGAACTCGAACTCGAACTCGAAAATGAGGCAGAGACCGAAACAATAGACCCAACTGGGTGTCAAAGTGTTTTGCACAATTTTATCGCATTTTATTTGGACGCAACTCTAGCTCATGTACATATATGTACTATATATGTGTGTATGCATAATATAGTGTACTTGATGCGTATATGTATATGAGATTTTAATTAAACAATTTGAACGCATTAGCCCCCCCAAAAACTAAACGCATAACGAATCCAATGAATTAGCCAGCAGCGAGCTGAGAATTTGTCAAATCTTTGGAATGTGGCAGAGCACATACTTAGTTAGTGGGTTCATCAGGTTCAGCTAACAGCTTCAGGTTATTGTCCGAATCACACACACACACAAACTTGGTAAATTAACAAAAATTAACAGCGTCTTCGCCGCTCTCGAGCAATCTACCAATATTTAACGCGCCATTGGCACACGCGACAAACCCGATCCGCTTGGGCCACTCTGGACCTGGCTATTTCCATACACTTGTCATGGGCAGCGGCCAAGTGAAATAATAAAATAAATAAGAGACAAAAAGCCATCAATAGTTTTATATTTTTGGTATTTTTTTTTTGGTTTTGGTTTTGTTTTTTGGCACTTAACAAAGGGCCGCGACCCGGAGGGATCGCCAGCCAACAAAGCCAGCACGGCAACAAGATCAGCGGGAGCGGCGGATCAGCGGCAATTGATCAGCGCGCCTGCCGAAAGTTGCGTAAAACGTGAGAATTGTCTGGCACAGTGGGGCCAAATGCTAACTGAACTGTGCTCACAGTCCGTGAACACCGGCGGAACGCGTGTGGAAAGTGAGAGTTGCCCTTAAAATATGGTTATCTATAATTCAGGCAAGTACACATTTTAATTGTATTCAATTCAGTAGAACTTGTAAAACTTATCGAAAATTGGTTTTACATTAAAATATATTTTATTCAATATTAAAGCAGCTTGAAAGTACAATAAACACAATTAAACTCTTGTTATAGTTTACTGTTTAAAATATATTTTATTCAATATTAAAGCAGCTTAAAAGTGCAATAAACGCTATTAAACTCTTGTCATAGTTTACTGTTTAAAATATATTTTATTTAATATTAAAGCAGCTTTAAAGTGCAATAAACGCTATTAAACTCTTGTTATATTTCACCAGAGAATTTTTTTTCATGCTTTAATTCATTAAATATATTGAAAAAAAATAATAATTACAATTTGGAAAAAGAAAATAAGTAAAACTAATATAAACATAACAAAATTTTGCAATATCACTAGAATTATTTTGTTTATCATTCTGAGAAATTATTTCTCTGCTATTATTACTATTACCCATTGTTCATAATTCAGCATAATGTACGCGGAATTCATAAAAATATTTTGAAAAGAAAAAAATAAACTTGTTGAGGCGTATTTTTTCAAAATCGTGAGAATTAGGATTTAGTTATATCAATGAACCGACATTTTAACAGAAATATTTTTGTAAATGAATAGAAAGCAAACAGCTCGAACTTGGTATTTAAAATATTTAGCTCGAAACCCAGACTAAAATGAGGTTGACGATTTACCATTAAATCGCGCATACTGCTACAACTAAAATACCAACATATCCTTTAGTTGCGCGGACATTTCAAATGATATTCATCCCACTGTGCCGGCACGCTTGATACATTCGCGGCGTTATCCAAGTTTCAGGGTCAACCATGTAATATTTTAATTTGTATGGCGTTCTTTATTCCGCTTGCCCGAAGAGAAGGCGCACACATAGCACATTTACATACACATGCATATGTGTGTACATATATAGTTTGATATATGTACAAGCTTCATTATCATAGTTTTTGTGCGCTCTACCTTTCTAAGCCAGCTCCGCTTTGTTGTTTGGTTTCTTGGGCTTTGTACTATTTAGCTATGCTCGACTCGTAAGCTTCTCGGAAGCCCAGCGATTGCGACCCACTTTATGGTCAGGCTGCTGTGGACTCTACCGACCAGAAGACGATCCCAATCTTTCCGGCGCTCTCCTTTTCCCAATTGCGCGCCATCTCGCCTCCTCACTATGTTGCTATCTCTTTCGGCACGTTGCTTAATTATCCATTGCTTCATTGGGTTCTACGTATCTTCACGGCGGTGTATCTGTATCTTTGAGTCTCGGTTCTCATTTCTCATTTCTCATGCCAACATTCTTCGCTGGCAAATCAACTTTGGTCCGAGCGCCCGGCGCGTTCATTAATCTTTCGTCTCCATTGGCAATTGGCAATTGGCAATCGGGAATTGGTAATATAAAAATATGTATTCGCATTCATGTTGGTGGCCCCATCAGACAGCTGGAAGTTAGCTGCCGCCGACACCCCCCATTGGGCTGACGCACCTTCCGCCCCCTTTTCAGCCTTTCCCTTTTCCCCCCCATGTTGCGGCTTTGTTCTTCCAATTTACTTAATTAACTTCTAAACGTCGCCTTTAGCATATTTCTCTATACTCGCCTATTTCTTATATATACATACTTTTTTTTTTCATTTTTCCCAACGTTTTTTTTTATGCAAAAATTTTTTTTGCTTTGCCAGTTCGCTAATTAGCAGTTTTGGCTTCGCTGTTCTCGTCTTTTTTCGCACTAAAGGTTTTTTGCTAACGAATATTGTGGTCTATTGTGTGGATGGAGATCGCCTAAAATTAAAAGTACATGTCGAAATCTGTGCCCTATTGGAAATATCGCTCCCGCTTGGAGCCTGCAAACTTTTTTCTTTAGTTTCTTTTTGACATTTTACAATGATTGTTAGAAATGACTTATAAGTTGTTAGCATAAAAATAAAGGTGCAATCAATTTTCGCGGGTGTGGATTTTCAAACGTCACTGAAAAAATAGATCTATTAATTTTTTCATATTTAACTTTTAAAATAGCTTTGATCAGAGGAAAATTCAATTTAAATTTTAGCAAGTAAAAGTTCTTTTAAAAGTAAGTATGAAGAGAATCGAATGAAAACAAAGATGAATAAAGAAGGAAGCTTTACACAATAATTTACAAAAACCTAAAGTTTGTGCCAATCACAAATAAACAGTATTATTTATAAAGACAATGGGTTATTTATCCAGAGACGCTTCGTTAATATTTTGAATTTTCGCAAAATTTCGAACAGTGGAAACGAAAAACCAGCGCTAAATACTAGAAATGGCCTATTGTATTGGCCTTCATCGTGGCAATTTATTGTTATTTTTATTATCAGCGCTAACATTATTAATATAATTAAAATCCGCCGTAGCAATAGTGCGAAATGCGTATCAAACATTTCACATAAAGAAAAAAAATCATCGAAAAACAAACCAAATAAAAATAAAAGTCGACTTAGACGTACCCTAAACCCTATCAATATCAACATGTGCACACATTAAAGATTTACAAACACCAAAAATAAATTTAAAAGAAAAAAAACTTGTGTTTCAATCTATAATCTATGAGTTAAGTTGGAAATCTAGGACTGATCTCGATATTTATTGTGATGCCTCCTACATCTGCCTATTGCTTACATTCACACAGGACCATTATACCCTTTCTTACACACTTTCAATACAGGGTACTAAAATCTGCAGAATATTTCAAATACTTCTAGCTGTGCGTTGTTTTTGTTGGGTAGTTTTAAATAAATCAACGCATATACGTATTATGTACACGTGTGTGTGCTAAAGTATGAGATTAACAACGCATATTTGCAGAATCGCGCGATGCAGACCTTGATTGATAAGTATATATAACTGAGAACTATACGACCGCACACTATATATGAAAATACTATAAGTTGCCAGCTACATAAATATATATATATATATATATATATGTTTTCCTTTTTGGCGATACGGAGAATTGCGACCCATTAATAATCAACGCTACTAAAAAAAAGAAACAAGTAAGAGTGCTCTAGTTTAGTTTAGTGCCCGACTAGGGGATACCCTGTCCTCTTTAATTAGAGATTGTTGTAGATTTTTTATCAATTTTTTATCCATGAACGATATTTGAAAAGCTGAAGTCTGTAGCTTTTATAGTCTCCTGCTGATAAAAAAATATATATACCTTATGGGGTCGGAGATGCTTCCTTCTGCCTGTTGCATACATGCGCAAAAAACCATTAAACTCTTTTTACCCATTTTTAATGTATACAAAACAGAAAGGTATACAAAACAAAAACGAAAGAGTGAGTAATTCGGTTGAGTAAGTTTTTTATATAAATGTTACTATAACGCTTAAGTCTATGACATTTGATAAGATTTCGCAGTTCCAACCAAACTAGCCAAGAGATATGTCCAAGTGACTCAATGGGTTATGCGAATTTATATTGAATGCATATACCTTCATATTATATAATTTTGTATTTATATTTACTTATATTATATTCATATTATATTTAAGAATTTAATCCACCTATAGAAGACGTTGGTTAGACGGCATTTATTTATATATTACATACTATTTTTTTATATATTATTTTATGATATAAATGCTATTTGAGCTAATCAGTTATTACTGAAAAGCAGTCGTAATTTTCCCAAGTAAAAAGTAAAAGTAAAAGTTAAAATAAACGTGAAGGTGGCTGTATTTCTTTGTAGAAATAAAAAGATCCTTGCAGATATAAAAAAATTGGTAACTGTGCTTTACGAAAGTGACATTTTCGAGGTTCAATTCGTGATTTGTGAGTTTGCTTGGAGCATCTTCAAACACAACAGGTAGGCTAGACTAGAGCCCCCAGTCGGGAGTGCCTGACTTTTCATATGGCCAGGATATCTTAAGAATGGCAAAGAACGGATAACTTCTGGATGCCGACGATTAAATACCCCTGCATATGGAAGATGTGCACTGAATTGTCAACAGACTGTTCCTATTGTTATATAGTAGATGTTGGTGTTACTTAACTTCTATATTCAGATCCGGCCCGGATATCTGTAAACAAAAACAAAAGTCAAACTGATACTGGTCGATTTTTGCAGATATATTGTACTAATTTTTCAACTCAATTGTTCCATTGTTCATCGTCTGGATATATTGAAGAACAAAAAGTTGTTCATATAGAATTGAAATATGAAAATCTAAAAGTTGTTATATACCTGAAAAGTGCCCTGATTTTAATAAAAGATATCTCAACCAAAAATTGACAATTACGAGCTTTATGCTTCAATGAAAACCGTTTAAAAGTCAAAGCCCCTTTTATTGGTTGAGTACAAAACAAGGGTATTTCAAGTTCGGCACTCCGTAAGTAACCAGGTAACTTTTTAATGAATCAATTTTCGTATTGTGATAAATACCTTATAAATGGGCTTCAGGGAAACTGTCAGAAGTATTTAAGAGGCGTAGGAGATATCTTCATGGAGATCGCCTTAAATATGAGAAAACGAACAAGCCTTCGATCGCGATCTCCCTCGCCCCCTCGCCCCCTCTCTCTCTCACTCGCTTTGCACTTAGACGCAGCCAAATAGCCAAAGAACATGACAGCCATCCCCAGGTGGGCTAAATTTAAAAACCATCGAGATGTCGTCGTGCCAACAAACTGCATTCTAAATTTGTTGTAAAAATGTTCTAAGGGTGGCCAAAAATATCGGGAGTATGTAAAAAAAGACAACATATATACCATATGTATATAAATACATATACACGTTGGGGTGCCCGATATGTGCCCATATATATTTTGGTCGGAGCTGGCGCAGAAAAGGTCACGGCTCACGGCGGAAATAGTACGGCAAACGCGTGACTTTGGGCCAACAAAGTGAAAGATTTCGATTAACAAGCCAGGGTAACTAAGTTGCGTGTGTCCAACTGAAATACCCAGTATTCTGGAGTATCTTTTGTTTGGCTTTATAGCCAAATTATTTTACGATACGAATGGAACAGAAAATTTTACTTTTTTTTAAATAAAATACGCTGCGTGCAGGGTATTTGCTAATCCAGTAATTTTTTATTTTTTCTCTTTTTTACTGGACCAGATTTCTGGTCCAGTAATATATATATATTCCAGTATATATATATGTATTAAATACAAACGAATAAAGCTCAGGCTAGATATTCCTTTGAAATGCCGTCAACTTACAATAATGTTAGATTTAAATAAATAAATGTGGAACAAATATTGAAACTATCAGCACTTTTCACTTAGATATAAAAATAACATCAATATTCTCTTCTTTTAAAATTCATTTTTTAATGTTATAACACAGAATAAATTTTTATAATGTTAACTCTGCCAAAAAGGGAACTGAACTCGGGATATGTTTTGTGTACTAGGCATTAAAGATCTCAGACTTAGGGGTAGTCTGCAGAGAAAATAAAGGTTCAAGCGCATAATTTTTGTAATTAATTTAATTTAATTTTTTTAGGATACGATTGGAGCACGCAATTCTATTTTTTAAAATAAAGTTTAAAATTTGGTGGTTCCAGCTCTTATAGTCTACGATATATCCTAAGAAAACTTTGAAAGACCAAGTCTTAAACTTGATTTTTATCGATATTAATGAAACGGTGCAGAATATCGACAAAAAATGATAAACTCGTACTGCGTATGGTATTCCAGAATCTATAATAAAAAAGATTTTGTCTGTAGCTTTTGTAGTTTCAGAGATCGCTGCATTCATACAGACGGACAGGACTATTTCGAAAACTGTCTCTAGCTCTAAAATTATGGGAAATGGAAATTTTCGCAGTTTACTCGCACCCAAGATATATCTGGTTTTATATCAGATTTTATTAATTTGCCAAGACCTCAGTGATCTCTAGCGGAGGTCATCCGCAATCTGTCTAGCTTTAAAACTGTGCGAGATATATAGATTGAAAGATTAAAAGTATATATATATATATATATAGATATATAGATTAAAAGATTAAAATTGAGTTCATACCAATATAGACTTTTAACTGTGTTAACTACTATAAAAGTTAAAGTTGAATGTTTAATTTGATTAATTAGTTGTGTTGTAAGCTCAACTAAGAAAGTGAAATTTTTAAAATATATTTTTAAAATGTATGACAATAATTTGTTTAATACTTTTTATTTTATTTTTATATAATAATAAATAAATAGTAATAATAATAATAGCAGGACTATCCAAGTTACTTTTATTAATATTTCCAAACCATGTACACAATAATTTTCTGCAAGAATTACCAATATGGCCCAAAATAAATGGGATATTTTATTGGGGGAAAATTGTGGAAATGGGGCAGAAAAATGATGCAAGCAGAAAAGTGGAGGAAAATGAGGGGAAGGGCGAGACGTGACTGCAGGGCAGGTTTTGCCTTTTGCTGTGCGTGTGTGTGTGTGTGTGTGTGTGTGTGTATTTAATGATTTCCCTCGGATAACCTCAAGTGCAGCATTTTGATGAGGACACACGACGTCGAGCAATCAAGTGCCAGAAACCAAGGTAGGCCAACAGATCCGTCGGAACCTGATGCGGGGGGCCCTTTTTTTGTTGTTTATTTTTGATTTTTGTTTTTTGTTTTTTTAGTTTTTTGTTGTTGTGTTTGTCGGCTGTCATCAATTGCGCTTGTTCTTGCTGCTGTGTACACCCTGTGCCCAAATCTGTGCGGGCAACACAGAAATATAAAAATTTTGATCTGATAAGTTCAATTTTGTCTTTCATCTATTTAAACTGAGTTCTATTTTAATTGAGTTCTGCAATACCCTGGAATTTACAGTTTCGAACGAAGAAACGTACAAAATAATAATTTCGAAATAGATTTTATTGCAAGATCACAATACTTCAGCTGAACATAAATCGAATTCGCATTTAAAAATGGTTTGGTCTAATTTCAAAAATATATATAAAATAGGAATGGAAAATAAATTCCAAAAGAAAGCAAAATATCTACATACAAATAGTACTTTTTATATTCTGCTTTTGCATTTGGAGTTAATGTGGAAAACCAAAGTTCGAACCAAAACCCAGGTTCACGAACCGAACCTTAAATCATTGCATAGAACCATGAACCGAACCATATTTTTTTGCGTTTGCAGTCATGCATAAATTACCAAAATATATTTTAAACAAATTAGAGGGTATTTTCAGGTCGTTGCCCAGCTGCATTCGCTTGTGGTTTTCTTGTTGATGTTGTAATTGTTATTATTGTTCTTGTTGTTGTTGTATTTAGCTGTTGGAGCGTCGGCCCCTTAATGTTTCGAGAGAGTCCTTTGTCGGAGCTCTTGTGCGCCACTTTTGAAGCACTTTTGATGCCCTTTCGCCGAGGGCGCCATAAATCTAATATGAACTACTTTGCATCGCTTGAAGCTCGCTTAATTCACAATTTGTATTACAAATAAACCAAAATCGCTTTTTATACGATTTTCAAATTTTTCACGAATTCAATTTTACGAATCGTTTTTTAAGAAATTAGAGGTAATAGACATACAAATAGAGAAATATGTTCCCAAAATTATGAACTATATAATTATAATAACAACGCTGATCAGTGGAATAGGCAGGAAAAATTAAAAAAAATTAAATTAAAAAATTAAATTAAATTAAATTAATTAAAATTCGGGTATTACTTTCTGTTTTCAAAATCATAATATATTTTTTATTAAATTTTATATAAATTGTCGAATAAACTCTAACAAGAACTTTGTAATATTGTTTATACTTTTAAGTTTCTTTTCTTTTAGGCTTGGAAGCAATTTACTATTATTTCAGTTAGCTACCTTTATTTATTTATTTATTTAATCCGTCGACAAAACGCGTGTGAACAAAAGTAAAAAGTACAAAACAAAAAAATTATATATATAAAAATATAACAATAAAAAGCTAAAAGCCTAAAAGAAATATAAACTATTCTAATAACACTTTGTCTGAAGCAGATACTACAAGATAATACAATGTATACCAAATTTCACGTCCGTATCTTCAATTATCCGGACAGACGGACGGACGGACGGACTAATATTATTATATTATATATAATATATATAATATATATAATATATATAAAATATATTATTGTTACATTGAAAACAATTTTGATATGCTTTTATTAGTCTTACAATTTTTAGCATGGAAAATAAATTCACAGGTGAACTCCAACAAGAGCTTTGTAATATTGTTTATCGCTGCCGACAATATCGGCATTATCTATCTGAAGCAGCCAAGATTTTATAATATTGCAGTGCAGCCTTTAATTGCAAGTATTTAGATACTTATCAGACATTTAAAGCTCTTGTCGAAATCGGCGTCTCCTGCCTCATTTGGCATCCTTTGGCATTGGCCCGGCCGGGTGTCCTTGAGCCTGGCAGTCGGCGGCTGGGGGTGGAGCTGTCTGGATTGTTTGGGCCCAGTCCACGCGGACGGTTCAGCTCGGGGCCCAATTCGCAGCTGAATTTGCAGACTTGGTTATGGGCCCAATCAGGATGCAGGCATTCCACAGTCCACAGGAAAAGGAGCCACGAGCAAGGATACAAGATTGTGGCGGCGGCTTGTTGTTGTTGTTCTTGTTGTTGTTGTTGTGTGACCTTCATGAATAACGACGCCAAAGGACGAAGTCTTTGCAGATTTTCTTGATTGCGCAGGGACCCAGCCCCCAACTCCGCCCCCATCTCCTTATCTCTGCCTTCAGCTGTCTGTGTCAATCTGCTGCCCCCAGCCCTCCTCCTCCTCCCCCCCCTCGTGGCGCAGCTTGGCAAGTTGAATGTCCTGCTGCTTTTTCTTGCCGTCTGGCAAGTTTGTTTTGGCCATGTTGTTGCTGTTGCCCGGATTTCATTATTATTTTTGAAGGTCGCAGACAGCACGCAACGCGAGAGACACACGTCGCCGGTTTTCGCCGTGCCACCCACTCCCTCCCTCCCTCCCTCCCCCACCCACCCAACAGCCTCGAGGTTTTTGTCCGCTCAACCGAATATTTGTGCCAAACACACACAAAAAATAAAAATAATCAAAGTAAAGGGATAATCAGCTATTTTGTGTGTGTGTGTGTGAAAAGAGGTGCGGTTTCAGTGGCACCCCCTGCCGCCCCCCGCCCCCTGACCCTGGCGACCACGATTGCCCCGCCGACACCTTTAAATGTTTAATGTAATTTCGGCGCAGACTTTTGAGGCGTAAAAGGGCATTGAAAAATGGCAAATGACCTTGATTGGCAGAAAATACCACGCAAATGGTAAAAGGTCCACACCCACCCACCGCCCACCACGCCCTTTTTAACCGTCTCGATTGTCATTGGGCTGTGCAACATTTGCTGTGCCGCAGCATGTTGCCGCAACATGCTGCTAGACCTGCGACGATTATCACTCACTCTCTCTCCAAATCGCACAGTGCCATTCCCATTCCCACGCTCACCACAGTGTGGTGTGTTCCCATCTTGCTCATTTGCGCTGCCGCAGTCGCACTTCTGAGTGCCCGGCTGGCGCTTGTAGCGTAAATTTCATGATTTTTGCAACGATACAGACCGGGCCTATGAGTTCTATAATTAGTTAATTGTTTGTTTCAATTGCTGGTGAAATCCAACGAATACGTACATACGTATGTGCATAGTAGCTATCTAAATTCTTTTAAAAATTTACTTACATACACAGATATCAACATATGTATATTTGAATATACGATGTATAATGAACACATTGTGAAATACCGGCAAAGAACAGTCGAGATCCGGCAACGGCGTCGAGTGCGCTGCATACGGACCTGAGCCAAAATGAGCAAAGCTTTGGCGTTCTGAGATAGCTCGCGCACTCTCTCTCTCCCCCCCCCTCTCTCTCTCTCTCACATACAATGGCAACTTTTGCTGTTTGTTTTGAGTGCACTTTCTTGACCGGCGCTGACTGCTCGTAAAACGAAACCCAACAAAAAAAATGGTGCTGAGCGTTCGTCGTGCCCTCTCTTTCTGAGTGTTTGGGTGTGTGAGCGTTCGTAAGTGCAGGTTCATTCCGTTATAAAGCTCCACGCTGCATTTGCCGTCTCCTTTTTGCGAATTGTCTGTCTGCTGCCTGTGTGTATGTGTGTACAGTCGCGGCGACTGTACCACGACGGACAGCGTCTTCGGCATTGTCTTTACCGCTGTCTTCTTTGCGCTTTGTTATTTTTGCAGCTGCTGCTGTTTGTGTCTGCTTACTCGTGTTAGGCATATTATTGCTGAGGCTGCCGCTGCCGCTCCCGCTGCCGTTTGTCTTTGCTTGTCTTCTTTGTGTTCAGTTGCCTTTTTTTTTGCACTTGTGCGTAATCCTTGTGAATTTTACCAATTGCAGCAAATCTGCATTTCCACAGTTATCGTCTTCTTCGCTTCCCACCTAACACATTCAATTGATAAACAAACGCACTCGAAATGCCACACTCAAGTACACTCATAATGTCGATAAAAGCAATTTGCAATTGTCATATGTACATACATATAATGTATGTAGGTGCTTGGGCATTTCGCAACTTAATTTCCACTCATATTGCAAAATCAGTTTCTAGAATTATTCTGATCATTACAATTTGCCTTATTCACCGCAGCCTGAGCACTAAGTGATGAAATTGAAAAAGCTTTAACGCCCACTGGGCTTTATCGTGATTACTGGTTATGAATCATGGCAAATAGCTTTGAAAGCTTACACTAAATAAATTACCATTGCATTCTTTTGCGCAACGGTATCTGTGGGTGGCGCCCTGGACAAAAAGGCAAAGGGCAAACCGAGGACTGCATACCCTTTGTTGATGCGTTTTGTTCGTGGTAATCAAGCAAAGTGGTAATCAGAAAGGTGTTTGTCTCTTTCATTTGCTTCTTAATTCATAATAGTGAGATTATTTTTATTTATCTTTTATCTTTTTTTTAGTTTAAGCTAACAGATAAGAGTTTATGGTTAAGAATATGTGGGCATGTAAATATTTAGTATTATACTAAAGCCTAAGATTAGGCGTAGTTAAAACAAACGAAAGTTTAATTTTATCAAATACTCATTCAAGTTAGTTTTTAAAATAATATACATACTCTTTTATTGTTTGGCAAGAACACATTGCCCTATGGCTCATTTAATTGCATGATTAATATTCGCCTAGTTTTAAAAACTATGTTCAAAACTTCACATTTTAAATCAAAGCAATTTTATGAACGTTTTTATATACCTATCTCTCTATATACTACGTATTTGAAAATGTTTACACTATTTACATCATTTTCGCTATTTTAATTAATTTATTCCAATACGCCCTTAAAATGAAGGCATATTAATTAAAGGTAATGAAAGTTCAGAGTAGACTTTCCTCTCTACTTCTCTTATTTATTTGTACGTGCATATGTATGTATGTATGTACAGTACATGTATGTATGTATGTCCATGGGAATTTAGGTAGAACGACGCAGTTTACAACAAAGTTGCCAAAGTGGAGGCCATAAAAATAGTTGCGTGTGCCTGCGAATATATATATATATATATATATATATATATATATATATATATATGTATATGTATATGTATACGTATATGTATATGTATATGTATATGTATATGTATATGTATATGTATATGTATATGTATATGTATATGTATATGTATATGTATATGTATATGTATATGTATATGTATATGTATATGTACATACGTACATATCGGCATAGATACTTGTCATTGACTAATAAAAACACTTAATAGGTATTATTTGTATACAGCGAAAGCTCTACTAATATCACCTTGAGTGGGCTAGTTCTTACATTTCCAATATTTTTCTTACCTCCCCTGAAGAGTGCAAACAACTTTTCTGAAGAAAACATCCCTTTTTACAACTTGGCCTTCAAAATAAAATGATAATATATGCAATGAAATAAAATGCAAGAAATTGTGAAATAAAATAGAAACGTTTTTAAAGTCCAAACTAAAAATTTTAAAGGAATACGAATATCAGCAAAATGTAAACGCAGAATCATTGTTTTATCTTTAAAATTAATTTCTTTTTATAACAAAATTTAATTTCGTTTGAAAATGATCAAAAATAAATAAATATATGTTTGCGGAAATCAATATACCTATTTAAAACTAATTTTAATTTTAATTTAATGATCAGGCCTGTTACATAAATTTGCATATGTATATAAGTACATATGTATGCACATATAAATACATATGTACGTACACAGGTGTCCAAAACGCCACTCAAAAGAGCTGGCAACTCTCTTAGTTCCATTGCAGTTGTTGCTGCGACGCATTAAAATTGCAATTACAGCAACAGCTGCCAAACAAAACAACAACAATGGCGACGCCTTCTTATCAACTGTAACAGCCTGCCGTTGCCGCCCAACCTCCCCGTCACGTTAAACGCCCGCCCGCCCTACATACCCGATTACAATGTAGCCACACGTGTTAACCGTTAAATATGCAGCGAACTCAAGGCAGAATGCGAGCGAGAGAGAGCGAACGGTCAACCTGGCGCCTTTGCTGTAAAAGTTCGTGCGATTCTTGGATTATGCACACTTGTAACAAAATGTTATCGATGCACTGTTACGAATTGCGCAATCATATGCAAGCTTTTAACTGCGAAGAAGAAAAACCAATTAATATTACGATATTAATGACTTTTCCGAATTAGCATTAAAATTAGATAATTTAGCATTAAGGCATTACTAACATAAGCACAACAACTAACGTCGACTGCGCTGCCTGACGCCGACTGCGGGCCACACTTGTTGCTTTTATTTACGCAGTTGGCTTACTGTACTATGGCAAATGGCAAAGACGCAACAACAACAATAACATCGCCACAAGCAGAACGAGCAAAAAAATTTTACACACGCGCAAATAATTGCGCGAAATACCAACAATAGCAACAACAACAACAGCGCTCGTTATAAGAATGCAGCGCAGTAGCAGCGACAACAACAGCAACTGAAACTAAACCTAAACGTAAAATGCACAAAAAAAAACACAATCGACGTGCGAAATGCGGCAACTTGACGCATTCTTCTTCTTCTCGTTTATTTTGTTGATTTTGCACTAGCTCTATTCTGTTTGCGTAAATAAATAAATCGAATGCGAACGCGAATTTCGACAAAAATAACGGACAAGTGGCAAAATGCAGAGAACACGCTCTCACACTCAGTCTGTATGTATGTGGTTGTGTGTACATATGCAATTATATGGGAGTGGTGTGTACACACTTACTATGCGACAACTCAAAGTGCAGGCAAAACCGAACACAAGAAACTCAAATCAAATTAAAAATGTATGTATGTACATGTGTATGTATGTATGTGGGAACAAGGATTTTTATCTACATTGTACAGTGGCTCATAGCTGATTTCAACCAGCAATAACCAAACTAGAAAATACAAATTATATAAATGCAGCTTGTTAGTTTTTAACTTATAAAATTTGCCTTTATTTATTTTGTATAATTTTTTTTAAACATACTATAAAAATTAAAAACCTAAAATTAGCCAAAACAATTAAAAATGCTACAGTCGGATGTAACCGACAGCATAATACTCGTTCACATGTAATAACAATATAGAATGTTTTATATGTCCAAATTTTTGTCAACTTTGGAATGATTTTTGAAAATTTGACTTCTAAAGAATCGGATTAAATGTTATGCTTATTTTCAATTTTAAATTTTGAGAAAAAAATGTCGAAAATAAGTACATTATTCCAAAAAATAATTTGAACTTCAATACTGCAAAAATTTGAAATGCTGATTCAATCTGTAGCATATGCCATGACCAAAATGTAATTAAAATTGAAAACTACATTTAATCTATATATTTCTGTCAGTTTTATTGAGCCGAAAAATTTACAAAAATTCAGTTGCTCAAGAATTTATTGACTGATGAAGATATTGTAGCCAAAAGATCGGACTATTTTATTTGATGCAGGCATATACAAGTAAAGGTATATGTTGTTTTCATGTTTTGAGCATAAAAGTAATAAATCACAAATATATTTTCACTTAAAATTGGAAAAAAAAGGGAAAATTAGGCATATTGTTATCGGTTTAAATTCGAGTGTGTGGATATGGAGTAAAGCCCATTTATAGGTTATGCTTAACCGGCCCCGGGTACGGGTTATCCCCCAGTCGACAACCTACATATGATAGTGCAAAACCGGAACACGGTGTGCTCTAGTCGGGCACTCTTGACTGAAGTACTGTTAATTGCTTCCTCATCGTTTGGTGCGCCTTATTTTATTAGATATTAAACCTGCCTCAACATTTCAATATAATATCGCTTTGTTTTTTATTTTGTTATTCACTTTGCGCTGCTTCTGCTTCTGCTTCTGTTTGGTTTTGTTGTTGATTCACTAGTTGCGGTTTTTCTTTTAGTTTGCGAATAATTCTGTTGTCGCACAAAGTTCAAGGGTTCAATCAACTTGACGAGCTGAAATTGGAGTTGCCGACTGGCACCTAGAATTGCAGGGGGGGGGCGTGTTGGCGGGGGCGTTCAGCGTTAAGAGCTTAAATTACATGTTTGCATGTATGTATGTATGTATATGTACGCACGCCATCATACAAACATGCATACATACATACATACAAACGTACATACGAATAGCAGAATATCGCCCTCACATGCATTTGCATGTGGACAATTTGTTATTGTTTATATTCGTTGCAAGAACAAGTAAACGCATTTTGTTTTGTAAACAAAACGCGTTGCACGCTTTCACTCAAAACAAACACTGGCATCACATGCAAACATGCATATATACACACTCACACACACACACACACACGCAGAAACAGTTGCTCACGCTCGTGCTCTCGCTCAATTGTACGAATGTACTCAAAAAGCTGGCCGACCGGCCGGCCGGTATAAACAAAGGTAAATAAACAGAGAGCGGCGCAGTCACATATTTGGTAGATTTCGTTACGCTGTTTAATGAAATTCACATTGAGTCAGTCAAGTCGCAATACAAAAATATACACCACTCACTTTTATACTCAATGTTTATACTCAATGTCTGGCACTCGACACAGCTTACTATTTCACCACGCTCGGAGAGTGTACAGCGATAGTGCCTTGCATAATATCGCGGTGTTTCGATTGTGGGGAAAAGAGAGTAAAGACCAATCCTCAACATCACTCTTATTTGTGACTCCGGCACGGCTGGACGTGCGGCGCGTAGTTGGCTCTTCGTCTTTGTAGATTTTGGCTGTTTCCCGCCCAACAAAAAAATAAAATAAAATAAAATAATATAAAAATAAACAAATAATAATATGAAATAAAACTGAAATGACTTGACAACAATACAATTAAAGTAACCAAAAGAAAAAGAAAATATATAAGCAGAAATCCCAAAGTTCCTGTTGGGGACTCATTTAAATCTAACTTTAGAAGAAAAAAAATAGTACCAAATAAATAAGTTACAATGCAAAAAATTGAATATTTCTACATAACGGACAGACCGATGAGAATTAGCGAATAAAGTTTGAATTAATTTTCCAGACATTCGTCAATATTTTCTTACACATTTTAAAAATCGCAGCAGTATCCGCAAATCTAAGCGAAGCTTCGACTCTAAACATAAGTGAATGTGAAGTAATCAAGAAAAAAGGAAAAGAAAAAAAACTACAGCAGAGTAAAATACCGCTACGACGAGTAGACAATTGTTAGTGTCTTCTGTGTGCAAGTGTGTGTAAAGTATATAGCGGTGCCAAAGGAAAACTGAAGCAGCGCTGCTTCATTTACAATTCACTGCTGCGAGCAACAGAGAAGCTTTAAAAACAAAACAAAAAAAACGGCAAAAATATTAGACGCGATTCGACGTAAAAGTTCAAGTGTGAAAATTGTTTTATTTTTTTTTTGTTTTGTTGTCGCTAGCAGTGAGCTCTGTCTCATCTCGCTGACAACATTTTTTTCGGGTGTTCAATTCAGTTCTAAATGCTCGAACAGCAAAAATAAATTCCCTGTAATAGGTGCTAGAAGCGGCATTGAATACAAGCCAAACTTGTTAAATTGGATTAAAAATTTATTTTACATACGCAAGGTAAGTGTAAAAAAAATTACAGATAATAAAAATAAATAAAATAAGTCTTACTCAATTGATGTACGTTGCATTAAATTGCAACCTAGAGAAAGAAATAACAACCAAAAGCAAAATTAAACCAATACACATGCGCACACAGGTTTTAATATGTACAACACACACACACACACGCACAGCCGCCCAAAATATGCCGGCAATTTTTGATATTTTGCAGTATCCTTCGTTTTTTCTTCATGCTCTTTGTCGTCTTGTAGAACAATGATAGAAGCGGCATCAATTGTGTCTATCTTGTTTTACCGTTACGGCAGTGGAAAGAGCACCGAAGACGTCTGTTGCATTTTGTGTCTGTTCCGTTCGTTTTGCAAGCAATAAAAATATTGTAAATAGAGTAAGCGCGCGAAAGTTCAATGTAGAGAGGGAGAAAAGAGAGAGATCAGCATTTATCAGTTTACGGTTAAAGTGTTGGTGTGTATGTGTGCCTGTGTATATAAATTGAATATTTGAGTCAAAAACAGAAGACAAAATGCTAGCGTGTGTTGCCAAGTCACTTGATCGGAAAATCAAAACGAAAAAAATTAAACAATTTATAATTTAAAGCTGCGCATTGCTCTGATAACTTTTGTGAACTGAGCTCTCCACGTCAGCGCCAGCGCTATTCCCGGCAACGTAGTAAAAATTAAATTGAAGATTGAGCGCGAAATTTACAATGTTCTTTCCATTGGTCGCGAAATGTCCAGTTTTCTTACAAGATGGCGTCCCCGCAATTCGTGAGTGTTATACAAGTATGCGTGGGCAGAGACTAACGAAAAATGAATTAAGAGTTAGATCAGAAACTGCAAGATATTTACAAGAAAATTAATTTTGCTTAGGGAAATGAGGAAATCCTTAATTTATAATATATATGCATACAGGTGTACATATTTATATGTATGCATTAGTATTTCTATTCAATTATTTGTGTAGATCAATTAAAAATTAGGAATAACTTTAAAAAAATATAAATAAAAAGTAAAAAAAAACGAATAATCTTTATATATCCAAATGTATACATATATTTATATATATTATAATATTCAACTTTTCATTCCGGAACTGCAATTGAAAAACATTTAAAATAAATATAATTTTGAACCGAACCGCCAATTTTTGTTTTGTTTTTTTTAGCAACTTTTAACATATCGCACAGTATTTACATTGTAGTTTAAATAAATTGATTAATTAAAAATAAAACAAACATGATTCTTTCAATTTCAAAAACAATTAAAGGCATTTCTCTAATGAAATACATTCAGTATTGAATTGAAGTGGAGCTGAGATAATAGCGTACCTAACGTAATAGGGAATTATTTAGTAGAAATCAGATGGAAATGAATCAGAAATTATAAAAAATATATAAATTCAATTGTTATTTGAACAATATGTGTGTATATTTTTAATGTTTGTTTTTCTCTTCTCCTCTTTTGTTATACGCTCACAGCTGTGTGACAAAGGGAAATCCCCTTCGATTCAGGACAAGGAGCACATACAGTAAAAAAAAAGGAAAAAAAAACACATAAAAATGGCGACCATTCGCAATGTAGGAATCAGCTGTCATCCCGAGTTCGACGTGGACGCCGACGCCTATTGCTCACCGCTGATCTTGGACATGGATTTTTGCGAGCTGCTCGACTCCCACGAGCTGATCTACCCGCTGCCCAGCATACACAACGACGTGGAAAGGATGGCGGCCGATTGCATGATCCCGAGTTGGGCCATCGAGACGTCCAACGATATTGACAGCAAAGCCGAGGTGCGCAACGTCGACTGCATGTGGTCCGCGTTCGGCAGCAGCGCGGCCAACTGCAAGGGCGGCACCGCCATACCCAACAGCAACAACAACAACAGCAATTCAGCAGCGTCCAGCTACAGCGAGAGCAGCGCCATGCCCCCATCCGTGGTGACGGGAAGCACGCTGCTCATCAAGCGCGAGCCGGAGGAGGAGCTCGAGGAGGATAACGACGAGGAGGACGAGGCCGAGGAGGAGGAGGAGGGGGAGGAGGACGGCGACAATGATAGCAACGGTGAAAACTGCGACGCGAGCAACATTAGCAGGAAAATTAGCAGCAACAGTTGCAGGTCAACTGGCAAAGCGGCAACGGGCAACATTTCGATACCAAAGCGAGTGCTGCAACGCGATCCCGTTATTGGCAACAGCAAAATGCACGTCGAGCCCTATATACCGCCAGGCGCCTCGCTGCTGCGCAAGAGCAACACGCAGCACAAACAGCAGCTGCAGCAGCAGCAAAAGTTGCAGCAGCAAAGGTTGCAGCAGCAACAGCAAAAGCAGCAACAGCAGCAGCAGCACCAGCAGCGCTTCCTCAGTTCAATGACACTATGCAGCAGCAGCAACAACAACAACAGCAACAACAACAACAACAACAACAACAACACCAACAACACATTCGCCCTGGGCGACGAGGAGCTGCTGCCCGAGTTCCGGCACAACGTCGACCTGCGCGCCTGCGTCATGGGCAGCAACAACATTTCGCTGACGAGCAGCGCCGACGCCAACTACATCGATCACCTGAGCCGCGAGCTGCAGAACACGAGCAAGGAACGCATCGATCTGCCCTATCGCATGTCCAGCGAGCCGCAGTTCAGCGACGTCCTCGAAGTGCTCAACCTGCAGTCACTGGAATCCTCGTCCGCAGCGGCGACGGCGGCGGCGGCAGCGGCAGCGGCAGCCGAGGCGGCAGCAGCAGCAGCCGCAGTTGCCACACTGTCACCGCCGGCGACAACGGCCACCAGCTCCGATTGCGATTCGGACGATGGCGACTGCTCGATCGTCGAGTCCAGCTGCGGCTCGGCGGCGTCCCTCGACGGCAACAACACCCTCTACATGCGCCACATCAGCGATCACAGTTATACGCGCTGCAACGACATGGAGACCAATCTGGAGACGCCGTCAGATTCCGGTGAGTGCCTGTTATACACGCCTTTATCTGTCCGAGTGCCCTTTAAAGCAGTTTGACCAACTGTCATACGCCGCGATGTCTGCAATATAACTGTTCTACTTACTATATTCAGTGTTATACAGCACGGTTTCTTTTGAGTTCATCGTCTGTGCGATGAAAATAAGCAAATAATTAATTCGGTGCGCAAAATACTTGAACCTAAAGCAGCTTTAAAAACAAAATACAAGCCACTGAGTGTTTGTATTTTTTTGTATTGTATTTTATCTATTAATTAGTAGAAAATGTAGAAATGTAGTAGAAAATCAATGCTCAACTGTTATACACTGCAATGTCTGCATATAACTGCTCTGCCTCGCATTTCTATTGTTATACATCACTTCTCTTGCGCTCTCCTCTCATTCACTCCTCTCTCCGCTTCTCTCTCATTTAACACTTTGTAACAGTGCTCGCGCTCTGCCAGCTGTCGATCAACGGCATTTGCCATTTCTCATTCACTCTTCACGCACCATCCTTTTCCCTCTCGCTTAGGCATTCAACTAGTGTTGGTTCCCGCTGCCGCTGAGTGGGCGAAACGATGACGCGCCTGAAAAATCGATCGCCTACGTCAACAGCAAACGTAGTAAACTTTGCTGCACACGCCCACATGCTGCGTGGGGTTTGTGGGGGGCAAAAGGGGCGGCGGCGCAGTTTGGCCGGCTGTCTGTTTCGGTGTTTGTTTCCAAGCGGGTTGGGCAAAAAGCTTTCATTGATTTTCCTTACCCATACTACCCAATGATTGTACATTTCGCTGGCGCCTTATAGCCTACGCATTACGTGGAGCCCATCCCCAGCCTCCCCCTCTGGTTTGCTGCCCCCTTTCCCATAGCAAGTGATGGCGCGTGGCTTTCATGGCTCATTATGTGTGTCTGTGTCTGTGTGTGTGTGTGTTTGTGTTTGGCCCGCCTGCCCATGGCGTCATCCTCTCGCAAATTGTGGAAAAGCATCCCCAAGCGGCGTCTTGCGCAGTTTGTACTACGCCCAAAATAAAAACGGTTTCTCTCTAGTTCTCTCTCTTCCTCTTCCTCTCCCTCTCCCTCTCTCTTTATCCTTGTGGGTAACAAGCCATGTTTCAAGGATGTCTGCGCTCATGCCACGTGGCGTCAGCGCCACACCCTTCCCCCGCCCTGTCTTTGGTTTTGGGTTCAATGTCTTTGCAATGTTGTCATAAAAAAAAGCAATGAAAAGAAATGGAATAAATAAAATGAAACGAAAACATATTGAGCTACCCTCGTCCCAAGAAATCTACTATTTTACTACTCGTCCACAAACACAATTACAGTTTGGCGCGTAAAGCGTATTTGTGGTCTTGTCTGTTTTCATTCACAAACTGCAGCCGCATGCACAAACGCAAACACACACACACAAACACAGTAACACCCACCCACTCACACTCGCACACATGCATGCATGCATGCATACGCTGGTGAGAATCGACTACCTTATTTCTTCTTTACTCACAATTACTATTATTACCCACCTTTGTTGTTATAATAAAAAATAAATGAAAACAAAAGCGCATAAGCGCACACAGATAGTCGAACAGCGTCGGCGTCGGCGTTGGCGTCGGCACTGGCGTTGGCGTTGGCGTTGCCGTCGATGCTGTCGGTTAGGTCTTTTATTCTCGCTAGCTCCCGCTCTTGCTTGCAAGAGCACCGAGTGCGCCGAGTGCACTCACACTCGCAACTGAACGAACATTGGCGAGGACAGTATAACAACGGCAGCTCTGCTCGCGTTATTGGCTGGGCGCAAGCTTTGAAGTTTTTTATTTTATTTTTATTGATACTCTTTGCAGAAAAGTGGGCAAGTTGCTATAGAAACTATTGCTGGATTACTGACGTATGTATCAGCAAAGGGTATTTAATATATATATTTTTTTATTGCTTTGCCGTTGAACTGTTTTTTCTTTCTTTGGGTGTTGCCTGTTACTAGGCGCGCTTGTTTCGCTCCCACTGCTTATTTTCATTTGTGAATAGTTTTGTGTGCGTGCGTGTGTGTGTGTTCTCAACTATTAGCGAAAGACGCCCACACAATAAACATTTTTTTTGGCTGCTGCTTGACTTGGCTGCTCAATGTGTATGTATGTATTTATTTATAATTATATATATATATATATATGAAAAATATGTATTTGAATATGTGTGTATGATTAGGCGCCTGCTACGATTGCCAAAAAGTCGTGCGCGTGAGTCGATAAAAAAAAACGCGCAACTTGCGAATCATTTGTTGTTGTTCTTGCTGTTGCCGCCTTCTGCTATCAGCAGCCGTCGGGTGCGCTGATAATTGAAAACGTAACAGAACTGTGTATATATGTGAATTATTTGTCAAGAGGAAAGCGAAATATCAACTTGATACGCGCGCGCACACACACACACACACACACACACACAGGCACAGCTAGCGGGACACTTGGCAACAAAAAACTGAAATCAAACGCAATTCCAACTTATTTTTGCGTATTTTAATATTCACGCACGGCAACAGCAGCAACTACAACTACAACTACAACAGGTGCGTGCTGCAGATTAAAAGCGTGGCGCTGTGTGTGTGTGTGTGTGTGTGTGTATATGCACGCGCGTGACGCTTCATTAGTAATACCGTGATGGAAAAGATAATAGAAACGTTTCTCGTTTTTTCCGCAGTTTACATTTTCTTTTGTGAAATTAATTTTGGTTCAAATGTTAGGAACGAAACAAAAACAAAATACTAAAACGAAAACGGAATGTTATTTAAAAGAAAAAAAAAATTAAGTGCTGTTATCAACGAACTGTTTTCAATTAATTTCATGTATGCAATTTGCCCACAATTTAAATAATATAGTTTGAACTGTTTAAAGTAAATGTCGTTTCTATTATTTTACCCATCACTGTATAACCGAAGATGTGCGATCGTAGTGAGAAAAAGAGCGAAAAACAACGAAAGTCAAATATGACGATTAACTTACAAGCTTTTAAGTTTTTATCAATTAAAATGAACATATTGTCGCTTGCGTTCTCTTACATTGTGTGTACATAATATACATGTATGCATATAGATATATATACATATATGTATATATATGAGGTAATTGCCTCTTCTTCTTTTTGATGCCAAACCAGCTGTGTTTAGCATTTGTTGGCGCCTTTATCTTCTTGTTTCTTTTATTGCTATTTTCGCACCTTTTGCTATGCGTACAAAAAAATTTATATATATATATATAAAATACCTACGCGATACGCATTTCTTGTTGTTGTTGCTATGCGTGTGTTATTTCGAGTACCGAAACCAATTCGACAAAAAAAATGTTAATGAACTGAACGAAGGTCGAACAATCATAAAAAGTGCGTAAAAACCAAAACGAAACAGGAACGCAAAAGTTTATGAATAGTTGTTCGTGCGGTTAGCTGTAGTTGTTTGAATTACCAATTAAATACAAGTAACCAGAAATAGTGCGTAAGAACAAGAGGGACTGCGAGGGGAGATGTGTGGGAAAAATAATGCTATTCACAATTCCCTTTTACCACATCTTTGTTTTGTTTTTACTTTCGTTGGCGCTGAAATTTATGCGTCTGGCTTTGGCCACGTTTAGGGCCAAGTTACTACATTTGCCCAAGCACGAAAAACGCCACCCAGCAACACCACCCAACAACAACGACAACGACAACGTAAAAAGCTTTAACAATGGTCCAAAGGCTGTGACGACGACTATCCATTTTTTTTATATTTATTTATTTATTTTTTTTTTTTCGTACTTTTGCTCTGCTTGTGCGCGCTTTTCTTGCGTCGCGCGCTGTTGCTAGGCGCGTCTTTGAAGCCCACCGCCGCCGCCGCCCGTTGTCTCTCTGCGTGTGCGTGTCTCTCACACGCTAACGCTCACTCTCTCTCCCCCTGCGTTTGTGTGCGTCTCGCTCACGCGCACGCATTCATTATGTTTCTTATTCGCACACGTGAAGCAATAAATTGTTATGCTCAAGGTCGACGGCAACGGTTGCCTTTAGCGCGTACTGCGCTACTCTTACACACACACACGCATACACACACACGCTGCTTTTATTAATTTTTTATGTTCTTTTTTTTGGCAATGCCGACGCCAACGAGCCTCCCTTTTTGGTTGGACGGACACGTTCGGAAGTTGTTGTTGCCTTAACCGGAGACATCGCGTCGTGTATATATGTATTTATGTATAGTACATGTGTATGTAAGCGCATATGTATATTCGCAACAGAATGTTGCCAAAGCTTTAGTTGGCACGCCCAAAATACAAATTTAAGAATATGTTGCCAGTATTGCCCAAAATGTTGCCAGACGCATTTCAATGTTGTCATTTTTATAATTTATGTTGTGTGTGTGTGTGTATATACAAAATGAAATATTGATGTTAGACGCTGGCGCATTGCAGCATTGTCAGTGGGCGGCGCTGCTGCTGCTGCTGCTGCTCCACCCTCTCTTAACGACTTTTTTAGTTTTAGTTTTATTATTATTGCGCTTTTTTGTTGTTGGTTTTGGTTCTGGCGACATTTGTCATTTGAAAAAGGGTAAGGCTCAAGTCTGAGTCATGCTGCTTGTCATAATTGGGGTGGGGTGGTGTGGCGGGGGACATGAGGCGAGCGCCTAGTCAAATGGCAAATGATGCGGCAACAAGTGGCTGCAATTTGAAGTGCACTTGTTATCAAGCGAAGCAACTGCAACAAAAGCATCAGCAGAACAAAACTGCAATCTCCGATTCGTGGGAATGTTGCTACGTTGAACATTTTATCTTATGCTCATTTGCACTAGTAATTTGTTTTTTTTGTAGTTTTCTCGTTTCTGTTTTGTTTTTTTGTTTTTGTTGTGTTGTGTGCTGCCTGCAAAACCGCAAAACGTCGTTTTTTGTTTTTGTGACTAGCTGACTCTGATTGTGGTTACTAGCGACATGTTGCTAACACATGTTGACAGCATACGTATATGCGTCTTTCTTCGCTTCTTCTTCTTCTTGATATTAGTGTGCAATTGGCTTTGATTTCTGCAGCCACTGTGAGAACCAGCGTGGGAACGCAGTTTTCCCATGTCGTCATGCAAAATTTCTAAGAATCGGCCAAATTTCAAGAGAACTCGTGCTCGAGCAAATATAGTATAGTAAAATATTATTATAATAATGTGTAAACGCTGAGCGCAAAACTTGAAGTGGAATTGTGAATTGCAATGAAATGAAATCATTGTTCAAAGTGTGATGAAATTCCAGTTCATTTCAATGCAGGAGAGGTGGAATTTCAATAAGATAATGAAAGAATAACAAGTTGTGAGAAATTTGCGCTTCTTCTTGTTCTTCCTGTTTTGGGTCTGTTTTTAAAAAAATTTAAGTGATCGGAGAGAGGGTGAGACAGAGAGAGAGAGAGAGAGGGCGTAAGAAAAAGAGAACGTAAACAGAAGACAAAAAAAAAGCGCGCGCAATAAGACAGACAGAAGAAGAGCATGTGAGTAAAGCGCAACAGAGATGGAAGAAAGCTCACACACACACAGGCACACACAAACACACAACGATTGTACCTAACGAATGTTATTAAACAATTTACAAGCGCGCAGTGCAACGACGATAAACGACCGCACCCCTCTGCACGATGTGTGGGCGTTGCCAAATTGTCGTCAACTATTTTTTCTTCTAATTTTTTTTCTTTCTTGCTTACACTTTTTGCTTTACAGTGGGCGAAAAAGAGCTTTCTGCCTTCGTCATTTTCGTCTGCGTCTTTTTATAGGCTCGAAATTCCTCATGTGAGAATTACATCATATGCCATTTTTACTTTTATTTCAATTTCAATTTCATTTGCGCGTTTTTGTATACAGTTGTGTTTACATTGCTCAATTTTAAAGCTTTTTTCATCTCGTTTGTTTTGCTTGTGTGCAAGCGAGAGGGAGCGCACGTGCACAATTCACAATTCTTTCTAGTATCTGTTCTTTATCTCGAGTATTTATCAGAGCAGTTGTAGCCGAGGGCAGCAATGACGTCGTTGCTGCTGCTGATGCTGCTGCCGCCGCCGCCGCCGCCGCCGCACGCCCGCCTGCTGCGCTGCGATTAACATTTGCGACTAGCGGCCGCTCGGGAGGGTGCTTTCGTTATGCATATGCATGATCCATGCGCTCTTTGCACGCCCCTCTCTCGCTCGTGTCTGTCTGCTCTCTCGTACTGTCGCAAATTAAACAATGCACTTGTCATTTGCTGTCCCTTCTGTGCTGTACTCTCTTGTCCTTTCTTTGTGTCTTGCGTTTTTCAAATCAAACGCAATATGCAAATTTTATAGGGCAAAAGTGATGGCGTCTGTGTTGCCGAGCGCTGTGTGTGTGTGTATATACATTACATATACATATATATGTTGCTCTTCGCCTGCCGCCCACTGGCCTACCGGCATCTACGTAAAAGTTGCGCAACTTATCGAGTCGTGTTTGGGTCTCTCCTCGTGCCTTTGCATTTGTGTGTGTGTGTGTGCATTTTATTTGCAATTGTAATTAACTACGTCAGCAGCAGCAACAACAATTTGCTGTTTCCTCAATTGCGCTTTGCGATGACAGTAGTTTCTCGATAATTATGAACAATGTTTCAATAGTTTTATTTTATGTGAAAATCATTTTCGTGTTGCATTGCTGCAATTGGATGCTTCCCAAGAAAATCAATCAATGTGTGTATTATTTCAAAAATAATAATAAAACGTCTCTGCGTATAATTGCAAGACGCCTCTTATATCGAGCGTCCACTGTGCTGTTTTATTACTACTACAGTTTAGCTGTTGTTGTAGTGTCTGGATTTGATCTTGGCGCGCTTAGCAACATAAAAGTTGCCAATCTGTGTCGAGCGCTACAAACGAGTTTGTCTGGTTATTGTCAGTGACTGCGAAGCTGGCACCAGAAGCAGCAGCAATAAAGCTGAGGTGGGGAGCTTTACATTTTTTTTTCGTTTTTTTTTTATATATGTATATTTTTATTTGTACGTTTCGAGTGAAACCTGTGTCCCTGCCCCCCTCCTGCTGATGCTGTGTGCATTTTGTAAACAAATGCATATACAGCCCCCTTCGTTTGCTATTCGTTTTAATTGTTTTTATTTCTTTTTGTTTCTGTTTTGCACACTACGTTCACATAAATTATTTTCAACGAAACCCACCCCCTGGAATTGACAGTTGTAAAGTAGTTGCATTCTTAGTTGATCGAATTGCGCAACGTTTGGAATGTTTTTTATGAGGTGTCATTTGTGGTTGTTGTTGTTGTTGTTGTTGTTAAAACTGCCGCTGGCAACAACCACAACAGCAATTTTTACTGGCTTAGGCAAACGAATGTGCGCCTGTGTGCGGTCGTTTCTTCTCTTGCTCTATCTGAAGCTTTGTTGGGCGCATTTTTCACCGAAAAAAGTGCACAGCAACATTTTGTGCTGTGTCAGCAACATGTGAGGAGCGACATTGTTGCGGCGGCCACATTCCATCAAATGCTGCTAAAGCTGGTGTTGCTGTTGCTGCAGCCTCAGCTCGAAAAGAAGAAAAAAATGGCCGTTGGGCAACATTCCTGTTGAGGTCTCGGGTAAGGTCTGCTGCTTGTCTAGCCAAGAGCCTAATGATGTTCATCATCAGGTTCGGTGGTTGGGTGAGTTTTTTTTTTTTAATTTTTTAGTTTTTATTTTACTTTTTAGCAAAACGTGTATTGATAATGCAACGCTTCATGCAACATGTTGCCAAAGGTGGTTGCCCACTATGGCAACGCTTGGTTGGAGGCCGCTGCCTGTCGCGCTCTCGCTATCAGTCTGAGCTCGCTTGCTTCTTCTTTTTTTTCCTCTTTACCTGGTTTCGATTTCGTTCATTGCGGTCGCTCGCTCTGTTGCACTGCACTTGGACTTGGACTTGGACTTGAAACATTGAACGTGCAACTTGAAGCTTTGCAGCTTGAACTTTGAAGCTCTAGCGTGTTTCGTTGTTGTTTTTCTTTGTTTGTGCGCGCAGTCTCCAACTTCTTTGTGGCCGGGCGGAGCATTTGGCCCCTTTCTTCCTTTCTCCCGCTTGCACAGCTACCAGGCAAATACACACAAACACATTCACATACATGCATATATAATCAGCATTTGTGCGAATACTCGCTGGCGACTGATTGCTGCTGGGGGAGGGAAGGAGGAGGAAGGGGGGCGGGGGGGCGGGGCAAAAAGAGGCATAAGCATTCCTTAGATAAGCAGCAGTAGCAAAATTTACTTAATTTTGTATTTTTTATTGCCAACGAATTTTGTAATTTGATTAAAAGCTTTCAAAATGGGGCTTGGCCCAGCATTTGATTGCAACGGCAGCATCCAAGTTAAAGTCGACGGCGACGGCGACGACGTCACTTGGTTCAATGGACGCGCGCGCCAACGGAAGCGCCAAATTAGCAACGGAAGCTGGTGGCTAGAGATCGCAGCAGAGGAAATGTAGAAATGTAGAGTGCGCTTGCGTCTCTCTCTGTCTCTGTCTCTGCTTTTGATTTGCTTCTTTTTATTTATTTTTTCTCTTATTTTCTTACCCTTAGCTTTTCCACTCACGCATACAAAACTGTACATTTGCGTAAAACCGTTATCGGCGCCAGTGCTTGCTCTTTTCTTCTTCTTTTCTTTTTGGCAAAGCGCGTCGCGCATCGCACACCCCACAAACACCCCCGCCATCCCCCATCCCCCATATCCCCCATGCTTTCTGGTCTTTGCTGACGTCAAAAACACTTTAAGGCGCTTGGGGTTGGGTCGTTTTTCTCTCTCGCTTTTCATTGTCTGTGCAAATCTATTGCTTCCTGAATTCTGATACTGTTGCTAGTGGCGTCAAGCCACTTGTCTCCAACGTTGACACACTAATCCGCTTTGTGTAGGGCACAACTCCTACCACACACACACACGCACGCACACACACGCACGCACACACACGCACACACACTCAGTGACATCATCATGTGTAGTCAATGAACTGTCGTTGACATTCGTTAGACATTTGCAGGGCTTTCTTGAAACCTATATACGGGCATATGAAGATACAAATACAGTTACTCTTCACTCGTTACTTGTGAAATTGTGTCACTCGTTAGCTTTTTCTACCTATATGCAAATGTATATATACCATCACTCGATACAGGTCTTGAATCCTTTATAAATCGACCAATGAAACATGTTTATTTATTACAATTTATTATAAAATATTATTTGAACATTCCGTAATATCTTGAGATCTTGAAATAATAATCCTGGGAATCGAGTGCATTCAAACCCTCTATATCTGACATTCTGTTTGGAATTGGTAATCCAAGAGTTTGATAATCGAATTAGGCTGACAATTCGAACATGAAAATAAAGATCAAAGCACATATTTTCAGCGTTAAATAAACAATCCAATATCAAATATTTATGTGGATATGTACATGTGTTTCAGAATAAATTAAATTTAAAAACCAAATTCATTTTCGTTATTACCACACAAATCAATTTAATAAGAAGCAAGTTAACCCTTCGAAATTCAATGAAAGATAATGGCATATCAACAAAGATGCAAATCTGCTTTATACTTATCTTTCGGTGTTTACTTAAAACAACAACAAAACATGCACAGAAGCTTTGTGCTTACGTTATGTTCTGAAAATTGAAAACAGAATCGATCTTATATCTGTATGAGAAAGAAACCAATATTTCTCTCTCTTTTTCTCTTTTTGTATGGGTATCAGGCTGAATCTTCTTAAAACAATAAATAATTGCAACTTGTTTTTTTTGCATTGGCGCGCGTTAAATACTCATAAGAACATGTGGTAAAAATCATGTCTTGATTGAAATTGTTTTACTGTACTTAGAAGGGAGACAAAGATTTGTCTGGGATTCGCTCAGCATATTAATATATAGATTAATATATAGATAGAAGATAGATTAATATATAGATAGATAATAGATTAATATATTGATTAATATATAAATATAGATATATTTGCCACTCGAAAAAGCAATGACCCGTTACTCGCTAGTCGATACTCGTTACTCGCTACTCGTTAAATATTCATTCGTTTTAAATTTCGTCTCTTTATATTTATCTATCACATTTAACAATAGTTTTTTGCCACTCGTCGCATTAGCGCAGCACTCGTTGCTATTTTGAACTTTACTCGTTACTAATTCCTTGCCCCTAGGCGATACTCGTTACTCGCTACTCGTTAAATTTTCATTCGTTCCAAATTTCGTCTCTTTATATTTATCTACCACATTTAACAATAGTTTTTTGCCACTCGTCGCATTAGCGCAGCACTCGTTGCTATTTTGAACTTTACTCGTTACTAATTCCTTGCCCCTAGGCGATACTCGTTACTCGCTACTCGTTAAATTTTCATTCGTTCCAAATTTCGTCTCTTTATATTTATCTACCACATTTAACAATAGTTTTTTGCCACTCGTCGCATTAGCGCAGCACTCGTTGCTATTTTAAACTTTACTCGTTACTAATTCCTTGCCCCTCTGCACTTGCATCCTTCTCGTTGTAGATGAGGAAATCGACGTTGTCTCGCTGAATGACAAGAAGCTGCCCACAAATCCCTCGGATCGGGATCGACGCGCGCTGCAAACGAAGGTCGCCTACAAGTTCTCGGGCGGTTCGCCCGTTCTGCCGCTGCCCAAGAAGTACGAGCTGCCGTATACGCCGGCCAGCAGCAGTCCGGTCAAGTCCGTGGTGAACTCGCGCTATCCCTCGCCGTCTAGCACGCCCTATCAGAGCGCCGGCGCTGTGGCGGCCGCCTATTCGCCCGAAAGCCTAACGCAGAGCCGCAGCAACAACAACAGCAGCATCAGCAGCAGCAGCAGCAGCAGCAGTAGCAGCAGCGGCAGCAGTAGCGCCGGCAGCGACTGCATAACGCTGGCCCCAGCGATGGTGGATGGTAAAAGCCGTAAGCGCTACTACATGAGCAACTGCACGCCCCGAAGGTACGCGATGAAGGTCAACGAACCGTTAGGGCGCCTCGGCACGGCCAAGAAGTGTCGCGTGAAGAAGGCGAACACGGCCAATCACGGCTTTCACGATATCGAACATTTCGACCTGAAGCCGCGCCTCGAGGTTGGGGTCAGCAGCAGCAGCAGCAATAGCAACGGCATCAGCAGCAGCAGCAGCTGCAGCAGCAGCAGTAACGGTAACGGTAACAGCGCCGGCAGCAGCATGCTGAGGCGTCCGGGCAGCCTGGACGAGGCGGACACGATCGAGAAGCGTAATCTGCACAACGATATGGAGCGTCAGCGTCGCATCGGGCTCAAGAATCTGTTCGAGGCGCTCAAGAAGCAGATACCGAACATAAGGGACAAGGAGCGTGCGCCCAAGGTCAACATATTGCGCGAGGCGGCCAAGCTCTGCCTCCAGCTGACCACCGAGGAGACGAACCTCAGCGTCAAGCGGCAGCTGCTCAAGGCCAAGCTCAAGCAGCAGCAGGAGCTCTGCGCGCGCCTGCGTCTTGGCCGGAATGCCGCTGAATGATGATAGCGATAGCCGTAAGTGGGTTAGATGGTTAAGACAATGGGGAGTGGGAACCGGAGTGGGTGTGGGCGTGGGCTCGGGAGTGGGCGTGGGAGCAGGGGGCGGCGGTGCAAGAGCCAAAGCAGAAAACAAATTTGCGCAGCGATCTTTGAATGCATTTGCAAGCGAGCCTCCGAATTGAATTTGATGCCTGATGAGAGATCCGTTAGGTTATATATATATATATCTGAAAAAAAAAACAAATATGATTAACAAAATGTAAACATGACTATATGAGAAATATGTTACAATATAGGTTGCACGACAACTATTTAGTGTATTTTGACGTAGGCTCACATAAGCATTTTTGAACTTCAATATCAGTTTTTAGTATTAGCCAGTAGAGCGTGCGAACCGGCGGAACGGTCGCGCCAAGTCTCGATGTTGATAATGATAACGATAACGATAGCGATAGCGCTAGCGATAGCGATCATGAGAACGATAAAATAATGATCATATTGCTGTTAGATGATGTTTTCTTTTCTTATTTTTTCGTTTATTTTTTTGCTTAATATACATTTATGCACCCGGATGCTATCGTTGAATAGACTAGTTAAGCAAAACATAATACTATTAACCATAAATAGTCGCTATATACAAATATGTACTATATCACATATATATCTATATACATACGTATGTGTATATAGCTGTAAAATAGTGATTTAAATTGGATTTCCTTAATGTGATATTTTTGATTTGATTTTGGAGTAAGCAAAATGCAAGTTGGAAGCAAAAACTATAAACGAAATGTTGATAACGAATTAGAACTATAGGGAAACACGAGAACGGTTTTCAATCCTTTGCATACGCAAATACTAACTATCCGCTACATTATTTTCTTACATTGTACATAAACTTTATACGAACTTATATATTTAGAATGCTTAGGAATTTAGTTTCTATTTAACTTAGCCATGAAATAAATAACTAAAACGAAGCAAAACAAACAAGGACAAGACCCAAACAAACGGAGAAACCACAAAACAAACAACAAAAAAACACGAAAAACGGAAACGGAAAACAGACAAAGTTGCAACGAACGAGCCACTAAAGAAAAACCAAACAAAAACATCTCTAAACGATAGGGAAAGAGTTAGAAGTGCGCCCTATGAGAGCGCGCGCGAGAGAGAGAGAGCACAAGGATGAGTTTCTGGTGCCATTTTGCGGCACGCCGAAAGTAGAAGAAGAAGAAGAACAGGAAATAAGAGCCAAAGCATATATGAGCTATGCAGCTAAAGATCGGAGTTATAAGAAGAACGAGCGCGAATATTGAAGCAGCGCAATGAACATGAAAGCAAAAACTATAAACTATAAAACAAATAAATAATATAGTTATAGAGTTACAACAAACATATATTAACATATGCATAGTGTGCATATTCACTTTTATATATTTACTATATATAATATAAATATATACATATGTATCTATTATACATATAACTTAGCTAGCGGACCGACGATGACGTCTCAAAAACGTTACAAAACTCACCGATTATTGTTCAATCGATACCAAGCACGGGTATCGGCGCAATATCGGTGGAATGTGTATAGCTTTCCTAGACATACGAAAAATGCGCTTAAACAATTTTTACTGCCTATATAGAAATACAATGCGGTTTATTCGATGTTTTTTTTTTCATAAATATACATATATTATTTTCGATATGAAGATTTATATAAACAATCTTTTCCTTTTACACATCTACATATATACATTGATATGATAATCAAATGTAAATTTTGATATAACTCTAGAAACTATGCAATTGTATTTTTTTTGTCCGTAAATGCTACTTCCCATTACTTTATAAATATATATGCTATATGTATACTATATACTGCTTATAGAACCCTTTTTTATAACAAATTTCTAACTATGCATATGAAATGCGCAAAATCGAAATCGAAGCGAATAAGAATAACAACATGATGAAGATATAGAAAAAAAAACATAAAAACTATTAACAATAGAAACACAACAATAATAGGAGCAATAGATTATATTGTTAGATATACAAAAACAAACAAAAGAAGAACCTGTGGAATTAAGAAAGAAGGAAACAAAACAAAAGAAAAAATATAAATTTTGGCTGCGCTCAGTTTGCAAGCGTTTTTTGAGCCAAGCAAACTTTGCCAGCTGTTCAACTGTCGATTTTTTGCTAATAAGAGTTTTATATATAAACGAAGAGGAATGGAAACCGCGAGTTACTGTTAAACGAGAATTACAAAAAAACTATATATTCATATATATGTATATATAAAGATAAATATATATACATACAATACAATTTAAATTCATTACAATATAAAATACTTAAAACACAAAACATACTTTAAAAATGTTTTGGTAGGCTGAGATCGGAACCAATTTCGATTTTCTCAATGCAAATAATGAAGTCAAAAAATTACACAAAAAAAGAAGAAGAAGAAGAAATGCAAGGAAAAAAAACAATACTTGATTCAACACTGTTATTTAGGTTTAGTTCGCTTTTTGATAAACGATGACAACAACAACAAACAGCAGAAACAACAACAACAAACAGCAGAAACAACAACAACAAACAGCAGAAACACACACACACACTAACTAGAAACTATAAGGAAGCTAGTACAACTAAATAGATTTACATATATGATATGATCAATTTATAGCGACGTTTCAACGAAATTAGTGAGTAATGAAGTAGCTTCTGCCTAGGGGCAGACTTTTTGGCATATAACCAATTGTTCTATATAACATATTATTATACTTTTCTATATATATTATACATTTAATTTTTTTTGCTTCTTGATGTTTCACCTGGAATATACCTGGGTTTTCTAGCCTTTGCTTAGGTTAAACGTACGTAATTTCGGGGGCTCTCATTACAAGAATTGCTGGGACAATTTTTCTATTTTTCTTAAGGCTTGCAAACGCGTTTAGCTCGCATGTAAATAGACAAACTATTTTGAACGTAATACGAAAGGAATGAAAAAAAAATGTAAACAATTTTTTTTAAAATACTTAAGCTGCTGCGAATCTATTTTGGCGCACCTCTCGCACCCCCGATATATATATATACATTATACAATTCTATATTGTATACGCATATATTCTTTTTTTTAAATATTTTATACAACAAATATATATAAATATATATTAATACACTTTATTTAACGCGATATTAAAATATTAAACAAAAATTGTTATATGTTAAATGCTTATCAGGTGTTTAAGCAATTTATGAGAAAAAAAATAATCAATTTTTACACAAAAACATACAAAACAAAAAATGTATATCCAAAAAAAACCTCTTTTTTGTTGTTTAAATAAACTGTAAATAGAAATCTCGTTAAGCACTAGTGACAAAAAGAAAAAAACACAAAAAAAGAACGAAATGAAAACGATACCCAATATTTTCATACATTTACACTGAAAAAAATCGGTTAACAAGTTACAATAGATAAATAGATGCAGTAAATCCGGGAATAACGCACTAGAGAGAGCAATAGGCCTAAGCGAAATAACATTGTACAATTTTCCGATAAATAAAACCACAACTCACACAAACAAACAAACACACATGCATATTGAATTTTAAACACACAATCACACTCATTCGCACTCACACACACACATACACAGATATATATATACACACATAGACACAGCCAACAATAAAATACGAATGCACATAGTTTCCTATAGTACATACAATACAAATACAGAGTTTTAATACAATTTGAAAACCGTACAAATTTATCTGCAACAATAAAACAAAACAGACAAACAAAAAAGAAAAAAATCAAAAACAAAAAAAAAACAGCAAAAATTCAAAAAACAAACAGCAACAGCAAAAAGATATACAAAACAGTTACAAAAAGCAATTTCATTTATTGTTTGTTAATCTAAAAAAACTACAAAACAGCAAAAAAAAATTAATGTAAACTATGCATTTTATTATTAAATTAATGTTTGGTTTTTTTAATTTTATTTAACTTTTGTTTTTTATTTTGAAACCAAGTGAAACACAAAATAACAAAAAACACAACTACAACCAAAACCTCCAAATCCTCGCAAATATATTAGAAACAAAAAAAAAAAAAAAAACAAAAACAAACTTGCAACAAATGCAAAAACACTTTTACGTTTATAGATTTTTTTATTTTGCAATTTTTATACAAATATATTTAACGAATGGTATATTTATATACATAAATATATATACATATATACATAGTTGTTGAAATAATTGATATACATTAATAACTATAAAAAAAAACCAATGAAATCCAAAAAAAAAATAACAAAATGAAAAAAAACCCTAAAAAATACTTAGGAAAACCAATTTTTTTTTGCAATTGTTCAATTTATTTAATACGATTTATTAATTTTTTTTGAGAGACTATGTTATTTTTTCTTGATTTATATAAAAAGCACATTAAAAAATCATACTATATTATGTAAAGTAATATATATATATATATGTATACATTGATATGTATATATGTATATATATATCATGCTATCTAAAATACCTATATCTAATAATTTTAACTCGTTATTTAGTTACCTATATTAATTAAAACAAAATTTGCGCCCTAATTAATGTATATATAATAAATGCATATATGTTATATATCCACATATACATATGTATATATACTTATATGTATATATTAATATACACATATGTATAAAAACAAAAAATGTTTAATTATTATTTTTTTCAAAATTTATGCTTATTAAATGATACAATAAATATTTGAACATACCAAGAAAAATGAAATTCATTTGCAAATATGTTTTTATTTCATTTCCACAAGTTTTCTTTTTACAGTTATTTTTTTTGTTGCACTGCAGGACTTCTTTATTTGTTGTGAGTATATGGAAAAGTTTTCTATTTATTTTAATAGAAAGATATTTCTGCTTTAGGCATTGGAGCTTGCCATTAATTATCAAGGAGTTTCAAATCGGTTGTGAACCGGTTCGAACCCGGAACTGAACCAAAACACGAACCGAACCTCTTATTTATTATTTAAAATGGTTTATTTATAAAAATTGCCTAAAAAATTGCTGTATATATATTTATTTATATATATTTTCCTTTATATAATAAATATATTTTCTTTCAAACTGAAACCTGGGCTTATCGATGTGGAAAACCAGGTTCACGAACCGAACATAAAGCAAAGGCATTGATTTAAATCAATTTTGTCAATTTTTGTTGGATTTGTTTCCGATACGATATCAATCGAAGCTATTAATCGATTTCGCGACTTTGATTTCTGGTTGCGGGACTTAGACAAAAGTTGAAATGCTGACGTGTTTTAAGTACACTTGGACAATTTGGCTGGCTTGTCGCACACACTCACACACGCACACACACACCCTCTCCCCTAAACTGCGTGAATCCAATTTGATCTGACGCCGTTTTGAATCAAGTGCAGTAAGTGCTGTCGTGCCCGACCCGGGTTAACAAACGTAGATAGGCTGTATGAAGAGTGTAGTGAATGTGTGTGTGTGCACGGTGCCACGCCCACGCAGCCCATGAAACCCCGAAACAGGAGACTTAACATTTTGACACCAGAAATTTATTTAATTGAATCAATTTTGTTGCTGTTTTTGGTTTTGCTTTCGCGTTTTTTTTTTTGCAGAAATTTGAACATCAACAAAAAATGAATAAAAAAAATAAGCGAAATTATTATTTTTTTCGCTTGCCAACTTAATGAACAACAACACGAAAAGCCGGTCGTTGAATTAGTGCGCGGGAGGCAAACCCAGCAATAAAAAGCGGCAAAAAAAAATTTAAAATAGCTTTTAATACATACATAGTGTGTACATACTATGCACCCGTATGGGGAGTAAATCATTTGGATACCGAGTATATGTGTAGGCTATAAGCCAACTCGTCTTTGATCTCTGAAATCCAATTGGCCGGAGCCTTTATGCTCCTATAATCTCTGCGATAGATCACTGATCGTTTCGTATATTCTTAGATACATGTTTGCTCGACACTTGCACACTCTTTTCACGCATTTAGAAAGGGTATAGGCTGCATAATAAAAAAAAAACATTGTGATTTTTTTTACCTCAATTTATTTATTTATTTATATTTTTTTGCTTGCCATCATTAAATTGCTTAAGATATATAGATTTTCGCGATTTGCGGGTGCGGGAAAAACGCAATATACTCTGTCACATTGTGAACGGGTATAAAAAAAGAATGTATTTGAAAAATTGCACAGTCACAATTTTTTAAATACTTTCCCTATATTTAGAGAATGCTTGAGAATAGAATCATTAGCTTATATTTTTTCATTCGCGCAAAATTTTTATTTATTTTTTAATAATTTGAAATTATCTTAAATTTAATAAATATTGTTTGCTAATTTTTATTTTATTTATTGATTAATTTAATTGTTTTTCTTTTCTTATTGTAAGAGAGAATTTTCGTTTGTCATTCATTTAAGTTGGCTTAGAGGCAGATTTCGGGCTTTCAGCTAATATATAATAATATAACAAATATTTCGTTTATATTTGTGCAATTGTTTTATTAATTGATTAGGAAACTTCAAAATTTTACGGGTATTCGCTGCAAGCTCATACAAATCCGACAGCACCCTTGCAAATAGTCATAGAGTAATGACTAATGGCTCAATGGCGAAAAGTATGCAGACACACACACACACACACACGCACAGACGAAAGCTCGCAGCACAAAGCACACTGTCGCTCACACTCAGGCACACAGGCCGGCCGGCCGGCCGGCAAGCGGACAGAGAGAGAGAGAGAGAGAGAGACAAAAATTGCGCAATTTGTTTAACTGCAAAATTTGTTCACTCTGACCGCGATCGCACGCTTTATTGGGTGAAGGTCGCACTGGGCCGTGCCGTGCTGCGCTCCGCTGCTTGGTTGCTGCTCGGCTGCGTTTTTGTATTTTGTTTATCTTTGTTTGTGTTTTTTTCTTCTTCTGTTCTCGTTGCCGGTCTGCTGTAGCTGCCGCTGCCGCTGCCGCTGCTGTCATTTGTTACTGATTTTTGGGCCGATCGTTTTGACAACGTGTCAGGGATGACGCTTGAGTTAAGGACGGATGCACAGAATCAGGTTAAGATTTTGTTACTATTGGCAGTGTTTTATTTTTATTTTATTTTTTCTATTGAGAATAGTCGACAAAGGTTGTCAATAAAAGCAAAGAATATATTATAAAAGTAGCTTAAAGTTAAATAGCCCAACAAAATTGCAGATGAGTCAAATAATATAATCGAATGGCGATATTTATGTATATTTAGCATAGATATGATATATATAATAATAATAACACTGGGATACAATTAATATCGTTTTTAAATACTTTTCTTTCTTGTATTTCCTTCAATAAAATATCAACCGTTCCTTGATTTTTACTCGGTAAATTCGGGCTTAAAAAGTTTTAAGGTGAAGAAATTTCGATCATTAATGGATTTTAACATTACAATTTGATCTAAGCACAAAGTTCTTGGTTTCTTGGAGTGTATAGGAATTTCAACACAGTAATTTGATGATAATATATTTTAAATCAATATTCCTGTTATTATTTTTATTTAACGAGCTCTCCTCATTTTAATTTGTTTCCTTTTTATATGTGTGTCTTTAATTTAATTAATTTAATTTAATTTACATTTAAAGATCGCAAGTAACGGCTTTTTACATTTTTGTATGTGCCCGTCTGTCTTGAGGAACGCAGCAGTGACAGCTTCACGGATCATCACTGTGACTGGTTCAGCACTGAAAGGTTGCAGTCGTCAATTTCATTTAACTTTACTTTGTTTCAGTTGTTATTTGTTGCTGTTTGTTAATTTTTGTTGTTGTTGTCATATTCTAGAGATATTGTCGTCTGGTTTTGAGGGAATTTTGAAATTCATAAATTTTACGCCTCTGCTAAGAGCGCAATTTGGTTGTGCGCGGATGTGTGGAAACTTATTGCTGTCACTGTTTGGCGTACATTATTTGTTAATTTATTGCTTAAATTTGATTTTTGTGCTGGCTAAGTGGTCGTCTGTTCTGGAGGTTTTTCTAGCTTTCGACCTTGACCATTAACCAAGAAATAACATACAAACACATGCACACATATGAATACACACACACACACACACACACACACTAAAGGCAACGCAAAAAAGTACAAAATACATATATAAATGTTAAAGCAGCCTTTGTTCGAATTTCTTTATTTTATCGGTTTATCTTGAACGTTGAGACATTGTAAGCCAAAAACTAAGAAACACTCGTAACTAATAAACATATACACATGTTTGTATATTAATAGAGTATACGTATTTACGCGGCACAGGAATTTAAATATGCAAATTACAACAATATAAATATTAATTACAAATTATATAGTACTTATATATTATATATGAAGAGTTTTCGTATATATTTATTACAATATTATTACAGTAAAGTATACAAAACTTACAAATATATTTGAAAAAAAAATATGCTTTCCCAAACTAAAGAGATTACTGTATAATGTATATATGATATACATAAACCAAAAGCTAGCACTTGGAAAGTAAGGCTGGTCGGGAAAGTAAGCGTTATATATCTAGCATCTAACAAATTGTAGGCAGTATTTTCTGCCAATTATCTAAATACATATTATATTTATATAGTATTATATATTTATATACATAGCAAAACAACATATGTATTGAAACTGTTGCTGAAATCTGACGCAACAATACAAGAAATCTTAAAAACAAAAGAAAAGCAAAATACACTCAGATTGCAATGTTGCCTATAAAGAGCTTAAAAGTTGTGCAAAATGCCCCGAAAAGGATTGAGAGAAATGTCAATAAAAGAAGCCAAGAGGCAACCACAAAAAAGAAGTGTTCTATTTTTTAAAAAACTTTTTCTTAGATTGGTCATTTCAGGAGTTCCACACCTTTGTTCTATATATTTCTTACTTTACTTACTTTATCAATAAATTTCGATGTAGTTATATTAATTATATAGCTAGAAACATTTCCTTTTACATTTGAGAGTATGTAATGAGCCAAGGTTCGTACCAAAATCATGTTTCATTAATCACAACTTAAGTGCAATTTATAGGTTCGAACCGTGAGCCGAATTATTTTTGCGATTACAGCCATGGTATTACTAAATTCAAATGCGCGCTTCCTAACAGATCTATGTTAAAGCCACACCAAGACAGCTCACAATTGACACTGAAACTGAGGCTTCTGGGCGGAGGTGGGCGTGGCAAGGCGGATTGGTGGCAGCCGCAATCTGTAACCCATAGCCGGCTTGAATTTTGAGGCTATCAACGAATGTCACATAACTGGCCCGGTGGCTTTTTAACCCACCTGTGCCGAATGCTCAGGCTGTGTGTTCAATTTTGTTTTCTTATTTTATTTTTACTTTTAATTGTGTATATATTTCGGTGCCTGCAGCTTGCAAGTGGAACAGGTGCAATTCCTCAACAGGAGCAGCTCGCCGAGGGCAACGCAAACTTTCACTTGTGCCCACAGTGAATATTGAATGCCTTTCCTGGTTGTTGCTCTTACCTTTATTTCATAGTTGATTACTCGAAAACTGGAGCAGTTTCCGCTAATCAATAAAATCAATTGCTATCAATATATATGATACGCTCTTCAATAAATATGGATATAATATGCTTCGGTTTATTTATTTATATTTTACTGTACTGTTCAGTACCCTGGCGCTATTGATACAATTATAAAGTTACAACTTTATTTATTTATTTAGTTGGTGAACACTCACAAAGCTTAACATAAATATAATAGACGTATTCTAGCTATATTGGCTATTGGCTAGGGACCGTTGGAACTGATATATTTATTTTATTTATTGTTCGCCAAGTTTGCCAATTTAATATTATTCATAAAAATTATTTAGTAAATATTTAAATATATAGTTTTTCAAATAAAAGAAATTGTGGAGTTTATTGTAATTAAATTAGTTAATAGGAAATGGGTTCGTTTTAAAGCGGTATGTATTAATAAATTCCACTTGTGGCTCAGGCGCTCGATTTAAAATCTATTAAATTTTCTTTGAATTTGGACAATTACAGCAAATTGAAGTTGCTGTAGTTCCATTCTTAATTAAATAAATTTTCTGTATTTAATGTTAAAACAAGAAATTGAACTGCAATTGTTGGGCCTGAAGCAAATAGAAATAGGGGACAAATGCCTATTTGCAATGAGATAATTGAATATAAAATTGCTTCATATTGCCTGATGTAGTTAATGTACCCCAAACGCAGATGCGCATTCGCGGTCAGGCCAGGACGGGCCCGGGCGGGGCGGGGCGGGGCAGAGGATCGGTTAGCGCAAGGTGTTTGCTAGGCACGAGGCCCTGCCGTACCGGGCACATGGGTACTGATTAAGGTCCGCACGAGGACGCCAGTCGGCCGTCGTGCGTGCCGCCTAATTGAGCTTAATGCAACTGCAACAACCAGCAGCAGGCAACATGTGATCTACGCTGAAGGGTGCGGCACTCGGTTTGATACAATTAGGCTGTGCTCCACCTTTTTTTAATGATAACCATTCGATTTAATGAGACACAAACGGTGTTCACTTGAGTTCAGTTTACATGCGTCGAGTTGAAGTCGAATCGAGCGTTGGCTCTCAGACAGCGCTGACGTAGTCGAGTATCGAATCTTTGCCAAAGATACGGAGGGTGTCCAGCATGTTATATTTGATGGCATTCTCGAACACCGTCTTGATGCAGTTGACCAGGACCACGGTGCAGAGGAGCCGCAGTATCGGATAGACTGCTTTCAGGTGCAGTCTTAGGCGACTGGTGAGCACCTCGACCAGCCAAACCATAAAGTCGATGCCCAGCATTACCGTATTCATTATCAACCAGGGCATCATATAAGAGGGTTTGACCTGAATAAAGCAAAAGCATTCATCAAAAAACAAGTGGAGGCTCTTGACTAAGGGATACCCTGAGCCCTGTATTTTCATACATCTCAATACCCTTCCTTTCATACATGCACATTTGAATTGCTCTTAGCTAGCTCTTATAGTTCCTGAGATATGCTGAAATAAGCGGGTGAAAAAACCGATAACTAATGATAAGAAAACGAGACGAGTTATCACTGATTTGAAATTAACTTGATCAACTTTTTAACTCTTTTAGTGACTGAAATCGATTTTAATGCAGAGGGACGAACAGACGGACGCACGGACGGACGGACAGCTATTGTCCGTACCCACTTTTAGGTTATAATAAAAAAATTGAACATAAAATTCTCAATTGAAATCAAATTGTATCTACAGCATCATTTCATGGTGATCTAAAGATACGCCGAAAGGCGTAATTGGGTACATTGAATAAGGGAAAAATATTG
Organism: Drosophila robusta; assembly: GCA_035043565.1. Classification (NCBI taxonomy): domain Eukaryota; kingdom Metazoa; phylum Arthropoda; class Insecta; order Diptera; family Drosophilidae; genus Drosophila; species Drosophila robusta. The sequence goes on along the minus strand of JAWNMW010000257.1, from coordinate 21,301,839 downwards.
GGAATAGCTGTAAATATTTCCGATTATTTGGCTTAAAAATGGGAATGCTCAACTTTGGCTTGAATTTGCAAATGTTGCAACTATAGATATATTCGTAGAAGCATTCTATGTGTAATCTTCTTACACAAACTAATCAATGGGGAAATTGATTCTTCAGAATTAATCAGCCAAATTAGTTTTGCGGTTCCGAGGAATTTTTACCGCTTTCCCTTGAAATGTGTAATGCAAACTATGCTATCCACAACCCTTTTCGCATCTTATGCGCTAGTTATAACAATCTTTTCCATATATTAAAAAATGCATGTTCTGTCCTTGTCATTAAAACGTTAGTCCTTTTGGGTCCTTTTAGTCGTTGGGCCACTTGAATGTACTGTTCGTTAGTACATCTACGTCCAAATATATATATATATAGCTAGATATAGCCCTATATACCGGGTATTTAATTGTTTTACACTCACAAAGAGCAGCGCGTAGATCATCATCGCCCAGGCATAGCTCATGATGATGGCGCCCACCAGGCGAAAGCGGCGCAGGACCCCTTCGTTAAATACGTAGAACCTGCGGCGTCGCCACATCTTCAGCGGATGACTGCAGACTGTATAGATGCGGACGCACTCGGCCAAGCTGCGATAGACGCCAGAGAAGCTCAAGAACACCATCAGCCAAAAGATGTACGGAAAGAACTCGTAGCGGCACGGCGTACAATTGCTCATGAGCTCCGAGAACTGGCGCAAGCGTTCCTCCGGGCAGAAGTTCCATATGGAGAAGGAGCGGCACTTGGCCTCCCCCGTGATGTACTCCATCGCACTCACTTTGAACATATTACACTCAAATACGTAGATGTATATGCATCCATATAAATATATATTTTTTCGATTAAATTGCAGTTTTCTAGGCACTTACAATTTGAAGCGAATCATGAAGTAAAATTTTAAAATGATTTTGTAAAATGTAGATGTAAAAGAGACGCTGGTAAAAATGATACTGACGAAAAATAAAATACGTGTAGCTGTAAACTACGCAGCAAATTAGAAAAGGTTGCTTTGTTTCCAAAGTTTAGTTATCGAAAAGTTGAATAAATTCATAATTTGTTTGAGTATATTCAAATTAAATAAGTTAACACCCGAAAATAAGCTGGAAAATGAAAATTTCATCAATTTAATCTTATTTTGAGTACCTTACATTTCATGAAATTTAAACATAAATATATTTACATTTTTTATTTAATTAAACTAGTGATAAACACAATATTTAGTTTATGTATATATTATATATATTAGAATATTTATTTATTTTTTTTTTTGCTGCCTCTCGAGTATATATAATCCCTCTGGAACCCCTAATCGCCCCCCTTGATTCCTTGAAACCCCTTATTACCGTGGAACTTTCAAATAACCAAAAAGTGTTAATGTCATTTCATCCGTAAGGGTTTTAACGTCTCAACCTAATCTTAATTGATCGTAATAAACATAAGGTCTTAACGTATAATGTTGTGAATATTCCATTGATTTCTCTGGAATCAACACAGTGTTCGAATGAATTAAAATTGAGCTCGCCCGCATTATTGTTGGAACTGGAATCGAATAAACAGCGAATAGATTACAAACAATAATAACGGGCAAAATGTAATAATAATACCCAATGGAGAAGTTATTTCAAATAGGAGGCAGCGTAAACTTAAAAACCCAAACGTACATGCAAATGGGCCAATTTATAAAACAACAACAAATGCTAAGGGCTCCGGCGCCCGAGGGGGCGTGTAAATGAAACCCACATTCGAGTGCCTGCCTCGGCTCGGGGTCGGGGGCCTTTTATTAGTCAGTCGCATTGCGATATGTTTGGTAATTTCCCGGCAGTCGCAACACTAACAACGTGTGTAATTAACTCTATGTACACACACACACAAGCACACACACAGACAAGCACACACACACACACACACACATCTAAGTGAGGAAGTAGACTTATTTCAGTGCACTAATAATAGCACAATAATTGCGGATCTGATTCACGGCAATAACAAATACTATGCGAGTACGCCAGGTGCATTCGAACTGAGCACAGGTAGGCGCCAGGTAAGCTAAGTGCTTAGGTGCCAAATGACAATGACGAAGATGTCAGAGCTCGTTAAACGCAGGCGGGTCATCTCAGCGGAGATATGCGTACTCGGTTAGATCTTTCTGAATAGGTTTTTATGGCTAGTACACCCTTTTTGCTGGCAGTGCAACTACAGAACTACACTGAGCAAAAAGTCGAGTAACAATGATTTCTGAAACATTAAACTAATTAATATATTCCATTTATTAATATTAAAATAATGAATGAATTCGAGAAATAATAATGTAACACAATTATAATATTTGATGTTTTAATATATATATATTGTAATACATATACACAATACTATTAATGCAATCAGAACAATATAAGCTATAGAAACCAACTACTTGAAATTTAAATTATTTATTCCCCTTTACCGCATAACGAATTTTTAGTATTTTTATTTTTAGCTACCTCGCCCCAATCACTTTATATTGTTAAATATCGCTTGTTAAAAGAGCTTGAGTCATCAGATTTGATATTTTCGTATAGCAAACGCAGATCAGGTATATTCTAACATATTATATTATTTTAAAAAAACGCTTTCGCTTTGGTTTTTTTATCTTAGTTGAATTTTGTTGTCCCCTTGAAGGGGATAAAATAGAATACATATACATATTTTATATAATATATTTTATATATTTTACATATATATATATATATATATTTTTTATTTTTTTTATTTTAATTATTTTTGCTGCTTACTGTTGTTTTATATATATTTTATAAAATATGATTTAATTGAATTTAAATGTAAAATGAAAACAAAATTGTAAAACTTGGATTGTAGCCTTTGTTATTGTTTTTCTGTCAGTGTAGTTGCGCTACTATCATATATGTATCTGGGACTATAGCATTTAGTTGTACACTGCAGCGTTGTATTTTTATGGATGCGTTTTTATGGCACTTTCACTCCAGCATTGCCGGTCGTAAAAGTCCAGCGGCGATAAGTCAGCCGAAAATTGTAATAAATTCCAAGAAGCACAGCAATTGCAACTGCAACTGCAATCAAGCATCCTTGGTGGATGTACATGTCTTAGGAAATGCAGATAAGATCAAGGTTACGCTCCGACAATTGTCCGAAACAGTTTTCAGTGCAGCTGTGTCTAGTCTGGGGAAGATGTTTTTTTGAGGGGTGGTGCCTGCAACAAATTGCTTATCTATGCATATGCACTATTTATTTACTTAACTTAAAGTCACATTTTGATTTGATTAGATAAGTTATTGATAGTGTTACATGGGAAATATTATAACCTACAATGTTGCAATCAGAAAATTAAAAAAAAATATATATATAAAATGTACAAGTTCTTCATAAGAAAATCTTTTTTTAAAATTATTTGAAATATGCGGAACCCTATATTCAGTAGATATTGCATTTATTTGCGGAGCGTGCAGGCTTTTATTGATAGGTTTACAAATAAATACGCTGACATCAGTTAATGATAGCAATACGTCAACATTTCGAGACAACTACAAATTGGGAGCGGGCTCTAAAGACGCTGCAGCAAATTTGATAACTGCTCAGTTGAAGAGCCGCTGCGATTTGTCAAACGGCAGCAAACAGGACGAGGCGCAGGTGCTGCTGACAGTCCTTTTACAGAAGTGCCTGTGCCCAAATACAGATTCATATATATATATATTATATATATACATATGTCTTTGTGCGAGTGCACATTCAGATCTCACGGCCTGTGTCAATCCGTATTTCAACTGTGACGAAACATTTGTCAGCACACAGAGCAGACAGCATGACAAGTGTAATTTGGCTTGAAAGCATATCCTGTCTGTTTTAGGCCATTGCAGTGCGATGAATGAAAACAAGCCAAAAGGCAGATATTTCAACTGTTCGGTGTAATTGTTTGCTCAAAGATTAATAAAAGTCAACTCGGCCAGGAGTGCCCGTCTCCCAAATATCCCTTCTTCGCATTCTCTTGCCTTGCACGTGACTGTACCTCTTTGGTTCGATTTTTTTTTCCAATTTTTCGATAAATGCTAAATATTCCTAATCTTTGTACGCTATACGAGAACTAACTTACCGGCCTTAAAATTTTTTCACCCATAAACTTGATCTGCGTAAAGTATACACGAACTTAAAAAGTCCAAGTATAGCTTTCTAGCTAGAAAAATATATGTACATATATGTATATAAATAAAATCAGATAAACTTGTGCGTATGGTATAACAAAGTGCATATTTAAAATTTTAATTTAATTTAAGTATCTAGCCAGACAGAATAAGTTTGAACCGACTCAGTTAGTATTCCCAGCTGTTACAAATACTTCCACAAAACCATTATATACTTATTCATGTTCAATGGGTACAGGGTATAAAAAGTCAGCAAATATTGAATACGCACTCGTTTAGGCACCACCTATGCCGTCTTTCTTAGAGACAGTTTTTCACTTTGCAGTGTTCTCTGTGAGCCGCTAAATAAATGCGTGTCACGAATTTATTGATGCATCGATCATTGTTCAAAGCATTATTTCAAATGGATGCATGGGGAACAGTGCTCGTTTTCAGAACTTCTTCGAGATTTATTATCGTTTACTTTGATCTCTTCAATTTGAGATTAAAGTCATTTGTGGACTTTTACGATGATAAAAGCTAGTGCAGTTTTATTTCTGTAGCATCACGGATCCATTGAACACGGATAAACAATAGATTTGTGCAAATGTCTGCTTTTCTTTCATTCGTTTTTTCCTTTTTAACGGGATTCTTTTAAATCTACATATCTTGTTCGACAATCGAAATTTTAACTATATAGATACATTTGTATCTTTTCTAGGATATATTTATATAATTTGTATATATATATATTCTATAATTTTATAACAATATATTCGCTCTTATGGGATTCTTCTAGTTTTGCAAATCGTGTTCGCCAATCGAAATTTTAATTGTATAGATACATTTGTATCTTTTCCACGTTATATTAATATAATTGTTATTCTATAATTTTATAATAATATAACGGTTTATTCGCTCTTATGTGATTCTTCTAGATTTGCAAATCGTGTTCGACAATCGAAATTTTAACTGTATAGATACATTTGTACTTTTCTATAATTTTATAATAATATAATGTTATTTATATGTAAGGGTATTTAATTTTTGTCACTCCTGTTATTATTGTTAATATAGTGTAACAATATTTTTATATTTTTATATTAATTTTTATTTGGATTCATTCTTGGATAATCCTATCTTACCAATGAAATTATGCATATTTTAATAAAATTCGTTTATTTATTTTTGCATTATTTACCTTCACTTTTTTTTTCATTAGTGATGGACGTTAACATTCTGTAATAGAAATTTAATATGTAAGCCCCATTTGTTTCCACAGCTGTTATTTGTCTTTGCAGAAAAGTTCGGCTAACTTACGTGAACCATTAATCAATTTGACACACAGCTAAGAGCTGCTACTGAACATCCACTCCCAAAATATCTGATGGCCAAAATCGCAATCATTGCCTTTGATATGCATATCAAGATATAGATACAACAAGAAGATGGTTTTGGGGATTTGTCACTGAATTGCTAACGGCAAATAAATTAAAAGCGTTTCGTATTTAAATTTGAGTTGGGTTTGGGTTTGGGTTTGCCTTTGTGTTTGGGTAGAGATTACCTGATTCTTGAGCAAGAGATTTTGCTGGGCCCTATGATTATTGGTAAGCTGTTGGCTTATTGGCAGTGGCTGCATCTGAGACAACATGCAATTAATAATACACAAATGTGCTCTCACCATTATTGGCGACCTAGCAACAACATTTCGCTGTTCAGATTCAGATGCTGCCATGAGATCAGCGCGCCAAAAATTTTCCACAACAAAGGTGCCAACAAAACCGAAATACAGGAGCCAAAAAACTAAATAGATACAATAAAAAAGAGAAGGCAGAATAGTAAAACAGGAAAGCAAAAAAGAAACCGTTTGCTGTTTTTCATTATTTTTATTGGTATATATATATTTGTTTTTTTTTTTTTTTTTTTTTTGGTGCGCTTTTGTTATTTTATTTTATAGGCAGCCCGAAATAGATTTGACCCATTTTCTAAAAAGCTACGCACTGTCCATTCCTTTTGATTTTTACTTCCTTTTGCTCCGCTACGTTTTCCCATCTTTAGCATTGTTGTTTCTTTTTTTTCTTTCGTTTTTCTGCACATCTTTTTAATGGGCATATTAAAAGACGGAACGCACAATAAATAAACAAACCAGCTTATACTTAGATATTTGAAATTTTATATCCAAACACAAACAGTTTTAAAAATGGAAAAAACACATTGGTTTTCAATAATTTATTCTTAACATTGTTGAAGCCAATGGGAAATGCTTTAATTTATAAAGGGCAAATTTCGTTGTTGATTAGGGGCGAATAATTTCCAATATTCTAGTTTACAGAATTGGATCAAGTTTGCGGGCAACTGAGTGATGCGCATCTGTGAGATACATTTGTAGCGCATGCTTTAGTCGACTTCGATTGCGTTCTAACTAACTCGCACGTATGCAAATACAATGTGCTGTCGCTGTATGTATCGGTTTAGGATACAGAAATAGCGCCACAACGCCAACAACAACAACAATGGCAACAAATGCTAAATCAAATAGATATAGATACGCAGATACGTAGATAGATATTCAAACGGCGAAGCACAAATGGCACATACATATGTACATATATAGAGAAAGTGAGAGAGAGATAGATATAGCAAATAGATGCCGTTTTGTATAGACGCACACACGCAGAAATAGCGCAAGAATGGTATTTTTAGCACAGCAAAACGTTGCCTATATTGTATCTATATATGATACACAACACACACGCACATCGAGATACCCCGGCACAGGCATATGTAATGAGCCAAGCGATCCGTCGCTGGCTTAGCCACCGCCCCGGGCAAGGTGCATGTCCAGGCCCAGCCCAGCCTGGCCCCTTTGACCATATGCGTGCATAATTGCCCGGCTACCGTCTATTTGTATCCCATGCCCATTTGTAACTATGCAGGCTATTGTCTCTACTGCGCAGCTGAGGCGACATAAGCGCATGCCGTACAAAATGGCAAATTACCTTTGAACTGTTATTAGGTTTGGTCCTATTACAAAAAAGAAAAAAAAGAAATCGGCCATTTATGAGTTTGTAGGCCACACGCAATCTCAGCCTGAAACACAATCTGTTGCAGCCTGTTGATGCTGCCCGCCAGACTTACATATATTATTACGCACAGTGAGACAGTTGGCCCGATGCTATTTAGGCTTAGACGGCATATATCAATCAATCTACAGCTGGCTGCTGTACGGATACAGATACAGACAGAGACACAGATACAGATACACACAGCTACAGCTACATAGTTCCAGAAAGACATTCATCAAATTTACGACCATCCGTTGACACATTAAATGGTCGCTGCTGTTGCCGATGCTCTGCTCGGTGGTTGATTTGGCCCACATTCGAATCGAAGGGACAATCGAAGAAAATTGTGAAAAATGCTAGATAGAATTTTAATTTGTTGCCAATTGCCAGCTTTAAGCGCATCTCTCGAGCTCCTTTTGGATTTTGAGTAGCAGTAACCGGAAGCATTTGGTTAATCGGTTTAGTTCATATCAATGTACTGATAAGGAACAGCGTAAATTTCCATTTGAGTTTCGTTTGTATACTCTTGCTGTGGATTTTATATACAGGTATATATAATATATGTATATATATTGTAGAGCGGTTGCAAATTGAGCTGCATGTTAAAGGATTTCCACAATACCGTGCCATAAATGGCCTTCTTAGAACATTTGCACGGCGGTATTCTTAAAAGAATTGTTCTGGCTTGTTTTTTTTTTCTATTTTTTTTTTGCTGGCTGTGGGAACGGTACAATCGACACCTGCCTGGCCACTTCACAGAGACGCAGCTCAAGTAGCTGCCCAAATAAAATACAGGCCCGGATATGTATCAGTAAGCCTGGCCAGTCAGGCCATAAAATAGGCCAAGCGGTATCCTATTACAGACATGAGTAAGATAGTCTTAGCCAACCGATCACAAGTGTTTTTCTTGCCATTGTTGTTGTTGCTGCTCCTGTCGCTGTAGGTAAGGGAAATACGGCACACTCGACCCATCTTTGTCGCTTGTCTGCTTGTCGGTCGTCACATGATCAATGCTCAAATCGCTTAGCAACAACCGAGCAGCGCAATCTGCAAGATACGCAATACGAAAGCACGTCACAGACACAAATATATGAAAAAAAAAAGATAATAAAGTAGATGCTCTCAATATGTAGCTGAGGTTTGAATGGCATTGAAACGCGCGAATCGTAGATATTTATTAAGTTTCCTAGCTCATTTTTGTAGAATCCAATCTGCAGATGTCGGCTAAGGAGTTGCATATGACAAAATACTTCCCTGGAATTATATCACATTTGTAGAATCTTTAAATTATTTGGTTGCAGATTAAAGAAAATAAACGGTTATTAAAGAACTCCTGAATCTTATCGAGTTTTTTAACACTTATATAAATGAAGATAAAATAAAGTTAGGCCAATAAAAAGTAGAGATGTACAATTTTAGATATTAATAATAATCCAATTTAAATAACTCATAATTTCTTCTCAAAGTCTTCTTTTCTCAGAGCCCCTTTTCATGATAGACTTCATTGATAAGGTTATTGATTAAATTCCAATTCTTATCGAGTTTTTTAACCCTTATATAAATAAATATAAAATAAAGTTAGGCTAATAGAAAGTAGAGACGTACAATTTTAGATATTAATAATAATTCAATAATAACTCATAATTTCTTCTCAGAGTCTTCTTTTCTCAGAGCCCCTTTTCATGATAGACTCCATTGATAAGGCTATTGATTAAATTCCAAAGATAGATTGCCGTTGAGTTTTTAGTTGCGTATCGAACACGAAATGAATGCAAGTACATTCAAAAGCAAAGAAACTCAAGTTTAGAATGTTTTTAAAAAAGCATTTGAATGGATTAAATGAATTTTGTAATTGTTGGGAATCTATCGCAAATATCTGTATAGGTGTATATTTGTTTATTGTATTTAATTTATTCACGTTATAAATTTTTTGCGTTCCACAAAGGCTGATTTATGGTACATATATACCTATTTCTGTGTTGCCAAAAAAAAAAAAATCCAACCTGCTGATTTCGGCCAAAGGCGAACAATATTCATGTTAGTGCGTATCTGTACGAGAATCGCAGTAAAAATTAAGGCAATTAATTTATGGCTGCGTTAGTCATAACTTTCTAAATAGTTAGATAGGCCGATTAGCGACACATGTTGGCACATTTATGTGAACGAACTTATTGTTGATATCTATTGTAGCCTAAGTATGTGCTCCAGTTTTCAAAAGAGATATGATCTTGTTACGACATGCTGCCCCTCAGTTCGCAGGGTATACGAAATGATATATATATCTATCTATGTATATATGTGTACGCATACATACAAATGTATATTAAATAAAAGTTAATTTACATACGCGCTATACACGCACACACACACACGCATACACACACCTCTATATATATATATATATATATATACTGCCGGTCTGTTTAATTTAAAAGCCGCAAGAAATAAAAACGCAAAACTAAAGCAAAAACGCAATAAAAGAAAAAAGCAAAAAGCAAAACGCGAATCGCAAACTTATGCACACGTAGTGTGTGTTTGTGTGTGTGTGTGTGTGTGTGAATAGTTTGCTAGCTGCGCCAAAGCTTCCGTGTTTGATAAGCGCCGGCAGCGGCGTTGACTTTGACGTAGTCACAGCGCCGACTTGGCAACAACCAACACCTAAATACATACATACACACACACATGCGTACGTATGTGTGTTTGTATGTATGCACACGCATGCACAGGTATTGAGCTTAAGCTTATGAAAGTAGGTGAGCTAGCTAGTCCCCCGGTCACACCGTACCCCTCGCCCTCCCTCTCCCCCTGCCCCTCCCATGACCAGTCCCTGCGCGCCCCTCCGCTCTCCCCTGCGCATAATGCAAATGTTGTATTTGCTTTTCTAATTTGATTTCAGACTTTGTGCTGTTAGCCGATCTCAGTCATATCAGTGGCATAATCCGAATCGTTGCAATTCAATCTAATACTCTTTAAATATTTTCTAAAAAGTAGAGAGCGGAAATCGACATTTGCGAAAAGTTAGGAAAGCTGTCGAAAATCGCACTCAATATTGTTTTACGTTTTCGAATGTGGTCATATACATATACTATATAAGGGACCGTTATAAGCTTTAGCTTTAAAATTGCACAAAACAATTCTCATTTCTTAACTTATATTTAAAAATTAAAAAATAAGAATTATGTTTAAATTTGTATTTAAAAGTTGCTGATTTTATAAAAAAACTCAAAGCAACAACTTTTTCAAATAAAGTTGCATATAAAAGTTGTTCTATTTTATTAAAAAAAAATCAAAAATAAATAATCAAATTTTAATATCTTTTGAACTACATATATTTGTAATGACGCTTATATATCAATATTTAGTATATATTTTGAAAAAATCGGAGAAAGCGAAGAATCATGAAGAAAAGAATTTAATGTCAGTCGAAATTGAATACTCTCAATATGATATATTTGAATCGTTCGTTCCACCTGCTCCAGCATTCGTATTACTTATATCTAAAACATATTGAGAACTATTTCGCAATCTGGAATTGTAAGTTGACTCAACCGAAGCTTCAAAGTGGACATACGCTGCGCAGAGGGTATATACTAAAAGCCCGCCATATGAACTGATAAATTTGAAAAGTTTCGGCAAGGTCAGTGATAGCGTCGCATTTTAAGGGGCGGACGGGCGAAATTTATTTTATGAACGTCCTAATCAACATTTCGCGGGCTTTTGCTGTTGCTTTTATTTAAAATGTATTTTTAGTCAAATTTTATACACTTAAGTATTTTTTTTAGCTATTAAATTTATGTTTAATTTCATTGTTCACGGACGCTTATTACGCACGCTTAACTAAACGAAGAACTTGTCGGTGGGCGGGTGGGAGGGGAGGGGTGGGGGGTAGGCAGGCCAATTGACACGCCCACTGATAAGAACTGGCGCCGCCTAGTGACTGAGCTAGATAGAAGCAGAAAGACATCGAGATACTATTTCAACTCAAATGAAAGAGAAGATTTGTGATTTCATTTTTGGCGAGGAAGCGAGGGGGATCTAATTGGCGCTGCCAATGGCAGCTGATAAGATACTGAACGCCACTCCGGCAAGCACTTAATGATGCAGATAAAGCAGCCGCTGCGCACACTTTCCAGGGGTATTTTTTTTCTCTTTTTTCGTGAATTCCGTAATTTGCGGAACTGAGTAAATGGCAAGTTCGGCAGGTAGCTCAGTTAGCTGCTTAAGACAGATTCTTGGAATTTTCAAATAGATGAATGGCCAGGTATGGGTAAGGGTAAATGTGTGTGTGTGTGTGTGCTTGTGTGTGTGTGTGTCTGGGCTTGGGAAAATGTTAAGAAATATAAATATAAATTGCCAAGGTATTTGGAATAGGATGAGTGACAACAATTATGCAGCATGACACTGACAAAATGTCACAGCCAGACTAGAAACATGGCCCAAATCAGTTCGCCAACTGAAAGATCTCTTCAGGTAGTCCACAGAGGAGCGATTGATGTGGGCAATATAAATCAAGCAGAAACAAGTAAGAGAACACGACAGTATAATAACAATAATAGTATAGTATATGTAACTGTCGGCAAATGTCGATTTTTTTTATTTTTGGGCGCTGCAGTGGGCGTGGCCAAACATTTTTTAGCTCTAACTTTCGTGGAGTTAACCTGTTTGCAACTTTAGACTTTAGCACTAAAAATTAGGAAAATGTTGATTTGTAGGAGTTAAATATATATAAGTCAGTATTTATATTATCTTTAAATATTTATATTTTATGTTGTCTTCGACAGCAGTCTGTATGTTACTTATGTGGCATATATTATAGAGTATTTCATGTGCAGCATCTTTCTGTCGGACGCGACTTTCCCACATATAACTTGGAGGGTATATACTTACAAATTACTAAATAATCTCGTACAGTTGAACAGACCCAAACCTGATATACTCTTTTCACAGAACAAGAGTCAGTAAACCTGTAAACCAACTCACCGGACTTAAGGTATGAAGGATATAACTCAAATATCATTTTAAATATAATTAATTATATATAATTTTAAAATAGATATACCTACTCTAGAAAAATGTGCTCCGGTAAATATGGTACTATACTACTAGCAAGAGAAATAGAAATTGTTCGATATAAGGGAAATGGTGATATCGAAAAAAAATATATATATAAACTATTGTCGGAAAACGAATAATTTTTGTTCTATGTTCAAAAACGTTAAATAGATTCTCAAGTTAACTGTAACAAGAATTTGGGAATATTGTTTATTGTATTTTAATTTGGTTCTTAGGTCCAATCTAAGGAACCAATCTATAATTTTTCCATAAGTCCAATATTTTGTTTTTTGAATGAATCTATTGTGTAAAATAGGTGGAATAAGGGGGTACACATATATGAGAAATTTTAATGGGTTTCAATACGGACGATCGTCCAGATCATGATGGGATCGGTGATGATTCCTGTATATACATACATATTTATATACATTTATATATTTATGTTCGCTTGCTGCATATGTATGTTGGGAGGCACTCGTGTCTGCCCATTGGTAATTAGCCAAAGTGTTATGTGCATTGGGTTAACTCGGCAATTAACCGCCAGTGGACGGACGACGGCCCAAACAGCCAGCGGAAGTTGTTCAATATGCGTAGCGCATGGCCCGTGGCGCGTATCCACAATCGAGGTACGAGCCCATGAAGTTGACCACCATCGGGCACCACTGGGCACTGGGCACTGGGCACCACTGGGCACCAGTGGGCACCACTGGGCAACGGCAGTCGTCGCTGTCATTGTGACTGGACCCGGCCAGTTGATTAAAAACTATTTAGGCCCAGTTGACGGGACGCAACAGGTGTCTGGGGCACGGCTGAAGCGCACACGATAATTGAAAAACGCATTTAAAACCGGAGCGACTAGAACGCAATTTGCTATGATTATTGTTGGCTTTGCCAAGCAAAAAATCAGCTTTACACACAAGCGTGCTTATATATATACTATATATGTGCTTTAGTCCCGTACACTGCGAATATAATTTGCGGGCAAGTTTCATCAAATAAAAAAAGCGAAGCCTTCAGTTAGCGATAAGTCGATGGCCAGATACGCAATCGTTTGGCGCACTAAACAACTTAACTAAACAAAACTGAACCAAATTTCACTTAACTGGCCGGGTTATCGTTGGGCTTGGCGGATTTGAAAGTGGCCAGTTTTTTTTTTATGATTGACCAACTTAGCTAATCAATTGTGTTTGGCGCGCAGATCAAACACGTCTCGCATTTCATGCAAAGCAGTCGTGGCGAATCTCATTAATCATCTTCCCTCTCTCTCCCTCTCCCAAGATCTCATCATTTTGGTTTAAGTCAGAGACATTCAGCTGCAGCTGTATATATATACATATATATATATATATAGTCGGAAGTTGGAACCGAACACATTCTAAAGTCCTGAATAACCTTGGTCCATTTTATTACTGGGCATCTTTTTTATTCACAAAATCAAAATTATTATTAAAAAATACTTCGATATCTGCTAAAGCCTTAAAGCCACTCTCTTGAACTAAAAGTTCATCATTAGAGTAATTGAATTTAAATAAATACAAATACACTAAGGCATGGGGAATGGCTCGATCCAGTTACAATTGAATATAATAAGTAGACTCAGCAAAGGTGTAAACTTTAACATTCAATATTTATAACGGAACCAGTGGCAATTATTTTGGACTGGCTCGAATTCTTAACATTTTTGCCAGCTAGCTATAGACAGGTAGACTAGGTAACTAATCAACTAAATATGTGTAATTAAACAAGCGCCAGACGTTGCCAGCCAGTCGTGATTCGTGGCTCCAATCATGGAACTCATGTATTCGTGGAAATCGACTTATATGGCCAGGCATTTCCGATCATTTGGTTATTAACGAAACCTATTCAATCTCTGGAATTTCATGCCTGCCTTTCCATTTCTCGGCTGGCTGCGGGTTAGACAGAAAAAAAAACCTTCTACTAAATACATATGTAGATTTATGCACATACAGCCTATACACATACATGCAAATGCAATATATATATATCCGCTTACAAGTTCTGAGTCAAGTTCTGACTACGGCTTAGAACAAAGTGTCATGTGAAAAACATGTTCAAGTCATTTTGAAAATGGTCCGCTTTGGTTCGGGTTCAGGTTCGGCTGTCTTTTTTCGAACTGGTTCGGTTCAAAATTTAAAACTAGCGAATGTTCCGGTTTCTAACCGGTTCGGTTCAAACTCGATTTGCGGTCTTGAGTATATTGTTAAAAATGGCCGAATTTAGTTACGATATCTTGAAAAACAAAAACTCATTCATATGAATCTTATTTTGCAACCGATCGTTTTTATGGGTGCCATATGATATAGTGGCTTGATCCGGCCGATACCGATGTATGTACTGCCTATGACAAAGTTTCCTGATGATAGACAGATAGACGGACTTTGCGAGCTATTGATAATTATTGGTTTTTTTTTTATTTGAAAAAGGCAACGTTTGCATTTATTGATATGGCAAAAATGACGTAGAGTTCAGTTAATGTTTACATTACGCAGGGCCGCAATAATAATAATTATATAATTATAAATAATAATGATAATAATAATAATAATAATAAGAATAATAATAATAATAATAATAATAATAATAATAATAATAATCATAATAATAATAATAATAATAATAATAATAATAATAATAATAATAATAATCATAATAATAATAATAATAATAATAATAATAATAATAATAATAATATATAATATAATATCATATAATATAATTATAATTAATAATTATAATTTGAACTACGTTTCATGCCAAATGTTGTTTGATCATAATAACCTTTTTGGTGTCCAGTAACTTACATGTGCTCAGTTCTATAATACCCTGGCTAAGGCGCCACAGGGGGACGCCCACGTTGAGAATGTCCAATTGTTTGGCTAAGGTGCAGACAGCAGTTGTGGGTGCTGTCAGCACACACACACACACACACACACACGCACACGTACATGGGCAGACACCTGCGGCTGTGTGATTTGTGTTACATTTGTGGGGGCAAACAATTTGGCACCAACTACACACAATAAACGCAGAGCGGAAAGGCCAAAAAGCCAGCGCCAAATGCGGACAGACGGCTAGCCTGGCCTGAAGTTGTTGGCCATTTGCGGCAGCAGCAGCCGTCGAAACGTACAAACAGTGATGTATGTATGTACATAGATATATATATGTATATGTATGTATGTCTGCAAATAGGCCTTTCAAATAGTCATCCGTCGGGGGCCAATGTACGTGGAATTGGCAGTGGAAACTGGGCCTGCGCCCGTGCGCCGCATTTCAATATTGAACGGAGCCAAATCATTTTGGAATTGTTGTTAAAGCAAACGCAGCCGAGTCACATTTTGATTTATGAATGGAAGACACGAGAAGTTCGTGGCTCATTTAAATTGGCCGTGCATACATAATGCTCGTAAGTATGATTGAAAACTTTATATAGACGCCAAATTGAAAGAGCATAGCGAATAGAGCGAAAATTGACAAATTGCCGAGCCAACCAAAACGGGGCATATCGGATGGCAATAGTCTGCTGCAGTCCGCCCACGCACATGTGAGTGTATTTATGAATGAAATGGAGGAGCCCCAGTTGTGAAGTTAGTGCTGTCGGTGTTTACTATTCGGGGCGGCCACAACAGCGAAAGAAACAAACAAAAAATGGGGGGGTGATCGGGGGGGGGGGGGGCACATAAAAGGAGCTGCCAAGTTAATGATCCGCATAGGCAGCGCATAACGTCGTGGGCGCAAGTTTTGGGCTTTGCATCTTTTGGCTTATAATTAAAAGCGGCAGCAGCAACAACAACTAGTTGGAGTCTGTGTGTATCGAGAAACTTGTTGTGGCAGCTGTGAACACATGAATGAATGATTGAGCGAATGAATGAATTAATAACTAACTGAAATCAACATAAAACAGACCCCCTTCAATTTGAGGTTGAGTGTTGAACCAAAGCGAGTCGCGCTCCAAAGCGTTTCCAAGCGCCGTTTAATTGCGTGTAGACCGACTTCATGACTGCCTGTCATACGAGTCTGCATTCAGTTGACATTCACACACACACACACACTCACACACACACTTGCCCATTGTAAACATAATTATGGTCATTTTTATTGTCCCATTGACCCAACACCCAAGAACCAAGACAAGACAAAACTCAGACCAGAACAGTAGAGACCCAACAAGGCCATCAAAATCAAAATAAAAGTGAGAACTGCAAAGAAAAGGGAAAAGCACGATAATTGTTTGGGCATGGAAAAGCGCGCCTCAAAACAAACAAGACAAAAACTGAGTTCAACGGGGACCAAATCGCGTATGTAAAAATGCCATAATCAAAATAAAGACAAATAGAACTCATCCCCCTACCGAAAGGTTGAAAGCAATCATTAAAAAGTATTCAGCTGACTGCAACAAGTATTTGCAGCTCGACTATTAGATATCGTGCTTCAATTTGGTGAAGAAATACTTTAAATGACACATTTATCGTACCGCTCAAGATTATAATCAGCTCATAAATATACTCCCGAACTTGCAACTAATTTGATTTTTTATATTATATTTTATATACATTTTATTTTTATTCGGATAGAAATAAAGAAAAAATCATTTTCTGACTTAAATTTCTTTCATAAAAATTTATAATGAATTACATTACTTATTTATAAATTAGACAAGAAAAAAAATTAAGTTTCTGACTTTTATTTGATTCATAAAGAGTATTTTATTCATTAAAAATAATCGGATAATAATTGAAATAATAAATAAATAAATAATTGCGTTAATGTTAAATTTTGTTTTAATGGATTTATGTGTTTTGTAGTCTGCCCAATGAGATTAACAATCAGTGCTAACTAGGCATGCCTCTTCGCGCCGTCTACAGGGTATTTAAAACTAGCCACACGTGTGCTTGCATGTGTGTGTCTGTGTATGCGCCTCAAGAAGGCCAAACGTACAAATCAAAATAAAAAGCGTATAAATTATACAAAGAAACAAGTTGCCGCCGTTTTCGACGCTTGTCGTTGCCAAGAGCCGCCGCCGTCGCTGCCGAAATCCAAAATGGAAATCAAAATAAACGCTGGGCGAGATGAATCCACAATGGGAGGGGTGTGCAGCGAGCATAGAGCGTGGGGTGGGGGTAGTGGGGGGGGGGGGTGGGCAGAAGCTGTGAGTGGATGGGGTAGGTAAAGTTAACTTGCGCGATTTATGTGGACCGCACGCACAGTCGTTGCGCCGGCTAAGATTGAAATACAACTGGCCGGTTTAAGGTCCCAGCATCCATGACAGGTCCATAGGCCGGGGGGCGCTTGATAATGTATCAGCGACAGATCAATTTACGTAATTTGAATGCTGCGTTTAGGCTCAGAGGGTCCACGAAATACAAAATACAAAATACGAAACACAATGATGATTATGACAATAATTTGATGTTTAGACGATGTGTGTGTGTGTGTGTGTGTGTGTCTAGAATTTTTATGAATGGGATTTACACTAGAAACACAGCATAGCATTTGCGTAAGCCTGGGGCAAGGGGGCGGCGGTGCCACAAGCCACATGTGCCAGCACATATGATTATGATTAGATTTTTTTTTGTGTACATATTTCTATAATTATTCATTGCAATAAAAAAGAAAATGATGTGATTCGGATTTGAAATATTTGTTTAAATGAAATCATTTTTAGTTTTATGGTTTTTCGTTTTCCTTTTTGTTTGTGTGCGCCTTAAATACTAGTGATTTTTCGTCTTCTTAATTTTTGACTTTAAATCGGAACACACTAAATAAGTAATTATTAATCAAATAGAGTCTGTCGTTTTTATAGATCCTCTTCAGTTCTTTGAACAAACATCAAATAAAATGGATTTTGTGTCGAGATATTTAAAGACTAGAGATCTTGTTTTCAGTTGCAAGTAATATACATACATATATATATATGATACAGTCAGCTGTGCCAACTGATCTTGACTTTTGTTTTGACTTTGACGAATAGGCGCATCTGTACCAAGTTTCGTCAACATGGCAATAAAACTGACTGACTATTTATGTATATAAATTGATGGACACATAAAGATTCTGATTAGGTACGTTCGTACATATTTTAAAGATTAAATTGATATTTCGTGATATAAATCAAATAACTTTTATAAAGTGTATAAACCTAACCACTTGAGATCATTGAGACTATTAAGCTCGATATCTCAAAACCCATAATCAACAATTAAAAATTCATGTCTATCGATCGAAATGTGGCTTGAAATTCAACTCTGGCTATAACATTTAAAATTTGTCATGCAAGTGGCTCAAATTGGAAAAGATTCGTCTTAAATGAACTCATGTTGTTGATCGCGATGAATCAGCTGGTGAATATCACTGATTGTTTAATTGGCTCCTATATATATACATATATGTGTATACATATGTGCGCATCTAGTTCAATTGTTAAAAGGGAGACTGGGATGAGATCAACGCGTGTGTATGACTGCATTGAGTTCGAATTATAATGATGTATGCATCATATATCTAATATATTTTTGAAAATTTCAATTCGTTCATATTCTATTTGGTAGATAAAGGTATATTGACCCAGTACGTTCTTCTTGACTGTATACTATGCTAAGCTAAGCTATAGGCCTAGCCAAAAAAAACGCCATGACTAACTCATTAACATTGCGTATACGTAATATGACGATGGCGTAATAGATCGACGGGAGGGCTGTCGATTGGTCGCTTGACAGTGTTGGCGTCGTTCTGTAATAAGAGTAATTTATATGTACATTTGTATGCCTGTATTACCATATAATTAGACACATGTATGTATGTTTGTACACATACTTGAGGGTTTCTTGACACTGAACTCCGCATCAAGCTCAAATTGAGTGCGTTGCAAAGTTCTAACATAGACTTTTGCTACCCTGTGGCCATTAGAAATTGATTCGAAATATATGCGGATCTTGTTAAAAAGCTTCGATTCCACAAGTGATCAGTATCATAAGGTGAGCTGATCTAGTCCTGTGCGTCAGTTTTTAAATATTCGTAGAGTATTTGGAGTATTTACAAAATCAAAGTAATTGTGCATAAATGTACAACAAAATTTTTAGAGGGTATCTTCGAGTCGGTCACCCTTGGCTGGAGCACTGCTGTGCTTTTTGCTATTTTTGTTGCGTTTATTGTTCTTGTTCTTTATTTTGTTTTTATTGTTTTGGTCAGCTGCCGAAATTGTATCTATCATTTATCAGCTCTATTAACTGATTTCTGAAGTGGAATTTTGCTGTCGATCGATGATTTGAGGTTTCGTTGATTTCTGCTAAATCAGCAAAATGGCAAAACTTATGCCGTTTCTTCAAGTGGGCCCCAAAGTAGTTTCCATTTGAACGAGGCATCCACACACAAAAGCCGAAAGCTATTCAATGCGCGGCAAGGAGCACCATTCACTCGACAACTCTCACTATGTGTGTATGAATATGTGAGTGTGTGTGAGTGCTTAAGCCGAAATTCTTGAATTAAAAAAAAAACATACACACACATTTAAAATAACAGGCACGCATAAAGACGGGTTCTGGGAACTTCAGCGCCAACAGAAACAGCAACAAAAAATAATAAAAGTAAAAAAAATCAGAAAATAATTTAGCATCGGGGCTGCGACGATCAGATACACTTACAGATACAGATATATAGCCGAGTTCCGTTATCCTTGTAACCATTTTTTTTTTTATCAATTTCATGATATTTTACAGACGAAAAGTTTGGCATGGTTAATTACCATCGAATGTTTTCTACGGATAAAGCATTATTTGTATATATTTGCCTAGGGCTCCATTTGTGCATTATGCATATCGAAGCAATCCCTGTACAAGTATATAATTAATAAAAATATATTTCGAACGACAAGCAGATACTCTGTACTTTCTTCTTATTATATTGCTCAATATTTAGATAATAATTTTTATAAATTATAATTAAACATTAGTTGGTAAGACTTTAATTTTTCATGTTATGCAATAAATTTTATAAACATATATATATATATATATATATATATATATATATATATACTTTTAGATACACATACCTACCTAGATATTTGAATTATATTTTTATTTTTGATTTAGTTACAGAATTTTGCTTTCAACTTTAATTGGTGTTTTGAAATAAATAAAATATATGATTTATTTTATTACTTTCAAATCAAATTTGAAGTCTAACCATTAGTTAAAGGTTGAAAAAAACTTTTAAATAAAAACTAAAAAAAAATTGAATTTATTTGTATGGAAAATATTACAAAAGTCAAGATTATTGCGTTTTGAGAAGGCTCTTGTTACAATAGAAACATTGGTGTAGTCCTTGTAGAGTCCTTATAGGGTATCAAAGAGTGAAAATCAATCGAAACTACAACGGAAGCAAGTTAAAATCAGGAATTCTCCAGGCAAATGTCATTCACGCATATAGAAACTCTGGTAAGGGTAAGATAGGGTTACCACCGAAGTTTCTAAGATGTAAAAAACCAGGTCCAAAAAAGATAATTATCGATCATAAGAAAACGAGACGAGTTATCGATATACATACATTTGCACAAAACCATTATACCCTGTTTTAGCCATTTTCAATGGGTTTGGGGTATAAACAGGAACAAAGCAAGTTACAATGTTCTAAATGAGAATGCTCGAATTAGTGATATCCTGTACATAGAGTTGAAATAGTTGACCGCACATATACACACATATACATGACCACTGACAACAGAAATATCTGTAAGCAGGGTATGTACAAGTTTAGGCTCTATAATGACTACTCTAACTTTCTTTTAATTTCGCATTAAAAATATGATATCGGGTTTTTATATTGTATACAATAGGTGGATAGACAGTGGGGCGATCGAATGGATCTATGTACACTTGAACAAACAAACGTTGATACTCACAAAGAACATATACACTTGAAATTTGTAGGATGGGTAATACCCTCTACTGCCTTGCATGCACAAGCACAACCTAAGAGTACCCTCTGTTTTTTTATTTTTTTTTGGTCATTTCGAATGTGTGCAAGGTATACGAAAAATGAAAGAAAAGTGCGTAAATTGCGACGACAGCGACGTGATACAGATACAGATACAGCCTGCAGAGTGCGGATAAAAAGATACTCGAGTAGATACAGATACAGATGTGGAGGTGCGTGTGTGCGTATAATACATTTAGAGTAGCTACGCAGCTAAGGCAAACGCAAGTATGTTAAACTTTCGAGCCGCTCGCAGCCCCTTCGCCCCTCCCCCGTGAGTCCCAGCCCCACACACACACACCTCCAACTGTTCGCTGGCGAGTACATTGCCAGAAAGGGAAAACCTGAAATGACTACAACAGCAGTAACAACAACATTAAATTCAAAAGCAGCGCGCGGACGAAGCAGGGGCTAAACAGAAAGCGCAAAAAAAAGCCAACAACAAAATCTCATATTGTTTTGGCCTTCAAAAATTTTGGCGGGCAATGAACCAACAACAACAGCGCGTACACACAAAGCTCCAAAGGGGCAGGGCAGGGTTCAGGGCAGAGGCAGCGCGATGAAGGCAGCAGCAGCTACACACACACACACACACAGGCACTAACACACACAGATACACAAATAAAACAGACGCACGATCGAGACGATATACTTTTGGCGGTATGTTGGGGGGGGGGGGGGGAGGTTGGGAGCTGTAAGGTAGAACGAGGCTTCATTCTTGTCCATGACTTGCATGGCACTCGAGCCAGGCGCGTGTTTTCTGCATGTGTGCGTGTGTGTGTGTGTGTGTATCTACCTAACGTACCCGCAACAGCACCTAAGTCCGCCCCAACGGCAGCAACAGAAAACATTGCGTGCAGACTTTCAAGCCGCAGTCGCAGTCGCAGCCGCAGCCGCAGCCGCCGCCGCAGTCGCAGTCGCACCACTGCCTGTCCCCAGAGTTTAGCTGCCACCGGCACCACCCCCTCCCCGCCTCGCCGCACCGCTCAAACAGTGTCGCAGACAAGACACACAGCGTCAACAAATGTTGACACAGTAAATTTTGCATACAATTTATGCCGTTTTCCCTGTTTTTTTGTTGTAGGCTTCTTTTTTTTTTTTTTGTTAGTGCACAAACCTCGGATCAGCGGCATATGTTGGCTCTATGCGGCTCCGGGGCGAGTGTGGGTCATGGGTCAGTAATTTAAGCGCTAATGTGTTATATTAGCAAACAGGCTAGACGTGAATTATGGCGTCCACTGTAAATATGTGAAGACTAGTGTAATATGAAGACACAAAAAAAAATTACTGCATTTTCAATTATTTCATGTTTTCCACACTTGCGAAATATATGAAAAACAAGTCGCTTATATAAAATTTAATTTGCTTGGGAATTTTAAGAAAGTGGGGCTTAAAATAATAATAATATTGCTAAAGATATATAAATTCAACTTTTTATTTTATTTAAAATTCCTATAATTCTGTTATTATTATTATTATTATTATTATTATTATTATTATTATTATTATTATTATTATTATTATTATTATTATTATTATTATTATTATTATTATTATCATTATTATTATTATTATTATTATTATTATTATGATTATTATTATTATTGTTATTATTATTATTATTATTATTATTATTATTATTATTCAGCATCACATATCACTTAGATTACTTATCCGACCGAAACTTGCACTTTTAAAATCATTGTTTTTATTTACAGCACTAGGATATTAACAAAAAAGTGAATAAAAAAATACACCTATTGTGTAAAATGCATCCAATAGAGTTGCTAATAGTTGATTAACTTGGCTGTTGCGTGGCCATTTAGGGACTGCTATAAAATACTCATGTTTCAATTGCAGTAAATATTATGAAAAATTATTAATGTCTGTATATCTCAAAACATAGCTCAATTATTTAATAAAATTTAATTAAATTATATTATGATGGCTCATAACGAACTTTCATGCAATGGATGTAATTGAAAAAATCGAACAAATTGTAAACTAACAAATTGTAATCCCTGTTTAAGTAGGACAACCAACTAGTTAATAATACTAAAGTAGATTAACTACTTATGTATATTTGTGATTGCCCTAGAATTTTGAAATGAACAGATTTAACCTCAATTCTGTTGTATCTTTTTGCATTAAATTTGAATTCATTTTGTTGTGCACACAGCCCACTGTGCGCCTTCGTATTGCCAAGAGAGGCAACTGCGACGCGCCCGAAATGAAGCCAACCCGAAACGGACCATGGCCAAGTAAGAAAGTAAGAAATGGTTTACAACAGGCCACTGAAGGGCCGAAGGGTCGGGTCTCGGCAGGCCCAGAGATTAACAGAATCCTGCTGAGAGTGTCATTGGAAAGTCCTGCAGGGATTTAAAACTGAACCGTAACATCTGTCTAATACACATCCCAACACACATACATACACAAACATACATACAGTCTTTTAATAAAGTGTTTGCCTTGATGTGCATATACATATATATGTGTACATATGTATATGCAGCACATATAGATACTTTTGTGTACATACTGCAGGCCAGAATGGAGCGCAACGTGTGGCAGACGGCAGGCGGGTGGCATGTTGCATTGCAACCTGTTGCCAAATGAAACTGGCAACGCATAATAAATTCAGAAAACCGCATTTAATGGAGTCATTGACTTAAGATTCGCTCTCTGTTCGCTGATTTTGTTTTTCTTTCGTTTTTCGTATGCTTTCTTTTGTTGTTTATTAAGAGTTGTTGCTGTTGTTGCTGTTGCTGTTGGATCTCAGTTCGTGGAAGTAACTTCATTTCCAATGTTTTTTTTTGAAGTCCCTTGTTGTGTATTTGCTGAGTTCCTGTGCATCCTTCGTTAGAAAACCACTTAGAGCGCCGGCCCATATTCACATGTGCCACAAATGAACATATACCCACACACACACACACACTCGCATGCATAAGCACCTTACCACGAAAAGGACGCACACACAGAGTCACTTTTGAGTCAGCGGGGTATGATCTTTAAATTCCGTCTACGTATTGTGTGGTTAATGGGATTCCAATCCAGTAACCATTGCCATTCCGATTGCCGTTTCACATAAAACAAGATTTCAAAACGCGACGGATACGATCGTGAGCGTAGAGAGTGTAAAAGGTGTGAATTCATTAAATGAGATTTTCAAGAAATTTCCTCAAATGCATGCAATTGAAATATATTATCATAATTTAAACATTATTACAATCACAAATATCAAATAACTATAATATAGTATAAAAGCATATTAAAAACTCACAAGTTGCCAAAAATATTGTAATCATATTAAAACAACAATACAACCTTCAGAATATATTCTTAAAAATATAGGAAATTATGTGTTAATTTTTTACTCTACCACAAATTGATATTTTGAACAATTTTAAAAATGAAATTTTGGTAAAAGATTAGGTTGCAAGAAAAAGAAAAAAATTGTCGGCAGTTATTTTTATTCACCATTCGTTTTGGTTTATTAACTCGGCTCTTCACAAACTAAACACAAATTGTGAATCGAACCCTGGTCTGTTACTATTCCGATATACATCTGTATATACATATATCCGATATATGTATGTTATGCTTTTTAGTCGTAAGACTGCGAAAATTGGGGCACGAGTTATTTACGTTTGTGGACTAGTAGTCCTTTCTCACGACTTATAATTAAATACTAAACTATTTACAAATATACCAAAATGTGTTTTTTTATACCAAACCATTTGTAGGCAACAAACTCGTTTTATTGGGCAACTTCGTTCGTTTCAAGTGCGAACCGGTTCGATATAAGCACAGTTTGCAGTCTAGCTTAAAATGAAATAGAGAAAGCTTTATATATAAATGAATTAGTTATATTTTTATAGACAAGTTAATTCTCTAAAATGTTCCTTTAACTTTTATAAGAGGCATTCGTGACCTATTAAAAAGTAATTTTAAAAAATTCAGACACATTTAACTAACTATCTGATAAACTTTACAATTACAAAGCTGACTCATTTGTTTATATTTAGATCGGACTATCAGACGGTTGGCTATACATTTTTATCTGGATCAGTGTTTTTAAATAAAACAGTCAATATTCCAAAGCATTTTGAATCGGTGAATATGTCGGCAAACGGTGTTTAATTGGCGTCAATTCCATCAAAGTTGCTGCGTTTTGTTGTTGTTGTTGTTGCCTAGTATTTATTTGCTTCAAGAAGGAAAATTGTGTTTACGGGCTGTTCGTGGGAACCATCCAAATATAGCATCCGAATTGCGTATATTTTTGAATGCCTTTTTGGTTTGGGAAAATAAATAATCATGAATTAAGTGAGTGAAAATCTGGTATTATGGTATTATGAACTAGATTGAGAAACTCGCTGATGGCAATTGCGGCTCATTTAGCCTGATAGGCTGAGAATCGCAAGGCGGCCATGCAAATGAGTTTTGTTTATGCCACAGCCGTGTGGAAGGGTTCTCTGGTGGTTTTTTTTTTTCAACTTTAAAATGCTACACGCAATTTGGCGGCTCTTTGGCGGCTGTTACAGGCGCGAATAGCAAACAAATGGGCGTTAGTCAAATGGCCAATTAATCAATCAAATGTGGAGCAGGCCAGCGGGTGGGGGTTGTGGGGGGAAGCGTGTCGCTCTATGTGACTCGATGGCGCACAATTGTCACTTGATTCGCTGGCAAAAGCTGGAGCAGAATATGGCCGAAACTGTTTGGGGCTGATGCGATTCGTTATGGCCGCAAGTAGACACAACGCAACTTACGTGGCGAACATGACTTGTGCGCTGACGACAATTAGTTGACCGTTTGTTGACACTGTCAGTGCCCAGTCCCCGCGCTCTGGCAGCCAATTGTCCATGACCAAAGTGCCGGCCAAGCAGCCAGCCAATTCTTTGGTATCATGCTGATTGCCGAGCGTGGCCAATGCGATTGCCGTACGCAGAATCACGCCGCGACGCAACGGCCAGAAAGTCGCGGTAATGGCCCAAATAAAAGAAAAGAAAAGAACAAAAATAAATACAAAAAAAAAATAAAAATAAAATAACTAAATAAATAAAAATTGGAGGCACATATCGATTGTTGTTTTTAGCATTAATGTGGCAACTTTTAAAGTTTTCATCTTGTTTGTCGCTGGACTGGTGCCGATCGGTGTTTGGCCGTTTTGGCGCTTAGGCTATTTGGTAGTTTGGAATTTGGTGCTGGTCTTTTCTGTTGCCAAGCCAGTTTGCAGCGACGATTATTAAGCAAATTAAGGAATGTCAATGCATACGCTTAGCAGCAACAGCAACAGGTTGCTGCCAGTCGGTAAAACTCCATTGAACTGGTTCGCAGCGTCTCGCACTAATAGATTAACATAATTTGCTGCCTTAGATGGTTTTGCGTATCAACTTCCCCACAAAAAAAAAAAAAACGAAACAAAAACAAAAACAACAAAAGCTAATAAGCGTGCTCTAGCCTACAAGATACTCTGTATGTACACACCGTATAAATTGATTATAGTTACGTATTTCCACAGAATTGGGCACAACGTAAGACTTGGGAATCGCAAGAATCGCCTAGTCTACCCCTTGGCCGAAAGAAGAACCCCAAGACGGCCACTAGATTAAGAAATTTTGTTAAACTAATGTCTACATGTATTAATGATGCCAATCATATATAGCATTGTCAGATCAAAGGGCACGCTGCGCTAAATAAATACAAAAAAAAGAATCGTGCTAATGCCTACAACTTGATGCATTTATCGCTCTAGCTCTTAAAGTCCTTAAAGCTCGTTGGAGAACATTGAGGATATCCTTCATTCGATACATTGTTTAATACAGGGTATTAAACAAATTTGCATGAGGCGCGCAGCTGATTTTAATGAACAATAAACAATGATCGCACGGATTAGATATTGATATAGATTTCATTAATTAGTTGGTCCGACGATATATATATATATATCTATTCACACACACATACATATATATATTCATATATACATATATATATGTGAATTGGTCCGATCCGGTTGGGCGTGTGTTTCTTTGTCAGTATTTCTCTTCTTCCCTGGTTCTCTTTAATGGCGTGTTGTCAAATCAATGCCACTTCAAACATTTCGTATGCAAATTAGTTGGCTGAGCCGGCGCATAAATTATGGGCCCAACAAAAGACAACTTAATACGTACAAGTATCCAGCAACAGCAACAGCAACAGCGAACAACCAGCAGCAACAACGACAACTAAAGCCACACACTGCAAATCTCAAAAAAATCGCAGCACGTGCGCCTGCTGCCTCGGTGGGCGTGGCTATAACTCGAGAAAAGGCGCCAACAGATGTGGCAGAGTGGCTTTGCTGGCCATTTGCACAGACCAAACACTCGACCCAGTCTGTTGCCAATTCATTTTTGCCAGCTGAGAACTGCAAGCCCATTTTTATCATGTGCCTGTCAAAGCAAGATGCAAGATATTTTGTTTTTTTTACCTCCTAGTTTGTCAAACTTTCACAGGACACTTTCAAGTTATGTAGATCTGATCCAGCACTAAAAATTAATTCACTTATCAAATTTGGCAATTAGATGAACTAAATTTTGATTGCAACATAAGACCTAAAATAATTTTATTTATTTTTTATATTTGTTCACGATGTGAAAAGAGTATATTGGTTTTGTGCAAGGACCGTCTGAACGCATTTGGTTCGACGATATTAAAGTTAGAGAAATTTTGAATATACACTCGTGTACAAAATCCATATATTTTCGGAGTGGGTAAGCCGCGAAAATCCATATCTCCCACATTTTTAGAGTTACAAAATTTGGCAGATAGTTCTCTGATGACGTTTAAAGATAAAACTGAAAATTTTCGGTCACGCCCATTTCCCGCCCTCCACCTATCTGAAGCTGTTTATGTACTGTAAACGAGTATTGCGTAGTCGGTTACAGCCGACTGCAACGTTTTGTTTTTTTTTAAGAATACAATTTTTAAACTGTGTAAACATTATAAATTAAAAACATATTTATTAACATACATACATATGTATTGAAAAGGTGAAATAAGATATGCAAAAAATAGTTGGTCGGATTATGAAAGTGTGAGCAAAGGGAATTCGGTCAGGAACCGACTTAAAAGCCTTGTCGTCGAGTTCAAAAGGAAACGGCAAAAATTGCGAGCGGTTGCTGATTGTTTTTATAGCCTGAACCCATTGAAAATGGGTAAAACAGGGTATAATGGTTTAGTGCAAGTGTATGTAACAGGCAGAAGGAGCCATTTCCGACCGAATAAAGTAAATATATTCTTGATCAGCATCACTAGCCGAATTGATCTAGTCATGCCCGTCTGACCAGTAACTACAAAAGCTAGAAAAGTGAACGTGAAGTTTTTAAGTTCGTGTAGACTATACGCAGATCAATTTTATTTCAAATCATCGATTACTCGTCTCGTTTTGTTACTATCGATAATGATCGGCTTTTTGAGCATATCTTAGAAACTATTAGAGCTAGAGCCACCAAATTTCGGATTTTGGATGCCTCCCCCGATTCGGCCCATATATGAAAGTCCTAAAACTTTTATTAAGATCATGCTCTTAGTTTATTGGTGTTTTCTGTATGTATGTACGAATGCAATGGGATTGAAATGTTTGAAAAGACAGTGTTCAGGGTATCTCCTAGTCGGGCGCTCCCGACAAGAGCCTTCTCACATGTTTTCTTTTTTGTTTTGGTCTTTTGCTTTTAATTTATTTTATTTTTGGTTTATAGGGTAACAAGATTTCATTTCATTTTAACTGGAATCAAATTACGAAACCAACGACGCTGATGCTGCTGATGATGCGGACGATGATGATGGTGCTGGCGATGATTATGCGGATAGGCGGCACACTGCCAAGTGGTTTTCTTATAGTTAAGAATTGGAATTGGAACCGAGTTTACGTAGTTATGAACTTGGTCGGCGAAACGCGTTTGAAGCGCCGCCAATAAATTTGTTGATGGCCGAATAGTTCGGTTCTGTTGCCAGCTAGGAACAACAGGAGCCAAATACTTCAAAAATCCTTTTCAAATGAATGCCTATTTGGAGGTTCGTGCAGACTCCAAACTGGAAGCAACCAGGTGACTTGTTCTTAAGTTTGTATCATATTTGCGAATTTCCAGAGTACCTGAGACTCTACATCACAGTGTGCCACTAAGCCCGCCGTACCTCCTCCCTCCCACACACACACACGCACACACACACACACCAATATTGCACTTGGCTGCTTATGTGAGAAAAGGTTGAGCTCACGCGCATCTTGGGCAGGAAGCAGTTTGGGGCTCGGGTTCAGGTCTCGGACATGGGGACCGTCACACATTTGGCATTGACAACGGTGGCGTCGCTTCATGACGCTGGATCGCGGGGCGAGCGGCGGGGCAAGCGAGGGTCAGTCGAACGCCATGGGCATAAAGTTCACACTCGTAAGTAAATAAATTTAAATGGCGGCAGTTCTTCTGCTAATCTTTTTTTCCTTTTTTTCTGTATTTATTTTGATTTTTTTTCTTAATTTTTTTTAGTGTTTTCAACCTACTCAGTTGTCTCTTGTTGTGCGTTGTTGTGTGTGGTTGTTGTAGTTTTTTTTTTGTTTTTTTTTGGGTTGTTGCGCGTACGTTTTTCATAAGAAATTCAGCAGGCAAGCTTAAGATTTCGTTTCTTAGCGCTGGCATTAAGATTTTTATGGTTATTAATTTGCTAAATAATACGAAGATGGCAACGGCGAATGCTGATGCGAAGAGCAGCAGAGTGTTGTTGCTGTTGTTGCTGTTGCTGATGTGCCTGGGTCGACTTCTGCCGGTTGCCGGTTGCCGCTTGTCGGCTGGCGGCTCTGGGAAAGGCCCCAAAACTCAACCTCAACCTGAACGTCAACCTCAACCTCAAGCGGAACGAAGTGTGGACTTCTGTGAATGAAGAGCACTTTGCATTGAGCAAACCAACGAAAAACGAACGAAATGGGTTTCGTTCAAGAATTGAACGAGCGACTTAATGGTAATGCTTGTGGCTCCAGGAATTGCGCCCTCTCCATATAGCCCGGCAAGCTTGTAGGCCACATTTTAAGCCAAAGCTGAGGGACACAAACTTAACACTCACACTCAGAGCAACAAAAATAGCTGGGAAAGTTTCAGCTCAATATACAATGTTCAAAAATTAATTCAAACGTAACAAATTGCAACAGAAAACAAGTAAGAACGTTGCAGTCGAGCGTAACCGACTGCGTAATACTCGTTCACAATACACAGAAGTTATTATTGCTATTTTGGAAAACTATACAATTTTAATATATCGTGAGGGTGGGGTTGGGCGTGCCAGCATTTTTCGGTTCGATCAAAAACAAATAACACTTGAATGCAGAATCAATCTAGAAGCCAAACCATAATGAAAATGGTTTACATTATGAAAATCTGTTTAGTTTTGGCCAAGTTATCGGGCTTTTAAATCTAGGAATTATGGATTCAGGAACTTTACTTGTCAAAATCTTTGTCAATTTTGTGATGATTTTTGACAGAAAAATCGACCCCCTCAGAAACACTTTTAAAGTTGCGTTTTATGCTAATTTTGGTACCCGCATTCGATTAAAATTAAAATTTCGCGATTCCAAATTTAAAAAAAAATTTTTTTCAAAAATAAGTAAGGGGGGAGTAAAGGATTTTTTAGGAAAAAAATCAAAAAAAAATTATTTTCAAAAACGAATTAAACTTAAATACAGGATCAATCTAAATGATCAAACAATAATGAAAATGGTAAGCCTTATGAAAATCGGTCTATTTTTGGCCTAGTTAAAATGAAGAAAAACTCTATATTTACTTAACGATATAGCTTCTATATTAACTTTTAACTTTCGGGAATTATTTATACTCGCCTTAAAAATTGTTTCCAGAAAACTAGATAATAATGAATGCTTGATATATACCTAGCGATTATGGTACAAAAAATATTAAACCCAAGATCAGCTGATATGCACTGTAAATACTAGGTTATTGTGAAATATGTCTTAACTACCCAACTCCATATTAAGTGTAATCATACCTTAAGGTATCATACCGTCGGTATTGTCAATTGGTATCAATCTGCATTTTTAGACTCGTCTCGAATTAAATTCTATACGTAACTTTCAATTTCCTTCAGGCCATAATGTTGACACAAAACGACAAAAAAAAACCCATTTCGAAATATGTACAAACATGCGCAAACATATGTACATACAGATGTATTATTGTGTATTAATACTTAAATAATTAAGCCATGCTCAGGGCTTTATTGGCAGTGGCCCTCGAAAGGTAGCTCGGTCTGCCAACGGGCCGTAAACTGAATCTGTCATATCAAGTTTGGCAGTTTGGGGCACATTCCGGCAGCGAAGCCAATGAAGGCGCATAAAATCAAATTAAATTCAAAAGCAATAAAAAGAACCTCTCATACGCACTGTGGATTTCAATATTGTTTGTATTGGTGACGACTTCCCTTTCGATTTTGGCGCTGAGCCACAGCCAAAGTCAAGCTAGAGTTGGAAGCCAAGCCTACTACAGCTGGCTGGGCACCCAAGTACACATGCATACAATAAGTATCTGTGTGTGGGTCGGGCTTGTAAATTGGTGCTTTAAATATTTATAAATTTAATTGCGTGTGTTATGCGTAAGTATTTTCAGCCACCTCAAACACGCACATTCTCTTAATATTCACACATTGTGTAAAGGTATTCCGCCACAGGCAACAAAACACAACGAAACGAACTACAAATTGAGTGCTTTAGCTCGGAATCGCTGGCAATTTAAGTTCGGTTTAGGTTCTGGATAAAAACAATTTCCTTAAAGATTAAATATGTTTTATCTCAATAGCTATAACTATTTTTATATCGTGAACAAGTATAAAATATAATTAGTATATGGAATAAAGTAAGAAGAAAAGGTTATTGGTATCAATGCTGGCAGCCTATTTTAAAACCAGTTGCGGATCGGAACTTCACAATTTATAAAATCGTGAACCGAACCTTGAACCGAATCAGTTGCGCAAAAATCAGTCGAACCTTAACCCGAACCGAACCATTGTTTTATAACAAACTATTTGGTATAACTAACTTTACTTGGTACTTGGAAAAATTTTAAACCCAAAATGTGTATTGCCTCAGCTCAAATAATTATATATCTCTGCTTATAAAAGAATAAAATATATATATATTTTTATATATATATATATATATTTTTTTTACATATATATTTTTTTTTATGTATGGCGTTTGAAGATAGGTTTATATTGATATTGACAAATTTGTCGCCTGGCCGGCTGCGTACCTCAGCTTTCTCAGGCTGTTGTCATGCCGTAGAACTGTAGAAAGGCACAGAGGAGAGCTCATTCAGTGGCAAGTCAATCAAGTCGGTACCGAATTCGTATATAACTGCGTAGATACATTATGTTCTTTTCTTTCTTTGTTTTCCTATACACATACCCATACAAATACGTAGTTATATATTGTTTTCTATTACGCGGATTTGTTGCTGTATTTTTTCGTATCTACTCAGTGGCCCTCCATGAACCTAGGCAAGCAGTGCGGGCCTTTTGTTAATTGTAAGTGGCATTTTTAATAGAGGTTTTATTACATGTGTTTCGTCTTTGGCGCTGCTGCCTGTGCGATAATTTATGCTACCTTATGTCGTGTACGGCGCATCTATTTAAATGTATTTTGCGGCATTTTATGGCTTTTATATCGTTCGTTTTACGTATTTACATAAATAATTTTTTTCCTTTTTTTTTTTGGGAATTTAACATACACCACGAACAACAATAATTACAATAATTTTTGTATTCTTTTTGTCCCCCTCCTTTCGGGCAATCTAAAACCTAAAAAAAATAGTGCCCTCTGGTGTTTAGAATTTTGGTGGTGGTTGACAGAGGGGCTGGTTGAGGGCGGGGGTGAGGATCCATTTAGACACCCCGCCTTTCAATGAAGACTAATAATCGGGGCTTTAACTTTGACAAATTGAACAACTTTTACATCAACGTAAGTGGGGAGAGTGTGTGTGTGTGGGGAAAGAGGGGGGGGGGGGGGGGTTGTTCGGGCATATTTGAAATTCATATTATTGAATTGAAATTTCGTGCTTTATTTTGGCTTCTTTTTGTTGTTTTTGACCTCCAGCTGAGCAGCCACTGACAATGACGCCACCAGCATAAGGTTGGAACCGAAACTGGGAGCGGACTGAAGCGGGGGTCTTGAAGAATTGGATTCGTTTGCGGGGCGTGCCAAAGAGGCGGCACAGTCTGCGCTCCTATTCACACGCTGGTTAATTGAATGTGGCAGCTAGAAAACGTTTTTACAATCATTAGGCCAACAATTCTTTTAGGGGCAACTTTAAGGCCCGCCTCCGGCCAGGCCGGCAATCGATGCCTGCCTGGAAATATCGAGTCAATAGCAAAAATGCCACCTTCCATGTTAATTGCAGCGATACCCTAACCCGAAATCGAGACCGAACCCGAAGCCAAATCCGAAAGCGTACAATTGTTAAGTGTAGTGAAAACTCGAGACTAAATCTGGAGCGCAACGCGACGAGGACTTGTGTTAATTTCATTGTCGGTTTGCTCAAATAAAGTAAAGACTTTGGGCTCTAAATATATAAATAGAAGTCGCTAATATGACCCGAGCTACCTGAGAATCATTAGGCATCAGCTCGCCAGCTTCACCTGGTTGCTCTGTTCGCAGCTCACAGTTTTTATGCTCTGTTTGCAGAGCACAAATAGAGTATATTGGGTATGGGCAGTATGATTTTGAATATGTTACTATATTAAACTGACTTATGACCCGTTCGTTCATGCCAAATAACGGATGATTTCCTTTGGATATGCGAACAAAGGCAATTTCTCAATTGTTTTCAGCTTTTCTTTTTTTTTGCAATGAAAACAGTGTATCGCTCAGTCGGGAACTTGTGGCTGCAATATTCTTGCTAGTTTCATACATTTTTTTTAGTTTCAATTTCGATTTCGGTTCGGTTCAGTTTCGGTTTCGAAATGAAGTCTCAGCGCAGTCGCGACACAATGTTTGCTCTAGCAATTCATTAATCATTGATAATTACATTAAATGTAGGCCTGGGCCTACCTGCTCATGCGCCGGCCCATCTAATAAACGCGCTTCAAGAGAAGCCGAGCAAGTCTCTAACTTGGCCAGCGACTATGAGTCTGAGTCTGAGTCTGAGTCTGAGTGTGGCTATGGACATGAGTGTATGACTTGTGCGTTGTAAGTCGCATTCAGAGGCAGGCCCCATATATGTTGCTACGTGAATATGCCGCGCTGAGTTCCTGTCTGATGTTTAGTTTCTAATTTTGAAGCTTGTTGCCAAGCGGTTACGTGTCAGCCTTTTAATTGCTTGCGAATTACAGAAACACGGGACGGAACAGCCGTCGGGCAGCGGGGGACGCGCGACGCCAGACGCTAGATGTCCAGGGACGAGGTAGAGGTACGTTTACCCCGGCGTGTTTGATACGTGCAGAGTCGCATATCAAATACTAATCTGTTTTTTTTTTTTTTTAGCTTAAGGTTTTCGACGAAAAGGTTTTTGTTTTATTTTTTTTTTATTTGAACAACTCGTTAAATGGTTTTGGCTAGTGAAACCAAATAAATAAATGTTTTTCTATTGTGCTGAAAACACAACGTTGCTCAAAAGTAACTTTCTGCATTCCAAAATTTAAAATTTAGAAGAAAATGTTCTTCTGATTCTGTTATGGCTTATGTTAGCTGACAAGTTGCGTTCTTGCTTGAAAGTTATAAATTATAAATGTTTTAAATACATGTGTTCCACATAATAAACGTGGTTTCGTTCGACTAGCAGTACCCTAGATATTACTTATAAATAGAAGATTTATATACAAAAATAAAACATTTTTCATGATTAATTAAATTTTATTTTAAGCCAAATTGCTGTTCAGAATTCAATTAGAGCTAATTCAGTTTGTGAAGTGTATTTTTATAACCAACAAAATGGGTAAAAGGCGTATAATGGAATTGAATTTTTTATTTTTCGCCCTTTTCAAATATATATATTTTTTACTTTTGTACAAAGCCTGCTTGGATCGGTTCAACGGTAATAATCTACATCTACTGGAGCTGGAGCCACAAAGATCTAGGTAGACCATTGATGATCACGCCCATTCCCGCCTTGTTTGACGCCCTAAAAATGTATAAATGTGTAAAAATTTAAATCATTTTTAAAGAAAATTTTGACTCTAAAATGTTACACAAATTTAGCAAATAAATAATTTGTTTTTTGTAATAACAAATTTAATGCAAACTTTCGACTAGATGTTCCCAGCGCTAAGGAGTAATTCTTAAGATTATATAATATAAACATAATCATCATTAGATGATTATTTACCACGCTTTTTATTTGTTTGAAATTGATTGCTTTTTACGCAAGTTATTGAGAAATATATGAACTCATTCCTAAAAGTGAAGCACTGGATATCCCCTAGTCGGCTATTAACGACTAAGGCTCTTTTATTGTTTTTTGATATATATTCTTGTTAACACAAAAATATAAAATATTTGCTAAATTCGCGCATGCACAAAAAAATGTGTCGTTTTAATTATGTATATAAATATATACAGACGGGTATTCTCAATAAAGCGCGCAAAAATAATATTTTGACATCAGCGCCACTTGAACTTTGGTAGAATGACTGAAGCACTTGAACAAAATTAACATAGATTTTCGGTCTGGCCAACGGATTGGGGGCATTGCAATTGGCCATTTGGCTGCATGGCCAGCTAGCCATGAATGATTCATGCTAATGCATTTAGCCAAGGAAAAACCTGCCCGGCCATAAGACAGGCCAGCTGCCAAATGCGTCGTCTCTCAGCAGCTCGGTGGAAATCTCTTCGATAGGGGAGCCAATCTTAAATCAGTGACAACATTTTGTGCCCACCAGATGGCGTCATCGTCATAGGTTTTGCCGGCCGGCATTACGGCCCACTCAGTTTTTGTTGGCTTCATCTCTTTCCACTTGCTCTCGACGAGTGCCGCTCGTGGTGTGCGTGTGTGCGTGTGTGTGTAGATAGCTTGCAGTTTGGCTAATATGCAGAGTCATAGCTAACCAAGCGCGTTTAGCTGTGAACGTCTCTGCGATTGTTGTGTCAAAACGGAATTGCCTCTATTAATCAACGCTGTCAGATTTAAACATGTTTTGAGACGGAAACTAAATACCCTGTAGATATACATTCATATATGTGTGTAAGTAAAAACCTCAGCACATGTGAATTTTTGTCATGTTATAAAGAGAGTAAATGGTATTGCCATAGTATACTCAACAAATATATTTGGTAAAGAATATTTATAAATAACAAGTAGGTCAATTTGTATAATAGATATGTAGGTAGGTATAACTATATAATAGGTAGAATAGGTCGTAGTTTATGACGGGATTATAAGCAAATATTTCAAGTTAAAAATTAAATGCGAGTAACAAAAATATTGGCTATATGCAAAAACAGTAGATTGGTTTCAGAACTATAAAAAAACAACTTAGAAGAACACTAAATAATATTAGAAAAATCTATGTTAGAGATAACTTGACAATTTATTCTCCGTGATAAAAACATTTTAGCTCGCTAAATATATTATAAAGAAGTAAAAACGTTGCAGTCGGACGTAATTTGTGAATGTTATTTTGGAGAAATATAGAATTTGTATATTTGTCTGCTAAGTTTGATGACTCTAACTTTAAAATTGTGAGAGATATAGATTTGACGTGGCCCACTCTAAGGACTTCAATACCACTTAATACCGGTCTGTCTTGAATCCCTGGAACACATTCTTTGCAAACGCCCAGAAGTAGACTTCACTTCCTAGACTCCTTAGCACATATTCACATCACTGGAGTTGAGCAGCTGCTGAAGGAACTCTAAAGGTTGGCAAAAGGTATCTAGAAGGATTCTAAGTGACCGGTTTCATATTCGATTTTAAAATCAGCTTACCTTAAGTCTTTTCAATCATATGCTAGAGAGGTTTCAATGCAAAATTAACTAATGAAGTACTATTTAAAGTTTTTCATTCAATTATTTCAAAGAATCAGTTAACTGTCTGCTGCTGTCGGGCAGTTCACAATTCTTGGGGTTTCGTTATACGTCGAATATTTAAGGCTTCTGAGTTGTTGTTGTTGCTGCTGTTGTATTTTTAAACATCTTTTATTGTTTTTGCTGCGGCAATTAACACAAAAGCATTAATAAAGTTACGAACTAATGTCTTTTAGTTAGCAGCTGCCCTGACAGACAGCCAGACGACATGAATGAAGATGATTTGTTTTAAGCCACGCGAAAAAAAAAACAAAACCAAAAAACAAAAAAAAATTAAATTCGTATTTTTAAATACTAAAGCAGAGATGAAGAAGAATTCCTCCGCAGGCAGGCCGGTCCATGATCCGGACAAGGCTGCTTAACAATTTTCAACATTTCAATGTTGAAATTCGTTATAAATGAATGAACATTGTAACGGGCAATGTGCGGGGTTCGTGTTCAGCCGGCGGGGCCGTGCTGCGCCGGGTAGGTAGGTGGTGCGTCCAGGGGGAAGCTGGAGGGATAGTCGTTTACCCAAAAAAGGTTGTAGGCAATTTTCGCCGTTGCGACTCGTCGCCTGGGCCATGTTGCTGCTTGTTTCTCTTCTGCTGTTGATTGCTGGCTGTTGGCTGTTGGCTGTTGCCTGTTGGTTGTTGGCTGTTGGCTGTTGGTTGTTAGCAGCTGCGGCCCGTTGTTAGTTTTTCCAGTTTTTGTGTTTTTCGTTGTTATCTAAACACTTCAAATACCAGTAAGTAATAATGATGGCCATGTCCATGTCCATTGAGGCCTCACTATTTACCAGCAAAAAGCAGCTCGTAGGCATTTTGCTAATTGAGCAACGACAAGTTCGTCCATGCTCCGTTGGCCAGTTTGAGCAATAGTATTAACATTTCCGGTGTTTCGACCATTTGCAGAACCAACCGACCAACTTTTACTTTTTACTATGGCTAAAGACCGCCTGTTGCCAAGCGCCAATATTCGTTTACTTTCTGGCTATTAAAGGGTCCATAATACGCCGAACTACTGAGCCGTAGGCACAAATTATTCCAAACTATTTTTAAATATGCCAAAATATGCTTATTGCCCACCAAAATGGACACACGCACAAAAATGGATATCGAACAAATAGTTTTGCCATAATAAATAAAAGTTAAAAAACTTAAAGCAAAAGTAGCCTAAGATTAACAAAAAATTCAACAACATTTTATTTTAAATAATGAACATATTTAAAATTCAGAATCTAGAGGACAAGCCCTGACCAAAATGCTATCAAACATGAAAATCGGTTCAGTTTTGTCAAAGATATGGGGGTTTCAAACATGACAGCTATGGTTCCGGGAGTCATGTCAAAATTTTTGGACACCTCAGAATCGGTGAAATTGTGGCAGCCACAATCGGTTAAAATAAATATAAATTTTGTAGTTCTAAATTATATAATATACATTTTAAATGCCTATTGATATATTAAATTTCATATTGATTAAATTATAAAAGCTGCACATGTCAAATTTTTTTTCAATTTTAATTAGAGTGACGTCGATATTCGTGAATTGTCAGACAATCAGTGGGCATAGCCAAAATATGTCATATTTAATTGCCGACCTATATTTTAAAAGGTTCAACTATGAATCCCATTAAACAATTTTTTGTTTCGCTTGAGATATGCCATTTATGATATATGACTACTTAAAAGGTGTTTATTTTTTTTTTAAATAAATTTACAATTCAAGATATTACGATTAGTTAGTTAAAAAACTTGGTCTTTTTTTTGCTGTATATGTGCAACCCAATTGTATTAGGCCATAAAGTTTCAGATAAACAACAGCCAGCAGAAACGACGAAAAAAAATGATACTGGCAATGGTTATCAGTATAGGCACCAAAATGGCCAGGGTATGGGGCTGGTAAACCAATAAATGATTTTATTACTGATTAACCAAATAATAGGGCATAGAGTGGAGAGTCCGCCGTTGAGCGCTATTGGGCGCTATCTAATCAACATCATTATGATCTGGAACAGGCCCATTCTGTCAATCAGGCAACAGTCACACAACGGAAGTGAATACCAAAAAATTTTAAATCAGTTGTTCAAAAAAAAAAGAGAATTGAAAAAACACTTCAACCAATATATAAAATATAATTGCCAAAAAAAAAAAAAAAACGAGGAGTCAGCAATCGCAGCAAAAAAAGGACGCACATTTCTCGAATATATGCAAGGTTCTACCGAGATTTGAACTCGGATCGCTGGATTCAAAGTCCAGAGTGCTAACCATTACACCATAGAACCAGTTGAAGGCTCTACGTCCAAGCTCGCCCATAGGCAGCGTCTGAACAGCTATAAATAGCATTCCGGGGGTGGTCTCTCAGTTCACGGCGGCGGCGTCGCGACGCATCGTTACAGGGCGCGTTGCAGAGGCAGCCACGAAGCAGTTAACTGTGGCAGAGACAACTGCTGTTGTTGTTGTCGTTGTCGTTGCTGTTGCCATACTGAAATTTTCTGCGCCCGGTTCCTTTTACACATAAGCACATTAGGGGAACGAAATTGTGTATTCCGGATTATCGACAGCTCGTAATTGGGATTGACATGCACAGAACAAAAACCCATTCAATGGGAAACAGTTCGGCCCTATTTAAAAAAGGTTCAATCATATAAAGCAGGCAAATTCATGCGTCCTTGATTCGCTTGTTATAACGGTTAAATTTTGATAAATTTATTTTATTTATAAAAAATTTGGGATTGTAATTAAAAATACAAATCAGCTTTTCATACTTTTATTTCAATTTATAATAAACTATATTTTTGTTAAATAATTCGGGATTGCAATTAAAAACGTAAATCAACTTTTGCACACTGTGTCTTTTGTTATTCATTGACATCTTCGAACCAATTTTGAAATATATAACTTATATCCTTGCAAAGTTTATTATAACATTTTCGTGAATTTTATTTAATTCTTATCAAAAAATATATCACTTAATTAACTGAACCTGTGTTAGCTGTTAAATACATTTTGAATGTTAAGTTCTTCAAAAGATGCTTCCCAGTTAATATTTATAAATAAGATAAAGATACTTTCATTGAACAATGTTATAAAATGTATGCAAAGGATATCTGTTAAATACATAACTTGACTATATTCACTAGTATTTATGTTCGTGTCCGACTCGAAACATCATCATTTATCATCATTCGTCATTATGCAAGCAGCTCAGGCTGATTGAAATGTCACTGGGCGACAAGATTTGGAACCGGTTAACTTGGATCATCCGTGGAGGAACCTGTCGGCGGGTTAGCCTAGGGGCAGGTTGAAGGTGTCGAGCCGGCGATCGTCACGTCTAGACATTGGCCGCTAATGACCTGGCCCCAAGAGTCAGCGGATGCATTATCGTGGCCAATCCATTAATAGCCCCTTTTTGTCTTTAGCGTTTCTTGCGTTAAGTAGTGTGAGTAGTTCACAGCAAGTAACACTCATACTTACACTCATTCACGCACTCGCTGTCCATGACGCAATCGGTGGCTTTAAATGCTAATGCCAGTCTTTAGTATGGGCCACGCAGAAGTCTGGCCAACATTCTTGGGAATTTTTATTACAATGGCTGCGCTACGGGATGGCTCGAACGTGTTGACAACTCGCTGTTGGCCAACAAGAACGAGAAGCAGAAAACTTCTTGCGAATTAAAACGAATTCAGAAATTCATGAAATGCTTAGACAGCGCTCGCAAAACCCATAAAGCGTACAAACTATTCGAGTGGGTCTTCCTCCAGCACCAGAAGCCGCACCAGCAACAGCAACAGAAACAAGGGCCGATCGTCGTCTCGGCCATGGGGTGACACCTCAACTACACCTGTGCGTGTACTGTGTGTGTACTGTGTGTGTGTGTGGCGATTGCTTTGGCTGTTTTGATTTGTCAATTTTTATGTTTTCACTGTTACGTGTCTGAATTTTGGACGAGCCAAGCACCAGCCCGAGCACCAAATCGGCCACTTGGGCCGGCACGTGAGGGCCCCCACCACATGGCCCATTTGCATATGAGATCGCCGGCCTGCCACCGTGCAACATGTCCAACTGCCAAGGCAGCGTTAATTTATTTGGTTGCTTTTTAATTGGTACGCTGTGATATAGCCACAGTTTGGCCAGATCCAGGGCTGCTTTGATTGTGCCGCTAGGGCTCTTCGTTTCAGGGCTGTAAATGGTGATGTGTGCATGTGTGTGTGTGCCGATGCTTATTACGCCGTCATTTCAATGGGCAATCCGATTGTTATTGTTGACATTTTTGTGCCCCGCCCGGGCTAAGATAGATCCTTGAGGAGGATCGCTGGCACCCCTATGGCTGCAGCAATTGCCACCCTTGTTAGCCCGTTTCAAGTGGTTTTTGTGCTTTTCTACCTTCTTTTTTTTTGTTATTTTACGACGCACATTTAGGTCCCAGACATCAATCCATATTTAATTGTTAATTTGTTTGCTGAATACAGTTTAATTGAAGCGCATAATTGACCCTTGTCAGAATGTGAGCGAATTTGAAGCGCAATAGGTGCAGAAGAAATTCAAGGGCAAGCGACTTTAAATATTACAGTTTAGGGATGAGGAATTTTCTAGCCAGATTGCGAAAAGTACAAAAGAGACATTTTCTAGCTGCTGCGACATAATCACATTTATAGCAATCTTTTAAAAGGTCACCAATTTTGAATATATTGAGAACAAACATGGAATTGACATAAAATATCACTTCGAACAAAACGGCTCACAATATGATGATCAGAATGATCAGATAACTGTCCAATTATTTATTAGGAATATATACCTCTTGAATTGAGCTGTGGACACGGATGTGTATTGACAGAACCCAACTTAATTCTCTGCGTTGATTTCGGTAATAAATAAATTTGAAAAAGGGAAAGTACCAACAAAGTCTGTTTGCCGAAGATGAAATACCCTTCATAATATATAAATTAAGTTATTTATGTAATAGTTATTTATAGGAGCAAATTAAATTAATTAACAATAATAGCCAACTTATATGTGGCAGAAAAAATCGAATTTTAAGTGTTCGATTGAAATACGATTAAGCATATAATTTTCTTACGTCATAATAAATCTGCATATAATAACAAGTGAGGATACCCTGAACCCTGTCTTTTCAAACATTTCAATCCCCTTGCATTCAAATACACATACACAAAATCACACATACACACATACATACATGGCTAGACCGACTAGATCGATCGAGATGCCTTCTTCTGCCTGTTACATACATTTGCACAAAACCGTTATACCCTGCTTTCTCCATTTTCAATGGGTTGAGGGTGTAAAAAGAAATATTTTTTCAATTTTGTTTCCGTAATATTGCAAGACTCGTGAGAAAGTTGCAATACCCTCTTTAAGGGTATAAAAACCCAAATTTTTCTTTAATTTCGCCCGACATCGGCCTTGATGTTTGGGTTCCGATAACGCCACAGCAACTATTTTAAATTTAATTGAATTTTATTTATTGTCATTACCATACCATTTTCATAGCTGTCAAATTCGGATCGGCATATTTGCTGGCCTTGGAGATCGTTGCGATAAGCCTCAAGTGCTTGAAACTGTGATAAAAATTCAAAAAGTCTGGTATAAGTTTTTCCCTTAATTGCTCATTTGAAATCACGTTTTAATTTTATGATGGCCACTTCAAAACAGTTTTAGCTATTTGGCTATACCTCTTGTTAATCTTCAGATAGTACACAAGGCATTTCTGATCGTTTGAACACTTGATTTTTTTATAATGTTCCCGCCTCGCAGTCCAGCTGTTATAATATAAATTATCAAAGTATAATAAAGTTGGGCGCGTGTCGCGTTATTTTCTGATACGCACTGAAAACACAACACAACTGTATGTAGACTAACCTTAATGGTTGCGTATTAAAAAAGCCAAAATGATAAGAAGAAATTTTATATTTTCTTTTAAATAATAAATAGAACAATTTTCTATTA
Source organism: Drosophila robusta (assembly GCA_035043565.1). Classification (NCBI taxonomy): domain Eukaryota; kingdom Metazoa; phylum Arthropoda; class Insecta; order Diptera; family Drosophilidae; genus Drosophila; species Drosophila robusta. The sequence goes on along the minus strand of JAWNMW010000257.1, from coordinate 21,258,554 downwards.
AGTTAACAAAAAGTCTTGGGCATAGCAGTAATAAAATAAAAATATGAATTTATTGCATAGTTGAGTATATGGAAGTATGGAGTATTGGTTGGAAGGGGTTTTCTTGACACGTACGAATATGTCGAGTATATGTAGCAGAATTATGATACATATGTGTAAAGAAACAATTAATATTTCGCACACTTCATTAATATTTCCCATATACATGTTAAAGCCATAAGGAAGTCTATTCGTCATTGTCAAGTATTATTGCCCCATCTCGATTGTTAAGTGTCATTTAGATGCTTTAGTTAATGTAAATATGTATGCAAGTGTTTAGTTCTAAGGTGATTTCATCGCTTTGCGTCTTCTTCTTTTAGTTTATGAGTAACATTCAAAATCTCTTGGTGGGTACTCAAAATTAATATATTTACCATCAATTTAATCGTCGATGAAGTCAATATACTATTATTTCAAATTAGATATTATTGTGTGGTTTCGAATTTTTATCGGTTTAAAATTTTTAAATACTACAGGGAATTTTATTAAGAAATATAATAAAGAAAAATGCATATTGTTCTATACGTATTTGTAAAAAGAATTACCAACAAAAATGATATGGAGATGACTGTACTTTGGTTAAAGGCTAACAAGGACATCTAATTTCAGCTTCTTATTCTTATTAGGTTTCGCTATCAGGTAAAAATGAATAACTCGCAGCGCACTCACTCACTGGTTCATGGACAAAGCTTTAGCTCCTCATAGAGTTCAACCACCTTTTTTTTGGTTCTTTTTTTCTGGTTTGTTTTTTTGTTGTTCAGGTATACGTATTCATTATATTGTTATGAGTGTGCTTAGGTATTTATTTTTGTGATTGATGTTGTTGTTGGCTCTCTTGGCACTGAATGGAAAGCTCGTCCTTTTCATGCAAATATTATTTGGCGTATTCTTTGTTTTTGTCCTTTGGCATTTTTGGGCCATTTTCAGGTAAGCCTTTGCCTCTGTGCCTGCTTTCGGTTTTGAATTTCATCATAATGCGCAACTTAATTGGACTTTAACGCAAAGTTACAAAACCTTGACGGAGCTGTACCAATTGCATACATAAGTATATAGCAAAGAAGTCTATATAAGTGTACACATTATTGGGCTTGTGCTGTCAGATGTGAGCGTTTTTCGTTTGATCGTCAACTCACCTACTTTCTGTTGACAACTAGCAGCACATTTGTCGCTCTGAAAATGCCGAAAATGCTTTTCACATGAATTTTGAACGCACCCGGGCGCCCGTTCTCCAACCATTAAATGGAAACGTCTCCCAATCCCATTTCGAATACAAAATGCTTTTGTATAACCGAAATGAGTTCAAATGCGATGAGACATCGGCGACATTTGCGCGACAACGTTAAAGCTACGCAAATGGATAGATGTACATACTTACACACATGTAGATACGTATTGGGGCAACTAAAAGTATATGTTGTACAATTACGAGCTAAATCAGCGGCGTTCTCGGCGATCTTTCAGATGCCATAGCCACGACAGCCGCGTGGCAACGCCCAAAGGAGCTTACAATTCTCAACTAGTAATGGCGCAAACCAAGTCAGGTTAAGAGCTATAATATTATTGACTCTATAATATATGTTGTATTATGGTGTACTACATTTGCTTCAGTCGGTATTTTAATTGATCATAACTGATATAGAACGGATCGGTCATAAATTGAATTCTTGTTGCTCAAGATACATTGAGCAAATTCACGAGTTTTATTTTCACGACTTTGTTAATACCATTACAACCACGTCATTAGCTATCATATGTTAAATCGGTAAAATATAATATAAATTATTTTAATATTATAAAAAATATATATCGTTCATTTGCGATATGGCCACAAAGGTATTTAATATTCGTCACGCCAAAAATGACTATCATTTACTATTTTTACTTTAATATAATAAATTCAATATAATAAATATCTTTATCAAATTTAAAATTCAATTTAATTTCAATTTGCGCCGTTACTCATTGGAAAGATCATTTTATTTCAGCCCGTTCACACGTGCCAGTTATCTGGCAAAATATTTGATCGGAAATATCAAGGCAAGTTTGGGGGATTTTTTATTTTTATTTTTTGCTGTGCTAAGGGGCGTTTCCACACAATGATACTAGACTCTTGTGTTAGATATTGATGTGGCCCAGTACTTAAACAATGTTGTTAGGTAATCCGCAGAGGCTCGTCTTGAGAGATCGGCGCATAAGATCTAAAATGGTTTGCACTATACAGACTAAAACGAGTTTGAAAAAAGTGAAACAAAAATTTTAATGTGACACTCATGGCGATTTAACTAATTTAATTAATGCGTTTTTTTCCTTTTTTTTTTTGGTATACCCATAACGATTATTACTATCATTTCATGTTTTTTTTTTAATTTGATATTTTACTCGTAGATTCATTTAGCACATGCACACGCACATATGTTTGTATGTTAATTTGTAAGTATGTATGCGTTTGTATGCTTGTATCGACAGCGAGAACATTTTATGGGCTGCCGCTTTTCAAAGCTTCATGATATTTATTATCGTCTCGAAGCTGGCAACGGCTTGAATATGGCATCATCTCATGATAATATCAAACTAACTTAAAACTTGTTTCCTAACTGTCGCCTAATGACGCTCCATTGGCCCGTGCGACTTTCATGCATATATTTAGTTGATCGTTTAGTGAATAACTTTGTGCCACCGTCGCATCGCAACAGGTGCAGGCAGGTGCTAAGCCCCAGGTGAGCCGCTTAGCCAAATTCAAAGGCTTTAGCGTCTTAGCCTTAGCCCAAGCACAGGGCACAGGTGAATCGCGGACCTGAGGCTGATGCTGATGCTGATGCTAATGCCGGTGCTGAGGTTTTCGATCAGGTTGGCAGTGCGTATGCTAATTCTGGTGCGGCAAATCAAATAAACATTCAAACATGAATTAACTAAATCAATGCAAATGGTTCGCACTAATTTCGCAGTTTCCTATATTGTTTCGTGTTTCGTGTTTGCTGTGACGTGTTCGCCATTTCATAAACATAAATCGTTTCGATTTCGCAGTTTTAGTTTGAATTTTTTTTATTTATTTTTTTTTTTGATTTGATTTCCTTGTTTGCCGGCACGTTGCATTCCGTTAATAAATATGAATACATACATATGCACATATTTGAATAGTTATGAATAGCCACAGTTAGGTGGGCGCATGTGGCATCTGCTCGTTAACATGCCACTTATAATGACTTCAGTCGCAAAAGCAGCGGAAATGTTTGGTCATATCGCCATTGCCGCAATTAACAAGTTCTTATTGCCTGACTTAACGTTTATGCTAATTGAAAGTCAAACTTGAACGGGACGATGGCCTCTCTTTTACCAACTGCCAACTTCCCCTCCCTCTGCGCCCCCATCGTGTGCGAGTGTTGCAGTATTATTTTCGCTTATCCCACCACAGTCATAAGTAGTTTAGTATAAACTTTCACATTTAATCTACATGCACCCGTTATTGTCAACGAAACCGATATATGATATATATATATTATAATTATATGTACATATAATTTAACTTATCTTTATTAACATTGTTTTTTATTTAGTGTGCAGATAGGGTTATATAGGGTACTATACAAGTTTTCTAATAATTCACATTTCAATTCAATATTTAATCGCTCATTTATTCATATTGCATAGAATAAAATGCACATTAATTATATATAAGAGTAATAAATACTTGTTTACAGTACACAGTAGTTAATATTGTTATTTTTGATAAATATAGAATTTTGGCCCGCATTTTCGAGTTGATTTTAAGAGGAGGTCATTGTACAAACTTGTCAATTTTAGAAATTTTTGAAGATAAAGTAATTGATATTCACATTGCATTTTTAATAGTAAAAAATTGTTTGAATAAAAAAAATAAATATTAGCTTTAGTTCTGCAACTGTCAATATTTTTCACAGAGTTATTAATGAAATTATAGATTTTTCTTACGCATTTAATTTATTTAAGCTTCTTAAAAAATATATATGTACATTTGATAACATGAATCTACCGCGCTATGTTTTTAACCCATTGAAAGTGGCTCAAAAGAGTAAAATGGTTTTGTGCAAATTTATGTAACAGGTTGAGACTTCAAATTTTCGAATATAGAGACCGTTTTCATAAAATCGATAAAAAAAATAGAACCTCTTATTCTTTAAGCTGATTTCGTAGATTATGTAAAGAGAGTGTTCAGGTATCCCCTAGTCGGGCACTCCCGGCTAGAGCACTCTGACTTTTTTTGTATGGCAATTACTTGTGACTGCGACTGTACATACATATTTAAACACCCATTTGAATCTCATAAGCCCAATCATCGGCTTATAGTGCTATCTTAATTTTCGCAACACTCATTCGAATACATTGTTCATTAATCTCTGAATGCGGTCGTAGAGAGCAGCGTTCTTGGCACGAAACCGTTACGTTTAATTTACTCATTCATAATCAATTAACATGTACATATGGCTGCGTGTGTGTGTGTGTGTGTGTGTGTATCTGTGTGTGTGTTGTTATAGTTTGGCAAATTTCCGCGAAATGTGACTCATTGTAGTACGCGCTCCCACGCTTAATGGAACTACATACGTATGTATGTGTGCATGTATGTGTATATGTACGTATATTTGTGTATAACTCGTGACTCAGACCCCACGCACACAGCTTTATGCACATTTGCAGCTACAGTCGAACGTTCCTAACTTAAACCACAAAATGAAATGTCATTGTAATGTATTGAAATTGAAATACAGAGACTTGTTTGACTTTGCTGCTATTATCATCATATATTTTTCAAAATCATTTTCCCTATATATCCCAACTAATTTACTACCAAATACAGGTAACACATTTTTAGAATCAGCAATATACAACTTTAATTTAATTTTTAAAATCTAGAAGTCACTTTTTCACTGCACATGTCTGTTTTTAGCTATACTTACTGTAGCTAGTATTATTTTTTTTATTATTTGAGAGCTTTGTAATGATCATTGCTTGCAGTAAAAATTTGTTGGCCAATAACTGTAAATATTTATGAATTGAGATCATCTTATATGAAACAATGTCTACGAAGGCTTCCTAATATGGCAAGCGTTAAGAAACTGTAATATATGTGCATGCAGATATAATAAATAACAAAATACATACGTACATATGTATGTATTAGAAAATATTATGTTGATTGACTTTTAGGTCAATTTTTCATATGGCTAAAATGTGATAAAAATGTAAAAAAAAATTTACCAGCTTTCAGACCTAACTTATTTTATGTCAAATTAAGGAGAGAACAATTATTAGTTGGTGTCAAATAAATAGTTGTAAGAATATAATAAATAGAAAAAATATGTAGAGTATGTCAATAAAGTGTTTTTACTACCAAAAAAACTGATTTTTTTAAAATTAATTTGCAAGTTAATGTACTTTTACTTTTTGTTTTTTCATTTTTCTAAGAACTAAACTGCATTTAAAGACTTTAAATACTTTGCTTTAAACATTTTAAAGAAATGAAAAACGAAAAACATTCAAATATTATGCTGTCAAGAAAGTGTTTTTACAACTACGGTAAATTGGCGCGCACTCCGCTTTTGGACGATGTACATACATATGTATGTATGTACTATATGACAATGTGTAAATCTGTATGCGCTAATTCTCATAATATGTATTCTATATAACGGCTTATTGGCATGTTTTTGGCTGCATTGATCCCAATTCGCCAGTTCAAGGCTCTATCTCTAGGCTTTCGGCAGACGGACGGACAGACTGACGGGTTGGCGATGCCTCCTACTGCCTGTTACATACATTTGCACAAAACCATTACACCCGATTTACCCATTTTCAATGGGTTCCGGGCATAAGAACAACATTTGGTAAACCGTGATTCCGTCGCTTGTATTTGTGCCCGCAAAATATTAAAACGAATAACGCCTTTCGCGGTAATTTAAGGCATTTGTGTACACAAGTATTTTGTTAAGATTCGCAAACAAATCACGTACAGGCAGAGCGCGGCAAACAGTGCGGCGCAGCCAGCAGCAAAATCATCGACTGCTGCTGCAAAATTCGAACTCAAAGTGCAGCTTTTTGAATGGCGCGCCGCGTCGGCGTACAGCAGCAACAAAATACACATGCGTATGCACACGCACATGTGTGTGTGTGTGTGTAAGCATATACGAACATACGCACATGCATCAATGTGTCGCTACGTTGCTGACTGCGTCGGCGTCTTCGACTGTGCACTCTAGCATTCAGCGCAAGCATTTCAGCTCACTCGTTAAGTTTGCAACGCGTACACATAACACATGTATATATAACATATGTATATATGTATACATAAATAACATACACACATGCACATGTATATATATCATAGCATACATATTTGCACAAGCTGGGATAATAATTAATTCGTCATATTTAGCTCTGCCATTGCTAGGGTATTTAATCGTCGCCTTCGTCCGCTTAGCCTCATTTCTTGTCTGTCCCACTTCGCATTCATTAGCCGTATTCGTGCCATTGCGCTTCGTTCGGCCGACCCCGATCGCAGTCTGCCGCCGCCATCGGGTCCATTTTGCATGCATGTGCAAATGCTCGGCGCGTCAGCGTCTGTCCGCGTCTCTGTTTTCGTCTCGCCATCCACTTCTCATTGTTGCTCTTCTGCTTGCGGTGACTGGTCGTTTTTGCTGCTTTTTAATCACGCAAACAGCGGCAACGCCGGCAAGCCGGCCGGCCGGCCGGCTTTTGCAGTCTGTGACTCAGCCGCTGTCTGACTCTGCTGCGGCAGCGCCAAACGACGATTGACTTACAATACATATTCGCAGGTTTTTGAACTTGCAGTATGGGCAATTTGAACGCTTTTTGCGGCATTTACAGTCATTTTGGGATTCAGCTAAGTAGTCGAATTTTGAAAAATATGTTGCCAATTCAAACGCATAGCCTACAACAATAAAAAAAATATATATTCTAGATATTTGGCAGACAGGTTGTAGAGAATGAACTTAGGATATGTTTAAAATTACGTACAGATCGGATGAATAACAAAGAATTTTAAGTAAGCTTCAGTTGTTTTTGTGTGTGATTATTTTTGTGTGCATGTAAATATAACTATTGACATTAGATTAGTTTAGTTTAGTTTTTCACCAAAGTGCCAAATATTTTACTATAAAATGAAATGCCCTATACCCGTATCTAATGACTTTACAAATTACTAAGATCGCATATCTTGCTAATGCTGTCAAGTTTTTAAAGCTCTATTTAGCTGTTACCTTAACAGATTTCGATTCTCTTAAAATGTCTAGTATGTCTGCTAGTTGATGTATTGCTAAGGTTAGATTACACCAAAAGTTATTTGCAGCACTTTTTAAAAAGATAATTTTGCCAGAAAAACTATTCAAATACCCCATGGTGCACACACACACACACACACACACGAGCAAAAACGTCTGCGCCGGCGCATTGGCGTGCAGTTTGGTCGTGTTCACTTTTGTTGTTTCCTCTGTTGGTTCTCTTCATTTTGTTTTTGTTTATTGTATGTACACACACACACACATATGTGTGTGTGTTTTTTTTCTTTCGCTTGCCTGTTGTCGATTTCTTTTGTGTTGATTTTACCTTCTTTGTTGTGCATTTTTGAAATGCTTTTGCGGTTACTTCTTTTGCTAGCTTTAATTTTTTGTTATCTTTGCTGCTGCGATATTTGCTCTGCAGTTGCCGTTACCGCTGTCGCTGCTGCAGTCGCGCCGCTGTCGCTGCGCAAAATGGCTCTGTTTGTTGTGCCACCGCCGAAGCCGCAGCCGACGCATGCAAATTGCGAAAGTATTTCCGCGCCTGACGACATGATTAGTGCCTGGCTGGGGGTACGGCTGGAGTCGAATGCGGGTCGCATCTGAGGACCCGCGTTGGCAACGTAAGCACATCATAAAACGTCTCCAAAGTGCGGCCGCATACTGAACTGCCAATTAATTAAAATGCATAAATTATCGCCATGCTGTTTTCACCGCCGGCCCTTTCCGCACATTTGTTTTCAATTTTTATGGTGCCGTTTCATTAACAGTTTCTCTTTCCTGTATCTGTCTCATGTTCCCGATATGCTCCACAACCTGCCTGCGCCCGAAAGCAGACAACACAATTCGCAGCGCCAAGCAGTGCACTGTGCATGTGTGCGTGAGCGTGTGTGTGTGTGCGTTCAGGGCTGTCAACTGCTTCTTGTATCCTCTATCCGAAAATAGCTAGCAATAACACTGGGGCTATATATAGGGCTATTGAAATAACATTTTCTTTTTCCCATACACAAGCCCTAAAATCGAGTTTTATTAAAAGTTATTTATATTTAGTACATCGCAGAGATATTGAAACTTGCAGCACATGTTTATCTACAGCATTTCTGGAAACTTGCAGTCAATAAAACCCTGCATTGCCAGTAGACAGAAAGCTCCCTTAATCAAGCTTTTGTGGGGCTTTTATTGTTCCCATTGAAAATGGACATACGACTGCTCTTATTAAAGTCGGGAATATATTGCTGATCAGCACGACTCGCTGAGTCTGTTTAGCTATGCTCATTTGTCCGACTGTCCGCCTGTAATACGAACTCTGTATATACGCCTCGATTCTGGAAACTCTACGAGCTAGATACTCAAAGTTTTCGTCAAATCATCGATAACACACTGCGTTTTCCGAAAAACGAATAAAATCTACAACAAACTCCGATTTTTAAGCTTACTTTGTAGATTAAGAGGGCTAGAAAATACTATTACGCTTGAAGTTAGAAATATATACCCACGGTAGATAAAGTGTTAAAATATATATCTTTTAAGATCCTCTAAATATCGTGCGTTAGAATTCCACTGCCGCTCCCACAAATTACATATTATATATGTATAGTAGTTTTCGCAAATAACAATACAAATTTGGACCGTTTCGTACTTGTTTCATCTTAAGCCCACAATTAATTTAAGCAAAAGAACTATCCCAGATTCATTGTCCTTTGGTGGCGCTTGGCATATTTAAAAGGCATTTTCTTGATCGACATTAGCAGCCGGGTCGATTAAGGTCCGATCGTCAGTTAGTCCGTTCGCTGATACGGCCAGCGATGCGGTTCAGAACCGGTTCGTGGTTATCCCTGCTCAATGGCTCAACGTTGCTGTAAATTTGCGTTGAATTGTTGCCCCATTGCCGTCGAGACGCGTCGGATCTCTTTCTCTCTGTGGCGCGATCCCGGCAAAAAAAAAAAAACACACACACACACACACGCTTAAAACACTTAATTTTTTGACAAAACAATTAATGTTTATTTTTGCATTTTAATTTGCCAACATTAATTGCAAGTTTATTGAGCCGCCGGTTGAGCCATTGTTGAGCCAATGAACCGAACGCGTTAGCCTTGAGCCGCCGAAACAAAACGATGAAAGATGCTGTCGAAATGTGCTCGGATGCGCGGCGGGAGGCGGTTGGATTCGTTGGTTAGGATTTGGTCGTCAGGGTCATGGCCATTAGCATGATGAATGCCGAGTTGGCCAGCAGATTGAAATGGACGCCCAGTCCCTCCCAGTAATAATCGAACATGACGGAGCCGTAACGTGCACCGAACGCGATCGCCGCCATTCCGCCGTAAACGTTGCTGGACTGATTGACGCCCAGGAATAGCAGCGAGACGACATTGCCGAGCAGCGTTAGATCCTTGAGCGTAACTGTTGAATTGTCCTCGACGTCGCGCCATTTGGCCACCACATCGAAGGCCAGCGGCACCAGGAAACAGCTGTGGGCCAACGCCAAATGCGGCATCGACGACTTCAGATACAGCTCAATATTGGTCAATGGCAGCGGCACCAGCTCCATAATACCGGACGTTATCTGCCGCACTCGATTGCACTCATCGTCATCATTGTTCGCCGCCCGGACCACGCCCAACAGCCCATGGACGAGGCTCAGTGCGGCCGCCGCGTAGCCGTACGGCGTCTGCAGCGGATGCAGCGTGTACATCGCATAGCCGGAACTGACCACCAGCAGGCTGTTGAACAGCGCATCCATGAATAGCATCTTTGCTTGTTCCACAACCAGGTCCCGATGCTGCTGCTGCTGCTGCTGCTGATGTTGCACTCTGTCGCTGCTGCTGCTGCTGCTGCTGCTGTTGTTGTTGCTTTCAGTGCGGCAGCTGCTGCATAATTCCCTCGATGTTGCAGTGGCGACTGTATCCGCTATTCGCTGCTGGCGCCAGTTGATCCTGTCCCACGTGATTTCTGATTTCGTACGGTTTTCGCTTTCGTCTCCTGCGCTGTTGTATTTTTTTTTATACTTGGACTGTTCGGTGAACGAGCACGTCAAATTTTGTTTTAATGAATCTGTTTCAGCCACATTTTTGACTGTTGTGACGGCTTTGGCAACGCTTTGCTTCTACCGACTTCTTCTCTTCCGATTGTGATATCAACCCAACACAAGTAACTTATATTTGGGCTCAACTGAACAACGAGGAGCTTTTCCTAAGAATATACATTTACACAAAACCATTATACCCTGCTTTACCCATTTTAAATGGGTTCAAGCTATAATTATTATCCATGATTTTAAATATATTCGAACCGGTGCGGTTTAAGTCCACCCTACAGCCATGGTCAACACTAGAAATTGATCATGAAAATAGAGAAAAATTGTTTTACACTAATTGTAATACTATATGATACATTCATAATCTCCTTAGGCATTTGCAACTTCTAATTCTGACAACAGGTAGGTTTATATTTATTTAATTATATTGGGTATCAATGTCTTGCTAAGAAAGCCATGGAAGCTGGAGACTTGGAACTTGGAATATATTTCGCATAGCAAATTGATTAAAGCTAGAAATATAAAATCTTGCAGAAATATTACTAATGCACAAATCACAAAAAATCGACTTTAATGTTTTATTATGTGTACAAATAATGCTAGGCTACAGTTTTTGGCTGAGTTTACAAGCTGATCGAGTATTGCGCAGCTGGTTACACCCGCCTGGAATGTTCTTACTTGTGTTTTGCTCATTTATTTGAGTGGCTTGTTTTTCCGTCCGCGTAACTCCCGCGCTTGTCAGTATCGGTAATGAAAATCAGACGGAATCCTATTTGGCATATCAATGATGACACGAACTTCGTTTCCACTGTCATGGGGGAAGTGTTCGCATTTGGCTGCACTCGGGGCCGGCCAATGTCTCCGTTGATTTATTGCGCTTTGTGGCAGTTTAATCCGCATCCACCTGCAACCGACACGAAGACGAAGACGAAGACGAACAGCTGGCAGATACCCTCGGCAATAACGCAAACGCAAACGCAAACGCAACAGAAACGGAACCAGAACAAGCCAGACTTAATTATTAATTTAAATCGCACCGTTTATATGATAAAGACACTAAGACGTGCCGCTGCGCATTGTGCATGTCCAGACCTTGCCCCAGGACTTGCCCCCGGCTGCCGTCTCCACAAGCAAACGAAGTCTCTTTGCTTGCCGTCCAGTAGAGCACTTCAGTTCTGTTTGGGCCCAAATGCGGCCTCTTTCCGATTGATCTTGACTCTATAGATATATAACAACTGTTTGTTCCAACAGATAAGTAATCTTTGTTCTATTGGAAACTCTTACATCGTGTTAAGCTCACAGAAAATAAAAAAAAAATAAATAAAAATAAATAAAAACTGTTTGTCACTATGGAAGCTAAGGCCTTGAAACCTGGAATATATATTCCTGTATTCCCGCAGCAGATAAAGTATTACGATTTTTTGGGTACGCCCATTTAAAGATAGATTTTCACTAGAGTTCAAGAAAAAATGAATTTGGCACGGCAACTTAGGTAAGCTGCGAAAATTCATGTTTGGCACAAATAAAAATTCTAAAGAGCGAGCTGAAAAAATCAGCCACGCCCACTTCCGCCCTCACAAATCACAAAAATCGATGTTTTAAAAAAATACAAATAAAATAGAATTAGATTTGCTTTAATTTTTGAGTGTTATGTGTGAATTTGTTACTCTTATGTTCAGCTGGGAATTGAGTAATTTTGGAGCTGTGCACCTGTTGCGCACACCTGCAGCTGCGCTCCTGGGCGCCTATCTGGCCCTATAGCGTGACAAAAGTTGTTGCTCGAATGCGCCCCTAGACAATTTGCCGTCGCGACGCGAACTCCGCAAGCGTAAAAATATGAAAAGTGCCGCACACGCGGCTGCCAGTGCACTCCAATTGCGGTCTGAGTGCGGTCCAAGTGCACGCCGAGCAGACACTTCATTCCAATTCATAATTAATCAGGTTGCGCTTTTCAGTTTCAGTTTGGCTTTGGCGTTGTTTTTTCTTTAGTTCAGGCTTAGGCCGGACTCGGGCTCTTGGGCTCAAGTTTTGGGATCTTGCGGCGTGTCCAGACTTTAACACTTGCATTACGAGGGCGAGCCGTGAACGAGCGCCCTGGGGCTGGACGGTGCTGTTGTTGTTGTTGTTGTGCTTGAGCGAGCACTTGGCCAAGATGTGCTTCTAGATGTTAAAAGCCAGCTGGCAGAGTTAGGGCCGGAACGTGTCTCCAGTTAGAGTAGGCTTTACGTGGCTAACTCTCTTCTGGGCCTGCTTCTCGGTTTCCGTTTCTGTTCAGTTTCTGTTCGGTTTCGGTTCAGTTTCGGTTTCAGTTCCACGCCATGGCGCGTGTGCTGCCTCTTGGCTGGAGCTTAACCTGTTGATTTATGGGCTGCCATTGAGGCAGAAAGCGCAGCCGCCTAGCGAAACTGGCGCCAAGGCCTGACCGTTGGCCCCCTCGCATCCCCCAAGCCGCACCCCGTGCCCGGCCAGCGATTGCCGTAGTTAATCAGCGGCATTTGCATGCAGCGCGCAAAATGTGTCCAAAAAGTTTAATGAGCAAAAATTGCGTGGACAAATATTTTCCGGCTGCGCACAAAAAAGTGCGTGAGCGATGCCCCAAAATATACTATATACATATAGCGAAGTCGACGGGCACAGCTTGAAATGCGCACCAGAAACCCTACGCACTTCATAAATTATTTAACAGCTGCGCTCGCCGATTGGAATTGGGGGGGATGGGGAATGGGGAACGGACGACACTGAGGCAGGGAACCAATTTTAATTGCCGGCAACATGACAGGGTGGCTCAGGGGCCAAGGGTGCCAGCGGGCCAGGGAGCAGGTGAGCGAGTACCGGGCTCGAATAAATGTATAAAAAATGTGCGAATTTTTGACAACTGCAAATGGATGGCCGGTGAGTGGCTGGGGACGCGCGGGGCCTGACACGCGGGGGCCAAGGAGTTTAAGAGTTCGATGCGTGTCATGTCGCAACATGGCCAGACATGATCGCCAGCTCCGCTGATTTATGGCCCAAATACTTCAATGGCGCGACAAGTTGGCGATCGCCTAGCTTTGATTGCTATCTCTGCACACGAGCTATGCGTATTCACAACTGTTTTTTGATATGGCCAGAACAGATAAGATCGTGCTAACTAACTGAAGTCGATCGGGAGCTAAGCGGCCGCGACTGGAGGTGTGGGCGCCTCACGAATTGTCGCACCGCAAAACAAAATGGCTCGCGAATCTTTGGCCAAACGGATTCCCCATTTTCTTTTCTTATCTAGACTCATTTAATTTTATGCATATCAAATTGGTTATAAAAACGAATATATATATATTAGTTAAATGTAAAGTTTAAGATTTTTTTGTCTTTATTTGCATATCAAATTGTGACCAACTTAAGCCTACTTATCAATACCCTGATCCAGCCGAACAGGAACTACCGCATTGACACTTTTGTAAGGCTTCTGGGATTTGAATTCAATGTAAAATGTTGCACAATGTTGCAACTTCCTTCAAATCGAACATAAAATGGGAAATCAGGCTATCAAAATACACGATACCAAAATATTGATATCCCAGCGGGCCGCATTCATGAACTAAGCAAAGCCGCAGCCGCTTCGCGGAATTTCCCACTCTCGACTTCCGCTGCGGCCCAGAAGTGTTCCCAGAAATCAGGCGACTGTATGGCCATTATTATGCGGGCTCAGTCGTAATCTCGGTCGCGGTCGCGGTCGCGATCTCGTTCCCGTCTCGGGATCGGTCTCTATTTCTGCTGTGTTTGATGTTGAGCTTGCATAAATAGAGCTCGAGTGGCCAAAGCTTTAGATAATTCAAAGTAATAATAATAATAGCAACATAATAAAACATAAAATTGCCGCATTTGATTCGTGCCAGACCGACAAACCAATCAACGAAGGCAAATACTTTATTTGACTACTATAGTACAAATACTTAGCTTTAAAGACATCCATGAATTAAGTAACCAATCCTAACAAGTCGGACGTAACCGACTGCGTAATACTCGCTCACAGTTCGCAGAACTTTTATATATCGAACTTAAGTGGAGCTCACCCGAAAACTGTGTACCAATTATACACATGTTATCGATTGGAGCTTTCAGGTATATCGATTTTTTGTGATTTTGAACGCGGGAGGTAATTTGAACCTCTCTCTTTTGGGGGATATATAATATATATTCCAAATATGGAGCCGCCAGCTTAAAAACTGTGGGCGATATAGTTTTTTGCTATTTATTTTTTGCTATTTTGCCATCGATATGTTATCGATTTGCCAAAAATCTCAAGTTTTTGTCTGAAGCAGATAACTACAAGTATGTATTCAAAGTATCAAGTCTCTATCTTTAATAGCGCCGAAAAAAGTTGCGTTCATCCGGACAGACGGACAGTCGGATAGTCGGACGGACGTTTATATGGGCAGTTTTATTATTATTATCATTATCATATTGATTGTTATATATCACAGATATTATTATACAACTCATTTATTAGAGTCCATTCCGGGACTAAAAGACCCTAGCAGTGGAGTCTCTAACTACGCCCCAACCAGAAATGGGCCTGACATGGCCCAGATTCAAGATTGCCGCCGTTCGCATGAACTTTCCATAGCACTCATGTAGGTGAGACCTAAGAGCGGTGATATCATGTTATTGATGTCACCGCACCCACGATTTATTGGGTGCCTACGGAAAAGTTGATTATAAAATTGTCTATTCCAGTACAGCTGACTTCATTGTACATTTTTTCTAGCTTTAATATAAATTTGGTGCGTAACTTTAAGAAAAGTAGTACCCTTAAATACCTAAGAAAATAATAAATAAATAAGAAATATGATGAAAATGCGCTTTTTTCGTTTAAAGGTTTAGTTGACGGCGTGCGTTTGCATGTGTGTGAGTGCAGGGTTAAGGCCGAAATCGACAAGTGTTCGTATTGAGTGGCATGACAGAGCACTTAACGGACATCCTGAGGCCCCTTGTACAGCAAATCAAAAATGTGTCATAAATTGTCTTGAATACTTTATCTCCGTTCATATCCAGCTAAACGAAGATCCAGGCACAGAGGCTCATCCATTTGAGTTGGGTAACCCAAAATTTTGACGCTGAATAAGTTAAGCAGGGGGTTGGCGGGGGGCAGCTTGGGGTAAGTAAGGGGGCTGTGGGTGTGTCCTGGGTAGCAGACGACACGTCGTCTGCCTGTCAAATGCCAATGATGTTATTTAAGTTGGTTTTTTCGCCTCTCTGTATAAGGCAGCACCCATTGCAAACGGGTTAAAAGGGTATAATGGTTTTGTGCAAATGTGTGTAACAGACAGAAGGAAGCATCTCATCGTAGGCAGTACGAGTTTATCATAGTTTTTCTTTCGATAATATCAATAAGAATCTAAGACTACATAGAACAAATTTCATTTGAAATCTTTGTAAAGACAGGGTGCAGGGTATCTCCTAGTCGGGCGCACCAGACAAGAGCCGCGCACTTGCTTAGCATGCAGCAGACAGTTGAAATTCTTTTCTTATTTGTATTTTTTGTTTTTTGTTTTTTTTTTGACAGGATATGCAGTGGGCAAGACACAAGAAAAGTGTGGAATAGGAGAGGGAACAGTATTTTGCACATTTAGCAAAATGCTTTCGGGTCGCAGTCGGAGTCAAAGTTGGTTCTGGGCCAAAGAAGTCATTAAAAATGCGTAGAATGTCAATGTAAAATGCTGATAATTCGCAATTATGTGTCTCTGGCTTCAATTTGAGTGCTGCTGCCGCTGCCGCCGCTGCTGCCTCAGCCGACTGCAGCCAAAGTCAACTTCAAGATAAATAACAGCGCAAAAGGAAGCTAATGACAGTTGCCACATAAAAAATGATGATGACGACGCCGACCAAGCGAGCGACTGATCGGCCGACCGTTGATATGAACCGATGTGGGCTGCATGTCAGCTTTAAACTACCAAAAAAAAGATATTCTTTTTTTATACATATGTATATATAAATATGTTTTTTTTTGGTTAGCTTTAAGCTGAGGCGAAAGAACAACGACGCGCTGGAACATAATCAAAAAGTCGTTGGCTTCGCCAAAAGCGAGAGTTACTTAACTGCCTGTCATGCATGAAAATGAAATATACTTGCATATTTAAAAGCCGCCTTCAAAATCTGCAAATACCACTCTCCAGGCATTTGCACATATGTATGTATGTACAGGGCGGACACAAACAGACACAGATACATTTTTGCTTTTTTTTTTTTTTAAATGATGTCCCTTCTTTCGGCGTGGTTCAACACAGTTCAATAAACTGCACGATTTCATGACGCTATCTGCAAATTCTAATTAACTATTGGAACGTTTAATATGAGTGCAGCTGTACAGCCGTTTTGAAACGGCAATTTAGCCAGAAATACCCTGTATTTTAAGTGCTGACAAATCAATAACCAATAAGCAGGAAGTACGCACAAATGAATGGATTCTATTGTTAACGGTCTCTTTGGTTGACGAGGCTCGCATTTTCTTTCAGCACTACAAGTACAAATAAAATTATTGTAAAATAAAAGATGAATCAATCCAATTTAACCAGTTTTCTGCTGAGTATTCACAAACAGTAAAAATCTTTATTTAATTTCGTTATAAAATAATCGTTATTATTTTATGATTTTGGTATAATAAACTATGATTTATAGGTGCCATAAGGCATTTAATTATGAAAGAAGCAAATATGGAAATGGCTAAAAAGATTTTAAACAGATCTCAGAAACTAGCACAGGTTAAGAATGTTTCGGATTTGGATACCTCCACCTATAAACCCCAAAAAACGCAATTCAAATACTACGGACTTGTGCTTTAGTGTGTATATAAATATCAATGCTGTTGCTAAAATGAAAAATTCATTAAGATCATACTCTTAGTTTAGAAGTTATTCACGAATTTATTTTGTATTTGTTGTGCGCATATATGAGTGCAAGGGTATAAAAGACAGGGTATGCCCTGGTCGCCACACGTGTTTAAGTGAAAACTGTGACACTAAAATATTTGGCCTGTTTATAATTCAGTTATCAGATAAACTTAGTTCATCTATCTTACAAGCCTGCTCTGCCTTTTTTCACACAAATTTGAGTCTATCTCACATTTAGATTCAATCGCTTAACACACAAACTAAATTGCCACTTAAGCTAAACGACTTGAAATTCTCAGGAATTTCTTTGCATGCCATTGTAAAGTATTTTTCATGCAATCTCAAAAATCATCAACAAGTTTGCCAAATGCACTCGTTTGGCTTAAAAAGAGTCCCACTATTCAATTGTGCAGCAAATATGAAATATCAAAAACTTATTATGTCTTGTGTTCTTTAAAGCCCAGATCGAGAAAATTGTTTGTAACTTACTGACAATTTCCAGCTGTTTTCCTAGGTGAAAGATCATTTCTCTCCCATCATCCACTTGAAAGCGACAAAAGCTTTGGCACCAAACATTTACTACTTTATAATATAGCCCTATATTGGAACAATAGGTTACAAATTCAGCTTGCAAACATAAAGAAAAGCGCACAGCTTCCACATGTCTGCGAGAGTATTCAATATTTAAAGTCATATGTGCTCCTAGCTGAAATTAAAATTGTACACATGTGCAGGCAATTTGAGATTCGATATGTGGCCACCATATAATTTGCATTTGTTTTGGCCTCGTCTCGATATAGCATATATATAAATTTCTATTTCGTTATGTTTCGTTTTCTAATGCGCCAAAATACACGTCTTTTTTTTGTTTTAAACATGCCCGAGCTAATGCTAACCCCCCATATATATTTATATATACGCAAATGTTTATATAGTATGTGCATAGTGCACATAAATAAATATATAAATTATCGCACTCGTGTGTGCGATTTTGAAATCTTTTACGCAGTTTCGCACAACATTGTAACTAAATAAGTTTCTCTTCCGTGTTTACATTTGTGTGTGTGTGTGTGTGTGTGCGTGTCTGTGTGCTTGTTACGCTTGTCTGTGAATCAACACGTGTGAGACCTTTTACCACTTAATAGCGTAAACACTCGACACTTGGCTTTTTTCCATTTAGTAAGTAAAAATTACAACTAATGCATAAATTCGCTTACACAAAAAATACATATTTCTATAGTACTACGAATCTGAATATATACCTGGCAATTGTGCAATAAATCAGCTTGTTTCCAATCAATTGCGCCTGACGAATGCTCAATTTGAGGCTGTCAGTTTGTTTGGATTGGTGTCGGGTTCACGCATCGATTGCATTATGTAAAACAGACTAGGGGATACCCTGGACGCTGTCTTTACATCCCTTTCAACATGCTCAAAAAACCAACTCTTAAATCGATTTTTATCGATAATAAACGGTGCAAAATATCGAAAGAAAATGATAAAGTCGTGCTGCGAATGGAATCTTTAGTCGAAAAGTTGATGTCTCTAGCTTTTGTAGTCTTCGAGATCGCTGCATTCATACAAACGGATCGACTGCTGATCATGAATATATATACTTTGTGGGTTCGGAGATGCCTCCGTCTGCCTGTTACATACACTTGCACAAAACCATTATACCCCTTTCAGTCATTTTCAATGGGTTGATAGTCGCTCATTCATGCACTCATTGGCGATTCACACACCCATCAGTATTCACAAAGTTGCATTTTCCTAACGCATATTAAATGGAGTTTATATGCGCTAAAATGCTGTGTACATATTTCGATAAGCTCCTCAAATAATATTCGCAGCTATTTAAAGATTATTGTTTATTTGGGGCATGTTGTATGCAAATGAAAATAAATAAATTTAGTTATGCCTTCTGTCTGACAAACAGATAATTTGCCCCTTGTTATACTTGGCGCTGGCACTGGAAACAAAAAGAAGTGAATTGTGAAAAGGTGGCCAAGCATTTGAGTGCTATTCGGTTTCAGGCATTGTCGTTGCCGCGTCGGCGGCGATATATATTTAATGAGCTGCGACGCCGAGTGCCCCGTTAATCGGTGAACTTATTTATGGGCTTAGCGATTATGCTGAAAAGTGGGTCACACGCGTTTGGCTAGGATACGGTTCGCAAGGGGCGGCAACTTGGCACAGACTCACGCCACGTCCCGCCACGTCCACCTTGGCAGACGACGTGCGTCAGTCTGACGTCCACTTTGCCGCCGAAATCGATCTGCTTGAAGCGTAAAATGCCAAAGAGACAAATGCCAAATGCGTGGGCAAACGAGGCAGCGGCAGCATCTGGTGAGCTGGCTCGGTGTAAATGATATATGGCACATCTCGCCATACCTATACAGATCATATATATATACATATATATGTATATAATGGCACTATCAGCACGGCGCACTATCAGCTGTCCTCCCCTTCGCTCTCGTTCGTTCTTGCTCTTGCTTTCTGTTTGGCGCGCGTAAACGGGGCGTATGTGCAATTTGTAGTCGTGTTCTTTTTTAGTTTATTCACAGACACACACATTTGCATAGCATTGTATAATGTATGAATTGGCACTGGCAGGCAACGATAACAAATATGAATAATCATTTAAGGCAATTTGCTGTAATTTTCTGCCTAACAACAAATGGCAACAATCGCATCCCAATCATCTGCTACGCTTCATACATACGTATACACATATATTATATATATTTTACATAATAGTAATACGCTGTGTATTTGACTGTAACTCGATGGCGAAGCGGAACGAACTGATAAACCAAATAATGTAAGTGAACGGAAGAAAGGACAACTACCAGCGGAGTGACGAATTTCAGATACCCTATCAGGTCAACTCGTAGATGGGTTTTTATCATGATCGTCAAAATTATTGCAATAAATTTATTGTGCGAATTTGCCAACCATTAACTTGACCCAGTTTTATTTCGAGCATTAGATAAGACATGCCGCAGCAAATATTAAACTTATACTCTTTCATTTAAGCAAGATCGATAAAAAGCTTAAAAGGCCAAATGTCTTTAGGTATAAGTTTTGTCAAAACTGTCGAGGAAAGATGACGGCTTGGCAAATTGAACAAGTAAAATATATATATATATATAAAATTGTGAGAGATATAGATTTTCGCGGCTTGGAGGTCGGAGGGCACCAAATAATCTCCGGAATCTGCATTATTAGATTTGATATTATTAGGATCTGACATTGAAACACAGAAACGCAAAATTCGGCTCTGTAAATTTAATTCTCTTTATGTATATACAATATATATGCATATATATGCATATATAACTGGGGGAAAATTGAGTGACTGTCCCAAAAATTGTATACGATGATTCAAATGCATTGTGATCCAAAACTAATTTGGTCGACGTAAGTAAGGGTATACCGTGCTGTATGTGTGCACTTGTTGTATGTACGTTTAGATTTCTTGTTTAAGCCGATAAGGTCTATCGGTAAATCCAATAGACAACAACTATTATGACTTTGCCCATGAATCGCTGGGGCGGGTCGCATCGGGTCGCGGGGCTTATCTGCGCCCTGGCGCTACAAAGAGCCACATTAGAGGCAATAGAAACTCACTATTTCAATTACAAATCGAGACCAATACTGTGCCATTGACAGCAGCCGATTTTTAAAGAGCCGGAATGAAAACAGACACAGAAGTAAAACCTAGACACTGAGTGCACGACTCGAAGTTACCCTCCACTTTTTATTAATAATATTAATAAATCTAAAAAACAAGGCTGCACGCCCCAAAAATATTTTTCAAATCAATCTTGTTTTTTAGTTTTATCTTTGGTTCGAATCTTGGTTCAACTCATATTTTATTTAATTTTAAATAGCACTTTTACATATTTTGTGCTTTTAACATTTATTTCAACTACATTTATTTCATATTCAAAATACTAGAAATGATTTAACAATTATTTGGGCGTAACCAACTGTACAATGCTCTGATCTTAAAATTCAGTCGCGCCCTCCCTATGTTCTTTATTCTGAACAGGGTGTATATCGAAAAAAATTAATAATAATAAGCAATAGACGATTGTCGTCCAGGGCAATGGATATGATTTATAAATAAGGGGAAAACACATTTGTGTGCTTTAAAAGGCAAGTACGACATGCGGGAAACACAACGAGCTGGAAATCTCAAACATAATCTCTCAATTTGTTTGGGCGAATTTCTGGCCGAATGTTGCTGGTCCATTATTTTGTTGTGTTTCATTTCAGATCTTTAGTTTCGACAAGTCAATTAGCGGCGGCCGTTAATAGATCAAAATGCGCTATGTGTGAATAGATCGGGCGCATCGAATACATTCGCCCGGGTATCCGACCTTGATCCCCAGCTGTCCAGCACTTACACCCACTGACAGCCAATTAAATCTGCGCGAATTGCGCAATTTGGCCGCGTGCTGCATGTGGCACTGGAGGCACTTGAGACTAAGGTCGCGGACAGCTCGTCCAGTCGTTAATAACGCTTGGCGCCAAGGAGCTTCTCACTTATCGCATATCGCGATTCAATATGACTTATTAAAGACTAGGCGCCGTTAGATTAAACAGTCAACACAAGTGCAGGCCACATTTAAACACGCATTCATATGGACTTGCTGGCAGGGTGTTCCAATTTTTAGTTTTTGATTACTTTTCAGTTATAATGCCCACAAATTAACCGTCATGATGATCAATGAGCAATCGCAGCAATTATACGATTAATCGTGCACTCCTCGATAGAAAATGCGAAACCCAGACTACTTTAAGTTTCGAAATAAAAATCTATATATCTATAAAATTAATAGTACCAATAATAAAAATATTTATATTGATCATAACAATTCATATGAATAACATTCATAATTCATTTGTTTAATATAAGCTGTTGCTAACGAATTAAAAACTAAGGTTTTGACTAGCTGTTATCACATTTTTTAATGGTACCAATAATAAAAATAATTATATTGATCATAAAAGTAATAACATTCATAATTCATTTGTTTAATATAAGCTGTTGAAAACAAAGATTTTGACTAACTGTTATCATATTTATTTCTGCAACTTTATCGAAAAACTTAAACATTATTTGATTGTGGCCAATATTAATGTCACAAAAGGCAAAGTTTAATTTTATTAGATTTTTTATATCTATATAAAACACACAGAAGAGAAGAATTCTTATAGTTTTTAAGATATGCTCAAAAAAAGGTGTCCAAAATTCTATAATTATCGGTAAAAAGAAAATGAGACAAGTTATCGATGATTTAAAATAAGGTTTAAAAGTCCAAGTTCAATATACTCTTTTCACTTTGTAAACGACTATAAAAACAAAAGATACACTTAACAAATAATTTCCAAGCAAATTATAATTGATTAAATTATTCGCAGTAATTTGTGGAGAAGCCATTTTGCAGCAATAAACCAGATTCTTCTGGTAAAGTATATATGATCATCAGCTTCAAAAGCTGAGTTGTTGTATAAGAACTCGATGTGCTTGCCAAGTTAACAAGAGTTGATTTATTGACGTAGAACTAAGCGCAGATAATTATATCTATATTCTGGTATATATGTATTCCTAGCAGGAGTATTCGCGATTTGTTTCCTTCTCTTTTAATGTTTAACTTTTGTGATCTTGGTCTACAGGCCTGCAATCAGCTAACGTTTCGCATTTCAACCCCAACGCCGTCACGGTCATCAGTTAATTTCTTTTAAAAAAATTATCGTGTCTAGATTACTTACGTTATATACTCGTTATATAAATTGGCTGGCAACGGTGCGTATGAGTAATAGATACGAACTTTGCGTAGCTGGGCACGTATAAGGAATAAAAGTAGAAGAAGCCGAAAACTAGCTGATAAAAGTGGCCAGCGATAAGAGAAGAGCTCATTAAAGGTACTTTTTCCATTGTAGCTCACTATCGTCTATTGAGCGGAGCGGGTTCGAGTGATGATGCTGCACTTTTGGCCCGGCTTCGAGTAGTCGCACTTTGAAGCAGCTGAAAGTCAAATTTGTGTATACAAATAGTCGGTTTACTGCCTAAGCTGCTTAGTGGAATGGTATTCGTATCGCACAGGGAGCTTTTCAGCAATTTCGAAGTGTGTGCGGAATGCGTGTGACGAAAGCACACACACACACACACACACACACACGCACATACGCACAGAGTTGGCAACAAGCGAACAAGAAAAACCAAACTGTTTAAACTATTTAACAAGAATGGGAATTTGCCAATATTCCCACACGGTATATGACAAAATGGGTTAATAATATATGCAAGGGGATTAAATTATATGGAAAAAGACAGGGTCCCGACTATATCTATATATATAGCTATAATAAGCAATGATCGGTCGGTTTAAATAACAGCTCCGCTTTACGTGACGCCTAAAATTGTGATCAGTTGATTCCATGGGAATACTTGAACCCATATTGCGGCTAGGGTATTAATGTTTCTGCATACCAAACATTGCTTCAGTTCTCGCATGGAATCCAAATATGCTGAGTATGTTTCTCTGTGTTTGCTTTGGAACTTCAACAATTTGCATCGCAAGCAAATTTAATCAAAGAAATATTTTCGCCAGATAACTGAAAGCTGTAGCTCAACTTTGGAGTTAGCTATAGTTGTCGCTAAAAGATAAATATATCCCAAAATATTGAAGCTGGAGTCACGAAACTGTGTGCTATGACCTCCTCCTAAATTTGCGATATTTAACCATATTCATATTTATTTCAACGAAACTTGGTACCTAGCCATCATAATCTAAAAATTATTTATCATTTACCATTAGAAATAAAATTGACAGACGAACAGACGAAGGAACATGGCTAAATTAATTTGGCTAGTTATGCTGATCAAGAGTCTTCCTGTTACACATATTTGCCCAAAAGCATTATTGCCTTTTTAACAATTTTCTATAAATAGAAGTGGTAAGTAGCTGTTACCAAAGAAACAGTTTGTCAAGAATGCAAGGCACTTCAAGGTTTTTTTTATCAGAACTTTCGCAAACGAAAAAATGGCTGGTCTTTTAGCAATGTGGCAAAATCCACTCAAAGCTCAATTTATTAATTTATTTACTTTTAGTGTGGGGTGTTATAAAATACGTTTTTAAGCACTTAAGAACGTTGCAGCCGAACGTAACCGACTGCGTATACTCTCGTTCACAGTACATCGAAGTTATAATTGTTATTTTGGAAAAATATAGAATATTTAAATTTCATAAATTTCTTGGCTCGATCTTAAGAGACGGTCACACAAACAATGTCTGCCATATTTGGTGAATCTAGCTTTAAAATGTTGGGAGATATAGATTTTCGCGTTTGTGGGGGCGCGAGAGGGCGTGGCCTACCGAGCTTTAAGATGTGTGACCAATAATCTACCTTTATCATTTGGGGACTCTAGCTCAAAAACTGTGGGAGATATAGCCATTTACGATTTTTTTAGGCGGGGGCATTAGAGGGCTTTGTAGTGGGCGTGGCCGGTAAACCAAGGTCGCACTTTTTGGAGGGGCTCACCAGCAATCTACATGCCGAAGTTGGTGACCCTAACTTTTATATTTTGGCAAATATTGAGCTTTTATCGAATTGCGATTTGCGGTGTATCGACATGTTATCGATTTTCCAGCCTCCCAGTGGGCGTAGCACAAAAATCCTAACACTTTATCTGAAGCAGACAAATAAAATTGTATATCCAAAATTTCAAGTCTCTGTCTTCAATAGATCCGAAAAAAGTTGCGTTCATTGGGACAGACATTGCACAAAACCAATATACTATTTTCCCTTCGTGAACGAGTATAAAAACTGATTTTTTTATGAGCGTGATGAGTGATAACAGCGACGCGACGTCGCTTATCGTCAAATAGGCAACCATTTTAAACTAATCATCGAAAAACTGACCTAATTTGATAAGAGCTATTCGCAAAAAAAGTGTAGTCGGGAGCGCCCGACGGCGGGATACCCTGAACCCTGTTTTTCCATACATATCAAACCCCTTGCACTAATACATATAGCCACATAGCTCTTCGGCCTGATCAAGAATATATATATATACTTAAGGGGGCCTTTAACACATGGGTTCAGGGCATAAAAGCACAAAAGTAAAACAGTTGCCGAACATCAAATACCCTTGAAATGTTTCTATACAGAAATGCAATTCCTGGATGAATGTTCCTAGAGGAGCTAAGCGATACAGTCTATTGTTCAAAATTGTTGGCAGCATAGTGTAGAGTGTAGTGTAATTGTAGAGTTTAGTTGTCATTATTTTTTGCATACAAAATCTCAATTTGTACAGAAAACTATATGATCGATGGATTTTACGATGTCTCTTTTAATACCCTCTGCAAGAATATAAAGGCCTTTAATGACATTTTACCATTCAAAGACAAATTTTCTGCTTTTGATAAAAAAAAGGCAGTAAAATTCCAAAACTGGGCCAACTGGGTTGTTGTAGAAGAAGAATGTGACTACAATAATCGAAACTTAACCCAATTAAAATTAATTGTGGTTGCTAGTCGTGTTGTTGTTGTTGTTGTTGTTGTAGTGTTTTATGTTTCTGCAGTTGTTGCTATTGCTGTTGCCGTTGGCATTGTCGATTGCCTGACAGGTTCAGCTCACACTTGGCATGACCCCGCGCCACTGATAAGAAGCCAATTTGATGATTTTAAATGCTGTTGTTCGCGTTGTTGTTGCAGCTGTTGTCGCTGTCATTGAGGCTCATTCCGACAGTGGATGCGTTTAAAGAGTAGCTGATAAGCCTGCAACAAAGGTAATCGCATGCCATTGATAAGTGGCCACCTGACCCGACCTGACCTTACGCGCTCGATCGTCACATAGTACGCGATTTCTGATTACCAACAACAACCGGGTCAATAACTCAGGTATACGTAACTTTGGCATTTCGGAATGTAACAGGCCTAACCCAATAAATACAAAAATATTTGAATATCGTGTACCCATCAGATTGATGAAAAGAGTGTATTGGCTTTCTGCAAATAACCTTCTCTCACCCCAAATACATCCAGTCCATTCAAAGTTCTCCGTTTGTACTTGTTAAACTTGGTCCTTTTCTCCATGGAATATAAATTCGCGAATCTGAAGCCTCTTTGCTTTAAAGTTAAGCAAGTTGGCTAATAAATTTCGTAATTTATAATAACAATAGTTTTAAGTATCTATAAAACATATATATAAATTTAAGATTGAATTATTAAATAATAAAATTCATTTCGTATTATTTGGTATTTATTTGGTAGGTATTCTTAAAAAAAGTGAGGTTTACGTAAATATATTTGCAAATTTTTACCATTTTTGCTTGCAATGTAGAAAATAGAATTATTTATTTAACTTGGTTATTCATGAAGGTATAACAATCAATGGAATTAACTGCTGATTTATGCAAATGCGCTTAGAGCCCCTTACTTGTCTGTTGTTGTTGTTGCTGCTGTTTATAATAGCCAAGTTACAGTCCGATTCGAAGTTCAATAAACGATAGCCACGTGTTAAATGAAAAGCCCGTCCCTTTTTTCCGGCTAATATGCACTTGGGGTGCGGAGGGACTTCCTCGCATTTATTGAGTATTCGAGTGGAATTGTTGTAGCGCTGGGCA
The DNA here is from genome assembly GCA_035043565.1 of Drosophila robusta. Taxonomy (NCBI): domain Eukaryota; kingdom Metazoa; phylum Arthropoda; class Insecta; order Diptera; family Drosophilidae; genus Drosophila; species Drosophila robusta. Next base: position 21,231,698 of record JAWNMW010000257.1, on the reverse strand, counting down.
AATAAAATTCTTTTAATGCCTAATCAAAGTACAAAATATTCTAAAGATTTTTCATTCAGCGAAATGCAGTTGTCAACAATAATAACAATGACTAAGCGTTTAAGCAGAAATGGATGAGACAGAGGCAGAGTAAATAAAGTCGTCTATTGATGCCGTAATACGTACATAATATATATACATATATATGTGTATATATATATTGTGGCTGGCGCACCTGAGAGCTTCCCCCCGAGGCCACTTGAAGCGGCTCTGCTTCCCAGAAAGCAACAACACTCACCTCGTACCCCCAGGCCAGAAAAAAAGCACAAAATAGCCAAATAAACAAATAAACTACACGACGCTGTGAATCGGCTCGCTTGTTAAACGCTTGCGATCCGATTATCGGGAATAGTAGAATCGGCGCCAGCCAAGTTTAACGTTCCGGGGAACATGTGAAACCCACCGGGCTCCAATATAGTTTGGCATGTGCACAGACATACGAGTGCACTGTTTACGGCTCACACGCTCTATATATATATATACCTACGTCCATAGACAGCCCTGCTGAGAGCTATTGCCAACTCATAAATTCGCCAAAGTCAAGTTTAAGTTCACTAAACAACGAAAGCAATCGTTAAACGTTGGAGGTGCAATCTGAACTCACAAATCGAATATGAGATACAATATCTTTTATTTGCCATCTAGATGCGTTCGAGTCCCATTCGGTGCAAAAGTTTTCCTTCCCTGAGATCGGGTTCAGGGCATCCCTTAATTACTTTAAACTAAATGTGGCTACCTTTGAACACTAGTTGCAACTAGTTTCTGTCGCTAAGCTGACTTTATTTATGGCTTACATGACAAGTTTTTAAGCCTATTTATTAGCTGCGAACTTCACAAAAGACATCAAATAGAAAGAAAACAACAAATGGAGAAAGAAACTTGGCTTCAATGTTGTCAAAACACGCTTTGATTGTTGTCGTTTTCTGTTTCTGTGTTTTCTTTTTCATTTTTATGTATTTTGTTATACCCTGAACCCATTTCAAATGGCTAAAACAGGCTATAACGGTTTTGTGCAAGTTTTTGGAGGCAGGCATAAAGTATATATCTTCTTGATCAATATCAATCGGAGACTACAAGAGCTAGAAAGCCGAACTTTGATTTTTTAAGTTCGTGAAATATAAAATCATCGATAACTTGTCTCGTTTTCTTAGTGGCGATAATTATCGGTATTTTTATCTCGTTTTATTTTTGAGCGTATCTTAGAAACCATATGAGCTAGAGCCACCAAATTTGGTTTAGTTTGCTGTCCGAAAGCATATGCAGTTTAAGAATATTTCGGATGTTGGACATCGTCCCCCAATCGCCCCAAATATCAAAAAAACGCAATTCAGGTACTACAGTCAGTTCCTTAGCTTAGAAATAATCCAAGAATTTCGTTTCCATAGGCGGAGTGCATGCAAAAGAATTGAACTGTATGTAAGGACATGGCTTAGGGTATCGCCTGATCGTGCATTCCCGACTAGAGCACTCTCTCTTGCTTCTCTTTGCACTCTGCAATTCGCCAGTTTCGCCGATATTCTGCTGTGTTTATTTATTAGCAAATGTTTACCCAAAACCTTGAAACTGAAATATGAACTTGACTTTGGCGTCTGTTTCAGTTATTGTTGTTGCTGTTGTCGCTGTTGTCGCTGCCATTGTTGCCAGCCCAGAGATACGGGAGATACGACAAACAGCAGCAGCAACAACGAGCTGCCTATTATTAGTCAACGGCTGTTGGCAAATTGCAAATTTGCTTTTCTGCTGCGAGTGGCAACAATTGTGAATCAAGTGCGATCAGTCGAACTGCGATCAGTCGAATCGGCGATGCTCTCTCTCCTTTCTGTCTCCTTTCCTTTTGCAGATCGATCATGGTGCGAAAATCAGAATTACTCTTTAATAACAAAAGTGATTTTGTTCCGAAATATATCCCATCTTCATCATCATACTTTTTCCTGAATATTTCGAATATTTTGTGAGTGTCTCATGAATTCAGCATCATGAGTCACTTTTAATGCCATAAGATTAACAATTGAAAAGATCTAACTTCGTTAGTGAATTTCAAATTACATTGCCATAGATAATTCATATTTTTCACCCACAGGGCGCATAGGCCGTTAAGTCTTATCGGGGATATTGAGCCGAATCCGGTCAATATGTCAGATATTTGCATACAAGTAATGTGCATTATAAACGATAATGCCAATTGCAGCTGCGGGTCCGCTGGTTCCGCATTAACATGCTAATAAACAAGTCGGCAGTATCCGCCGGGGAGTTACCCGGCACCCAGTTCCGAGCTGCACTAACATAGATCCATATTTAATATGCAATTCCGGGGCTTAAAAGTGAACTTTGCTTATCGATGTAAAATAAATAAATGTAAATTTACAAATGTAAAGATAAAAAATGAAGATATGATAATACTCTGGAAATCGGCGAGACCAACACGGTCAAGCGATATGCAAAGCGGAATATGACAGTTTAACTGGCCGTAGCCGTGCATAACGGTTCCTGGACCCATCACAGCCCCGGCCGGCAATGGGCCGATCCCCTGGCGGGCGATCCGTGGCCCACTCACGGCCTATTAATGAAATTGTTTGTGGCGCACAAGTGGCCACCAGTGCAGCCACGTGGAGCCCTAGTTAAGGGCGCCATTCATGCGCCGGCTCGCAGCCAACGCCGGCAGCGGCAGAGTTCTATTTCGATGCCAGGTAGCAACGTTAGATCGCGTCATCTCTCTCTCTCTCTCTCTCTCTCTCTCTGTCTCCCTCTCGCATAGTGCAACTGCAAATGTCAGTGCCTGAAATTTCACGCGCCTTCGACAAAGTCGCGTCGGCCCCACTGTCACCACTGACCCCCCAAACAACCCCCCCACCCCCAGTTGCATAGCCTGCGCACTTTTCCGTTCCCACACTTAAACGCTGAAAAGGCAAAGCGAGCATTCAAACGCGCTAGATCGACTTGCACATACCCTGTTATTGCACTTTGGCTTTACTCACATAATACATGCATCTTTCTCAGCTTTACAGCCACATACATCACCGATGACCTCCTCTAAAGATAAAGCAAAAATGTATTAAGTTAAAAATTCTATAAAAATCTATATGCGCCCAATTTTAGAGCTAAAAACCAAAGTTGGTTAGACAGTTTTCTGATGACAGCCTCTAAATATCACAAATATGTCTATAAGGACGCTGTCCGTTACTTATTGCATTTTAATTCTGCCCAATCTGAAAGAAAATATTAAATACTTAGTTATATATAATAAATATAAATTTCACTTCGTTTCAATAATAAAACATTTTTATGATAACATAATTCATATAACACGATTAAGTTTCAATTGGGAAATATACGATTTTGTTTTTTTAAAAAGATATTTAAAATACTTATGTTAGCTATTGAGTGCTCACATTAATAATTATTGAATTTTTTATATTATACAATTTTAAATTATCAATTATAATTAAAGTTATTCGAATATAATTAAATAATGCATTATATAATACGCCCGGCATCGCATTGTTTGCTGGGTATAACAGCGTATAGTATAACGTCCGGCATGTGCTGACATTTGCAAGGGGGGAGCCAAAGCAGCGACGTCGCGACGTCAGCGAAGGCAGCGACGTCGCCTGCTCACTTTGGAGGAGCTCGAGAGTCAGTTGGGGAAAAGGAGATAGCGACAGCGGCGGGGGCAGAGACGCGGCGGAGACGAGGCCAAAGTGCATCAGCTGCAACTGCGAAGTAAATCACAGTTTATAAGAAATCAACAACAAACAAGTGGGAGCGCTCGACTAGGGGATACCCTGCACGCTTCCTTTCTAGCATTTCAATTCCATTGCATTCATACACTAGATATGCTCAAAGAAGCGGGTCAAGAAATCGATAATCTTGAACGATAAACGGGACGAGTGAACAATTTAAATAAACTTGCACCATTATACCCTGTTTCACATATCAAAATCGATATTTATCGATATCACAAAAAAAGACAACTATGATAAGCTTGTTTCGCGTAAGGTAAAGTCGAACAAGAGAACCCAAATTATACGTCTCCAGGTCTTACAGATGCTTCCCTCTGCCTGTTCCAAACATGTGCACAAAAACAACATACCGTGCTTACCCATTTGCAATGAGCACAGGGTATTTAAAACAATTCACAGCAACAAGAACATAAACAAAAGAGCAATATAATATAGAAGTCCAAATAATCTGCCAGACATGAGGTAGATGAGTACAAAATTGCTAAACTTGACGAAATATAATATCTCATTTAACAGGCGCACAGAACAGCTCGTAAAAGAGCGATATTTCATAGTATTCAGATAGTAAAAATCTTTCTTGGCGCTATGTTTAAGACTGAGAGACGAGTTTGCATAGAATCCGAATAGAGTCCGAATAGAGTCCGAACAGAATATCCGAATATGACTGACCTACAAAGCCCTCGGCAAGGGCATGCAAATAACGGGGTATAAACAACAGAAAATCTAGTAAATAAAAGAGGATTTGACGGCGTACCAAATGAATCATATTGGAATCAGAATCACAAATATGAGTCAAGTTCGAGTACTCAGCGAGTTGTCATCAAGTTCAGCTTGGACAATTTAGCAGGAAATACAAGAAAATCGGATTGGAATTGAAAACTGTAGACGGTGTTGTTTATGCATGGATCAGCGATCAGATCAACAAACATATGTATAGACAACATCATGTATTGAGAGAGACAATATGTGAGACGACTTACGAATACCCTGTGCCTAACGGCATTTTAAGCAACATTTGTTTAGCAATGTGCCCAATTTTAGGATTTAAATAACTTAAAAGAACATTACTGAGAAAAATGAAAAAAATCGTCTAATCGTTTGTTAGAATAGTTCGAAATCTGAAAACTCAGAGAATAGAACAAGTCAGACGCCCTAGTCGGAAGTTCCGTCTAAGGGATACCCTGAACCCTGCATCGTTTTATTATTAATCGATAAAAATCGATTTTATGACTTGATTTTGATTTGATTGATTTGATTGATTTGATCCCGTAGTCGGGCGCTCCCGACTAGATCCCCTCACTTATTTTGTTTATTTCTTTTAATTTTTTGTTTAAATATCTTTTGTTTTATAACTTTTTGTATTAAATAAATAAATAAGAAACCTTGAAATTATTACTAATTTTAAACTTTTAAAAATTCGCCAGTAGTAAAAGTTCTATACATCGATGTTCTACCCCCAAAAACATCGAAACATCGCTTTATCTAAACCACTATTGTAGACACACACACACACACACACACACACACACCCATATGGGTGGGCAATCGAAATATTCGGCTAATAAAACTGTCACAGGGCGAATTGCCCAAATTTATAATTTGACATTTATGCATTTTTTATGATTATTTATTACGTTAATTTTTGATTAAAACTAAAGTCGGCCGGCCGGCAAGCAAGCCCGGCCCCACACCCCACTGCACCCCCGCTCACCCTTGACCATCCCCTGTCGCGCCTTGAACATGTTAACGACCCTTTTCTCATGTTGTCTTGTATCTCAATTCATGTGCGACAATTTTAACTGTTTGTTCGACCAAAGATGAAGTTCACGGCCTCGAAATGGAAATGAAAAGTAAGGCTATAATAACTAAAATTACAATTGATTCAATTCTAATTTAATGTTGATTATCAAATATACCCTGTACTAAACTAAAATTATGTTCAAAGCTGATGATAGAGACTTGAAACTCTGGATATCTGCTTCAGACTGGGCCACGCCCAGTTGTCTACCTTTAAAATTTTGTGACTCAATGTCCAAAACTGTGGGAGATGCGTGGAGCGGGCTGGCTGGTGGGCGTGGCCCGAATATCAAGGTCAAAATCTTTTGGGGGAAGTCGCCAGCAATTGAAATAGCAAATTTGGTGACTCTAGCTTTAATATTGTGGCAAATATACACCTTTTATCGATTTGATATTTGAGGTGTATCAACATGTTATCGATTTGCCAGCCTACCAGTGGGCGTGGCACAAAAATCATAACACTTTGTCTAAAGCAACTAACTACAACATGTAGATATCTAAAATTTCAAGTCTCTGTCTTCAATCCGGACAACATGACGGACATTGCACAAATCCGCTTTGTTCACTTTGTGAACTAGAATGAAGATCGACTTCTTCGGTGCACATGGGCACACTTAACTTAATAATTGCAAAAGCAGTCAAAACTTAACAATTTAATTTTTGCACAACTTTATTATACCGCATTTTAGCCATCCATACGGGATACCCTATGAGAAGAAACCACCACAAAACTAAAAAATCAATAAATGTACAAATGCATATATACATTAATGTATATATGTATCTTCATCCCCCGCCCCGCCTAGCAACACCCCTTCTTGATATAGTATGTAGGTCGTCCGGATTGCAATTGGCTCTGTCTGCATTTTTGGGCAACGCGAGAACAACAACATAGACACACACACAGGCAGACAGACACCAGCTAACGGTCACTTTTGCTTTCACGTCAAAAGTACACAGACTCACTCACACCCGCGAATACGTAGGCACACAGACAGTTGGAAGAGAAGAACGAAGCTTGTTCCGTGGCCGACCCTCACCCACGCCACGAGGGCGTCAAATGCTTTGTGGACAGACGACGCTGACAGTGACGCTGACGCTGACGCTAACGATGACAGAGAATGGAGCACCACGCCCCGCTGCCCATCATCTCAACATTTGACACTGCGCTTCAGCTAGTGCCCGTGCGCTTGAGTTTGCACTTTTAGCGCAATCGTCAGCAGCAAAAGCTGTAGTCGTAGTGGTATGTGTGCGAGTACTACGACTGTGGCGCACAATGCCGGCATGTGCCCTTACATTTTGCAGGCATCCATTGAGTAGAAAAGCTGATATTTCTCACTCAAACGACTCGCTTCGCGCCAAATTGTGATACTAATTAAAATACATCATGTTTGAGATTTTCTCTCTCCCACACTGTCTCGCACTCTCTCACGAAAATTTACGAATGCTAGTCTCTCCATTCTTATTACTCAATGACTCAATGGGGTCTATCCAAAGCTTTTGAGCGGCCTCTCTCCCTCTTGAGTGTGTAAGTCGTTTTGAGTGAGTTTTTGAGTGTTTTGAGTGCCATGTTTTTACATGTTCGTACTTGAGCGAGTGAGTGCGAGTGTCGCAATGTTGCTGCAATATTGTTGCCAATATTGTTGCTTGGCAGCAATTTTCCGTGTATATAGAGCTGCCTTATATGATATGACGAATAAATTGAATCTTTATTTAACTGTTATTAATTCAATTAAATATTGAAGTTAATAAAAAATTTGATTGTGTTATTATCAAAAAAAAATCATCCACATTTTTTTAACTCAAAATGTTGTATAACTGCAATTTCACGTCTTTCCTGAATGTTTACTTTTTAAGAGTGGTAGTATAATTGGCGGGCCTTCGCTCGGTCAATAGCACACAAATATCACATGAATTGGTCGTTTCTCTATTACTTTTAATCAATAATAATCTTAAATTAATTTATTAATAAATTAACAGCCCACTAATTAAATCGGGGCGGCATTCCTGGGACTTTAAGTCCGTATTTCGGCGAATATTTCACAGAGTAATCATCTATATCGGAAAAAATGTATCAAACTTTAGAATGTTGTTATATGGCCGTCTCTCCATCGTTTTAAATGCTTAATATCTTAAACAACGCCCAATCAATGCAACTATATAAATACGCGAATGTCAAACAACATTCTTTTCGAGTTTTCCCCGAAATTTAAGGTCAAATAATCGTGAAAAATTACGCACGAGAAATCATCATTTTCTTAATTTAAAAATTTAAAAGTGTGTAGTGTAGTGTGTAGTGTGTAGTGTGTAGTGATTAATAGAAATATTCATTTGTGAATGGCCGACCGACTTCTAAAATTAAAATTTCGCGATTCCAAATTTAAAAAGATAATAATGAAAATTATAAGTTTTTCCAAAATAAGTAAGTTTTTTAGGAAAAAAATCAAAAAAAATGTATTTTCAATAAAGAATTAAACTTAAATGCAGAATCAATCTAGTGGCCAAACCATAATAAAAATGGTTAACAGTATTAAAATCGGTTTAGTTTTGGCCAAGTTATTGGGGCTTTGAAATCTAGGAATTATGGATTCAGGAACTTTACTTGTCAAAATCTTTGTCAATTTTGTGATGATTTTTGACAGAAAAATCGACCCCCTCAGAAACACTTTTAAAGTTGCGTTTTATGCTAATTTTGGTACACGCATTCGATTAAAATTAATATTTCGCGATTCAAAATTTAAAAAAAAAATTTTTTCAAAAAATGAATAAAGGATTTTTAGGAAAACACAAAATCAAAAAAAATTTATTTTCAAAAACGAATTAAACTTAAATGCAGAATCAATCTAGAGGCGAAGCCAAAATGAAAATGGTAATGGCATTATGAAAATCGGTTTAGTTTTAGCCAAGTTATGAGGCTTTTAAATCTAGGAATTATGGATTCAGGAACTTTACATGTCAAAATCTTTGTAAATTTTGAGGTGAATTTTCACAGAAAAGAGAAACACTTTTAAAGTTGCGACTTATGCTAATTTTGGAACCCGTATTCGATTCAAATTAAAATTTCGCGATGCCAAACTTAAAAACTTTTTTTCAGGCTGTTTTCAAAGTTTTAAGCTGTTATTGTACTGCGAACGAGCGATTTTCTCGACGGCCTATAGCTGTATGCCAAAAATGTGAATGATATTTTATTTACTATAAATTTGATGACATTATTTTATTTATAGGGTTGGATTAGACTAGGGTTTGGTGATGTTTATCAATAGATCCATATGTGCATACATATGTGTTACGTGGGGGTTTCCAGTAGCTCGCTTAGATAACGTAGCAACAAGCGGTATTCATCCAGCACCGCAGCTTATCAACCAGGCGAGCAGTGGCAGTGGCCACGCCCCCAGGCCCTCCCTTCCCCCTGGCTGGCACGTGTGCTCGGCAGTGAGTGAATCCCCCTTGCAATTGATTTGCATACTCGCAGCATTCCGGAACGCTTCAGGTGAATAATTAGCGTGGAACGCGACTCATTTGGACAGCTATTTGAGGTGCTACGGAGTTATTTATGCGACACATTCCCGCTGCCAAAGCCATCAGCCAATCAAGTATTTACGCAAGCCAACGAAAAAAACACACAGCATACAAATGCAAATGTTTCAAAATTGCGCTTTTGCCATTGCACTCGTTCTCAATGGCAATTGTTGTAGTTGTGATTGAATTCCTGCTCTCCTGCTCTCCGCACTCGCGCATTGCACTCAACACGAATCGAATGTAACTGTAACTGACGCTGCTTCACGCTGCGCTCTCCCTCTCGCTCTCGCTCTCGCTTTACATTATTTTGTGTGAAATACTTTTTGCATACTTTACACACACACACATACGTATGTAGCGTGTGCACACGCAGAGAGCGAAACTTGCATTGGCAAAATAACCGTTGACAATAGTTCGCAACAAATTGTTGTTGGTTGCAACAGCGTTCAATAGAATTCGGTTGCAAATGCAGCACGAGGTCAGCGCACAGAACGAAAGACTTTGGACACAAACCTCAGCGGCAGCGATGCATGTAAAAGCGGCAACAACATCGAATAAGTATCATTATTCCTGTCTCGCTCTGGCGCACTGAAGCTTGCGGCGGTCGTGCGAACATTTCAAGCTTTACACTGCCAAAGGCTATACAAGTGCATTGGTGTGTGTGTGTGTGTGCGTGTGTGTGGGCGTGGGTGTGTGGCTTACGTCACTTCCTGTGGCAGCTGCCTGTGGCATGTGCATAAAAGGCGCTCAAATCAATTGAGCATTAGAGCTGCGCTTTATGAATGAAAATGCAATTTTCCTCTGCTGGTTTTTTATCGCCATATGTGTGTGTGTGTGTGTGTGTATGTTGTGTCATGCATATTGATACGCTCACTGATTTTGCAACTGTATTGTTGCATGCGACAATTATTTTATCAAATAATTTGCTGTTAACCTTTTGTTTGCTTTAAACAATTATTTGAAAACATTTCTTGCATCTTCCACATTTCGTTTTTGTGCACCGTAATTAACTTGTAAATTGCCGTGTCATTTTAATTAAATTATCGCAATGGGAAACCCATTTTCTATCGGCATTGAGCTGTTCACAGAAACTGCTTAAAAAACAACGACAACAAGACAGGCACAAAACGATCAACAGCTTTGGGAATAAAGCTTAGTAATCGATCGCCAAGATAATTATTCGATGTCATGCTAAAGCGAAATCCCAAGAAAACAAATGCAAATAAAAAGGCGATAAATCCGACTGAATCATTAAATGCTATCAAAATAAGAAATATTCGTTTGAGCGATAACAAACAATTTATTTGACCATCGGTCACGGTTCGAACCAACGTTTCGATATTGGGTTCGGTTCATGAACCTAGTTTTGTGTATCAGATTTACCAATAAATTTGATCCTTCGAAAAAATAGAAAATATACCAAAAAAAAAATGCAAAAATAAAAGCAGACATAATATACATAATACTATATATTATTAATTATTTATATGTACATAATTAATATGTATATGTATATACGATATTATACATATACATATGATATTATTTAAAACAGTGTTCCGATTGAAAATGGCAAATCCAATGTGGGCGTGGCCGGCATTTCAAAATCACGATCTTTAGGGGAGGTCACATATCAGCCTACGAATCAACTTTGAGGGACAGATCGCAAACCCAATATACTCTATCCACTTCGTGCACACAATAAAAACACAATATTATTTGCAAATAAGAAAAAAAGATTTTTAAACCAAACCATTTTTTTTAAAAGAACGGATCGGTTCAAATTATTATATTTCTTGGGCATCCAATTCGATTTAAGACTTACCTCCAAATTTCTTTGTGTGAAATAAATTTTCCAATTCGATAAATGACAACTGAGTGGGTTATAAATATGAAGCTGGTTGAACAACATTGAAACAACTTAGATTAGGGCATAATTGAAAGGCCATTGAGTTGTCAGATGGCGGGAAAAGATCACAGCTGCACTTGGAGCCCACACGGACAGCCTTTTGGCCACGTTAGTGCGCGAGTGTGCGACAAATTGCAGCGGAGACAGACGAATTAAAAATCGAAATCGAAATTGGAGTCGGAATCGGAATCGGAATCGGTATCGGAATGCGAATGCAGGTCGCGATCTGATCGGCGGCACAAATGCATTCAATGGGGGAAAAGTGTGTCAGTGGGTTACTGAGTTGGCGGCGGTGTTAACGTGGCTCGCATTGTTCACGTTTCGCCGGCCAACGACGCCGTTGCCAATCTCGCGAGCTGCGGCAACAGCCGCCAAACACGCCGCCCCCAAAACACGACGAGTTTTGCTAGTCAGCAACTTGCAGCGGACAACTGGCAACCGTTGTTTCCCTTTGGGCCAAAACCGCCAATTAACTTATCTGATGCAGGCGAACGGCGAACGGCGAACGGCAACAAAAACAATGCATTGCCGCACTTTGTCTACGATCCTCGGCTAGGCCAGCGCAGATATCCCACACACACTCACACACACACACACAGATCTGTGGCACGTATCCGCATTGTTGTCAAGCCGGCAACCGGCAACAGCCTCTGGGCCAAGTCGCTGGCTGCGTCGCCGTGTCTGCCATGGCCTATTAGCCAGGCCTGTGCAATCTGTCAGCTGGGATTGGATCGCTTGCATTCGATTGCAGACTGCAACGACAACAACAACAACAACAGCGAGTAAGAGTGCTCTAGTCGGGCGTGCCCGACCGCAGGACGGACATTGCGCAAACCCAATATACTCTGTTCACTTGGCGAACGAGTATAAAAAGGCGCCGCTCTGGTTAAGCAGGTTTTCAGCTTTTCCTTCTTTTTCTAGGGTAGCCTAGGGGGGGGGGTTAGGTTTTACTTTCGACCAGCTCGCACTCGATGGTGACTGCAGCTGGGAATCGGATTTGGAATTGTGTTGGAGCTTGGCCTCCCATCGCACGGGTTAGTTGCGCGTTCAACAATGAAGAAAGTCGGCCCACAACAAAGCGAATTTCTCAAATTATTATTATTACAGGGATTACATCGTCTTAACTATTTCTGCACAGGTTTTCACTCAATTTAGGCTTTACAAAAAATTGCTTCTCTTGTTCGAAAATTAATTAAGCCCTGAACCCATTGAAAACGGGTAAAAAGGGCATAATGGTTTTGTGTATATATTAAGTATATATATTCTTGATCAGCCGCATAGTATATGCTAAAGTAAAAGTCAGCTATAAAGATTTTTTAACTGGTATTTTAATATTTACACTCTTCACAAGTATTGCAATTTTTTCAGATAGACAAACTTGATTTTTATCAAAATTTTCAGCATACCATAAACTTTATTTTTAAATGCATAAAAACTGGTAACTTTTCATTAAAAATGTGTCTGTTCTTGGAGGAAAATTGGCTAAGCTTTTTGGAAAATGTTGCAATAATGTCGAAACTAATGGACAATAATTAAATTTTCATCCATTAGTAAGTTCTCCACAATCGGAAGGAATATGAATTATTCTTTGCCAAAAAAAAGATTAAATATTTAGAAATAAAAAAACAAAAGATTAAATATTTAGATAAAATATAAATAAATATCTTAGATTAAATATTTAATTTTTGTTGCTCTAAGATTTTCATGACATTCAAGTCGTTTTCCTCGTAATGTTATTCTGAATTCTGGTTTAAATAGGTCTGAGGTGTACTTTGTACAGATTATTGTTTCTCTTTAACGTTTAGCCCACCTCCACAGCCGAAGTAGTTTTGGCTGCTCAAGTGGCCAGCTTTGAAGTTCCTCCCCCAATCGACTTTGGGCGGCAGAGTTTTCGATAAAAATTCCGAAATTCTTAAAAATAAAACACAGAAATGGAAATAAATGAGAACACTTAAACCTTTAACAAGCTCAGTCGCTGGCAAATGGAATGGAGGCGTTTGCTTTGTTGCCTGTCAATCAAAATTGCATTTTGTGTTTTCAAATTTTTCCACAGTTTTTCTTGTGGCAGGCGTCTGGCGATGTAAAGAAAGCGCTGCAGCAGCAGCCGTACCGACGCGCGGAAAACCGGAAAAGCTTGTGCTCATATTGGGAAAAACTTCAAAAACCGAAAGCCGAAAGTGCCTGGCCACATAGGCGACCAGCAGAGCTGCCTACTTGTTGCTGTTGTTGCTGTTGTTGCTGTTGTCACAGCAAGGCATTAATTATGCCATCAACAAACCGTCGACGACGCAGTAGACATATCCTGTTGACAGCCACACACACCACACACACACACGCACACTCAGATGCATTCAGAGTGAGAAAAGTTTTTCGCATGGGCAACGGAAGTCACGTCGCCGTCGCCGTCGCTTGGCCTAAAGTTTTCCAGTGAAAATTCACAGCGCTAACCACTTATTAAATAATAAAAGTCAATATGAAAGCAGCGGCTTTTGCCATCATTAAGTGACAACGAACAACAAATTGTTGCTTGCCATTATTGCAACAATTATTATTAATAAGACACTGCAGTCAGAACTTAGGTTTTCTACCCACGGAACGCAGGACTTTAGTTCCTGCAGGGATCAGGCGTATTAACACTAATTATATATTGAAAATTATTATTATTATTTATATTGTCTTTGGTACGGGCTAGGCAACAAATTGATGCAAAATTAGCTAAAATATTGTGATTAATTTTTTTTCATTATTTGTTCTTCCTCTTTAGATAGTTACCAGAAGCTACAAATTCAAATATTTAAGTTATCTGTGGGCATCTATATTAAAAGCTGCAGAAGCCCAACATTTGTCATTTGATAATTCAACAATTTCGCCTTTGGGGAAAAGCTGTGCCTATTATGACTGTGAGTGGAAAATGTAGCCCCGTTTTCGTACAAATATTTGTTGTATAAAAATAAAATAGAATCCAGAAAAAAAAACAACACTCATATTTACAGACGTACACGAGTAGATATAGATGCTCGAGCACGCTCTGCCAACTAGAAATTTCATTCCAGTTTAAAAATAATCTATGCACACACACTCCACGTTTGGCTTTTTGGAATTTTCCGGTAGCCGGCAGGCCAAATAGCTTGGGGAAAATTTAAAATTGTCCCATAAAATTCAATTAATTTATGTGCGTCCTATGGCAACTTGAAAATGTTCACTCCAAAAACCAAATGGGACAAGTGAGAAGGCTTTGGTCGGGAGCGCCCGACTAGGGGATACCCTGTATTCTATCTTTTCATACAACCGATTATTATCGATAAGAAGAAACTTGATCGGCGTATGGTATACACGAATTTAAAAAGTCCAAGTTCAGCTTTCTAGCTGATCAAGAATATGTATATACTTTATGGGGTCGGGCACATACATTGCACAAAACAAGAATACCCTGTTTTATCCATTTTCAATGGCTTTAGTGTATAAAAAGAGTACTATTATCAGGAGTACCTTACTAGAAAATACCCTGTGCCCAGCTACGCAGCATGCATATCGATAAAAAGAAAATGGGAGGAGTTATCCTAACATTTCGTTGGTGTGCTTAAGCTTCTAAAATCGAGTATTTAAATACACTTAAAAGAAAATTTAAGTCATTTTTTCATTTCTTGCAACTAAGAAATACAATTTTTTTCTAAAAATTAAATAAGTTTTTGATTATATGAATTTTCAAAGAGCCCATAATTTTCTTTAATAAATTTAAATTAATAATTGATTTCAAATGAGATTGGTTGAGCTTTCAGCAGATATTCATGTTTTTCGTACTACTTCTGCTGCTGCCTGCTCACATATAAGCATTATACCCAGCCTTGCCTCCGTGCAGGGTATAACAACTTGGCTCTCGCAACGAGGATCGCCTTCCAGGTATTCCATTGACCCCTCCCCCGCCCACTTGCCACTGCTGATAGGCATGTCAGTTGCCGTCGCCGTTAGCATTGGCGTCGGCGTCGGCGTCGGCGTCAGCGTTGGCGTTTGTCGCTTGTCGTTTGGCGACGCTTTCGGCCACTCTGCCAGCGTTCTAGGCGATTAGTTGCTTAAAAATAGCGCAGACATGCGGAAGATGAAGATGCTGCGATGTCGTTGTCATTATATTTGTTGTTGTTGCTGTTGTTGTTGGTGGTGGTGCCACGCCGCCGCGTGATGCGCCGCTCAGCTGCCGGGTTGCCAGGCCATTCAGGCGTCGCCTCCGTTGTCTCCGTTCCGGCGGCCGCCCACTCGCCTGTCTGAATGCTCGCTACCCAAAATATTTGTCACTAATCCTACACAAACTATTTTAGTGTTAATAATCTGCCTCCACAAGCTGGCGCTGTCGCAGTCCAGGCATTCTTCCATCCCACAATGCCTAACAATGGGCAGCCCAGCAATTCAATCTGTCAGCTCTCTCAGTGATCACCTCCCCCCTCCACCCACCACCCCCTCGGCGCCCTCTGCAAGGGCGGCCTTCAGTTGAACACGCTGACAGGCGGCGATTTGCGCCCGTAAACCTTAAAATACTCTACTCCAATGCTTCTTAATTGATGGCCAGCCGCTTTCATGTTAGCACTTAAAAAAGTATATATCTTCTTCATTAAGATCACAGCTGAATGGAACTGAAAGTACGGAAATGGGCTTCCAGAATCTTCCGCAGCTAATTTTCAGCACAACTGCACCCGACTAGGGGATACCCTGAACCCTTCACAAAATCACAATAATCCAAATAATAATAGTAAAATTCATATTAGTGTACGTTTTATTAGTTTATTTTTTTAGTTTATTATCAAATCATAATAAATCTTAAATTTATTTTTTGTGCAACTGCATTATTATTTGTTAACTTACATTTTAACAGGCCTTCTATTTCTCAAGCGAAACATAAACAATTAGCTAGAATTAGTTTATATTTTTAAGAATAAAAATTCCATTTTGTATACATATATGTCACATGTATTATTCTAAATGGATGATATTTAAAAAGCTTTTTATTTGCCCAACAGAAGCAAATATTTTCCATGTGTAACTAAATTGTGTTTATTTTAATTATTTTTAATTAACAGATAGCATTGGCATTGATTCTATAGGCAATATCAGAATGGTATATTTTGTAATTTTAAAGGCCAAAAAAACAAAGATTGAGTAGTTTGGCCAAGCAGGTGAAATGGTCGAAAAGTGGCAGCAAGAACTTCTGGCTTGCGAGCCGTTTTCTCCAGTTGGCTGGAACAGACAGTAGAGGCTAACTGAGATTTTCTTGAACAGCAATTTGAACAATTTGAGTATGTTTCTAGTCCTAGTTGGCTTAATGTAATCTGAAACCAGACTTAAACAGAACTCAAAGCGAACTAGTTTCAAGAAATTTACCGTGCACAATTTTGTTCCTAATTGAATTTAATTTGAGAGCTGCGTATTGAATCCAATCCCAGTAAGAAAATCTGTAGATTTGTTATATTTTTTACATATGTATAATTTATTATTATTAGAATTAGATTGTAGAATATACTCTTACTACTAACAACCTTCTCTTTAGCAGTAGAGTCTCTTAACGTCACTGACAACAATTAGCTGTGATTAGGGGCATAGCCAGCCGGACTGGCAAAGAAATTACTCCCCTCGTGTCGGCGATGTTATGAGTATTGTTTATAATTCACTTAGGCTTTTAGCTTTTAATTGTTTATATTTATTCTCATTGCATTTCATTGTTTTTATACAGTTTACTCAGGTTGACACTCGATCTGTCAACCTATTAAATAAATAAATAAATAAATAAATTACATATTTAATTTTAAAGGCCAACAATCATAGATTGAGTAGTTTGGCCAAGCGAGTGAAATGGTCGAAAAGTGGCAGCAAGAACTTTTGGCTTACGAGCCGTTTTCTTCAGTTGGCTGGGGCAGACCGTAGGGGCTAACTGAGATTTTCTTGAACATCAATTTAAACAATTTGAGTATGTTTTAGTCCTAGTTGGCTTAATGTAATCTGAAACCAGACTTAAACAGAGCTTAACACGAACTAGTTACGCTTGATTTTAGTTCATCCATACACAATTTAATACCTAATTGAATTTAATTTTACAGCTCACTATTTAATCCAAGTACTATATATGCTTGATCCAATCCCAGTAAGAAAATCTATTGATTTGTTATATTATTTACATATGTATAATTTATTACATATTTAATTTTAAAGGCCAATAATCGTAGATTGAGTAGTTTGGCCAAGCGAGTGAAATGGTCGAAAAGTGGCAGCAAGAACTTCTGGCTGGCGAGCCGTTTTCTCCAGTTGGCTGGGACAGACCGAAGGGGCTAACAGCTCATAGCGTGCCTTGCCAATTTTCGTTGGTCATTCATTAAAACGCTCAGAGGAGAAGCCGAGCCAGAGATACACAGCGGAGACAGCTCATCAGCTACCCACCAGCTACCAAATGGCAGCAGCTCTCTACCTCAACACTGTCCAGCAGCTTCTCAAACCGGCACTGGCTCTGGAATCCCAGAGCTGTCTTCTGTGTGTGTGTGTGTGTGTGTATTTATTTCTTTTTGTTTTGTTTTTTTTTTTTTGTTTTGCTTTGGCTTTGGCTTGGCTTGGCATTAACCTGCAGAACTCCTTTCACTTTACATTCTAATTCCAAAGAGTTTACAGCATTCGCATTCTTAAGTTTTCGATTTGTTTGCTATGGGGCGTCAAGTTTACGATCCAACAACTTCAGCAACAGCTCGTTATGGGTCATCGTCATCGTCTTCGCCTTCGTCTTCGCCTTCCTCTTCGTCTTCGTCTTCGTCTTCGTCTTCTTTTGCGTTTGCGTCTTAGCCGGCATTCTTCTCGTCCCGGCGCTGGCTTAAGAAACCGGAATGCCCGATGAATGTTAATGCCTTTTGGCCAATACCTTGTCGCACTGTTGGCCAAATGAAGTAAGCATGCGAATTGGCCAAAGAACAACAATAACAAAATGTGCCCAAAGAGTATCGATCGATTTTGAATGCGGCCAAATCGATGGCACAAATAAAATATTGAATTGCCCAATTTGGATGCATTATTAACAATCGAGCCAACAACAACTGCCCGCCCCACGGGCCTCAGTTTTCAATTTGATTAGAGTGTCAATAGTGTCAATAGTTGGGCGCTGCAATTAATTTTGTTTGCTACACATTGATGGTAATAAATGATTTTTGACGCGCTTCGATTTCGATTTCAATTCCAATTTCAATTTTTCTTTTTTTTTTTTTGTTCTCTTCTTTTAGTTGGTTCGTTTTTAATCACCAAATGGAAATTCAAACGAAATTCCAATTCCAACATACACGCGCCAAAAGCCTCTCCAATGTGTAAAACTAGATACGTGCAGGCCAAGAGGCAGCCGAAACTAGGGCATTTATGATAAGAGCGATACCAATACACATGCCCACATCCACACAGATACTGACACTGATACTGATACTGATACCCACACCCACACCCAGCCGAACCGAACCACCCAGCCGAACCCAGTGTGCATGGCAAGAAACGATCTAATAAATAAGACTACGATTGGTAACCGTTAGGCGTACTCGTTCTGTAGCACTTACTGCTGTGATATGCGCTCCGATAAGATGTTCGAGAGTGCGTTGACAGCCGCAGCTCTGATAACGCGATCCGCGATAAACGAAAGAGAGCCCCGTTGGCAGGCTGCAGCCGGGTGTAACCGACTGCACATTACAGCAGCAGAGTCATCTTCGGATTGCCGAAGGTGAAACGCCCTCAGACATATGGAGGATATCCTCTATCAAGCACCTTTTCCCCGAACCCCAAATTCTCAATTTGAACATGTTTTCAGCCCGACTTAAACAGAGCTCAAAGCGAACTTGTTTTAAGAAATTTATCTTTATGCCTAACTGAATTTAATTTGAGAGCTTCCTATTTAATCTAAGTACTATATATACTATAGATTTAGATATAGATTTGTTTTATATTTTACCTATGTATAATTTAGTACATTATCCAATTACTATATATACTATTGATTTAGATATAGATTTCTTTTATATTTTACCTATGTATAATTTAGTACATAATCCAAGTTCTATATATACTAAAGATTTAGATAGATTTGTTTTATATTTTACCTATGTATAATTTAGTACATAATCCAAGTACTATATATACTATAAATTTAGATGGATTTGTTTAAAATTTTACTTATGTATAATTTAGTACATAATCCAAGTACTATATATACTATAGATTTAGATATAGATTTGTCTTATATTTTACTTATGTATAATTTATTGCGGGCACTCCCAGTCCTGAATCCTCACATATCTACGTCGTCTTTTTACCGATGCTGCAGTTGTCCTTCGGCTTTGGGTCCTTCCATGTTCGGCAGAGGAACTCCCAGGTATTTGATGGACTCCACCGACTTGGCTCGTTTTGCCTGCCCCGTTTTGTGGCCACCCCGCCTCTACTTCCGTGTGTGTGAGTATTGATAGGCATTGGAATGACTCGGCAATGCCCATTAACCCCACCAAAGGCTTGGCCGAACCTAAGCCCATAACGCTGCCCGCAATGACAATAAAAACTAATAAATTTTAAGAGCTAATGTCAACACGCGTCGTGTAGCAGGCACAGCCCGCACGGCCCGCGCCAATGCTCGGGTCCGGGTCCGAGCTGGGCCCCGGCCCCGGCCCCGGCCCCGGAGCTGCACACAGCGTGCTCAACGACCATGACGCCCCAAAGTTGTCGTTGTAAAGTCATTTAGCTGCGTCTTGAGCTTGTTTATTGTTTGTTTTATGACTTATGCTGCGGCGACTCGGACTCGAACTCGGACTCGAAGTCGGACTGGAACTGGAAGTGGAAGTGGAAGTGGCTGGTGGCAGTGGGTGTGCAGCCAGCGATCTGCCGATCACTGATCACTTTTGATTGGCAGCTGACGCAACGGCAAATCGAGAACTGGTTGTTACAACAATGTCTGTTATCATAAGTAATTGGCCGTCATTGTCTCGGCCCGAGCTACTGGGCTCCAACTCCAGCCCCCAGCTCCAGTTTCAGTTTCAGTTTCAGTTCCATAGTTAGTGCCACCTAAGCCCATAAGCCCCACAAGCTTAGAGTCGCCGATGAAGTCATCTGCAGTCAACCAATTGCCTTTTGACATTGATTTAACTGGCCCACGATAAAGGCCAGACACGGGCATTACATGCGACCACATTGTTCTATATATCTGTATATCTGTATATCGATAGACGTGCTCATGCAAGTGCTCTCACATCCGGGTGACTGCGCAGCGAGTGCCTCTCAATTGAAGTGCGCACAAATATAAATATATCTTGGGGTCGTTTATTGAACCCGCCGAACGTCGGTCCAGCTTTTGTGGCGAACTAGATTTATTACATTGGCCAAAACGATGATAGAGGGCATTTGAATACACGCGAACACAAAACGAGCCATCGCACAGAACCCATCACATTTGCGCACTCACTCACACTCACATTCACATTCACACTCACACTCAACTGTTGGCCCCAAAGTGCTCTCAAAGGTCTTAGAATGCTGACCGCATGATTCGGCTCCATGAGACCACACTTGCCCAGCTCCCTAGAGACTGACTGATCAAAATGATCAGCATCAGCAACATGTCCTGGCGTAAAGGAATTCGATATAATATAAAATATTCGTTCTTTCCCTATGAATGCAATTTTCGTCGTTGCTATTGGAGCTAGAGACTGGAAAATTGGTATATTTACGCGTGTAGACCCGCGTCAGATGAAGTGTTTAGATTTTTGGATACGCCCACTTTAAACCTTATTTTTTATGTTAGATACATACAATTTTGCAGACAGATTACTAATAAAAATATTTCGGGCCGAGTATACGACGAAAATACATACCTCCCGCAATTTTGGAGTTAGTATCACCAAATTTGACATGATTTGCTTCGGAAGATCGACCACGATTGATATAACAATTAAGCTGTTATTATGCTGTGGGCGAGTAAGGGCAGTCGGTTACACCCGACTGCAGCGATTTTACTTCCCGTAAAATGTATAACCAAACTGGCAAACTTTGCAAACCAATCAATGAGAACCTCAGACTTTTCGCAGCTGAACGAAGAGATTGTAGAGGGTATCTGAACGGGGATAAACCCTCTAAAAATAGATGCGATTGAGGACTTCCTTCAAATCATTTAATCACTATATTCAAATGGAAGTCGCATATTAATCATATCACTTCACTAATCCGGGTAATGTGCAAGTCCATAAGTATCTAAATTTCATTGATTTTTCAATTGGGCCTAACTGCGTTTTTGGTTGTCCTTCCGATTGGGCATTTGGCAATTGATCGACGACATTGATTACTTCTCGCCACCGACGACCATGCTCGTCAGGAAAAAGAATCCGGACCAGCTGAGGTACTTCACCGGATCGCCAGAGCCCTCGATCTGTGTTTCCAAGAACTCAGAGCCATATTTGGCCATAAAGGCCAGGAAGGCCATGCCGCCCATTAGGTTGGAGCCCTCGTTGATGGCCAGATAGCACAGCGACGTTATGTTGCCCAGTATGGTCAGGAGCTTAAGTGTTTCGGCCGCCTCATCGCCCTCGCCGCCCTCGCCCTTGATTAGGCCAACCAGCACGGAAATGGCCAGTGGCACAATGAACAGGCCGTGGCCAAGTGCGATGTTGTTGCTCTCGCCGCCAAAGAAGATCTCGACGTTGACCAGCGGCAACGGGATTATCTCCAAAATGGAGTTGGTTGTCTCCTTGGCGCTTTTCGCATTCTCATCGCCGGTGAGGCAATCGATCAGCCCCAATAGACCGTGACAGAATCCAATCACGCAGGCGGAGAACGCATACGGATGCTCCTGTGGGGCCATCGCATAGAATCCATAGCCGGTAACGCCGCACAGCACCACATTGAGGACACCCGAGACAGCCGAATTGTCCGACATTTTCAGAGTTCACTTGTGTAAAGCTTGGAGGTGCCAAAAGACTAAATATATAAATTTCGAAATTTTTTTGTTTATAACGAAATGCCTCACAAAGTTAATTTGAATTAAATTTAAGAGAAAACTCACAAATATTTGAATTTAATGTACTTTTCTCTCAATATGTCGACCGAATTGTTGAACTTGCTTTGTGATAATGATTTAATCCCAGCTGGGATATGTCGTCGGCTACTGCGACCGGATTTACCCAGGCAACTTGACACATATCGACCAACGTAAACGATTGCCTGGTATTTGTTGCTTTTGTACTCGTTCAGTACGTGGAAAGCGTATTTGGGCTTGTGCAATGTCCGACCTGAAGCTAGAGACTTGACACATGGAATATATCCTGTATACCTTGAGACTGGCAAATCGCGAATCGATAAAATATGCAAAATCTATCGGCAAAACCAATCGATGCACCTTACCATAAAGATTATCCTTGACAGGGCTTATAGCTTCTTGAAGGCAATATAAATAATATTTTTATATTTAAATTTATTATTTATTTATTTGTATTTATATATTTATACCAAAGGCAATTTAAAAAAACATTTGTATTATATTTATATTTACATTGTCTGGTTATTCCAAACTTTATTTGATATCTAACATACTTTTTTAACCATTTAAAGTGAGCTCAAAAAGTATGCAACATTCTTCTACCTTAAGAACGTACTTTGCTGGAATTAATAACTTCAAGTTGGCTTTGCAAAAAGTGCCAAATATGAACACAATTGTTCAACAAAATTCCATTTAGGAAGTGTTTTTTTCAACAGCACAAGCTACAGCTTTGGCCAGAGTATGGCATCTGGAAAATCTTAAAATAATCCAATATAGATAAATTGCAACGGATTGTGTAATACTCGTTAATAGCAAACAGTAGTTATTCTTGTTATTTTGATAAAATAAGACGAGGTCACCCAAAAAATGTCTGCCAAATTTGGTGACTAGCTCTAAAACCATGGGGGCGAGCTGGCTGGGGGCCGTGCTAGTGGGCGTGGCCTGGTTCGCTATGTTTTAATCTACATAGCAAATTTTGCGACTGACTTCAATATTGTGGGAAATAATCACCTTTTATCGATTTGCGATTTGAGGTGTATCGACATGTTATCGATTTGTCCCTCCGGACAGACATTGCACAAAACTAATATCCTCCTTTCACTTTGTCGAACGAGTAGAAAAACACATAAATGACGTCCTTGGATCCGCGTTCAAATTCCTGGCCCTTACATGGATGTATAATAGTATTTGTCTAGCCAAAGGCAAGATATATAAAAAAAATTTTGATTGCTAGCTTACATAGAACTATAACAGACAATTTTTTCAAATCCTAAATTTGATCCCCTGTTAAAAACAGGAAAGTGGAGTACGACAACGATACTCAATGATCGCAGATCCAAAAGGAATAAACATGTAATGAATTTTATGTTTTTCGAAAATCGTCTCAACTGTTGTAATATTAGCGCAAAAGAAAACCAATCTGTGAAAGTTGATAGCTTAAGAAAGTGAAGGGTAATATATGATAAATAAAATCTAAAAGTGGATCCTAAGATTCACAAGCCCAATGCCATTCCGTATTTTGGGTTTGAGGCTCGGTTCAGCTTTGGCTATGTGATGTGTGGGTCGGAAAGGGAGGGAAAGGGACAACTAAGAAGCGATCATTTGAGAATATTGTGGTTTAGGATAAGTGCAGCAAAACTATATAATTAAAACACAAATTAATTTAGATTGTGATATCCCTTGGAATTTCCATGCATGAACACTACGACTTGTGATTGGAGGCATTCCGCTGCCCGGTCTGGTAAGAACCACGCTTCAGTTTAGCTAAGAAACAATGTGTATGGACGGTCTGGGACGCTAATAACAACATGATCTCTAACATCATCGGTATCCGAATCATCTAGCTCTGATGTTGTGATCGCATCCGCATTCGCGCTCGCATTCCCATCGTTCGCATCCTGCTCATCGAGTTCAGATTCATTGTCATCGGAACCGGCATATTGTCGCATATCTGTTTGGGATCGGGACTGACCGCTGGGCATATAAATACGCACATTCTCCTCGGTATAATCGACGATGTGACGGCGTGTCTTATTCAGATACTGTTTCTGTCGCAAATATATCTTAAGTATGCCCTTCAATCCGATGAACGTGAAGCCGCCGAGCAGCGTCCGATGCAGAGGCGCTGACATGTTCCTGTATATTATGTTGCCCATCAGTGTCGCAATGCTGGGCAATATGATGCCGCCGCAAAAGATGCGGGCGAAGTCGATCGGCTCGTCGGGCACCGGCGGCGGGGCCAGCTCGCCGATATTGGTCGCCGAATTGGCCTGCGGATGGAATAGCCAATTGACCAACGGTAATTTGCGTACGATGCTGTGACGATTGTGCCAGAGCCGGAGAACAGCGTCCTCCCAGCGAATGAGACGGGTGAGGATGAGGGCGACGGGTATGAACGGCAGTCCGATAAGCAGAAAGAACGGATCACCCTTCTCCATCAGCTCCATTCCGCGCTGCTGGCCGAACACCTGTATGACTGTGATGCCGCCATAGGTGACGGCTGTCCAATAGACGGAGCCCAGAAATGCGCTGGCCGCAACAAACGGACTGCACTGCCGGATCAGGTCCTGGCAGCGCTCCAGGGCCATTGCCATGCGGCTCACCTTCGGAAAGATGATGATGTACTCGACGCGGCACTGCATGCAGGCGACCTTCGTGCGCGAGTTGCCATTCTGCTTCTCGTCGATCCAGCGATAAAGGCAGCTCTCGTGCACCCACTTGGTACTGCCGCGACATTGGCACGGATGCAGCCAGGTGGCGAGGCGATTTTCCGCCTCAGTCGCAAAACATATCCAGCAGGTGCGCTCCGAGTCGCGTCCGGTCGACTCCGGCTCGCCGCCCAGCTGTGGGACAATCCCTTGACCAGTCATGACAATTATCCAATCAGCCCCGAAACGATTGCGATTACCAGGCAGAATAAAATATAAATATTTAAGAGTAGGAAAAATAGAGAGATTAAAATTTTCGGCAAGGCGTGCGATGTTTTTCAGCTGCCGTTTTAAAATAAAGTAACATTCACGCACACGACACACCCAAATCGAGCAATCTTTCACAGTACTCCCAATCAATCCAAGAGCAGCAACGACTTATTGCGATTCAGTATCTATGCTGTTAATTATGTTCACACTTTTCAAAATACACAGCATAATAACAGTTAACATTTCTCTTGGTCAAATTTTACTTGATTTGATTGAATTTCTCTATTTTGCTTGCGTTTTCGAAAGGTGAGCTCGTACACTCCACTATTAGTTGGCTTTCGGGAACGAAACATTAATCTTACAAAAATACGCACATAATTTTTGGGCTCTATAAATTTCGCTTGGTGATCTAGAATATATTGCATGCTTTCGGGCCGATCAACTTCCGTTGACTGTTCGCAAAAGTGTGCAACACTTCAGATCGGCCAATGCAGCAGACTTCAATTTGTGTTGAACAAATTCGAAGCTCAAATATTTTTATTCGCTGAACCCATTGAAAATGGGTGAAAAGGTTAAAAGCCAAGTCGATTTAGCCATGTCCGTCTGTACTCGCAGCGAACTCGGAAATTACAAATTTCATTGATTAATCGGTTTGTTTATTTAATTTTTGTAATTACTATTTATTGTTTACTGTTTATATGTTAAAACGAGTCCTCACTTGGCAGAAGTTGATGATAAGTATCAAAAGCATGCGTCGCAATAAATATCCGATTAGCCGCAAAGTATGCAATGCTTTCAGTCGTAACAGCAAAATGGATATGGCCAAAGACCACAAAAATAACTAAATAAATATTAATATTAAACATATAAATAGTCAAAGACTATGTAAATAAATAAATAAATATTTATATTGTCTTTGTCGACTATACGTTCCGTTAACAATCGACATCAACCGTAGATTTTTCAAGCTCATCTAGGAGATTATGAGAGTATATTTCGTACGTATCGAGCACTTTTACTTGTTATTATTTATCTCTATATTAAAAACATGTTTTGGCTCTGGAATTGCGCATCGGAAGATATGTTAAAATTGATTATTAAAACACGCTTAAGCCATAAGTGCTCGAAAGCTATTAAGATGAAGCAAAACAAAATGATTCCCTCTATTAATGGAAAACTGTTTAATACAGATTTTTAGGTTTTTAATCCGATCGGTTGTTAACTTGTCGACAGATTAATGTGAAAATTTAATAGGTTTTTTTACTCGTTCACGAAGTGAAAAGAGTATATCGGTTTTGTGCAAAGTCCGTCATGCTATCCGGCCGTCTGTTCGGATATGTATGAATGCAAGAGAGGTTTAATTATATATAAAGACAGAATTTAGGATATTCTCTCTTCCCGCTTCCGACTAGAGCCGCCTCACTTGGTTTTAACTGACTTGCATTGACTTCCACTGTCTCCCTCTCCCTCTTTATCACCGCTCTCTCTCTCTCTTTTTCCCTCTCACTCTCTCCCTCTCCGTCCGTCGGTCTCCTTCCTCACTCTCTGAAAGTCTGCAAATGTGCGCCTATAAGTGTTTTTTTTTGAGACTATAGAAGATTTACTGGGAAAATGCAAAAACGCCCTTCTCTGCGATTTTCAAGAGTTCAGGTAAGGCTTACTCGTTTTGGCATTTCTTTCAGTTAAGTGTTTAAAAAGTGCATCGTCATTCAATATTTATTTTTGCATTCGGTTTTATTTTTTCCACTCTCTCTCTCTCTCTCTCTCTCTATCTATCTATCTATCTTTCCCTCTCTCTCTCCTTATCTGCCTATTCTTCTCTCTCCTTCCCTCTCTCTCTCGCACTCCTTCTGTCTCTCTCTCTGTTTCTCTTTCTCTCTCTGGCTCTCGCTCATTCTTTCTCTCTCTCGCACCCTCTGCCTCTCTCTCTCTCTTTCTGTCTCTCTCTCGTCCTCTCTTTCTCTCCCTCTCTCTTTCTCTCTCTCTCTCACTCTCTCTTTTCTCTTTCTCTCTCTCTCTCTCTCTCTCTCTCTCACCCTCTTTCTCTCTCTCACTCTCTCTTTCTCTCTCTCGCTCTCTCTCTGTCTCCCTCCGTCTCTCTGTCTCCTTCTGTCGCTCTCTTTAACAAGTAAAGTTCCTGAATCCATATGTCCTAGATTTCAATATAACATAACTTGGCCAAAACTTAACCGATTTTCATAATGTTAACCATTTTCATTTAGGTTTGGCCTCTAGATTGATTCTGCATTTAAGTTTAATTCGTTTTTGAAAATGCTTTCTTTTGATTTTTTTTCCGAAAAAATCCTTTACTCCGTACTTATTTTGGAAAAATTTTTTTTTGAAATTTTGAATCGCGAAATTTTAATTTTAATCGAATCGGGTACCAAAATTAGTGTAAATCGCAACTTCAAAAGTGTTTTTGAGTTGGTAGATTTTTCTGTCCCGGCCACTCGCCACCGCAAATCGCAAAAATCAATATCTCCAACAACTATACCATACTTATAAACTAACTAAACTATACTAATTTTAAACTACCTCCAAATTTGGAGGACAGTATTGACCTCTTAAGGTCGAACCACAAATGTTGGCACGCCCACCTCATCCCCCGCGATTTATAAAAATTGTATATTTTTCCAAAATATACAAAATAATTACTGTGTAGTGCGAACGAGTATTACGCAGTCGGCGACGCCCGACCGCAATGTTCGTACTTGTTATGGCATAAATTTGTTTTTATCTTGCCGTAAGTAAAGTAGGTATTCAGTGTATATACCATAGACCGACGCTTGCTTGCTGAAAAGTTCCATTATTGTAGTTTTTATTTATATATATCGTTCTTTGAATTACATATAAGAAAATATGTATATAAGTACATTCACTCACATATACAAAAATATATATATTCTGCAGTTCTTCGCGTAACTTTCTCAGGGACATCGCCAGGTCAGAAGCTGTTCTCAAGTCCCAAATGTGAGACTTGCCGCTAACTGATTTAAATATCACAACTGTTAATAACAAAAGACTACATTTGCGCTTCGTAGCATAAGTATTTATACAAAGTACACACACACATATATATATGTATATATATATATATGCACATATATATATATTAATTAAAAAAAATTAAAAAAAATGTAAAAAAAACACACTACTTGTGCAAATACGCAATATTATGATATTACAAATACGCAACGAAAGAAATCGGTGCGCGAGTAAATTTAATCAGCTCCGGTTGCCAGTTGGAGAACTCTAGCAATTGGGGCACTTGACCAGGCCCACCTCGTCGCAGTTCATGCACTTGAGGGCCACAAATTCGGCAGTAAAGTGATTTCGATGCACCGACTTCTTGGAGCCACTGCACGAGGGGCAGGGCAGCAATCTGTAGCCGCCGCAGGTCTGGCAGGTAAACGCCGTTGCCATCGACTAAAGAAAAGGCCAAGGATATATATAAGGATTGATGATTCAAGCCAGAACAGGTTATAGCTCACCTTGTACGGTCGCAGCAATTGGCGCAGTTCGCCGCTCTCGTTCAGACGCTCCACGGTGTCGGCATCCTGCAGCAATCAAATCGCATTAGAGTGCTGTCTTACGAAATTTGTATCTGTTAGATACTTACGCCAATGTGCTGGCCCTCAACGAATAACTGTGGCACGCGTATCGTCTCATGGTGCATGCGGTCCCTCATCTCTTGCTGATACTCGATGCTCATGAACACATCCCGTTCCTCAAACTTGATAAGCAGTGTTCGCAGTATCTGCTTGACGTTGGCGCACTTCGCATAGGTGTCCCGTATGATGCCCATGCTCGTTGTGTACAGCACCACCTTGCCCAGGTCCTTTTCCATGTAGTTCTACAATTGACAAATCAGATCAAATACGTAAGTTTTACTCAGGTTGAAATTAGTATCTTACAGCATACTACGATTATAGAGATGAAGATACAGATACAGATACAGATACAGATACAGACCCAGATACAGATACAGACACAGATACAGATACAGATACAGATACAGATACAGATACAGATACAGATACAGATACAGATACAGATACAGATACAGATACAGATACAGATACAGATACAGATACAGATACAGATACAGATACAGATACAGATACAGATACAGATACAGATACAGATACAGATACAGATACAGATACAGATACAGATACAGATACAGATACAGATACAGATACAGATACAGATACAGATACAGATACAGATACAGATACAGATACAGATACAGATACAGATACAGATACAGATACAGATACAGATACAGATACAGATACAGATACAGATACAGATACAGATACAGATACAGATACAGATACAGATACAGATACAGATACAGATACAGATACAGATACAGATACAGATACAGATACAGATACAGATACAGATACAGATACAGATACAGATACAGATACAGATACAGATACAGATACAGATACAGATACAGATACAGATACAGATACAGATCAGATACAGATACAGATACAGATACAGATACAGATACAGATACAGATACAGATACAGATACAGATACAGATACAGATACAGATACAGATACAGATACAGATACAGATACAGATACAGATACAGATACAGATACAGATACAGATACAGATACAGATACAGATACAGATACAGATACAGATACAGATACAGATACAGATACAGATACAGATACAGATACAGATACAGATACAGATACAGATACAGATACAGATACAGATACAGATACAGATACAGATACAGATACAGATACAGATACAGATACAGATACAGATACAGATACAGATACAGATACAGATACAGATACAGATACAGATACAGATACAGATACAGATACAGATACAGATACAGATACAGATACAGATACAGATACAGATACAGATACAGATACAGATACAGATACAGATACAGATACAGATGGCAAAGAAAATAAAATGATAGTGGACTGCGATCTCTTATCCTCTCTCTTACTCTCTCTCTCTCTCTCTCTCTCTCTCTCTCTCTCTTTCTCTTCTCTCTCTCTCTCTCTCTCTCTCTCTCTCTCTCTCTCTCTCCCTCTTTCTCTATTTATATATGCCACTTGGCATGCAACTGCCTGCAACTGCGTGTTTATTTTTGCGCTTCTCACTCACAATTGCTTTGTTTGGAGCTCCAATTCGAGCACAGGTAATTTGCAGCTTGGCGTTAATTAGCTAATTGGATAGAAGGTTAATATAAAAGCACTTGAAAATTACCAGCCGCGTACAGATCACAAAACCAAACGCAAAAATGCGAAAACTCCAGCTTTTAACTAGTTTTTGCTTTCGGGCGGAAAACGAAGGCAGCAGCAAAGAGGCCAGGCCAAGGCGAATGCGATTGTAACAGCAAATGCCTCGACGGCGATAAATGGCAATCAAAATGAAATGAAAAACCAATTGGAAATTACGCATACCCAATTTGTGTAAATGGCATTAAAATTATCTAACGATAATTACAGGCGTTGTAAATTTAAAATTCACGCTAAGTGAAAACTGCAAACAATGCACTAACCGCACATTTTCCTGACCATTTCCATTTGAGTGTGTGTGAGTGAGTGAGTGTGTGTGTGCGTGTGTGTGTGTGTCTGCCAACTGCAATGGCAACTCGTTTTTGCACCACATTGTAATTGGCAGCATAAGCGCTATCCGAATACCGTTAGCTGGCCGAGCTGGCAGTCGAATTAACCAGACCAGGCCCCATGTCTCTATCGATCATCCGATAGATATCGATGAACTCTGCAACACAACGAGACGGGTTTCATGTGACTGCAGCTGTCAAAATTTTATGAGTTATGCTCCAAATTAATGACACAATAAATTATGAAAGACTTTTTTATACAGTCTGCAAACGCTTCGTAGATTAAGTTATTAACGAAGCATCGTTTGTAGGGTATAATGGTTGTGTGGAAATGTATGTAACAGGTAGAAGAAAGCATCTTAGATCGCATTAAGTATATATGCTTGATCATGGTTTTTTTTTAGCATATCTCGGAGACTATAGGAGCTAGAGCCACCAAATTTGGTTCAATATGTTCTCGTGAAGCAAACGCAGGTTCAGATCGGATATATATATTTATATATTTAGATAAACGCACGTGTGTATGCGATTCTCTGTATATATGCAAGGGGTTGAAATGTAGGTAGGAAATGTATAAATACAGGGTTCAGGGTATCCCCTGGTCGGGCGCTCCCGACTAGAGCCGCTAACTTGTTAGTAATACAATATCTCGAGTTGTTTACAAACTTTTTAATTGACTTCGAAACATTGAGCGGACAATAAACGTTAGTTACAGCCACCGTGTTATTATCCTCAAAGCTCACAGTACGGTAATAAATTAATAATTTTGTGTAAAATTCATTGCATACATTATAGAATATTTGCAAAAAATCAGGGAATAAATCACTGAAACTACCTGATAGATTACATATGGATATTGCCTGACTTTTTCCCGGCAAAGTAATAATTCAAATTCCAATTATCACTTTTCCACCCATTTTCTTTCTACGCCGAACACCAACGTCTCCAATAATATTTTCTATAGTTTTTAGAAAAAGATCTTGATTGCCAGCGGCTTCAAAACAAACAGTTGCCATCCAAACAGAGCGAATTTTGCCAAAATCAACGTAATATATATTTATGAATATGTGAGATTTTTTAAAAAAGTTTGAACTTAATAGTTCGAATAGTTTCCAGGCTTGAGTGTGGAATTTGTTACCCACGTTGGCTGCACACTAATTCTTACATCTTTTACACCGTCCGAGAGATTAGACTAATGGATGAGCTTTAGGCTCAGTAGAGGGTACAATATATCGAAGTCGCAGTGCAGAAGCCCCGTTTAATATTAAGGTAATAATAGTGCATCTACTCATTACAGATCTTTACAATATAGAGAATATGTAAGCAATGGCTTTCGTTCTCGAATCGCTTTAATATAAAACTTTAACTTTAATAATGTGATATATCATATATAAATCATTTAAATATTAATAAGCATTTAATGTATGAATAATTTTGAATATTTTTAAATAACTGAGCAAAAATTGATTTCCCGATTAGCCCAGTAAATAATGCCAAAGAAGTTATTTTATTATGACACAGTGTTATGTCAGGTTTAAGCCACCAAAGAAAGCAACCCCTTTGTTAAATGGAAATTGGCAAAACTAGCAAGTTTACATGAAAAAATGTGACAAGCGGATTAAATTGCAATTAACTACAAAAACTAATTATAAATAAAAAAGGCCTACATTACGATTACATAATAGAGATAACAAATAAATACACGTCGTATACAGGTATAAATCTTTTAGATAGTTTGAAAATATGCAAATCGGCTAATTGTTTTACTGTTAAATAGTGTCAATAAAATAACTAGCAAATGCATGTATTTGCATTTGAAATGTATTCTAATTTGTATGTATTTGTATGCGATCGAACTTCGTATCAAGAGTATGTCGGGTCACCCCTAGTTGGAGCCATCTTTATCATCTTTAAGACAGCTCATTGACTTGCATAAGCCGAGAGGCTAAGGCTGTAGTAGTCACTGGTTATTTACAA
Organism: Drosophila robusta; assembly: GCA_035043565.1. Taxonomy (NCBI): domain Eukaryota; kingdom Metazoa; phylum Arthropoda; class Insecta; order Diptera; family Drosophilidae; genus Drosophila; species Drosophila robusta. The sequence continues at coordinate 21,199,163 of JAWNMW010000257.1, read as the reverse complement.
GTAATATGCCATGTTTAACGTGACACTGAGCAAGTCGAGTATTAAAAAATGAAAAAAAATAAAAATAATAAAAGGAAAAAATATAAAACTGGTACATTAATAATTGCCATTAAGCGTCATTTGTGATGTGATGTGATGTGTATGTCTCTAACAACAAAGTTCAAAGCCATGTTAAGTGATAAAAGACGCCAGCGGCGAAAATATTTCAAGCTGCGAAACTCGTTTAGCTTTTAGCGAGCGCTCTTTGGACAAGCATTTGAACTGTGATCCACCGGCTGAGTCGGTCAAGTCGGTGTCCGAGTTGTCACTGGCCCAGCATCCACAGTGGCCACGTGCGCTTGCAGAACCGTCGACAGGTCGCATCCGACTATGCCAAAGCCAAACCCAACAGAAACATTACAATTTGTTGTATTTTTTTTTTTTTTTTTTTGGCTTATTTTGTTTTTATGTTTTAGCGGCAACAGGTAAGGCTAGTGGGCAAAAAGAGAAAGCAGGTCACTTACGATCGACAAGCGTCGATTGGAGGATTGCCAATCGCGCAGAGATCTGCGTCGAGAAGCCAGCCAGCCCAGTATCTCAGACCCAAAAGCATTCGATTATGTGAGCAAAAGGAGTTGACTTAAATGGTCCACAACAGCAACAGCAACGGCAACTGCAAGAGCAACAACAACAATTGCAACTGCAACATTCACACGAGTCGAGACGCCGCGTTTCCATAAAGTTCAATTAATACGTCACATGGGGCTGGACATTATGTAAGCGCATGCGTCTCTCCGGGACGTGCTCAACGGAGTCGATTCCGATCGATTGGGCGCATGGGAATGGCCGCCAATAACAAGAAGGGAAAGCCGAACGGCAGCAGCCGCACGCCACACACTTGAATACCCTATGGGCGTACCAATGGCAATATAAAAGCGAGCTTCAACACACAATTTCTCTTAGTGCATATTTCGTTGGAAAAAAACAACCCACATCATAAAACACAAATTTCTAGCTCAATTCCCACTGTCGTTTAATAAATTGCTTTCGATAACTTTTATCGATTTTATGCTAATTGCAACCTTTAATGGGGTGTTTGACATTTGTTCGCCGAAATAAATGGGGGGATATTAATAGATTAGCGATAAGGTGATAATAAAAAAAATCCGTTCCAGTGGTTCTTATGCTGATTAATTTTTATACTCGTAAGTGAAATGGGTATATTGGCCAACGTCCGCTATTGGAACTGGCAACTAGAAACTTGGAATTTATGCTCTTGTAGATCATCGATGTCATCTCAGTTTCAAAGACAGATTCTGCAGAAAGATTCCCGAAGACCTCCTCTAAAGATTGCACAACTAGTTTTTTATCTACACTGTAAACGAGTATTGGGCTGTCGGCTATACCCGATTTCAACTTTCAAACAATACTAATAAAAAATTATAAAAAAATCCTATTATTGCTGTATATTAAAAGGTATTATATTAAAATGAGATATATTCAGCATTTAAATATTTCTTTTTTTTCTGTATTTCAACCAGTTTTTATTGACAGAATAATGACATCATTTAGCAAATGTGCCGCATAGGGATGCCACGAATTCATTGAATGAGTCTCAAATAAACAAAGAGCTGCGAACATTTTGTTATTGACAGTGGCAACAATGGGACCAGAGGGGAATTCAGCTACATATGGCGTTTGTGAGATACTTTCTTTACAATTTATTGAACGTGTCGGCACAGGTGCTATGCCCGTTATGCTTAGGGAATAAAGCAGCGGTAACGCATCATCGTTCGGCCTCGGCTTGTTAACGGTTCTCATGGCTGGCGGTGTGGTAACAAACTTCAGTTTCAGTTTCAGCTAAAGTTTCAGTTTCAATTTTAGTTGGCGTTTCGATTGGCGGCTTTAAATTTCAGTTGTAGTTTTTTGTTTTTGTTTTTATTTTTATTTTTTTGACGCGCACCTGCAGCGTTGCTTAGCATTAAAATTCACACACGTCGGCACACACACACACACGCACACACACATGTGGAGTGAAACATTTCACTTTCGTTGCGGTGGCCAAAAGTGAGCTTCAATTTGGCAATAATTGGATATTTTAATAAGCCCATTTGCTGCTTTCTTTTGGCCCTGAATGCAAATCGAAATTAAAATGCAGCAAACGCCCCATGCCCAACAACTGCTCTTGTCGTGGTTGCAGCTGTTGTTGTTGCTGTCGTTGTTGTTGTTTAATTGTTTGCCAACAATTTGTATTTTGTGCTGCGCTCATGAAACAATGTGCGGCGCCTCAATTTGTGGCTGCGGCTGTAAAAATCTCTCAACGCCATAAATCTGCGCCTGGTCACGTAAAATTCGTTTTCATTTTCACTTTCGTTCGAATTCAAAGTTTGTTTTGAGATTGGTATTTTTTTTCCAAACCCACCCCCGTCAAATAGAAATATGCATTGTATTTTTAATTATTTTTACTTTTTTTGTCGCTTATTTATATTGCATATGTATATGTGTATTTTTTCTTCTCTCAAATGCCAAATAGTTTCTTAACGAGCATCAACAAGCTCTTTTCTATTGTTTTTTTATATATTTTTTATTGCGTGTGGCCTGGCCTCATTTGCATTTCTGTTTTAGTTATTTTCTTTTTTTTTCAGTTTAGCGACATTTGCTAAAAATGATCAAATTACGTTTTCAAGCAACTTTGCCGCGAGTTGTGCATAAATATTTATTTTTAATTGATCGAATTAAAATGATGACTTCACTCCACAACTTGGGCAAGCGATTAGCTTCAAATGAGATGGACAAAGCGACAGAGCGACAAAGCGACAGTGCGACAGAGCGACAGCTGCGAGTGCATTTCAACTGAAGATTGAGTCAAGCTCAAACTGCTTTCTCAATATACTTATGTATACATAGTTTAAGTCAACAGATTTTTGGGCTTGTTATTATACCCTGAACCCACTGGAAATGGTTAAAACGGGTCTTGTGCAAAGTATGTAACTGGCAGAAAGAAGCATCTTTGACCCCATAAAGAATATATATTTATGTATATAGTAAATAGTATATACCTGTACAAGAGCAGGTTGAAAATCTTGATTTTGGATACCAGCCCCACTCACCCCACATATGAAAAAACGCAATACTAATGCTCTGGGATTCTGTGTATGCAAGGGGTTTGAAATGTATTTAAAGCTTCAATTTCAGGGTATCCCCTAGTCGGGCATTTCCGACTAGAGCCCCTCACTTGTTTTCTTTTGGCTTGTGAAATGTGAGAAAGTTGCTCTTAAATGATGGAGGCGTTCAGAGCTTGGTCTAAAAACGGTGTATTTTAAGGCCTATTTTTAATGTATCTGTTTAAAATCGTAGCAGAAAGTTTTATCTCATCAACAAAAAATAAAAAATCGCTTGCCAATCAAATATCGCAATCAGGAAAAATTCTGAAAAGTTGTTAAGACAACGTTACACAAATGTTTATCAATACATATAATTCCATATTTAAAATTCTATCTGCATGTCAAATATTTATTATATTTTTGATAGCATTAAATATTGTCAGCTTAAGTATTAAATACTAATTTGAAATAAAAAAATTTTTATTACAGCGAACTTGACTTAAATTTAAGTTGGTTTCTAAATATTTGAAATATGTATACAGTTTTAAAATTGCAATTTGGTATATAAAATGATAATAAAATATATTTATTTTCAGTTTAAATATGCTTACGAACGCAATTGAATTGTTGACTGATGTATAAAGATGGTTAAATTTCCGATTTGTCAAATCGCGGTATAAAATACCCGTATGCATGTATCTTATAAATTACCCAAAAAGAGCTTAAAAGCTTTAATAAATATTTTAATGTGGAAGAAACACTTATGGCACCTGCTCATAAATAACAACGTCAAATTGGCGTTGTTGGCCTTGAAACGCAAATCAATATTATAATTATTGAAAAATGTGCAGATTGAGAGGCTGGCGAAACAATCGATTGCATAATTTTTTCAGAAACCAAAAGCGAAAAGCAAACAAATATGTATTATAATGATAAAGAGCGACTAATGCTAATGCTAATTATGCGCATCTACAAAAAGACAGACATATCTATTTTATTTCTGAGGGGCAATGGGGCCTGCAGACGTTTTGAAACTCGGCGAGTTTTGGGGGCTTTTGTTTTTCGATGGACAACTATTTAACAAAACTTAACTCGCAAACGCGAGTCGAACACCCATTAAAACATAATTTGGATAATTTACATCAATATTTGATTTAAGTATGTTAAGTTTAAGTGGGTTTCTTGTTGTTGTTGTTGTTGCTTTTTTGTGCGTGCCTTGCCCGAACTTCGGCTTCGCATTCGTATAAAAATGAAAGTTCACATAATGACCGTTCGCCACGCCCCAAATAGATAACTAGGCCCAGTTTATTTTTAGCTAAATTTCTTATTTTTAGCTCACAAGCAATAAACAACATATTTGAGTGCATAAACAACAAATGACCCCACTGTGTAATTAATTTCGCAAATCAAAAAAAACTGAAAACAAGCCAGCGGCTCTAGTCGGGAGCACCCGGGAGTTTATATATTAAAATCGATTGAAATCGATTTTTATCGATATTAATGAAACGCTGCAAAATAGAAAAGAAAAAACTGATGAACTCGTATTGCAGAATACGGACAGACGGACAGGGCTAAAATAATATATATATATGTATCTTATGGGGTCGCAGATGCTGCCTTCTGCCTGTTACATACACTTGCACACAACCATTATACCCCCTTTACGCATTTCGAGTGGGTTCAGGGTATAATGAGTGGTAACAGCATTGGTAAACAAGCAAATCATCATTACAGATACAAGCGTCTGAAAATGTATCTACCAATTTATGTGTATACATATGTCTATTTTGTTGATGACTCGACAATCTGTGCGCGACGCGTGAATAATGCAATTTCAATAACACTGCAATTGGAGCTGCTCATTGTTGTTGCTCTGGCTGTGGCTGTTGCTCAATCGGCTTTAAACAAAACAAAAAAAGAGAAACGAAAATGGGTCAGTCAATCGCTCGATTTGGTTTGCCGGAGCGTTGTGGCCAAGGCTGACCTATTCAGAACTTTCGAGGCAATAAATAGAAAGCTAAGTAGAAACCAAAAGTAACTACCTATAAGATACAATACGGCAGCAGCTGCAATTAGTTAGGGCCCCGAGCCCATTTAAGCTCGCATTTATCGCGTCTATCTATTCCGTTTTATCTACATCTCGAACCATCTATGTGTGTGCCCACTTCCGGCAGTCCCAAAACAAGACACCGAAAACTTTCCCAACTCGGCGATCTTCGAGTTGTCGCTGTGTGGAAATTCTGATGCCATATTGGAGGCGTCCCCAAAAGGCTTTCTTTGGCAGGGCAACGCGGTGCGTATGCAACATATTAAGCCACTTAACGGTGAATTGAAACAACAACAACACGCTCTGCAAATAGACAGCGACGTGTTAATTTTTCGGCGAACACAGCGCAGCGCATTTTTTATTAGTTGGTCAAACCTTCAGCGAGCTGTGAATCAGTTGCGAATTAGAACAACAGCTGCCAACAAAAACAACAGCATCTGCACAGACTTGACTTTCACATAGGGCGACAAAAATGTGAGTTAATCGGAGGGGGCGGGGGCGTGGACTGTCGTGTGTCGGGCCTATCTCTGCACCTCCATTCTGGACTATCTAGGAACCTGCGATACCCGCCCATGACCGTGAGCAACTGTGTCAGCTGGAAGCTTGTTCCTCCTCCTCGCCCTCATCCAATCCACATCTCGATGTCTGGAATTAACCGGTGAGTTTAGCTTCCTTTGCTGATCACCCTACCTTGCCATCTAATCATCTAAGCTGACCCATAAAGTACATATATTCCTGAACAGGAGCTGTCCACCTGAACAGGATCTGTCCACCTGTACGAACGGACTAAAGATTCTGCAATACAATGCGCAGCACGAGTTTATCATTTTTGTCCATTTTCTGCACCGTTTCATAAACATCGACTTAAATTGATTTTAAGTCTTGGTTTTTCTTAGATTTCTTATCATGTCTCGTAGACTATAAGGCTAAGAATATTTTCAATTTTGGATACCGCCCCACTTGCCCCTTACATAAAAAAGACGCAATTCAAATATTACAGACTTGTGCTTTGGTTTGTAAATAGATTGGAGTACTTTCATAATAGACTTAAGATTTCATTAGCATCATGCTCTTATTCACATATTTAGTTAAATTTGCACTGCAATTATATACAAATTTATCTATTATTGAAATATGTTTTTATATGCGCTTTGTAAGCTAACCGATGTTCATCATTATTTAGCGAAAAACCAGAAATTTTAAATTCGTTGGAAGAGTTCAAAATCAAGTTGCAATCACAAATAAATTATGATTAATATTGAAACGCACTTTTTTAAATATTTTTTAATTAACAAATAATTTGTCTCAACTATAATTTCATTAAAATGCGCGTCGTATTTGATTTTCTTCCAGGTTGAAATTGTAAGTTTGCAAAAATCTCAAAACACGAAATTATTATTAGATTATAACATCCGAGAATATGCTATGCACAAAAGAAGGTATTCAAACCAAATAAGAACGTTGCAGTCGGATGTAACCGACTGCGCAATACTCGTTCACATTGCAATAGCAGCTTGAATCAGTCGAGAAATATCGATTTTTATAATATATATACAGTGATGGAAAAAATAATAGAAACGGCGTGCATTTTTTCGGTTCAACACATATTGTTAACTTTGTGAGCAAATTTTATACATGAAACTTATAATTTATAATATATAAACATTGATGGAAAAAATAATAGAAACAGCATGCATTTTTTCGGTTCAACACATATTGTTAACTTTGTGATCAAATTTTATACAACTACATTCTTAGTTGACAATGGCACTTTATTTTAGTTATTCTTTTGCGCACATATTTGCAGAAATATAAGCTGCCAATACTTTTTTTTAACATATTGGAGTAAACGTTAAATATTAAATATATCATTGGAATAAAAATAATTTTTGTAGAAGAATACTTAGAATTTACAAAAAAAAAAAATGCCGTTTCTATTATTTTTTCCATCACTGTATATAAAACAAATAAATGTTCTCTTGATCAGCGATCTGTCTGCTTTTCAACTGAGGGAGATATCGAGCTTAAATCGATATATATTGCAATATATTGTTTTCGGTCTTAGCAAGGCGGACATGGCATAAAGCTAATATACTCCTTTCACCTCGTGAACGAGTACAAAATCTGTTTTTTAAATGTTGATGGAGAACTCAAGGAATATCAAGTATTTGTTAAGGTCTATGCACTCGAGGCATTATTCACGACACCCGCATGATTGGAGCTTCTACTCACCTTGAGATTCGGCTGCTGCAGCTGCAAGAAGGTGGCTACTCCATTGCGCACACGATTCTTGACGCCGCGAACGGTGCCCTTGGAGGAGCGTATGGTGGATGCTTGCGAGGATCGGCGCACGTCCCGATAGCCGGCGAAGGCGAACGTCTCCTGCTGCTCCTGCTGCTGCGCCTCGGCGTCCTCCGGCGAACTGAGCGCCTCGTATTCCGGCGACATACGGCTGCAGCTCTCCGCGCCGAAACTACGGAAATTCGCATGCTCATTCACATGGAAATTGTAGTATTGATCGGCCTCGTACTGCAGCGGTCGTCCATCGATTTTGGTCACCGAAACCGCGCGCTCCCCGACAACCTCCGGCTCCCCCTCGCCTCCGGCCTCCCCTCCCCCTCGCCCTGCCTGTTGCGAATGTCGCGCAGCAGCGAACTGGGCGCCAACTTGAGCAGCGGCGCCGCCTCGTTCGAGTGCAGCGAATCGCAGCTCAGCGAGGAGCTGCTCTCGTCGCACTCCTCGCTGTCCGTCAGGCTGTAGGCGCGCCCCGGCCCGCCCAAGGTGTTCAGTCGCACCCGCGTCGTCTTCAGATGCAGCTCCAGCTTGGGCACGCCGCTGCTGCTGCTGTTGCTGCTGTTGCCGTTGCTGTTGCTGTTGTTGTTGATGGGCGACTTGATGCTCTCCAGGTCGCTGCCAGTGCCGCTGTCCAGCGTCTCACAGGGCGAGTACTGCCCGCTGGACACCAAGTAGCACAGCTGAAAGGGCGCCGAAGCAGACTGCGGCTCCGATTGCTGCTGCTGCAGTTGCTGCTGCTGCTGCTGCTGCTGCTGCAGTTGCAATACCATGTTGCTGTCGCCTTGGCTGTCGTTCAGCTTGACCACGCTGATCTGCTTGCCGAGCCTGCGCTGGCTTTGACTGGAATGCGAGCCCTGACCGTTGGCTATCTGAATCTTGACCGTGTGCTGCGGCGCACCGACGCCAACTGTTTCGGTCACTGCACTCGTCGGCCAATCGACCAACGTTAACTGACTAGCGTCGCCGCTGCTCTCCTCAATTTCTCCAGCAGCAGCAGCAGCAGCTGCAGCCTCGGCTGCCTCCGCTCGCAACACGTTTCTAACGTCATTGGCAACATTGCAGCTGATAATAGTTGCTGCCGCTTCTGCTGCCGCCGCCGCTGCCGCTGCTGCTGCGACTGTTGCTGCTGGCGTCATTTCTCCAGCATCATTAACGACCTCGGCCTCGGCCTGGCCAATGCGCAACAGCAGCTGTGGATACAATTTAGCTGCTGGCTCGTGTGCTGCTGCTGTTGCCACAGCGCTGCAACTAGTTTCCAAATCCACTTTGGTTGCATGGTCAACGTCGTGGTTGCTGCTGCTGCCGCTGCTGCTGTTGTCGCCAAATGCCAACAACATGCTCTGTGACTTGAGCGACATTTCGTCGCGTTCAACGCTGCTGGCTGCCGGCTTCGCTGGCTCAGATTCAATTATTATTGAAATACCGCGCAGAGGCCTTTGCTGCTGCTGCTGCTGCTGCTGGTGCATGCTGCCAATTGTTGTTGCTGCTGTCGTTGCCATCGTTCTGGCAGCAGCAACAGCATTTGGTAATTTGATGCGCCGCCAATATCTAATTTCAAATTTGATGCAACTGTCGAGTGTGCTGCGTTGTTGCTGTCGGTACAGGTTGCTGCTGTTGCTGCTGCTGCTGCTGCTGCTGTTGCTGCTATTTCCACTTGCTATTTGCTGCTGACCGTTGCACAGCGCGTTTTACAGTTAGTTGGCCGCATGCAGATTATACCTGCAACAAAAGAGCAAACAGAACGCCATAAGTAAAAGAGAGAGGGAGGGAGACAACGATAGAGAGAGAGAGAGAGAGAGAGAGAGCCACAAGCTGGTACACCTACAAGACTTGGCCAACTGACTAACTGGCCAACTGGTTGACTGGGTGAATGGTAGCTCCCAGCATGAGCTTGGCATTTAAGCCGAAGATGTGCCCGGCTTGAGGAAGCGACGGACGGACGGACGGACGGACGGACGGAGGGACGGACGGAGGGACGGACGGGCTGCTTAATAAATGTTAAAAGCTTTGCCAAAGCAACAAAGACAAAATCAGCAACAAGTCGCCAATAAAAAGCAAGCAAGAACGTCGCAGTCGGTCGTAACCGACTGCGTAATACTCCTTCGCGGTGCAAAAAAATATGGCTAATATGGAACGGATATAACAAGTCAGTGTCCCGACTAGGGAATACCCTGAACCCTACGCTCGACATTTCATTACTCTCTCTAGAACAAGTTGAATCAAATTTGGTGGCTGTAGCTCTAACAGTAGCTTTAAGGGAAATGCTCAAGCGAATCAGAAAACCGATAAAAATCGATAATAAAAAGTAATCGATAATTCGAAATAAACCTCAATTGCTGCCAATTGGGTTGACAAATTTGTCAAATTTTACATGTTTTCTGCGCGTGTCTATAACCGAAAAGTTGAAGTCCCCAGATCTTGGAGTTTCCGAAATCAACGCAGTCAAACAATCGACTCGGCTATTGATGCTGATCAAGAATATATATACTTTATGGGCTCGAAGATGCCTCCGTCTGCCTGTTACATACATTTCCACAAAACCATTATGCCCAGTTTTACCCATTTTCGATGGGTTCAGGGTATGATGAGAAATAACAAAAATCATCATAATAACGATAAACCCAAAACCGCATTCAAAGCTGTCAGAACAACAAACTGGGAACGGAGCGCCCGACTAGGGGATACCCTGTCTATACATACATTTTAGTCACCTTGTACTCAAAATCACACACGCACACACACACACATATAAACTATGAACTAAATTCGTGAATAAATTCTTAACTAAGAGCCTGATCTTTATGAAATTCTCAGAGCTTAACCAGAGAATTGAAAGCTATGTAGAAACCAAAGAGTATTTGAATTGCATATTTTTTTCATATTTTTGGGGGAGGTATAATATTATATAATATATAATATTAGTATAACAGACGGACATGGCTATTACTGCTGCTCGAGAATATATATACTTCATACATTTTCACCAAATCAATATACCCATTTTGAATGGGTGCCGTGTGTAAAAAGGTTTCGGAATGCTGTGCAAAGCGAATACGCCCGTTTTTTTGGGTCGCACATCATCGATACTTTTTGGGTATTTGGGAAAAAACCAAAACAGAAGAATCGCTTCTAAGAACGAGATTTACATACATTTGAATTACCGCCAAGTGGACGTGTTGCCGCGGCTTTTGTAGCTGGGGCTCTGTCTGAAGCTGATGTTGTTGTTGTTGCTTTTGCTGTTGTTGCTGTCTTTCTGGAAACTGGTAACTGGTTACACTTGAACCTGGCGCTGACCAGTTGTGGGATACCCAGTTCGTAAATACCTCCAAATGTTACAGTTGTTGTTGTTGTTGTTGCTGTTGCCGCTGTTGTTGTTGTTGCGCCGCTTATTGCACACAAATATCATTTGGCGGCAAACGAATACAGTAATAAACCAAGGCGAACCAACAGAAACAAAAAATGCAACAAAAATGTGCAGCTTGTGAGGGCAGTTGTTGTTGTTGTTGTGCTTGTTGGGCCAAATAGGCTCGCACACACACATACACACACGCACACACGCACGCACGCACGCTCGATTCTTGAGAGTTTCGAGAAATGGTTCCGAGTTACGGTTTCGGTTTCGATTTGGGTTTTGGTTTCGGTTTCGGTTTCGGTTTTGGGCGCCTCAAAGCGACGCGGCGCGTTCAACTCATTCAAAATCGCGCTGGCAACTGAAAACCGCAGCACAAAGTCGCGCTGGGTTGGCGTGTTTTGCCAGGGATTTGTTGTTGTTGTTGCTGTTGTTGCTGCTGCTGTTTGTTGTATTTTTTTCTACGTGCTTGTGCTGCTGCCGCGATGGCTGCTGCTGCTGCTGCCGCCGCTGTTGTTGTTGTTGCCGTTTCTTTTAGTTTTTTAAATTTTGCTTTCAAGAAAACAACAAAAAAGCAGCAGCGACGCCAGCGCCAACGAAATTACTTAAAACAACAAACATAAAAGTAACAACAACACAAAGTCAGCAATCGCAGTCGCTGCCGCTGTCATAAACGCTGCGCGGCGCCGACGCCGGCAGCGGCAAAAACAATGTGAACTGAGAATTTGTTTATGTGCGCAGGCGCAGCCGCTGCCGCTGTCGCTGCCGCCGCCGCCGCCGCAGCCGCTGTCGAGCCCAACGCTGCCGCGATGCACACCCGCATGCCCCACCTGTTGCCGCTGCCGCTGTTGTTGTTATTGCTGTAGTACTCGTTTGTTGCCAAAGTTAATTGTGCCCGGCTGCCGCAGTTGCCCCAGCCCGCACAGTGGCACAAAAGACGCAGTTGCATTTTAATTAGAAGCAACGAATTCCATTAAATGCCAAATATTCCTTTAGCATTAAGAAACCCATTTACCCAAAAGCTGACGTGCCTTGGGATGTCTATCCATCGAAAGCATTTAACCAGATTCGTAATCACATACATACATCCGAGCGAGACTTGAATATATATATATATATATATACTAAGGTAAATATTTCCCGCAAAATTAAAGCTAGAGACACCAAATTTAGTATTTATCTATTATATCTATATATTTATTTATTATATCTTCCCCAAAGATTGCGGCCCCACATTATTGAACCTATTTTGTTTGCGATTTATTTTGAATAAGCTGATTTATTATATATTATCGAGATCTCATTTATACAAGGTACAAATTATCGCAAACCATATTAAAAAGGAAAATGGTTCCGTTCAAGTTTTTAGTGTCTGCAAATGGTTCGGTTTTAAATTGTGAAAATAAAGGAATTCCGGAAATAAGCCGGTTGGCCTTAAAACCAGTTTGCCGCCTTTCGCACAAGTATTCAAATAACCAATTCTTAACCTACATATATGCATTTTATTAAATATGGTTCGACTAACTACTTTATTTTTGACGACTGAATTGGCTCAAAGTTTGGCCATAAACTGAAATTGCGGGCTAGATCCGGTTTAATTCAAACCCGGCTACGTTTGTTGGCATTTCACAGTTAACTAATGAGGTTCGCATAAAGCTAAAGCTCTAATACAACGGAAAATAAGTTTAAATAATTTTGTTGTCTTGCATTTCTTTTGACATCGCAAATGTTGTCAATTTGAATTTTATTTAAAAAATAGATAGTAAAAATATAAGTAATAAGAAGTTATAAGTATCATCGAATTCCGTAGACAGTTCTAATTCCAGTAGCATGTGCAAAACCTGTTGCCGCCGAACAGCATCAGATTTGTCAGATTTGCGCGATTTGGAACCACTGTGCATTCCACTGTCGGCCGCATATAAACGTCGACTTTTGCGGCATTCGTCTTAGCTATTTCATTTATTTTGCCTGCCTCATAAACATGCACACACACACCTGTGCACATAGATGTGTGTTGGAGTTACACATGGGCATGACTCTCCCCGTTTCACTCTGTCTCTCTCTCTCTCTCTCTCTCTCTCGCTGCCTCTCTGTACATATTTCTCTTTTCTATTCAACATATTTGTGCATTGTTGTTGCTGGCATTACTGTTGTTGGCGCCTGAGGTTAGTCTAGGCCCGTTCGCCTAAGGTTGACTAGTCGCCGTCGCCGTCGCCGTCGCCGTCGCTGTAAGCGTCGCTGCTGCCGCTGACTTACCATTTAACATGTCTGTTATCGATCGATTGGAGTCGTCGATTGTTGTTATTGTTGTTGCTGCTGCCACAAAAAGTATGCCAACAATTTTTGTGCAGGTGTCGCGGCTACAACCACAACAACTACAAAGGCAGCATGATTTTGTTGCATTCTGAGCTTGGTTTTTACACTCGCTCACGAAGTGAAAAGGGTATATTGGCTTGGTGCCGCCTCAGATAAAGTGTTAAGATTCAATGACCACTGCGGCTCGACAATTCAATAAAATCTAATATTTCCCTCAGTTTTAAAGCTAGTTTTCTGACGACCTTCTCTAAAGGTTGCACAAATATTTGTTGGGGGCGTGGCAAGTCCATATCTACCTCAATATTAGGGCTCAATTTGACAGACAGTAAATTTTCACTGTCGATATTTTTTCCAAAATAGCAATTTTCTTTTTTTATTTAATCAGCAATCGGGATGCAAAATATCCTGTTTTTTTCGCTGATTAATCATTTGAAATTGTGTTGGGTATTGTGCGGTCGGCTACACCCGACTGCAACGTTCTTACATGTTTTAATTGTGTTCGCCTGGCTGGATTTCCATTAACATTTATGCAGAGCTTTTCAAATTTGTGTGTGCAATCAACGGAGCCACAAATACAACATGTGTTCAAACGCATATGAGCCAAGTTAGCGAAAACGGCGGCAACAGCAAATAAGGCCCATTGCAAGTTGTAATTTTCCGCTAATTTGATGCGCAAGCTGTGGCCAAGACGAGCCCACCGACTACTGACTGACTACCTGTCTGCCCGGCTGCCCGGCTGCCGCCCATTGGCCAACGCTGGGCAACCGTTTCCGCCTGTTGCGCTTCGCTGCGGCGCGCGGGCTCAACTTGCGGCCGGACAAGTTAGAACCGTTAGGAATGCACAGCATGAGTTGCACTTGCGGCCAGCAATCTGCCTGCCAACTCAGCCGCCTGACAAGGCACAAAAGCCCCCAACGGCCAACACGCGACAGACTGCCAGCCAGCCCTACGCCGGGCTGTGTGCTAAATACCACGAGCTCCAAGATCCGGAGGGGCCAGCTCCAATGAAACTTGCGTAAGGCAAAACCGATTTGAAAGAGGCGACAAATCGCAGCAATAATGGGCCGACAAGGAGACGCAACACCTAGCTGTGTAATCACGAGCCAGCATTACTTGAAGACATTCAAAATAATACAGAAATAAGTAAGAACGTTGCAGTCGGACGTAACCGACTGCGTAATACTCGTTCACAGTACACAGAAGTTATTATTTATTATAATCTAACATTGTGGGAAATTAAGATTAGTGGGGGCGGGGGGCGCCTGGTCAGGCCCTGAGCACTAATCTAGCTTTTCAATTTTCTGACTGTAGCTCTAAAAGTGTGAGAGAAAAGCTCTCGGATCTATAGCTCCCATAATTCAAACGGCCATAACTTTGTCAAAACTGAAGCGATTTTCACGTCTGATGGCATTTTGTTCATGGTTTAGCTTCTAGATTAATTCTGCATTTAAAACATTTGCATTATTGAAAATAAATTGTTTTTGATTTTTTGGAAAAAAAAAGCATGTACCCCCCCCCCTTACTCATTTTCGAAAAACTTTTTTTTTCAAAATTTAGAAATCCAAGTTAGCATTTTTAATCGATTGTGGTTGTCACAATTAGTATAAAAAACAACATTAAAACCGATTCTGAGGGGGTCAAATTTTTTGCCAAAATCAAGCAAAAATTGACAAAAATTTTGGCATGTAAAGCTCTCGGATCCATAGCACCCATATTTCGAACGGCCATAACTTTGTCAAAACTGAACCGATTTTCACGTCTGATGGCATTTTTGTCTCATGGTTTAGCTTCTAGATTAATTCTGCATTTAAAATATTTGCATTATTGAAAATAAATTGTTTTTGATTTTTTTTGGAAAAAAAAGCATGTACCCCCCCCTTACTCATTTTCGAAAAACTTTTTTTTCAAAATTTAGAAATCCAAGTTAGCATTTTTAATCGATTGTGGTTGTCACAATTAGTATAAAAAACAACATTAAAACCGATTCTGAGGGGGTCAAATTTTTTGTCAAAAATCATGCAAAAGTTTACAAAAATTTTGACATGTAAAGCTCTCGGGTCCACAGCTCCCATATTTTGAACGCCCATCATTTTGCCAAAACTAAACTGATTTTCATGTTTAATAGCATTTTTTCATGGCTTGTCCTCTAGATTGATTCTACATTTCAATAATAGTCATTATTAAAAATAAAAATTTTTTGATTTTTTCTTATAAAATATATACTTCCCCTTACTCATTTTGGAAAATCCATGGAGCAGCCAAATGGCTAAAGCCATTTTTATCAAGCCATAAAGCTCGAGTATTTTTCCCTTCCCAATATCTCTGTCAAAAATATTTTCAAGATTTGTTTCTTTCCAGTTAGAACACGCTTTGAAAATTGTAAGGTTTAGCTTTTTACACAATTTTTTATTGTCATTAGGTAAATTATTGTTATTGTTCATCATTGGCGTAATGATATTGAAGAGTCCTTTTACACACAATACACATATTTGTATAGTCATAGGTATATCGTACATTACATATTATCTTTTGAATATCTTCAGTACATTTTTGGTTTTTGTTTTACAATATTTAGAACAAAATACAATATTTATAATAATTATAATAAACAATGCATCAACTGAAATCCCAATGCGTTTTCAATCGATGTACAAGAAGATATCGCCCGATGTTAATATTTGTTTCGTTTAGTGGGGCGTTTTTGCAAATTGTGAATTGGGGGCGGAGGGTGGAGGGTTACGAAGGTATAGTATACTTGTATATGGCTTTAAAACTTTTTTTTAATAATTATTGTCAACATCGATAACACTTAATAGAGTTTAATATGCGTGTATGTATATACTATATAATCTCAACTATAAATAGATGTATGTTTATGTATATTGTATAATATATTTTGTGTAAATATAGTACAACTAATTTAAATAAATTATAGCTGCATTGCACATTAAACACACATAATTACGTACATATACATATATAGCTTATATATGTAGGGAGTAGTTTATATATAATTGTATATGGAATTCCTACATAGGATGTATTTGGTATGCGCTGCGATATGCATAATGCGATGATATCTTCTATCATAATATTAGCTCCTGTAATATATTCATAATTATTTGCACTCTTGATTTATGTATGCTACACATATATATATATATGTATATATATCGACAGAGTCTCCTTCGTAGTACACTTTTCGATTTCGGCTTGTTGAACGGTTTCATTTTATTAGGCATATTATACATATATATGTATATATATTAGATTCATAACATAGTTGCTCTACTAAGCCCCGATATGATCAGAGCCAAAAAGTATATTTCTCATACAAATGTAACGGTAGCTCTTATCACGTTTACCGCTAATTAGTGTTTGCTTTTTATACATAAATAAATATATATATATATTTGGCTTAGACGTTCAGATCTTAAGTATAAAAGAGGAGTTTCTTTTCTGCTGGAAATCAAAGTTCTTCGTACAATATGATTAGTGCAAAGAAACCATCTATATATATATAACATTTAGATTTCATTATACTCTGAACTGCAACAAAAAATATCTATGCATTGTACTATTTCTTTAGGTATATTCTTGATCAGCTTTAACATGCCAGTGGTTATAGTTAGATATGTCCGTCTATTTGTCTGCAAACTTGAACGATTTGAGAGCTAATATTATACTTAATGCCAAATGTTTCTTCAGAATATCAGAATTTAAACACAGAAAATATTCAAAGCAGGGTAGTTGCTAGTCGAGTCGTCTTGTCTAATATTTGAATACAATAAGATTTCGTTAAGAACAACACAATTAGCTGAGCGAATCACAACAGAGAATATTATACAGGCGTGTAGTATATTATATTATGAATAGGAGTAAAACACATTGTTTATCCATTTGTTGGTGGTGCCCTGTCGTAACAGGTAACAGTACATTATTAAATACAAGCCGTATGTGACAAAAAAAGATATGATATGGTTTCATCATTGCTTTATCAACAAACATATACGTACGTATTTAGTATAAGCTAACCACAATAATAGTGTGTAATAATAATAAAAATAAGTAAGAACGCTGCAGTCGGACGTCACCGGCTGCGTGATACTCGTTCACAGTGCACAGTAGGTATTATTGTTATTGAATATTTAGAAATATAGGGAGGGGGTGGGCATGGCCAGCAGAGGAGGTCACCCGAATTTGTGGGAGAAATATATATATTCGCGATTTGCGGGTGTGGGATTTTTTACCGATCTTTTATCTTTAGTTTGAGGTCAGCCGCCCTGTGGGCGTGGTTCAAAAATCTAAACACTTTGTCTGACGCAGATAACTGCAAGTATATATCCAAAGTTTCAAGTCTCTATTTTCTATCTTCAGACGGACGGACCTTACACAAAACCAATATACTCTTTTCAGTTTGTGAACGAGTATTAAAAATATAGCACTTGAGAACAACGCGCGTGATATTGTCACAAATTTGAAACATCTTGAAATGCTCAACAACACAATACAATAGTATAATACAATGCCGTTAATACAGTTACATACATAAGTTAACTATGTAAATATTTATAAATAGGTTCGTATATTAGATATAGTCAGCAATCTTTGCAATCCATTCTAGACGTCAATTTCACTTTGCATTTCGTTTCGTTTTTTATTATAATTACTTCTTTTTTTTATAGAAATTAAAGACTCAACGTCAAATACGGCGCACTATACGAAATCGGATATGTAGCACAAAAATACATAAGTGGGTTATTCCATAACAAAACCGAGTATCGTATATATTTATGTATGTGTATGTGAGTACGATAATGTGTCCGACTTTTCCTATATATATAGAGAAAAAAATATGAATCGCTTTTCCTATTTGATTTCGTATTATTGTTGTTAATTTTTTTCTATGCCACCTGCCGTGCGCACATACACACATATTTATCGTAATACATTAAACATACTAATGAAGTTATGCGGAAACATTTTCTATATTTAAGTTGTTTTGCGTTAGTTTTTGTTTTTTGAAATCTTAACCTTTGTTATTGCTGTTGTTGTTGCTGTTGTTACTGAAACCGCGAGTTCACCATTATTTCTGTCTGTTTCGGTTCCTGTTTCTTTTGTTATTATTATTTGTTAGTATTGTTGCTGTTGCTATTATCTGTGGAGCAGTCTTTGGGAACATATGCACACATGCCACATGTGGTGGATGTCGGTGCCGACGTTGCATTCGAGCGGTGAGCGCGATTTGGCTTTGTTATTGTCCGTATTTACAGTTAATTGTTATTAATGCGTTTTCCATTTGGCTTTTGATTTGATTATTGTCATTATTGTCAGCAGCTGGCGCCTCTACTCCTCCTCCTCCTCCAGCGACTTCTCGGGCAGGCCGTATTTGGGGCAACACATCCCCTCCGTGCCATCCATGTTGAAGCAGAAGATACTGCGCTCCAGCTCGGTGGGCTCGTGGGGCACGATGCCGTGCACCTCCTTAAGCTCTGCCTCCGGAAACCAGGCAGGATCCGTGTCCTCCACCACTTTGATGCCGCACAGACTACATAAGAGAAGAACAAAAAGAAATTAGCCTTTAAGCGAATGCAAGTTTATAGCTAAAGCTCTTTAAATTTCAAATAATAGCATACGTAAGTGTAATATTTATTATTTTTATTAATCTAACCAAAATATTCAACAACATTGCGTTTTCAATAATGCATATATTTTAATCAGGGCATAAATCATGACCAAAATGCCATCAAACTTGAAATTTATACACAAAGAATTTTAAAAAAAATATAAGTATTTTCAATAATGCAAATATTTAAAATGCAAAATTAAGCTAGAGAGCTAAATATAACCAAAATGACGTCAAACTTGAAAACCGGTTCAGCTTTGACATCTTCAAATTTTTGTCAATTTTAAACTGCACAACACACAAGTTTATATCTCAGGAAAAAATTGCATTATACGGATAGGCGGACGGATGAAAAGGCGGGCAATTTATAGCCCAACATACTCGTTTTATTTCGTGACCGGGCATAAAAAGGAGAATACGAATACCTTTAAATAATAGTTGCCCGTTCAATTTACATTCACAGTTTTTCACATGGCCGGACAAGGCCGGGTAATAGTTGGCAATGTACTAATTAGTTGGGGCACTAACCGTAATATTGCCACAAGTGGTATCCACAAAATGGAGGAGAGAATCAGGACGAAGGCGACGACGATGCACCAGTGTGGCCACTCCATGTTCTCCGCGGCGCCCTTGGCGGCGATCCAGGCCGGGTAGCTGCTGCCCTCGGTCACCAGCTGATAGAAGGAGGCCAGCAGTATGGTGACCATTGCGCAGGGCGACAAGTACTTCCAGCAGAACATCCAATAGAAGCCCGGCCGCGATCCCGTCATCATCTCGATGTCATCCGAAAAACGCCGCACGCCGTAAATGTAGCTGATCGACAGGCACTCGAAGAGCGCGATGATCAGCAGCGGAAAGTTGCCGGCGAAGCTGTCCATCAGCTGGAAAATGTAGCTGCCGGCGCCATTGGCGAAGCACATGGAAATCACGCAGCAGGAGAGGCACAATGCCTGAAATTGAATGATGTTCATGGATTTGGATTAGGATTGGGCGCCGGAGCGGGAGTGCGATTCGACATACGCCCACGATCCACTCCTTGGGCAGATTGGGAAAGAGCTTCATGTCCACCAGCGACGTGACCACGCCCTCCAGCGTCCCAAACTGCGAGTCGATGCCCAGCGTGAACAGCATGAGGAAGAAGAGCACGGCCCAGAGCTGTGCGCCGGGGAACTGATTAATGGCCTCCGTGAATATGATGAAGGCCAGTCCGGTGCCCGAGGCGCTCTGCGAAAAGCAAGTATTTGAATTGCACAGGTAAGAGTGCTCTAGTTGGGTGTGCCCGACTAGCAGTTACCCTGTAGCCAGCTACTAAATTCTGGACAACTTCTAAACTAAAGAAAGAATCTTTACGAAATCTGCACAAATTGAATTGAATTGAATTTGAATTTGTATTTGGGGCGAGTGGGAAAAGGTGGCCAAAATCTGATCTGATCTGCGTATGCCTTACGTTAACATAATAAACTAAATTTGGTAGCTTTGGCTCGTATAGTCTAGGAGATATCCTAAGAAAACGAAAGAAAACCAAGTCTTTAATTTGATTTTATATCGAAAAATTATTTATAAACTCGCACTCCGTATGGCAGAATCTATATATATATGTATATATATATACATAAATTTATATAATATAGTCGAACAGTTTATATCTCCAGCTTTTGACGTTTCCGAGATCGCTGCATTCGTACAGACGGACAGACGGACGGGGCTAAATCGACTCGGCTCGTCATTCTGATCAAGAATATATATACTTCATGGGCTCGGAGATGTCTCCTTCTGTCTGTTACATACATTAGTAGAGCTCCATTATACCCTTTTGACCCACTATCAATGGGTACAGGGTACTAAGGGAGATACCATGAAATAGAAATAGATTAAATCGAAATAAACTCTTTTCACTTCGTCAGACGGACGTGGCTAAATCTACTCAAGACACCCGTTTTAGCCATTTTCACACTCACATTGGCCAGCTCCTGCTCGAGGTCGCAGACGGGCAGGTTGTGGGTGCGGTTTTGGGCAACGAGGGCCGCCCGGTCCTCCGTGCAGCGATCGAAGGTGGCCGTGGCCTTGAAGCCGATCACGGCGAAGACGACGACGCCGGCGAACATGGAGGTGCCGCAGTTGGTCAGCGAGACGAGTATCGCGTCCCGGTAGCAATTGTTGTTGGCCGGATTGTACGAGCTGAACGCGATCAGGCCGCCGAAGGCGAGCCCCAGCGAAAAGAAGATCTGTGTGCCGGCCTCCAGCCAGACAACCGGATCGAGGAGCGTCTCCCAGCGCGGCGTGAACAGATGCGCAACGCCGTCGGCGGCGCCCTTCAGTGTGATGCCCCGAAAGAAGAATATGATGAGCACCACGTACGGAAAGATGGCCGTCATGTAGACAATTTTGCCGGACGATGTGATGCCCTGGACCATGCATATGTAGACCAAAAACCAGGAGACAATCAACGCGATCGCCATATGATAATTGAAGCTCTCCGGCATGTCGACGCTCTCCGAGCACTGCAACGTGGTCCGATACCAATAGAACTGCGTCGGCGACGAGGCGACGCATTCCGGCTCATGGTCGTACGTGTAGTTCTTGTAGAGACGCGTCGGACAGTCGGCCCACGGCAGCGGCGACTCGAAGCTGTGCAGCAGATAGATGAGGCACCAGGCAATTATCGTGTTGTAGTAGAGCGCCACGATGAAGCTGACCACCGCCGAGGAGATGCCAATGCCCCCCAGATATGGCGACACCTGGCTCCACACGCCAATTGCGCCCTTGCGCAGCCGCTGCCCGATGGCCAGCTCCAGATAGAAGATCGGTATGCCCTGGATGCACAGCATTATGAAGTACGGCACCAGGAAGGCGCCGCCGCCGTTCTTCTGCGCCAGATACGGAAAGCGCCACACGTTGCCCAGGCCGACGGCATAGCTGTGTATCGCAAATGGGAGGGAGTAGCAAAGAGAATCAGTTAAGTATCTTAGTATCTTAGAATCAGTTAGTATCTTAATAAGTAAAGTATCTTGCGCATAAAGTATCTTTAATATTTATATTGCTATTAAAAGCTGATCTGAACCGCAGCACTTTGAAAAAACACAGCCAAACTTGAACCCGAACCAAACCACAGCTATTCAAAAATGCTTTGGTTAAAATACAAATTTTTTTTATCCATATATAGTTTCGTCTCTTAGATTTTGGCGCCTTTAAAAAATACTAGGCAAAAGGGTTTGTGTTTTAATTGTTAACAAATTATAAAAGATAAAGTAAAGGCGCCAAAACCGGGGCTCAACACATGGGTTCGAACCGAGAACCGAACCAACGACATTTCAGTTTTGGCTTTGCAGCCCTGATAAATACTATGGGACCGACGTCTTATTTTCTCTTCTATTATCATAAACAAAAGCTGTGACACTTTTTGTGGCTGCCTTTTTCGTTTTTAATTTACAATAAAAAAGTATTTAAAAAATAAACATGGGTTATTTGAAGAAAGTATTTAAAAAAGTAAACATGGGCTATTTTTATTTTTTAAATATATTATGTATATATATTTAAATATATAAATATATTATTTAAATATATTTTTTATTTTAGTTATTATTTTTATTAGATGTGGATTGATTTAAGCTGTGAGCTGTGCGCAAATCCCAAGAAATTCAGAAACAAAAGTGGGTAAATGGTTTTAATTTTGCCAAATGTATACCATACAGACTTTGTCAATAATTAATAAAATAAAAAACGGATTCAAGTAAAAATGTATAATGATTTATCAAATTTAATAAATTTGCATTTGGGTTCAGGTTCAGCTGGCTTTTTTAAAACTGGTCTGCTAAGAGGTTTGCAGCCGTGGTTAAATATGATATTTGCTTACCCGATGGTGGCTAGCAGAAACATGATTTTGCTGTCCCAGCTCTCGCGCTCCTCGCCCTCCTTCTCGCCGTCGACGATGTCCTCCTGCTGTTGATCAACGACTGCGGCCAGTTCAGCCTTAGTTTTGCTAGTGCTGGCATCGGAGCCGAATGGCGGCTCCTGTTCCAGTTCCGAGGACTCGTCAAAGGCGTCGGACATGAAGCCCTGATTCGTCGCACCGTACATGGGCTGATGGTGGTGGTGCAGCGATGTGTGATGATGGTGGCTGACGCCATGCTCCTTGGGCACCAGACGGCCGCGCAGCTCCTTCGGCAGCAAATCGAACAGTTAGTTGGATTTATTTGCTATATATCGCTGGCAAGCACTCACCCGCAACTCCAGCTGATCGATGCTCTTCTGGCTCTTGAGCACAATGTCGCGAGAGCTTTGGCGACGTAACAATTGCGCCGTATTAGCCATGTTCGATGTTGCGTTAAACGGTAAACGGTAAAAGTTGTGCTGTAGCTGTGGCTGCTTTTTTGTGCTAAATCGTATTTACTTGGCAAACGAACGAATTATGTGCGTTGGCAAATTGAGTGCAAAGTGCTTACTAAACTTTAATCGACATTCTCGTTGCATACTTTTGGGCACCAGGCAAAAATACCACCAGACTGCATCTTGCAATGGACCTTGTCTCACTTTCCTTTAAGCTGTTTATTTTGCGTGCTAAACATGAGAGGGAGAGGGAGAGCGAGAAAAGAGATACGGACGCAACATGCGACAATAAGCAATTAGCCAGAGTGGGGGCAAGGTTAATGCACAACAAACATGCGATACGAGCGCGAACTTTCATTCAGGAGACACACTGACACCCATTGGCAGCGCAGCACAGACAATAAATCAATCAACTGGACTGCACACACACACACATACACATATATACATATATACGAACGCCCCCTCACTTTTGTTGCCAGCGTGAGTCGCCTACACATGCTGATAAGGTGCACAAATGTACATAGGACAATGGATTGACGCTAAATGAATTTAAATACAGCACGCATAACAGTACATTAGGCCTTGAAATAGTTGATTGTCACATACATGGTATGTATGCATATGTCGAAACGATTTTCTTAAACGTATGCTCCCCACAATTTTTGCATATCAATTTAAATTGTCGGATTGTTCAGTTTTCCTTGCGCTATAGTCGCGACGCAACCTGAATCACGCGAGATGGTTAATAACAAATTTTGTTGCATACTTTTCGGCTGGCACTTGAACATGTAGAACGTTGACGCAAATTCGCCTGCCTTATATAACGAAACGCTGGAAGCGACTGTGGCATCGGACGAGGGGGCGGGGGGCGGGAGGGGGCACGGACAATCTTGCTTCGCTGCACGTGCTGTTGGGCTATGCTTTGGTGTCCGGGCTTTAAACTCTATTAGGCGCCCTTTCGTGCCGCTGTCCATTTAACACATGCACACATCGACAGGTATATAGATGAACATGGATAACTTGTACGTACATATGTCGGCAGGTGTGGGTGGGTGGGTGTGTGTGTGTGCGTGCGTGTGTGTGTGTATGCGATAACAAGCTAATCAGCGTAAAACGTACGAACGCGACGCAAGGACCCGCCGTACTGCCGTAGCTGCAGGACGATGGCAAGAAACTGTTGAGCGGACAAGCAGGACGAATGCCAGAAGTCCCTGCTCACAGCCAGATGCTGCTCAATTAGGCGCGCGCGCAGGCAGCGAGCGGGACAGCTGCTGGCAACAGTCTGCTGGAGCGAGATGGCGCCATTGGGGCTGTTGGTGTTTTCAATGAAACCCCCTCCGTGTAAACACCAAATGGCCAAAACAGAAAAAATGGCCAGCAACAAAAAGCGAGCACAGCCACCACAAAGTCAGCTGGTCGGGCATATGATTTCGACACGCATATAACGGTGTATCCCATTCAAAAATCCAATACGACCGTTAAATACATACATAGACCACTTGACGAGCATTATGTGTACTTTTCAAGTTTACGAAGAGTCTTAAATCAAAATCTGCTCCCATTTTGTCAATATCGGGTTAAATATCTCAGAAACGGTACTAACAATTTACGCCAATTTTTCGAAAAAATCTACGTTGAACTATAGGTTATTATCGAATATACCAGGTTTTGTCACACATTACCTTTTAATCACGATATTTACAAGAATGGGAAGAACTCAATTTTTCAACCCCATATGTGGCGCATATTAAAAGATTTATTATAAAAATACAATTGTTTAATATGATAGAGAATTTAATTCAGAACAATTTTGCATTTGAATTTATTATTATTATTATTATTTACTATTAATTGCTTACAATCATAAAGCAAAACAATAAAGGTGGTTCCGGTTCCGGAACAAAGTTCAACAAATCGACGTTAAATTATATAATTAGCATCAGTCATTTAGTTCGATTTTTGGAACTTGGTTCCGGGGCCAGAACCACATTTTTGATTTGCTCTTATTTATGTTTTTCAACACTAAATCAAATAAATGTTAAGACTTTAACTATCTCTTATATAAATGCATTTATTTGTATATTAAAGCTTTTAGTATGTGTAAAATATGGAGTTAAAAAGTTGATTCTCGAAATAATCGTCATTTACAGATAATGATCATCAAAATGTGGTATACACGATTAAAACCAATAGCTTAAACTAGATTTTCTGGAAAGATGTTACGTGTCGGTTTGTCTCAAAGGAGACAGCGTTCTCTTTAGGGTGGGTCTACCCGTACCCGCCGTCACGAACAATTTCACAACACTGCACAAATCTGCACATCACCAAACAGCTGACTCAAACGTGAGCAACACATAATCGGACATTAATCAGAAGTTTCGCTGTTTTTGCCATAGCGTTTCCGCCCAGCCTGTGGTGCTAATAGATAGTTGAAATATCACCATCCTTAAACTTCAGACTCCACATGGCATTTATTCGAACTGCAATAAGTTTTCCCTGCCCTCCGTTCAAAAAATTTAGGCGCGCATTTCAAATTTCAATTCAAACATTTAATTTCCGCTTTATCTTAATGTTTAAATTTAACTATGGTTACGTTTAATTGCACATATCTAAATGCAGCAGCCATATCATAAAAATTAATGAATAAAAAGGCTTCTGCAATAGGGGCGCTAGTCGTCGCATGGCGTGTATTCTTCTGCCCCTTCTCCCGACTGTTGCTCCCGTTTCAGTAGCTCGTGGAATCCCCCTTGGTAAAACTGGCCAACTATTTACTCTACACTGTATGAAATGCAACCAACACCAATCCCTAGCTTTGCCAGATAGAAAACTGTGGATTCCCCGCGATGTCTCTGCATGGGCATCGATATTGATGTTGGAGCAACTCAATTCGGAACACAAAGTCTTCAATAGAATTCTAACTGTTCTGCTTCAAACGGACAGCGCCATTAGTCTATTTTTTTAAAAGAAAATGATGCAATCTATTTTCTTTTAAATACCTAACAATTTGCGCCAAACCAAAACTTGAAATTTATAATGAGTTTCATCGATAGTGCGCACGTCTCATTTGCTCATCTCGAATTCATTGGCGATAGTCCATAATATTCATCGTCTAGTGCTATCGAAACGAAAAAACCTTTGATACCGTGTTGCTATTGATTTATCGGCAACTCTGATTTGCTTATGATTAATAAACTACGTGATAATGTCAAGCGCCGCTGATGGATATGGAATCCTCGTTAAAAACTAATTATAAATAAAATCAAAACAAAAGCCAATTTATTTAAACGCTTTCTTTACGTACGGTGACCAAAGCGCAAAATTACCACCAATATTTCTCATTTACTACTTTAAGATGGTATACTCGAGTATTAGAGATTTTTAAAATGCATTTATTATATTTTGAAGTAAAAACAGCCCTAAAGCAAAATAGAACTGAATTGTCAAATTTCGATTTGTACTCGATTAAGTATCGCTAGCAATGATTTGGGGAAATCGCTAATGGCGCCAGTTCGATAAATGCTTATTGTGAGATTTTATTCAACTTGTCATTTTGATGAGAACAAGACTTTGTAATCTTTTTTTTTGTGTTATTTAAATTTGTGTGCTCGTGATGAGTAACGACAGGTACGTTCTACCGAAATGTTAAAATGTTAAAAAGCATGCCCGAAGCATTTTATTTATTTACTTTTTTATATTTTATGTTTGCATATAAGTCTTGCTACAAATTTTCCATTACTCATATTACATTTAATGCAGCTTGACAAAACCCAGAGTCGGCGGCATAGGGCGCGGAAACTTGTCCAACGCAATACGTTCATATTTCAGCGTCGATGGCGACGTTTATCAAGATTGCGTACAGCCAGTGACCCAAAGACAACAGCAGCTGTGCGAGAAGGCAGCATTATCAGCGCTGAAAGATGAGAACGGCAATGGGATGGCGCGGCGGGGCACGGGCAACGGCGCTTGGGAGATTACAAGACACATTTGTGATGATGTTGAGTACACCTATATGACGCCCTCGTCTATGGAGACGGCTTTCGATTTTCTCGCCAAGAGCATCAAAAACAAAGACTTCAACAACATCCGCATTGCGGTCGTCTGCGAGCATCCGGACGAAGCTGCCGGGCTGATGCGGCAGCTGGGCAAGCGCAGCATCGCCTGCCTGCTGCTAAACGAGCCCAACGATACGATTGGCTTAAGCGTTCGCCTGTGGACCGAGGGCGTGAGTTCAAATTGCTTTGCATGTAAACAATTCTCAAAACATCTCGATTGCTTGTTATTTTCTCTGACAGTCGCTCAATGCGGTGCTGGTTGTCTGCGATTCCATGCTGGTAGTGCTGGCGGAGTGCGGCACTGTGAGAGTCAACTACTTGATACACTCGACACAGCCATTGCCGCACGTATTTCAGAGGCGTCTGCAAGCGCTGATGCCGACGCCGGGCAAGGACACACAGGTGCTGGTCATCCGAAGCTCCGCCGAGACCCAGTTGACAGCTGTCACCACAGCCACAACAGTTAAGGCGCCCACAGAGCCCCCATCACTCTCACTAAAGGAATTGACTTTGACGTCAACACATCCACTGCAGGATAGCACAGGTGCTATCACCACGGTCGCTGGCCCACCATTGCCTCCATTGGAGCCAAAGGAAGCATCCGACAATGACTGCGAGTTGCCAAAGGAAAAGGTCTTCGAAGCGACCGACTTTACATACAATATCTACAATATCTTTGCCTGGAGTCGCTGCAAACAGGCCGCCTGCTTCAGCATTCGCGATGTGGCCAACATTGGGCCGAAAATCAAGGCGGTCATGGAACAACTAGATATTGGCAACTCGCGCGCCAAGAGCGTGCAGCGCTTCGCCTGGCCACACGTCGCCGCCGGTCGCTCCTTGTGCGTGATCGGCAATGAGCTGGTGGGCAAAACCTGGTCCTATTTGCCGACGCTCTGCCAGCGGTTGTCTGATGAAGTGCTGTATCGTGATGGCAGTGAATGCGACTTTGGTCCCAGCTGCATAATTGTGTGCGCGAATGTAACGCAGGGCGAACAGATTGCCAAATGGTGTATGGATCTCGTGGGCGATCTGGGTGTGGAAATGGACCTCATTGTCAAGTTGTTTAGCCGCAGCGTCGCCGCCGAAGTCGCCTCACGTTTGCGACGTCCCTGCGGCATTTTACTAACCAGTGCCGAGCTGCTATTGAATCTCTTTAAATATAACGATAAGACGAAGCTCATCTTCAATCCACATGTCATACGCTGTGTGGCCTTTGATAATATCGATGCCTTGTGGCGATCCAACAGAATGGACTGCGAGGAGCTGTTCAAATGGCTACTGCGCTATTTGCGCTTCAGGAAGGCGACTCCCAGCTGTTTATCGTTGGGCGCCTGTGGAGCGAAGTGTTAATGGCCCTTGTGGTGCCCAGTTTGCCAGATGTGCTGCTCTTGTTCCAGGACGCGCTAGAAGCGAGCATTTTCTTCGGCCACAAACTGGAACTGTTGACGACCAGCTCGCATCAGCATGAGCAGGATATCGTTGAATTGCTGCAAAGCAAGAATCTAGACGAGGAGCGCGTGATCCTGGCGTGCCATGAAAAATCGGATGCATTCAAGCTAAGCAAACGACTCTTTGCCAATAGCATCAGCAATATCATCATAGACACCAAGGCACATGAATGGTCGGACGAACACAAGGGCCATGTGCTAATTATCTTTGATGATTTGGTGCCCCGGTTTCGAGCCAAGAGTATTGACTATTTGGTGCACTACAAATATACGAACACCTGGGCACGTTTCAAGGCACGCTTCAGTCTGTTCTATGGGAATAGCCTAAAGCTAAACAACTGCAAAAAGGGCAAATCGATAATACACGTATGCGCCGATGATGTTGAGCAAATTTGGCTGATTTGTGATTTTATGCTCAAGCACGATCGTATGCCGCCCAGCGCCTATCTATCTCTGTTGACTGAATATCGAATGAACTCGGAAATTGATAAGCCCCGCTTCGAAATGTCCTTGTGCCGCCAGCTGCTGAGCTTTGGCAACTGTTACCGGCACACGTGCCAGTATCGGCACATGTTGTGGGATTATGAGCAGGGTCCGCCCGTGCACTTTCCCAGAAAAGGCCAAATAAAGTTTCATTTGATATCGGTGAGTAAACAAAATAATTTTAATGCGTATATCGTATAACTCAAGTGTCAAATTTCTTCTAGACCATAACGCCGTCCCATCTTTCTGTCAGATTGATTGAATACAAGGTTTCCAGTTACTTTCTTGGCTCGCCAGTCACCAAGCTGGGCGAAAGCATTCAACTGCACTACGAGGATCCCCAGAATCAACGAAAGCATACGACTCCAAAGACTGGCGATCTGTGCATCGTTAGGCTCAATAAACAATACCAACGTGTGGCCGTGATCAGAGTGTGTTCCGATCATCGCATTGAAATCAAGCAGTTGGATTCGGGCACCGATTTTATGATAATACATCCGTCGGAGCTGCTCGTGTGCGAGGATCGCTTCATGGACAAACCCTTTGAAGCCTACGATCTGTGCATCACTGGCCTGACGCCCCTAAATATGGAGCGCATTTGGCCGGACGACGCCAAGAGGCTGGTGCGCAAGAAATTCTTTAATCGTCTGCTGGGAAATCGCATTTTTACTGCCCATGTTGATTTTGCATTCCATGAAATGATTTTCGTGAATAACGTGCATGATGAGGACGGAAAGAGTCTGAAGAGTTTTATACTCGAACATATTCAGGCGCACATCGATAAAGACGTCGAGATGCGCTTGAAAAACGTTGTAAACATGGCCAAACCGTTTCTCCATGATGCCAAAATGGTAACCGACATCAAGGGGGAACAGCTTCTCGCAGAGCCTTTGATCGCTTAAGAGTCTGTATTGCGCAAGCAAGGAGAATAATTATTTCTATACACCAACCCAAAGACTAACCCACATAAATATTTATATGAGCATTTTTAATATTTTTTTATACATCCGAAAGACTACTTTTTGTGCGCCAATTTTTAAATGTCCTGACATAATTATTAATGTTAATATACAGTAATATATTATTATATTGGCCGACGGCTGCAGCAATAAAAACATCAAAGATGACCTAACTGACAAGGAGCGATTATATTATTATTAACTGAATTAAAAGCATTGAGGACAATTTGACCCCTCAGAATCGGTTTTATTGCTGTTTTCATACTTATTGTGACAACCACAATCGATTAAAAATAGAAATTCGCATTTCTAAATTTTGAAAAACAAATTTTTCCAAAATGTGCAAGGGGGAGTACATGCTTTTTTCCAAAAAAAATTCAAAAAAATTTATTTTCAATAATGAAACTATTTGAAATGCAGAATCAATCTAGAGGATACACCATGAAAAAAATGCCATCAGACGTAAAAATCGGTTCAGTTTTGACAAAGTTATAGGCGTTTGAATTATGGGAGCTATGGATCCGAGAGCTTTACATGTCAAAATTTTTGTCAATTTTTGCATGATTTTTGACAAAAAATTTGACCCCCTCAGAATCGATTTTAATGTTGTTTTTTATACTATTTGTGACAACCACAATCAATTAAAAATAGAAATTCCGGATTCTAAATTTTGAAAAAAAAATTTTTTCCAAAATGAGTAAGGGGGGGTACATGCTTTTTTCCCAAAAAATTAAAAAAAAATTTATTTTCAATATTGCATATATTTGAAATGTAGAATCAATCTAGAGAATAAACCATGAACAAAATGCCATCAAACATGAAAATCGGTTCAGTTTTGACAGAGTTATGGGCTTTTGAAATATGGGAGCTATGAGCTTTACATGTCAAATTTTTTTGTCAATTTGGTATATTTGTACCACAAGCAGCACCACAATCGTACCGCAATCGATAATATGTATATCAGTTACTTGTTCTATCGAAATGCGGAGATGTAAAACAACCGTTGCAGTGCAATGTTAGTTAAGCTCTTAAGTGAAATCGATATCGATATTTTGGTTATCGGGCAGTTAGCCGCCAATTTTATTGGAATACAAGCATGCAAAAGAACCGTTGCCACAATATGTGAATGTCTTTGTGGGTGTGTGCAACGTGTGAAAGTCAAATTTCTCAATATTTCCTAATCTTTCCCAATAAATAAATATCTTTGTACGCCAATCGCCAATAACATGCGCTTTTCTGACGAGGTAAGATCCCCGCAAGAGCTCACACTACCTGCCAATTGAATCTGAATTCGAATCTGTGTCCCTGTGCAGGGCAAGTGCCAAATTTGCAAGCGAATCTTCTGCTGCGGCAAATGCCGCCAAAGACATCAGATCGAGACGCACGCGATCGCCGTCAGCCAGCCGGCCGTGGATGCGGATCAGCGGCGCAGCGAGACGATGCGAACGATCTACGTGTTCTGCCCGATCTGCGAGCAGAAGCCGCTGGCGCTGCGCGCGGAGATGCACGCCGAGCTGCTGGCCCACATCGAGCGGGTGCATCTGCCGCTGCGGTGTCGCAAGTGCCTGCGCCACTATACGAAAATTGACGATTTGCGGGAGTTCAGCAAGTGCGCGGACCTGAGTCAGAGCTGCAGCACGGCCGCCTGCGCAGTGGACGCGAGCGGCGAGACGGACGCCTCGAAGGTGACGGTGACGAAGGCAACGGTGGCGGCCACCACAATATCGACACAGACGTCGCCCAGCGTGTCCAAAGATCCCAACGAGACCGAGCAGCAGCACCTGAATTTGACGCCCATATCGCTGTTCAATCTGCGCTGGCGGGCCAAGAGCCGGCTGGCCCAGGAGGAGTTCATCAGCGACAGCGTCTCCTCGATACGCAATCTCTCGTCGGACAGTGTCAATCTGTCGGCGCAGCAGCGTCGCAGCATTGGCCAGC
Organism: Drosophila robusta; assembly: GCA_035043565.1. NCBI lineage: Eukaryota > Metazoa > Arthropoda > Insecta > Diptera > Drosophilidae > Drosophila > Drosophila robusta. The sequence continues at coordinate 21,167,238 of JAWNMW010000257.1, read as the reverse complement.
TGCCCGGCCCGCCGGACAAGGGCAAAGTTATACGGTCGACGTCGACGCCGCTGCAGGTTTACACCGTGTTCGCCAAGCCCAAGGAGACGCTCACCTTCAACGCGTCGTCCGCCGGCGGCGGCCACATGTCCAGCATCTATCACAGTGGCTGCGCGATCGACGAGCAGAACACCGCGCCGGACAGTAGCCAATTGGCGCTGCCGCTGCCGCCGCCGGCGCCGGCGCCGCAGCAGCATCGCACCTGGAAGGCCGCTGGCCGTGTCAAGATCAGCGCCGTGACGCCTCTGCGCCAGGTCATGTCCAAGAGCATACAGAAGGCGTTCGTCGAGCACGGCGTCGGCGCGCTGGCCGCGCACGCCGGCGACCAGCCGCGCATGCGCCTCGACCTGAACGACCAGAGCTCGCCGGGTGACGGTGCTCCGCTGGATCTGCGCCTGTCGCCGGTCGTGCGACGCACGCAGACCGAGGCCAGCATGGCGTGCAAGCACGGCATCAGCTCGGAACCGTACCAGATACTGCTCTCGGCCCAGAAGCTGACCACGGAATCGATTATCATCACGCGCACCCGGCACGAGGCCAACGGCGGCTCGCTGCCAGCCGCGTCGGCCAGCACCAGCACCGTTTACAATTCGTGCGAGAGCGTCGAGATCATCACGTCGTCCACCTCGACGGCCGAGCTGAGCGCCAATGTGCAGCCAGTTGATGCCAGCAGCGGCGTGGCGGTGCCGCCGATAACGCCCATCACCCGCATACCCGGCGCCACCATCAACAAGAAGCTGATCAAATTCGAGACACCGCTAAAGCACCGCGAACCGAACGAGTCGCAGCCGGACGAGAACGAAGTCTTTTATACGCCCAATCCGAGCCCGAGGCCAGCGGCCCAGCCGGCCAGCCTGGCGGCCGCTGAGGCCAGCAGCAGCGAGCGACGGCGCCAGCAGATCTTGCCCCGCCAGCTGAGCGGCCAATTCTCGCCGCAGGCGCAACGGACACAGCTGCCGCGACCCCAGGGACCGCGGGCACGTCCGCCGTTGCGTGTGTGCCACAATCAGAAGTCTTTCAGCTGCGTGCAGGACATAGCCAGCGAGGACGAGGAGGAGGACGAGGTGTTTCGGCCGAACAGTGCGTCCACGCACAACGACAAAAAGCGCCAGGCTGCCGACACCAAATCGGAGACGGGACGACTCTGGTCACTGATGTCATCGGTCATCCGCTTTCCCATGACACTGCGAGCGGATGGCGATGACAAAGAGAATCCCACCACGTCCCGTTCCCTGTTCAGACGTTGTGCCTCCATTGCTGGCTCATTGGTGCGCACAATTCATTCGCATGATGACACCGACATGCAGACCCTCAAACGGAAACGGACTCAAACGCTAGACAATCCGTACTGCCATCAAATGTCGCCGTCCCACTCGTCAAAGCGTTTGCGCATTCAACCCAGAAAACCAATCGAGCGCTTGCGCAATAAGTAGTTTTATTGTCTTCTTTTTTATATATGTTTCGCTTTTTTGTATTAATAAAAAATAACCAGTGTTTTGTACGATATCTTTTGTAGAAGCTTCTTTTTATTTTGCCCGAACTAATAAAGTTGCTCACAATATATGAGGATAAATGCTGATGAGCTCTCCTCAAAGCTTTGCTTTTAAAAATTCGTTATTTTCGTGAGTAACTGACAACCCTGACTTTATTTTGCTGTTACGAAAACTATCGAATAATATCGATTGGAACATTAGTCGCATTAAATACTTTACATCTATAAAAAAGTAATGCAAAAGTATTATTAAAGTTGTCGATAAATCAGTGGCAGCACGATATCTCTTGACGATGATTATTTGATAGATTTAGACTATCGCCAACAGCTTTGAGATGAGCAAATGAGAGAGGTGCGCACTATCGATAAGAGTCATTAGCAATTTAGTATTTTCGGTTTGGCGCAATTGTTAAGTATTTTTAAATAGATTGCAACTAGCTTTAATTTTTTTTTTTAAATTTCTTTAAGGCAACTGAACTTAACATTTAGATGGGACATCTCGAACAAGGCAACGTAGCCGAGCATTTAGGTTTTGCTCGGGTCCTTTTGGGAGAGTTATCCGTTATTCTCAGTGCTCGAAAATGCGCAAAGCGTTCGCCACAAAACGAAATTGGTTTGTGCTTTGTTTACATTTGGATATTGGTGCACGCATATATTAAAGTGTACCACTATATCAGGAATAATATAGGAAAAATCGGCTAAAAACTCAAATTTGAAATATTTAGAAATATTTAGAAATGTTGGGCTACGCAGTCTACAATTTGAAATGGATTATATGCAAGCTGAATATGTAAACGCAATGTAAACAGCACAAAGCGATTTTGTGACGTCACGCTTAGATCGCTCTATCGAAAGCTCTGCTTTAGCTCTCTGTAACAAGAGCCGAAGGCAAAAACGGGTTTCGTTGGTAAATTTGCAATTTGCAATAATGGGAGCTGAGGTGTAAAACTTGAATAAATGCTCGGAGTCGGTCGCCGAGTCTTTGTCACGTTTGAATCGTGTCACGAAATCCCGTTCGTCGATCAGAGGTGGCGAGCGAGCGAGAGCGAGAGGGAGAGAGCGAGACAGAGAAATAGTTAGGGGGCTGTGATTCAGATTGAGATTTGTTTAGTTAATGGCATTTAGAGAGTGTACGAAAGACTGTGGAAGCGATCGTAAAGCCACAGCATGCACCTCAAGGCGCTAAACTAGGCATTAAACAGATGGACTTTCGGCTTAAAAAAGTATCAAAATTTGTACATATAGGAAAAGGGGCAGTAACCGGACGCGACTGCGGCAGAGGAAGAGGCGCGTCAAATGCGAGAGATTGTCACATTGCAGATCGGCGGCGCCGGCAATGCCATTGGCGATGCGGTGAGTAGCCCGACCGGGATATGGACATCTGATCTAAAATCGGGCTTAACCCGCCCCCCATACAGTTCTGGCACGTGATCTCGCACGAGCACGGCGTGGACTACGCCTCGGGCCGGTTCGGCGGCACCAGTCCGCTGCAGCTGGAGCGGATCAACGTGTTCTTCAATGCGACGGCCAGCAAGCGCTTCTACGCGCGCACCATCATCATCGATACGGAGGCGAGCACCATACAGCGGCTGAACGCCAGCAGCCAGCTTTATCGGCCGGAGAACTTTGTCGCCGGCTCGGAGAGTGCCGGCAATAATTTCGCCCGGGGCTATCATACGGACGGCGCCGAGATACTCGACCAGGTGCTGGACAATACGCGGCGCGAGGTGGAGTCCGTTGATTCGCTGCAGGGCTTTCAGCTGCTCCACTCGATTGGCGGCGGCACCGGGTCCGGCCTGACGTCGCTGATCATGGAGGCGCTGGTCGAGCAATATCCGGACAATTTGCTGTGCAATTATGTGACCATACCGTCACCGAATATGTCCCAGGTGGTCGTCGAGCCGTACAATGCGCTGTTAAGCATTCCGGCGCTGGTTAACAACTCGCATTTGACCTTCTGTTTGGACAACGAGGCGCTGTTCCAGATCTGCAATCGCAATCTGAAGATCGCCATGTCCGGCTACGAGCACATCAATCACATTGTCGCCCTCACGATGTCCGGGATAACGACCTGCCTGCGCTTTCCCGGCCAGCTGAACGCGGGCCTGCGCAAGATCTATGTGAATATGGTGCCGTTTCCCCGGCTGCACTTCCTCATACCGGGCTTTGCGCCGCTGGTCACCTGCAAGCAGCAGCAGTTCAGCAAGGGCACCGTCTCCGAGCTCGTCCAGCAGATCTTCTCCAGCAACAATCTGCTGTGCGCCATCGATCTGCGCAAGGGCAAACTGTTGACCGCGGCGGGCATCTTCCGCGGCCGGATGTCGCCGCGCGAGGTCGACCAGCTGATGACCGGCGTGCGCAACAAGAACCTGAACAACTTCGTCGACTGGATACCGAACAACATCAAGACGGCGATCTGTGACATTCCGCCGCGCGGCCTCAAGATGTCCGCCACGTTCATTGGCAACACGACGGCGATCCAGACGCTGTTCCAGCGCCTGCTCGATGGCTCCAGCATTATGCTGCGCCGCAAGGCGCATCTCCACTGGTATACCGGCGAGGGCATGGAGGAGCGCGAGTTCACCGACGCCCAGGAGGAGCTGCAGAACATCATTGACGATTATCGCGGCAGCGGCGATGGCAGCGACGTCGGCGGCGGCGGCGGCGGCGGCGGGGGTCACGATGACGACAGCGGCGACGAGACGGCCGCGGGACCTCAATGCACCTATTGCGCCGACTGAGGCGGGCCCCTCCCCCTTCCCAGAAAGTGGTCTGTCCAAGCCAACTATTTTCAAGGGAATAAAGGGGAGCGGGAGGGGCGGGGCGGGGGGATGCATGCCAATGTGCGTAGGTCAAATGCCGGATCTGCTAAACTTGGCAACGGCAACTGCATTGCGACATTTCGCCAATGATGCACTGCATCCTATTTATAGCTGGGCAAAGTTCGCTGCGTTTAGAGTTCAGCGCACCAGCCAGCCAGATACGTGCCTCCTGATGTGTCCACACATGCCGGCTTTTGGGCAAAGGTGCCGCAAATTGTGCGCCTATTAATAAAAATGCATAAATACAATATATGAGGCAAATGCGGCTGCGGCTGCGGCAGCGGCAGCGGCTGCGGCTGCCTGAAAAGGTTTTTGCACTTGGCTGGCTATTTTTGTGCGCCACATTCCTGAGATGCCGGCGCCGACGTCTTTGCTCCCGCTCCCGCGGCCGGCCCGGGGAGCGGCGATGACAAAAATACACGCAACTGCCGGGCATGTGTGAGGGAGGGCTGAGGGGAGGGGCGTCAAGGCGGATGCTCATGAAAATGCAGTGCAAGTGGAGCACGCACACAGCGGCACGCACATGCCGCATCCAACATACACCATACAGCATACATAAATAAATATATAAACATAATGCAAATGCAAATGTCTAAATTAAGAATTTATAGGCGGCGCCAAAGCACTAAAGAGGCGGCTGCTATGTTTAGGCCAGCGCTTAGTGCCCATTGCGTGTCAAGATTCCGTCAAGTGTGCAGCATGATTGCTGCTTGCTCTCATTTCTTTTGCGCTCTGTTCTTTTTTCATTTTCAAATTTTCAAGCTGAGCCCGCGTACTGTGCCAAGCGCAGAGTTGATATTGTCAAGTCGGGCAACTAAGCTGCACGAAAGTTGGCACGCATGCGTTTAATCGCGGTCAAATTTATCGTTATCGCCAGTCAGTGGTTTAACAGTGCCAAATTGAGTACAACATAACGCTGTTTAATCGACAAACAACCCAAAATAGTGCCATGTGTTTTAAAATTACCACATATATGTATAACATTTACTGCAAATTTGAAGTTTGACAGTGTTTCCGTTAACATAGGTATATGCTGCAAATCGATATAACGCTGTTCAGCCAACAGTGCCTTAACAGATGTTAGCAGACAAAATTATGCCTATCGATTGAACGCGCCATTACATCAAATTGTCATCGATAATTCAGAAGCAATAACAAAGCCGAACGAGGCGGACGTGTGACGCTCGGTGCGCTTAATTGTGATTTGTAATTCGTTGTCGCTTGGTGTATGTGTGTTGTGCTGGGTTTGTGATTTTTGTTAACCGTTCACGAGTGTCTATTTGTTTGTGTGTGTGTGTGTGGGTCTGTGTTGCACATTCAAATTATTTAACAAAACGAATGTGTTTTTTTTGGTTTTTTTTTTGTTACTACTTAATAATAAATATAAATAATAATATTTATATTTAGACAACAACAAAGAGTTGCGGTTAGTTAAAAAGCCAGTTAAATTATTTAAATATTTTGTGTTTTTTTATTGTTGTGTGCAAAGTTGGACACACAACTCACACACAAACAAAGCAGCAGCAGCAGCAGTAGAAAGAAGTTGCTGTGCGCTGCGCTGCCGCTGCCGAAGTTGGCAGAACACGACCAACACAACCAGCATTGAGCATATACACACACACTGAGATACAGACACACAGATACAGCAGCAGCAGCAGTGGAAACGTGTTGTGTGAAATTGTTGTGTGTTCAATTCAAGATTCAATTTTAAGAAAACAACAAATTTAATAAAAACAAGAAACACGCAAAACTACAAAACAAAAAATAAACAGAGCCAAGAAATTTCCGTGTTGTTGTTGTTGTTGCTAGTGCATAGTTGGGCTGCAGCAACAGCATCCCTAGTGCTGTCACGCTTCAACACACAGGCTGTTGCATTTGCCGACGTCGGCAGCGCAGTTCAAAGGGCGCTGGAATTTCTTGGCTTCTGTTCGGCCGCTACGGCCAGTGTGACCAAAGCTTTGCAAAATGCGCGCGCGCGACTTGTGTTGTTGTTGTTGTTGTTGGTAGTTTGTTTATTTATTAATTGTTTATGTTGTTGTTGTCGTGCCACAGTTTGAATTTCGCGCCGTCGTCTCAACGCAACCGCAACTGCATTACAGCCCCGCCCCTGCCGCTTCCCAAAAACCCCTATAAAACAAATTTCAACTAAAAAGCAAGAAAAAATCCCAACGAAAAATAAAGACACAAATCTCAAAAATTAATAAAGTGTGTGTGAGAGAGAGAGAGAGAGAGAGAGAGAGCTGCAGCAGCTGGAAACATGTTTACCGAGGAGGGCATCTTTCCCATAGGCGACGGCCTGCTGGACGTGGATGCCGAGCGCATGAAGGGATTGCTCGTGCCGCATGACATCAACGAGATCTACGAGGTGGAACAGACGCCGTTTGCCAGGTGAGTGTGCGCGAAACCGGAGCATAAAACGTGTTTTTCTCTTCCTCTTATTCTGCGGCTGTTGCTGCTGCCTGCGAAAAGTTGCCAAAAAAGCGAAAACTGCGTCTGCGTTTGCGTCTGCAACATGTCCAGCGACAAGCACAAAAATGCTTAAAGAAAGTCAGTCAACAGTCGGTTGTTGTTTTTTTTTTCCTTTTTATGTTGGTTGAAAACTGAAATCTTCTGCACAGCAAAAACTTGTTTTTAAATTTTTTTTGTGCGCAGTCTGGTAACTCTGTGTTTGTGTGCGTGTAAGCTTCTACTTTACACACACACAGGCGCACATGCGCACACAACTTGCATTGGGCACTGTCTTGTGCTTTTGTTGTTGTTATTATTGTTGCCTGCCCTTTGTGGCATTTGCCAACAACACAGAGCAGCTGTTCCCGTTTGCCGCCGCCGTCGTCAACTGACCCTCGCTTCATTTTGCATTCAATTCGCCTTCGCCTTGCATTTTGTCGCTCTCGCTCCCACTGCTGCTGCTGCTCGTGCCCTTAGTCCGCGACAGCGTAGTCTGGCAACCTTTTCTGCTAGATTTGCATTTTTGCTCGTTTTTTTTTTCTTTCTTTCATTTTTTGTTCATTATAATTTGTTTTCCGCTTTCAGTTCCATTCAGCGCTAGCAGCTCAGTTTGCTCATTAGTTTTTATTCGGTTTTTATTCAAAATCTCGTGTTGTCGCTCCTCCAACTTCAATTTGCATTTGAATGTATTTCGCCTCCTTGTCTACTTTTCATTTGGTTGTGTTTCCGCAGCAGCTTCCTTGTTGCTGCTCCTGACCTTTTCTCACTCTCTCTCTATTCCCTACTCTACGCCAACTATTCTGACAGCTGAAATGTCATAGAGCGAAAGAGAGAACAAGGGGGCCAAGGGGCGACATTGCCACTTGAGACGACGCCTGTTCGTGTCAATCTGAATTCCCTGCGCTCCCCTTTTCCTTCTATTCTTATTACTTTGCACGCACACAAATAGTGAAGAAGCAGCCTGACTGACTGTGAAGGTCGTTCGCTCTGCTTCGCTTCGTTGTGTTTCGCCGCGAACTGTTTCGCTGCGCTTTCCATGAATCTCTCGTCGAGTTTAGAGTGGCAGCAAGAAGAAGCGGACAATGGACAGTCGGCCCGAAGCTTTGCAGCTGCTTTATCTGCGGCTCGTGCGGCTTAATAGCTGCTGATAAGCGCACAAACTGCCGCTCGCCCGGGTAAACAATTTTATCAACTATCGATGGGTTGATTTCGTAAGCGCGCAACGAACAACGGAATCGAAGCATATCACAGTATATACATGTATGTATATATATACATTTATTTTTTGTCTCACTCAACTTGAAACGAAAGCTTATCATTTTAATTTCATAATAAATACTGAATTTGTGTACAGACACGCAAAAGTATTGGCACAGCATTTTTGACTTTGCTCCGTTTTTTCGACGTCATTGCGATCATTGATCCTAAACATTTTTTCTCGAAATTCAGGATACACATTTTTTAAATACTACTTTATATTATTTATAGTCAATTTAAAAAAATACATGATACACGATGCCATTTTGAACAGTAATATAATAATCAATTTAAATTGAATTTTAGATTAATTTATTTGATGCGTTCTGATTACTGCCCGAATATATAGAGATTGTGTTACTTTTTTATACTACAGTGATCACTCGCAATAACACATTCCAATTTGCAAAACAAATATGAAAACTCTTACATCTACAATTACGTAATATAATATAGTGTAGGCTATATGAAATTTTAAATATACATATATATTTTAAAATGAACTAGAGAAAACAATACAATACATTTTCCAAAATTATAAAGAATTTCAGATTCTAGTCCTTAAATGCATTGCAAAAATTCGGATTATTATTTCTGTTCTAAGTCTATATTATTCTGATGTATTTCAGCTTAAAAAATGCTCTTAATTCTTGTTTTTCGTTTTCTTAAATAATAGTAGTTAAATTTGAACGTTACAAAGTCAACAGACATTGAGTTTTATTTGATGTTGTATTTTTGAAACAGCTGTGTCGCACTCTTCGTACTTAACATTTGTTAATTATATATTAAACAGCTGCGCGTAAATTGCTAATTGCGCTAAATGCTATTAACATGAGTATACATATTTGTATATGTCATAAATGTGTATAAACAGATAGAGCTTACCGATATCTGGCAAATCTGCATGTTATTTGCATAAAATATAATTTAACATAAACTGCGTCGTGTTAACATTAACATTAGCAACAATAGTACGCATTTTATTCCTCATGTTTTATAGGGTATTTGTGCTATTTTTGCAATCCAACTTTAATACAATTTCACTTGCATTTAATTAAATTTCGCCTGTTTAGCAAAGTTCTGCCCGGGGGCCAATCAATTTTTCATTACTTTTGGGATTAATTTTTGTTCGTTTTCTTTTGAGTGCAACCTGTTGTTGTCTTTGCTTTCGTTTCATTTTCACGATTCTCCTGCTTGGTATTTGACTTTTTTCTGTTGGTTGTTTGGTTTGGCTTGGGCTTTTTTTTGTTTTGGGTCGTTGCTTATCAACTCGTGTTTTTAGAGCGTTTCATCAAAACAAATAAGAAATTAACGTTCGGGCCTTCGATTGTTTTGGCCAAAATGTCGCGTTTGCGTTGGGTTTGTTTTTCTTGTTCGCTTTGGTTCTTAACTTATGGGACACTATAATTTTTTTGTGTCACCTTTTATCGCACTTTTTGTGTGTTTTCTGCAGATAAGCAGCAGGCAAATGGGTTTTTTCTTCTTCTTTTTTGTTTCTCATTCAGCGAATTTGTTTAGCCAAGTTTGCGTTCGAGGTTTGGATTGAACTTCTTACGTCGGCGAAGCGGCCAAATGGATCATAAATGGCCCAGATAAAGAATATGCAATGTGCGTGATTAGCAAATATTGAAGAATACGAATAAGAAGCAGAAGCATATGATGAAGAAATATCAGCGACAATGTGAATATGAATACGAATATGATAATTGATGCGGCAGTTAATCTAAAGAGCGATTGTTTTAAGCGGAAATGTTTTTAGTCACAAAAGCAAAGATTAGCCAACTGATTTGTGGGCCGCTTACCTCGTGTTTAAATACAAAAGATGAATAAAACGTTAAGATTTAAGAGGAAAATTACTGATGCGCCATATACTAAGAAAAAGATTAGATCATTTGCTTGTAAATGTGCGAAATCTTAGTAAATGGACATGCGTTTAAAAAGTGACCGATAGTAGTCGAATAAATAAGGAATTTGTAAGCAACGTTATCGATATTGATGAAAGTTTAAATTATTTATTATATATTTAAAGTATATTGCCAAATTGTGAATAAATGTTTCAATGAAAATATATCGATAAGCAATCGATTAACTTTTAAAGTGTCGCCAAACTTTTAATTTAATGTCGGCTTGATAGCTTATAAAAACAATTAGAATTATCAAAAAAATACCCAAAAGCACTTTCTTGTCAACCATCTATTTTACACACACACACAACCAAAGCAGCTCTAGGTCGCTGAACGGCGGTACCCACAGTCAATACTCCTTGACGTATCATAGAGCGTGCTCATCTAACAATAACAATATCGAACTGAAATCAATCTTCTTGCACACACACACACACAGACACACAATGGCAAAGGCACTCGAAAAAGAGAGGGCGATAAAATGTGAGGAAGAGTGAGCTACAACAACAACAGCACTAAACTTGTTTCGTTGACTCTTTATGTGAAGAGGCTCTTGAGGGAGGGAGGAGGGGAGGGGGTAGGAGCCTGCGACACTCTCGAACAACGATGCTGGGCGAATGTGTTGCAAGCGATACTTGAACCAAGTTGAGCACCCGCCGCGGCGTCTAAGATTACCCAACGAATCCACTTTCGCTCTGAAACGAGGGTTGAATGACGTCGCTGCCCCAACGCGTGGGCGGCTGTGAACCTCGCCCACGCACAAATTTGTTTGCCACGCAGCCCCGAAAAAGCGGAGAGAAAAAACCCAAACAACAACAACAACAAACAGCGCCCACGCCACAAACGGCAGCAACAGCAATGCGAGTGCGTCACACATTTTGTGGCACGAACCACACGAACATCAGCTGCCGTCGAAACATTCGTTTTTGGGGGTGGTTGACTGGGTTAACTTGCTCCTTGAGTGACGTATTTGGTTTTCCAGGCTATGTCAAATTGGAGCAAAGCTGCTTTATCAAATACAAAAATTCATTACACGAGCTAACAATCTAGTGACGAACACATATTCAAGCCCTACATTTTCTTTTGACCAAAATGTGCAATCAAAAGCATTATAGTATATGGTATCTGTATCTCCTGTGATTTGGAAACTGTGGGAGTGTCAATTTTAGCGAATTCATGCAACACATCGCAAAAAGTTATTCAATTCGAATTGGAAATTGAAAATTTTGAAGCTTGAATATGCTTACGCCACTAGATTGTTACTTCGTGTTATTTTATTTTAAGTAGAAACTCTCGCTTTGCTTTTGTAAAAAACAAGGTAAATTGAAACAATCGAAAATTTGTTATTTTTCTTTTTTTATAAAAAATTAAAATTTAATTTTATTAATATAATATTTATATTTAAATATAGGTATATACTTAGAAATATTTATCTCATTATAAATAAAGTAGGTCTTTCCTTTGTTGCTGTGTTTTTGTTATTTCTGACCCCTGGGTGTGCGTTCAAGAGAGGCTTTACTGTACTACATGGCTTATTATATCCATGTAACAATTCCAAAGACGGCTAATTGAATTGTAATTTTTGTTTCTTTTGCTCCACAATAGCACAGCAGACTGCAATACTCTATAAAAATAGGCATTATGCAAGCGGGCTATGCGCCTAATTTCCAATTGAAATCCGGTCAGTAACAATTGCAGCAACAACAAACAACCGCCAGCCAACTCTGGCCACAACTGGACAATATGCCAAGTCCAAGTCAAAGTCGTGCTCAAAGTGGGCTCAAAAAGAAAAAAAAAATGTAAAAAAAAAATTACCTGCACTCCGGTCCAGTGTTCAAAACAGCTTTATTTGTCCGACTGCTGATGCTTGTTGCCATTTTTTGTAGTATTTGTTGTTGTTGCTTTTTTTTTTGCCATATAAATTGGGCCATAATCCAACGGCAACTGCGACACCAACACAGCCGAAAACAGGCAACAAGCAGCAACCAGTGAATATTTCGATACATCATTCATTCAACGACTGTGGAAGACCAACTCCAATACCAATTCCAATTCCATTACAAAGTCTGTGGTCCAAACATTGATTGACGTTTGCAATTGTCAAATGTTTTATTTGGGTTCACTTTATGTGGCTTGTGGGTCTTTAGCAGGTTTGCACGATGTGTTTGTGTGTGTGTGTGTGTGTGCGGTTATTAGCGTTATAAATTGTGACATGGGACATGGCGGGTTTTGCGAGTACGAGCCGAACTCGACTTTCGTAACTGGAAAAGCCTTTGCATAAGGGTTGTCAGACCTTTTTGATTAATGCGAATAAATAGATGGGACTATTACGAATACGAGCCTAACTCGCCTAGAGCTTTGGCTTCAGGGTAGTCGGCCCTTTTTTTAAATTTTTACTCAGACAAAACTCATTTCATTGTCAAATTAATAGATCAATAGCTAATAGGCAGAAAGTTAAGAAAAGTATATGTATATAATGGTGAAAGAACCGAAAAAATAATATAGGAAATATATATAAAAAATTATTATTACAAGCAGCATGTCAAAAATTCATAAATATACTATGATAAACAATTAAATAAATACATTGTGGTAATATTTTTGATTGTTCAACTCAGTCTATATCTTGGGATTAGCTTGGCGTCCAAGATTATTATTATCTAAATTTGACACTTGCTTGCACTTCCATATACATATTTTTATTTAGAGATTCGCTTTTCTGCATTCGCATGTGAATTGAAATTCGCTCTTGTTTTTGTTGCTAAAACAAGTTAAGAAAAACCCCAGCCACATTCCACTGCACACTCCCTAGTGGGATCCAACCACCACCCCAGCCCCCTCCACCTCTATAAACGCATTCCACACAATCCATTCACATTTACATTCGCATTCGCATTTGTTTATTTGTTAGGGCCAACGGCTAAACAAATATGCGGCACGCGCGTTTAAAAACGCGTTCGCGTCTTTGTCGCGTTTTGTTTATGCGCGTCGTGTGCGTGTGTGTGTGCGTGTGTGTTGGTGTGTTTTTTGTGGCAAATTTGATGGCCACATTTGGGAATTTATTTTGTTTGTGTGTTTACAATATGCTTACGTCTTGTGGGCACTCTTAACTGCCCCATTTGGGCGGTTTCTGAAGTCGCCCAAATGTCCGAAATGGCCGCATGACGAATGCGCGATTTTAACCAAATTAATTTTCAAATTGCCATTTGGCTAATTAACAGCACAACAATAAATAAAAACAGGCAGCGGCCTGTTTTGCAGTTTATTGTTATTATTGATTGTTGTTGTTTGTGGTTGTTGTTGTTGTTGTGCTGTTGTTGTTGGGGTGTTGTTGATAATGACTTGATAAAATTGTATTTCTCTCTTGTATTTACCAAGTGAAAAATTCCTCTACATAGCATTGTATATAATTATGCGGCGAAATTAAAAATTAAAACAAAAAAAAACCAAAACAAAAAAATCTCTTTTAGTTAATTAACGCGTTGACAGCAGCAGCAACAGCAACAACAATAACAATCACAACAACAGAGTCAGCGACAAAAACAATGTTGCGCGATGCGCCACATGAGCAGCAGAAGAAAGTGTAATCAACAATTGTTGTCGAAGTTGTTGTTGTTGGCAGACGCAGCAGCAACATATAAAGTGGCAGGCAGAGATATCAGCAACAACAACAACAACAACAGGAGCAACATCAGCAGACGCGTCGTCAGCGTTGACGTCGAAATCTCGCTGCTGCTTATCAAAATGTAAACATTTCCTTGTTGTCGCTTGTGCAGCGAATGTTGCTGCTGCTGCTGCTGCTGATTGTTGTTGCTGCCTGTTTGCTTCTCTGTGATTTCACTTGATTTTCATAGACATGTGCATGCTGCAAATATATCTACTGCAACAACTTTAATGTGCGATTAGAAGTTCAATTTGAACACGTGAGTAGAAGAAGAATAAATAAGCACAGCAACAACAACAACATCAACCACCGCAGCCCCGTCCCAAATGCTATCAATTTGTTTGACCACAACAGCTGCCGTTGCCTGATGTACCCCGACCCCGACCCCAACCCCTGCCCCCACCCTCAGGCCAAAGTTCAGCAACCCTGCCGAAAATTTGCAGCCTGCAACCCCAGAGTGCGTGTTTTTGTCTCCTGCTCCCACGTCCCTGCTTCTATACATCTCCCCCCAAACTAATAAATATTTTATTATGGTTTTTGGCTTTTTTTTTGTTTTGTTATTGTTGGTGTCCATTGAACTTTAATTGCGCTCGTAAAATGCCCGAAAATGTTGAAAAATGTCTGCATACCCTTCTGAATCCGCCTGTCCGCCTCCCCCCCCCCCCTCCCTCCCACTCACCCTCCCTACTGTCCGTCCCGTCTGGTGTGATAAATGCAGCTGCGCTTAATGACGCCGCCGGGGGATAAGTGCGGGGTCGCAGCCACTGACAACTGACAGCTTCATTTGAACTATGGCCAAATGACACGTCAACGGGCACAAACACAAAAAATTGGAAGAACAAAGAAAATATTTAGGCTCAGGGCAGAGACATGTACAAATTTAATATTGTGTATTGGATTGTGGGTGGAAAAACCCTGGAGATAATCCTCAAAGTGAATGCTGAACATGCTGCACTTAAACTGAACAATGTATCGCCTATCGATTGCTGCACTTATCGATATTTCAGTTGTGTGACAGTATACTTAGATCTCAGCTTGAAACTTATACACAGACTTTGAAACTATATATTTAATCTTTATACAGTACTATATATGTTTGCGTATAATATTTCGTAATTAATAAAATTTAGTTAACACGGATAAAATATGTTAATCAATTCAAATAAATTTTACGACTTAATGATGCGTATTTAACTAAAATATCTAACAATATAAAGCGAAATATAAAATTAAATAAAATTATTAACATTTTTGTCATGTAAATATATCGAATCCATAGCTGCCGTTATTCAAACTCCCATAACTTTGTGCAAATTGAATTTGTTTATTTTGAAAAAATGTGTTAATAATTTAGAATTGCAAGTTTATATTGCAATCGATTAGGTTGTCATAAAAACAACATTAAAAAGATTCCGAATGGTCACATTTTTCTGTCAAAAATCATGCAAAAGTTTTGACATATAAAGCTCTCGGGTCCATCACTTTCAATATTTGGAACGCCCAAAACATTTAAAATATGTGCACTATTCAAATCAAATATATTTTTGATTTTTCGATATTCAAAGCTTTTATCTTTTTGTTTTGAATAATTTGCCAAGTGCACAATTAATGCTATATTATTTGGTTGGGTATTGCGGCCGACTACAACGATCTTACCTGGTTGGTTTTGTTCCATTGCCTGGCCTATAAAGCAATTTCATGTTTTTCTGTTGTGGCTGTTTTTTAGTCGGCTTTTCAATTCGGTTTTCGCTGTTGATTTCCGCTTGACGTGACCAGCGCGTACACCTTTAACCTTTGTGCGTGTTTTTGTTATAGTGTGTGTGTGTTTTTTTTGGCTTTGTTAGTCAAGGTTTAAGCAAGCTATAATTACAGAACGCCGCCTCTTGTTCAGCTGATTTGGCTTTTATACGCGCAAATCGTTGGATGCCGAAGGGTGGGGAAAGGGGTGGCTATAAAATGATGTGCACTGGCCTTGAAATAAATGCTGGAAGTTGTCATAAGGTTTATGGATGCAATGAAAACAGCTAGGCTGTAAATAATGCCGTTAGTTCGAGCGGAAGTTGATGCAGCCCCTGCAGCTGGAGTTGCCATCTATTTCGGGATGCGTTTTTATAGCGTTTTAATGGCATTTTGTTCTTTTCACTCGTTTTTTGCAACCATCTGGCCACATGGTAAAATGTTCGTTTTGTTTCCTTTGAATTGAACAGCTTTTTGATTGCCCATTTCCGCCAAAAAATAAAAAAAACAAAAAGAAGTTGAAGACAGAGTTTCTTGCAAAAGAATAATAATTCAAGTTATGTGTGTGTGTGTGTGTTTATGTGTGTGTGCGTGTGTGTGTGCTTAAGGTCGCCAGTGTCTGGCTTCGGTCCAATTTTAATATTCACTTTGCTGCTTGCGCTAGTTACGCAGTGGAATTTTATCTTGCCAAAAGAGTCAGACAAAATGAGGCTAAGGGTGTCCCCCTCGCTGTTGTTAAGTTGTCGGGTGCTTCACCAACGGCTCTTCGATAAGATAAACGCGATTTGTTTTTACCGAGTATTTGCCGAGTCGACGGTAAACCCTACTGCCAACCTCCCCCACCCTGAATGCCCTTCATCGCCTGACTCGGGCCGGGCATTATTGTGCTATGCTTGTGACACGTTAAATGCTCGTGTTTCAATTCCATTCCGTTCCAATGACGCATATGTTCAAATTCAAAACACAATCAGCTGACACGACACACAAATATTACAGGTTTCATATGACCTCTTTTAGTAATACAAAAAATATTTACGCATTAGCATGTCATTTATCGACAAATCAAATGAACACAATTTACCTTTCTGCTCTTGAAATGTTAAATTAATCCTTAATTAAGTGCTAATTATTTTAACTTTAATAATCGAGCTTTAAGCATTAAACGAAATTTATGAAAGTGAAATGGTCGAAATCTTTTATTTAAGAATTTTGGAATGAAGAAGTTTGTTTGCTTTCAATAAAAAAATGTTTACTTTAGCCGGGATTTGTCAACTTGCTTTCAGTAAAAGCTTTTGGCTTTCATTCTGAGCCAAATCAGCGAGTAAAACTGGTAACGAGCAGCAAGCGGCGAGAGGTGCAGCAACGAGTTGAACACGTGGAAGGGGCGCCCGCTTATGAATTATGCAATCAACATGGCAAAGAAATAAAAATATTTAAAAAAAACTGCCGCTGAGAAGAACCGTTAAAAATTAAAATTTCAAATTGTCGTCCAAAAAGCCACAACACAAAAATGAAGACGGAAAAAATATGCGACAAGCAATTGCACACTCCCAAAAAAAAACACAAAAAACAAAAGAAAACCAACGAATGTTCCATTTTAATTCATGTGTGTGTGTGTGTGTGTGAAAATGTGGAAATAACTGCAACGGACGACGACGACGACAACAGTTACTCGCGGGTCAACGTGGGTTAAAGTCGCCTGGATAATGACAACGACAATAACCACAACAACAACAGCAACAATTACAGCAGCAACAACTTTTCTTCACGGCCCCCACTACAGCTCCCCCGGCTCAGCAAACAATGTCACGTTTATTTTTTTCTTTTTGGGCAATGGCTACCTGGCCATCCCCCGGCCTCCCCTTGTGATGAAAATTAACATAAACATACGAAAATTATAAAAAAAAAAACAAGTCGTAAGAATAAGCAACAACATCGGTCGAGAAGGAGACAGAATGAGACACACACACGATGCAGCAATAAGAAGTTTATTTACCTCTTGGCTAAGCTGTCTTGTTGTTGTTGTTGTTGTGGCTTACCCATATGGACAGCCGCACCTCCCACAAAAAGAGCTGCCCAACACCCGACAGTGTCTGGTCTGTGTCCCACACTCCCGCCCAATCCCGACATCGAAGAGTGTCCAAAAACGCGCAACGATTACGAATTTTTCAGGCCCTGTGTTGGTTTTTGTTTCTTGCCCTGTTTTTTTTCTCTCGGGTCTTATAATTTTGTCATAAGATCTAATCTGTAGAACAATTTTCCGATCTCTATGTTTATTTAATCGACCAATATGCTCAGAAAAATTTACTGTCATTTGATGCTTAAATTAACTTAAATTTTTCTTGCTTTTAGAATCGACCATCGAAAATGCTTAGCAGTTGAAATTTTTCGGAATTGAATTTTTAAACATTTTTTTGCTTGTTTATTATTGTATTCGAGTCTTGTACGTATTAAGGAATTCCGGAATGTGAAAGAGGCCCTTCAAATAAGAATTTCCATAGTACTCCCCAGTTGCATAGCAACAAAGCCTATCTAAAATCTTTAAAAAAATTACTTTTGTTTCGTATATATATCATGTAGCTCCTACTTATGTAACTACCTATATCTAGAAGTTTTAACTAATGTGGATTTCTTTTAATTAATTGTCTTTAATAACACATCACATAGACAGAATTTTATTTAGGGTGCGTTAAGTATTGCTTTGGCATTAAATTAAATAAATTATTTGCATAGGGTATCACATTTTCGGGGTGCTGATTTAGCAGTTGTTGCTGTTTTTTGTTATTATTATTTTAATTTCATTTTTTTGTTCATTCATTGTTCATGCGAATCACGTAAATGTTTTAAATTTTGTTGTTGGCTTCGCCAAATGTAACAAGTTTTGGACGAAATTTCATTAGTTGTTCGTTTTTTCTTTGCATATTTTGCCATAGCTGTTGCAATAGTTAATTGTTAAAACACACAACAAAGCATAACCGATTTCCAACACTGCTGCCAGACATGAGCGGCCGTTAACCGAACTTTGCACTGGCGACGTTTCTAATCAGCGCGCAATTCAAGAGATAAGGGCGTCATGAAATTTGGCATTGCCTTGAACGTAAAAAAGCGTAATGTAATTGCAACAAAAGCAACGGCAACAACAACAATAGCAACAACAACCGGTTACAACGCAATTAACAAATTGAACGGGTCAACTTAATCAAGCGATTAATCGATCAATCAACTGACTTTGACAAACACCAAAGCAAATTTTGCCGAGCCTAATGAGCAAAAATTTTTATAATACCCTGTACATATTGACTATGTAATTGACTTGGACGGCATAGTGGCTAAAAAAATATAGCCACAGCTGTGCATTTTATGTTCTCTTCTAACATAGATAATTCATAGTTTATTTTATAATTTTCTTTACTATATTTTATATAAATGCTATATTTTAGGTCAATTTTACTGCGCTTTTTTCTAAACCAAAAATACACTTGACCTTTTCTTAATTTGTATATTACATATATGATAGTCGTATGTTCGAAATATTCTAAGATCGTGTCGTGTAGTGTAGCTGTTAATGTACAGGGTATCTTGAAGTCAAATGCCCATTACGCTTTTGATGCTGTGAAAGCTGAACTTCGCACTCACCGAAAATTACAACCAAAAATGGCCAAAGCACACGACAAAAGGTGACAAAACGGGACAGCAACGTCAACAACAACAACAACAACAACAGCACACAACAACACACTGTGCTGGGTGACGCATAAGCAACAACTGCGTTGTTGTCGCCGTTGTTAGCTTTTTGAGTACATTATTTCCGTTGAATTAATTACCAAAGCGCTTCTTGTTGTTGTTGTTGTTGTTGCTCTGACTAAATAACAACGACAACAACCAGAACAACATCAAACGTTGAATTACAAAACCGAGAATTGAACTGAGCCGCCTGCAATGCCAAATCGCTTGGCATTGCCATTGACAGCAAACGTGTTGCACAAAGAAAGCGCACAATAAGAAGCGGACAAAGCCGCATAAGGGGCGATTGGCGCAGTGGGGCAAGTGGGGCAAGAGGGGCCGTGGAGAAGAGCCGGCCTTGAAGAGTCGAAAGTTGCGGCGAATAAGCCATCATAGCCGTTAATGACATTTACGGCCAAGTTCTCGTTATTGTCACACTCAACTACATATATCTTGGAGCAATTTCAAATGCATTTAGTCATTTTCAGTCCAAATAATTGCACGCCAGGATACCACTCAATAGCATTTAGATTCATTCAAATACATTTAGTTATTTGAATCATTCGTTAACATGTTTGATTCACTCAGCTTTCAGTGCATTGTCTTCATTATTTTATTCACTTTTGTATTCGAACTAATTCAATTGCATTTAGTTAATAATTGACGCCATTCAATAAACCTTTCAGGCACATATTCACTTAATACTCAATTGCATGCATTCCATGGAAAATCATTTAAAAATAAGGAACAAAAAATAAATATTGCAAAAAAAAAACCTGCGCGCGTGCATGGAAATTTATTTTTAATTCAATTTTTTATTTATTATATTTTTTCTTAGCGCATTAAATTAATAAAGAGTTTTTTTCAATTGTGTTACATAGTTGCTGCAATTGTTTATTCGAATTTTATTCAAGAAATGCGCCTTGCGATTCTCAATGATAATTTTGCCCACCAGCAAAGACACAATTAATTGCCTAGTCATACCCTGAACCCATTAAAAATGGTTTAAAGGGTATAATGATTGTATGCAACTGTATGTAACAGGCAGCTGAGTCGCTTTATTTGTCGACTGTATAGTCTCCTATACCATAAGACTGGTTTTTTTAACATATCTATCTTAAGTTTGGTTTGTACATAGATTTTTATGAACTTTTCCAGTCTCGAAAAGCGTATGCTTAGTTAAGAAGTTATTCAAGAATTTAGTTTTCTTAGTGTGGACCAAGCGCAGGGTATCTCTTTGTCGGGTGCGCCCGACTAGAGCACTCATACTTGTTTTTTTTTATTTGTTTTTTTCTTCTTTTTTTATTCGTTATATTATCTAATTGAGTGAGTGCAATATGCAATATGTATTTTGCAATTGCATTTTACCATATGCCGTTTTGCATATCAAATGTGCGCGGCGCAGAGGGAGGGAGGGTGAGAGGGGGTGGAGGTGGTGGCGAGGGTGGCTTGGTCAAGGCGACTTTGGTGGCATTACAGCTAACAGGCCATAAGGTATACAAAATGTATTTAAACTAGATTATATTTCACTAACCATAAATGCACACAATTGCTTGGATAGTTGTATCAAAAGTTAAAACTATTTAATCGTATTTAAAAACGTATTTAAAGATTGTAACAAAAAAATTAAATATTTAACTTTAGGTAAATACTTGAATTGAAAATTGCAATTGAATTTGTGTTATAGAAAGCATGATAAAAACTAACGAAATTCAATAATAATAAACAAATTACAAAGGTAATTAGATGAATTCTACATGGTAGCAGTAGCTAAATTCTTAGAACAAGTTGCTAATTTGTACATTTTCCGTGCCATATGACAAAACCACAATGCCACCAAATGCTGCACGATGCGACGCGACAAGAGTGTTGCGTATTCTGCACCCATTGCCGCACGCACGCACGTTCCGCACTATAAACGCCGTGGCATGTCAAGTACTCGTACGTAGAGATGCAAAAAAAAAAAAAAAAAAAAATGAATAAATAAACATAAGAAAAAGTTGCACGACATGGACAAAGAGGGAGGTGGCAAAGTTTGTGTGTGTGTTTGGGCCACACCCGCGCCACAAGGAATGCAGGCAGAAACAAAACAAAAAAAAATAAAATAAAATAAAAGCAGCTCAAATCTCAATCAAATGGGCGCCAAAGGAATGCGGCTTAACGAACCAAAGCAAACCAAAACTAAACCAATTGAAAACCCAAACAGATCCAATCGGATTCGAATCAGAACCAAAACCAGAACGACCACAAGAAACCACAAGCCAAAGCGACGATCAATGCCATGTTACAGCGATCTGGCAACGAGATCGACATTGCTGTCAAGGTCGTTGCCAAGCGCTGCCTTGAGCTGCGCGCGAGTGGAACTCTAGCATTAACTGGCCAGAGTCTGCACAGTGTTGCCGCAGATGCAATTGTTGCAGTTGCAAATGCACAAGCACGATGCAACCAAGCCGAACAGCTCAGCCTCAGTTCGCTCTACGTGCGTATCTGTCGGTATTCATCTTTTTGCCCACAGTGACGGCTTAACTAATTAGCAAACAAAAAAAAAAATTAAAAACATAAAAAACATGAAAACAAAGAGCCCAAAAATGCTCGTCCTCAAATATGAAGTGATCCATCTTCTTAAATCACTTGCCTCAATTTTCGCGTCGCTTTACTCTCTTGCTTTTATTCATGTATTTTTTCTCGCTTATGTTTTTTTTCTTTCTTTTTCTTGCATAATTTGCACGCTTCACAGATTTACAGGAGGTTCATGAACCCTTTTTCATCGGGCAGCGTAATGTGCTGTACTCTTTTACACATTTGTTTACCTGCATCAAGACATCTAACAAAAACCTTTGACAGTCGGACGGACAGACAGTGGCATCAGTTCAATAACCCCCACCGAGGCCCCATTGTGTGACATATGCGTGTGTGTGTGTGTGTATATATATGCTGGGTATAGGTTCAAGTATAATGAGCTTGTGATGAGCTTGGGAACCCACTGAATCCCACAGACAAGAACCAAATGACTACTGTCTACAGATAGTTGCATCTGGTAACACCAACTGATCGTAGTCCTATAGTTAAACCAACTGTCAAAAATGATCACCAAATAACTGGAAGTATCGATTGGATTTGTTGAGTTGGGTTTCTATATTAATGTATTTTCGAGGAGTTGATATAAATCGATATCGATATTATTGCGATTTATCTCTAAACATTACCTAAATAAATTCTTAAAATGTATCTTTTAACTATAGATACTATAAATAAGTTGTGTTTTCCTTCAGTTTTTATTTACATATAACAAATTACTATCAATTGTATTAATCTGTTTATCGCCTCTATAATTTATTTGCCACACTCATTTTAATTTTACGATAACTTTGTTATATTTTTAAATAATAATTTAACACTCTCAACATTTCTATACATTTGCATTTAATTGGAGAGTAAAGCAAAAATCAATAGAAATTTGGTATTACTTTCATTTTCATATTCTTTATTCTTATAGAGAGTGGAATAAGAATCAATAGCACTATCGATACTCAGGAAAATGCCGATTAACTGAAAATTATGTTTGAACTCGAGCGAAAATCAATAAAAAAAATATTTTTTTATTATGTGAGCTTGAAATTCGCGTTAACACAATGGGATTGCTGATGAAAAAAATATATATCCTTGAAAGTTGATCCCGATGCTGATTATTTATAGAAACTATGCCATAAATCAAATTCCTAGACCATAAATTATTCGTCAGCTCAACTTCAATTCAAGCTTTTGTGTTCGCATAAATCTTTTAAATGCATCATTGCCTTCCACAAAGAACAATTAAATTTCTTATTGTTTTATTGGGCCTGTGCTGTTGACTGCTTTTTGGAGGCTGTTTGCTGTTGACTTAAACTCATTAAATGCCATTTATTATTATCCTTAGTTGCATTTGCCATGCTCCGAAGGCCGTCGCTTTTGTTGGGCGATTTTATTTTTGTGGAAACGCTTTAAAAGCTAATTAATTTAACAGCGACAACAACAACGGCAACAACAACAATGAGAACAATAATAGGCACACAAGCTAATTGGTTTTTAATTATTAAAATTTATTGATTTTTAATTTGTGTGCGAAGCTCAGCGGAACAAAGCAAATGCCTTGAACTCTTGAACTTGCAACTAAAGCGGCAAGTGAAAAGTTGAGCGCGTTTCACACTGAATACCCTATGCACCCATAATGGCGCATAAAAACAGGTATCAACGAGTTATTCTACCCTGTAGCTTTAGTCTACCCGATGGGCATATACAAATTGTATTCATGAGTATTTAACTGTGTAATGATACAAGAAATTTTGAGCGAGAGGCTGAAAGAAAATTTTGGATTATTAAAGTGTTTGTAATGTACATTAATTAATAACAATTTAAGCAGAATTCAATACTGGGTATTTACTGGGCTAGTACAATCAATTTATTCTTGTTGTTGTCATGCTTTTCACTTGATTTATCAATCAGTTAATGAATCTGTGTTTATAGAAAGGATTTGTGGGACCCAAGGCCAAGAAGAACATTGCGTTTGGCTTAAAGTAAACTTCTTGAGTCGAAAGCTGCGATTCTTTTGGACCCAGTTGGGCATTTAAATTATTTTTAGAGCGCAACGAAAACGTTGAGCAAACAGAAATATCAACAAAAATATAACCACATGGACGGCTTTCGTGCGTATTTATAGCCACAATATCTACACACACACACACACACACACATACGGGGCTATAGGTGGGGGTGGCAGGCAGCTTAGGCGGGGGCGTGTCGGGCGTGTATTTGGCTTTTGCATAAATTAAAACTTGATTATTGTTGAATGCTTGGATATTTGTTTTGTGGCTTCAAAAGTCCATAAAAATGCCGGCGTTTGTTTTAAAAATAGAATCTGCGTTAAGGCCCAACTCATTCCTGCTGCTCTCGCATATTGCGCAGCTTCTGATTAAGATCTCAGCTCGGTATGAAGCTATGACCGTTTGTGTATACCCTGTCTGTAGCATCATCAGCGGCATGCTCATTTATGCTGTTGGTTCCGTTCGAAGTCGCCATTTCTATTTTTGGTAATATTTATATATATATATATTTTTTTTTTTTGGGTGGCCTTATAAGCTGATTGATCAACAAATAATGCTACTAAATCCAAAAACAACAATAACAAAAATCTCTTAATGGGCAAGCCGCCGATCGAATTTCAATTAAATCGCATCGTCGCCAACATGCTGGCAAAGTCAAGTTTTTGGTTTTTG
This sequence comes from Drosophila robusta, assembly GCA_035043565.1. Classification (NCBI taxonomy): domain Eukaryota; kingdom Metazoa; phylum Arthropoda; class Insecta; order Diptera; family Drosophilidae; genus Drosophila; species Drosophila robusta. The sequence goes on along the minus strand of JAWNMW010000257.1, from coordinate 21,142,900 downwards.
GTTTTTGGTGCGGTTACAACGCGCTCCGGTTCAACAAACTTTTGCGTAGCACTGAAAATCTTGACATTGAACTTCTACTCGTGAGTAATTTTCCCAAAAGAAAAAATACACAGAGACAAAACGTTTGACAAATGTCGCGCATTATTAACCACAGAACGGAACGGCTTCCCCTCCCCCGCCACCTCCCCCCCCCTCCCACCGCTTAAAACTAAAAACAGTTAGAGGCTCCAAGTCGGGGCTGGTCTTATTTTTAATGTTTTGTTTTTCCATATACCCTAACAGTGGGTGCCATAAGTTTATCATAAAGCGCAATATTATATTCTGTCTATTCTAGATCAGGGCTGAGTCTAAATAGCCGATTCCGTTTGTGAATAGAAACAAACAATTAGTACATATATCAAAGTCGACCGTATCATATAGTTCCCATGGAAACAATCGACCGAAGAATGACTTTTAGTATCAACAACGTTTTTATTTCTCAAGAAATCCCAACTCAGCAGTTGAGCAACATCTTATCAACATCTACTATAGCATATATTTATGATAGATACACATATACGTACACATATATATATTTAATAACTGATAAATGTTTGCAAGAGTATTTGAGTGTCGGCAGGCCAAAGATAACTGTTCTTTCTAGTTGATTTATTTATATTTTTTAACTAGTTTTTGCAATGAGAAGCGCTTTGAAAAGCGGCAACAACTGTTTGGTAATGATTTAAAAGACAGGGCAAGGGAAGAGAGCCAAGAATAACTGACGTGCGGCTTGAGTTGGCATGACTTGACAAGTCAATGACTGACGGCCAACAAAATCAATCAACAACAGAACGAGCCAAGGGCCAGCGAGCCGAGAAATGTTAAGGTTAAAGAAATTACATCGCGGCCAAACTGATCGATCGGTTCCTTGATAGATCGTTGCATCGATTCATGATCCAACTAATAGCTACAACATTTCAAATAGCATTTTAATTTATATTAATATAATATTAATTCCATATTATGTTAATTTAATGAAAAATGTGGAAAATTATAGTTATTAATTGTATAATAATTTTAATAGAGTTTTTGAAAATGTTTTATCCAAAAGAGTTTAGCGAAAAGAAAAAAATGCTCTTTAAATATATGCATGTGTGCATTTAAAAGTAATTAAAAACAAAATATTATAGCAAAAAGTGCCTTAAAAACGCCAAATTTCACTCTTAATAATCGGCGATATTTGCGATTAAAACTGATTTGACAGCTACCGCTTGAAAATTAATGTTTGGCTATATTAAATCTGTAAAATAAATAATAAATCATAGAAAAAATATATATATAAAAATAAATGTATCTTAAATACTAATTGTCACTATAAGCATTAATTTGTGAAACGATCTCAGCGGCCAAGTGATCACTGTATCATCAATATATCAACATTTTTTTTATCAATTGCCATTGAAATTTCTTCGACATTTCGAAGGGCCTCAACTTTAACTTCTATGTCAACTTCAACTTCAACTCTAGCCTCAGCTACAACTTCAATTTCAACTTGAAACTCGAAAGTCGAACTTCAATTGTGCAATAATTGGAGGCTAAATAATTTACCGTTTACTTGGCTATTTATTTATTTACTTGCTTGTCAGCTTGTCAGTTAAGTTCTTCTACCTTTTTACGACTTCTCTTCTGGATATTTTTTTCTTCCCATATTTTTTTTGTGCTGTTTGTTTTGTTAAGAATTTTCCTATTCACTAACTAACTGGGTTGTTGTTATTATTATTATTACTGCTGCTGTTGTTGCTGCTGCTGTTGTTGTTGTTGTTGTTGTTGCTGCTGCTGCTGTTTGTAGAAAGTGCTCACAATTTGTCTTTCACACACAAACACACACACACACATCTATAGATAATATCTGTGTGTGTGTTTCTGCTATAAAGTTCAAAGTGCTTTAAAGTACTTTGACTTCCCACAGTCATTTCCACAGTTCTTTCTTTCCTCTCCTTCTACCAGCTGACTTAGCTGCTTTAACTGACTTTCATGTTTTCGACTGATGTTGGGCTCTCTCGGTCGCTTCTTTAGAACTCGTACATCATCTTTTATGCATTTGCCGCTTTGCTGATCTTTGGCTCCGTCAGTCAACCAGTCAAGCAGTCAACCAGTCAGTTAGTCAGTCGGCCGGCTGCCGTTTTACAGGTTGTGCAATGCGCACTTGCAAAATTATGCAAGGCCCTTGATGTCAGTTGAGTTCGGCTTTGAGTCCCCAGCGAGCGATGTGTTCTTATCTTGGCCAAGCTGACATGCCAATTGGCCAAATGAGGCCCAAGTCAACATGAAAGATCTGCCAAATTTTTGATCATCACTCAGAGTTGATTCGACGATTAATCACGGGCAATCGATAACGATAAACCTTTTGAAAATGAATTAAAGTTAAATATGAGTAAAAGAAAATGATTGTCACGACTCTTCTACGTGCTTCTCAAGGTTTTAAGTTAACAATATATCGATAGTTTTGCTTACGATTGCTGATTATTTGTATACATTTGAAAATAAAGCCAGAGAACTTATAAATATATGTATATATTTTAAGGGATAATTTAATTTCATAAAAATATCGATAAGTCGTTGAACAAAATTCACAAATTTACGGCAACATCTATAATTTCAAGCGGTTTTATCAAAGACCGTTTGGGCAGACACGGAATGACAAAGAAATAGATAGACAGACACACTTCCCCAAGCGTCTGTGTCGACTGTCTGGCTTATCAATAAAGCTTCATCTAAAGCCCAAACAGCCATATAAAACGTCAGAACCAGACTAGGCACTAAGCTCCCCTGATCTCTGCTCTCTGATCTGGCGATCGATCGCACCTCCTACATAACGAATAACAATAACAACAGCAACAAATTGAACAAAAACAGTGCTCAGCATATATTTAGCTCGACAAAAATTGAACAGCCAAGGCATACATTTTTTTTTTTTAGCGACGAGAACGTAATTAAAGCGAACTATGAACGAGTTTTAAAAAGGCGAACATAAAAGGCAAATATGTGCACAGAGCCAAGAGAAACAGAGCAACAGATACGCAGAGCTATACAAATGCACAGAGACACAGATACACAGCGGCATAGATACAGATACAAGCACAGCGAAAAAGACACAGGCATGTGCATATACATTCACAGATACAGATACAAAAGATACTTCTGCTGAAGTCGAATGCTTGGCATTTTGTTGTTAGTCATGAAGCAGTTGAAACAGTTTTTGAATTATCCAAAAACAGCAACAAATCAAACAAAACTCAACGAAAACTTCTTGGAAAAAAAGAGGGGAAAAAAAAAACAACGGAAAACATTTGCCAACTCAGCAAATACTCTCAGATCAACTTTAAATACTTATCGTATATGCAAAAGTTGCGCTCAGACTGAAGAGGCTGGTAAACGATCTTCGGGAGCAAACCAGACAACTTAACTTAACCTGTAGCAGAAATGTCTGGCTTAAGAAATACGTTAAGTGATTCTAACTATAATTTCGACCTAATCGGAAGAATATGGAATAAAAAGGCTTGGCACTTTAATACATTTAATAAAATCAACTGATCATCTTGGTTTATATGCAGTCTTAACAAAAACCTAAAAGAAAGGAAGAACACAAATTACGCATTGATTTCAGTCCAAAATTTGTATTCGAATAAAAAAATGTTAATTTCTGAAAGTTGAATTTCTCCTATTAAATTCAAAAATGAATTATTGCAAAATATATTATAAAAAAATAATTTATTGACAAATTGCAAATAAAAATCTTCGAAATTAAAAAAATAAATAAATAAAAAATACATTTTAAAAGAAAATGTAGATAAAAATGTATTGAAATTAAGATTCTAATACATAACAACAAAAAAAATGTAAATTTGCAGAAATTGAAATTTTTGAGCAACAAATCCACTGAAAGTCAAAGTTTCTAACTGTTCTATGCAGATTAAATGACATGCTCCCTGTTCAAAAGATCTTTTAGCTTTATAGTAGAATCTTAAATCGCGGATTGAAAATATTTTGGTTTCGGTATGCATCTGTTGAAAAAAGTGAAGCTTCCGTAAGGTCAGTTAGTTCGTCAGTTAGTCGAACGGTGTGTTGCATGCCGTGTATCCGGCAGCCTTGGGGCAACATTTAATGCTACAACTGTCACATTAACTTTGATGAGCTGCGAGCCCAAAGATACGAGATCTGCGAGCAAGAGCAGCGGCGGCGGCAGCGACCGAAAGTAATCGCTGGAAACTCGAGAGGCGTTCGTTTGAAAAGTGCAAAAATGTGTGCGGCTAGCGAAAATCGAAAGAAGAAATTAACTTTCACCGCAGCGACAAGCCGGCGGCAAAAAACGCTGGCAAAACGCGACAGTCAAATGCGCATTAGAAGTCATCAAAAAAAAAACAAACGGCATTGGTATATAGATAGCGCTTGAATTATCGATTTGAATTATGTCTGTGCACACACACACACACACACACAACACGCAATGTCACTGGCCATAAAGAACCAAAACATTGTACAGCAAGTGAACGCCAAGTCTCAGCACTCGATGTAATCTTAGAAAGTTTCGGATATGCCCCGCGCGTAGGAAACCGAATACGCAAGTGAGTGAAGGTTTTTTCTTCTCTTTTTAAATCCAATGTGGCAATGAACTTTGCCACTCGGCTGGCCCCTGCCAATGGGGATCATCCGCAGCACGTTTTGCTAATAGCCGGCAGCAGCTCCATTTATTAGCACTCGGTGTGATTTCTCTTTTTGCATTCGCAACTGGAAGGTGTCATCGATGGTTTAATTGACTGCATGATTGACACACTTGCATGGAATGGACTGTGGAATGGATGTTGAGCGAGAGAGCTTTCAACTTCCAGCTGTCACTTCTAAGCTCAACTCAACTGAATTTACTTCAAAATCAGCTCACCAGAATTGTGGGCAACAACGCGGACAAAGAAAAAGCTCTGCGATTGCTGCTGTTGCTGTCTGCTCTCTGATGTTGTTTTTGCTGTTGCTCTCCTTCGTTCGCATATGTAAACAAATTGCAAACACGCACACACACACACACATGCACACGCACTCGCATCGGTGTGCAACCACCGAGTGACCTTAGCACTCAACACCCAACGGCAGCAACAGCAGCCGAGGCTCGAGATCAAGCAAAGAGTAAAGATCAAAGAGAGCGTTTCAAAGAGCACGGAGAGAGCGGCGCAGAGAGCAGCGCAGCAATGGACAGCTGAGCGGAGTTTGCACAATGGTTGCTTGTTAACAATTTTTAGTGTGCCTGTGTGCGTGCGTGTCTGTCTCACGGCGCAAAGCTTCTGTTGCTGCTTCTTTCTAGTAAACAAAAGACCGTTAATTGACATAGAATTTTAAGTTCTCGCATTGTTGCTGCTGTTGAATATGTGACACACGATCAACATGTTGAGTGACTAGACGTCTCTTCTTCTTCCACTTCGTGTGCTTCCTCTTCTCCTCCTGCTGCTGCTGTCCGAAAATAATTTCCATAATGCTTTGCTGCTAAGCGGTCATATACCTGCATAATTTCTTTTAGTTTAAAACAAAAGCGGCCCAACAAATACAAATAAAACAACAACAAAAGTTGCCCCTGATCCGCCCCACAGCTAACGCCGTGGCGTGGCCATTCAGTTCAATAGCCTCTTCAACGGACAGACAGCCGTGGAGTTAGGGAGGTGGGGTCCCAGGTAGGTCGTCGGGCGGTCGGTCAGGGTGCCCTACATATATGTTATGTATAAAAAGTGCCATTGTAGTTTTGGGTAACCTGCATGAATACCAATCCGAAGCATTTTAACATACAAATCGACCCAAATTTATGTGAACAACGAACTTGGAGCCAACAACAACAAAAAAGAAAAAAACATAAACAACAACAACAAAATATGTAGCTAATTGCATGGCACAACAGGTGGGCTCTGGACTCCGGACAATAGAGGACGGCAGAGAGCGCGACAAACTATAAATCTGCTGGAATATATAGCAAGCCATTAGAATATACTCAACACAAAAAATATCACAATTAATATTTCATATTTCTGACTTTTAATTAAAACAACTCCTACTTAAATCATGGCATTAAAAACAATGCCAAGAATTTCTTAGAAAATGAAAAGTTGATACATTCATAGAAACCTTATCGTTCTATGCAACAGATTAAAAGTTATTGATTTTAATATTCGTTTTTTTTTAATATCACTATTTTAATGATGAACTTTTTGCAAGCCAATTTTATAGACAAAAATGCGTAAAAATATAAAGATTTTAGGAACCTCAGCGACAACTCTTAATAAGAAATATATTATATATAATATATAAATATATTATATTATACTCTGTATAAAAATGGAATTTTCCTTTTATTTATTTATTTATTTTGTGTGATGAGTACCGTCCTCTTCCCGTTTTGGGGGCTCTCGATTTTTATTTTTGGAGAATTCCCCGACAATTATTGGTTAATTAAGAAAACATGAAGATCATTTTTAAAATTTATGCAGATTTATTTCTACTGCCAACGCAGTAAACAAAGCGCACTGATATTTGGTGTATACATAAATCGAAGATACATATACTTGAGTACACACATACATATATATCGCATTGAGAATGATCCGTTAATTATGACTAATTAGGCGTCAAAAGCAAAAGCAAATACATCAAGTATTTAATAATAAGGCGCGATTACGTCTATATAAGTGCAGGGAGTACATGAAAAATCACCAGTTGGCAAAGTCGTCGAAGAGCGAAGAGAGAGAGAGAGAGGGGTGAACGATTGAGATTGTGTTGAAGAGGGAGGGGCGAGGCAACCAGAAAGATGCGAATGAATCAACAACGAGTTCTGCTGACCTTTGGCTAAAATAGCAATTTATTTTATCCATAAAAAAAAATAAAAAATGCTGAAATTTGTAGCGCTAAGAAAGCGAGTGAGGGAGTTTGATGCGATTGCGAGGGGGCCCGGGGAAGGGGGGGGGGGGGGGTGTTTAGGGGGACTGGAAGTAAGTGCTGAATAGCAATTTGATTGCAAAACAAATTGAATTTATTGCTTTATGGCATTAAAATTGTTTGTTTATCGAACTAGGAAACTGTGCGACAATTCAAAATGCGCTTACATATCATAATTAAATAGGCAAATGCATATATAAATATGCAATCAAATGCCGAGCGTTTTGATTGAAGGTTAACAACAACAACAACAACAACGATAATAACAACAACAGCATAGCAAAGTGTTGCAGAAAAATAATAATAATAATAATCATCATATAATATTTATAAAGTTTTATAGCTGCACATATGCAAATGATCTTGAAATTTATATTTATTGTGCTTTATCGCCGCACGAGCGTCGATTAGTCAGCGCTGAAGATTTATCCCGGCATTTTTGCCCCAGCAGCGGACGTGGGCGTGGCAGCCGAACAACAACAACAACTACTCTCTGACCCCAATAACAATCAATTATCGGCTGTCAATTGCGATGCTTGTAAATGTAACTCAAAAATGTTGTCTCAACTTTTTGTCGCTGAATTTTATTGCAAAATTATGAGTGCGATTATTAATTAATTGTAGTTATTATAATGAGCCTTCCCCGTCCACAGACGGCGATATTATTGCATAATCATACGAAGCGAAAACTTGTGAAAGGCAAGATAAACAAAAATAATAAACCACAAAAATTAATAAAAGAGTCAAAAGGCCAGCGGGAAGCTGGAACTGGAACTGGTACTGGAGCTGGGAGCTGGGAGCTGTATTGGGCCGCCGCTTCAGTTACAGTTCAATAAACTGCACGGAATTCCGCTCTATTGACCCAAAAACAATACACAAAACAAAACAAAACTACGAGTAACAGCAAATGGCAAAAGTTGTCTATGAAGCCCAGCATGCAAAATCATTAAGCAAACAATGAGCAAAAAAATAAAAAAAAAATATAAAAAAAACGCCAATCACTCAAAGGGAGACCCGAACTAGGCAAAAAAAGGAAGGAAGGGAGGGGAGGGGTTAGCCAGGCCAAGGCCAAAAGCAGCAGGAAGGAAAGCCAGCGCAATCGCAATCACATAACAGACAAGAGAAGCCAAAAATACTTAACCAAGACACACACTACAGACAGGCCAAGGTGAGAGATCCATAACGCAATCCATGAGCCATGCCGCGGGCACAAGCCGAACACACAAAAGCTTGTAAATGTTCGGCTAATCAAGGGGCAACCATATCCAGTCATAGTCCAATATATTATTCAAAAATCAAATTAGTACGTCTTTCATTTTGTTTAAGCAGAGCCCAACGGGGTTACTCGAGAGCTAGAACGAAAATATTAAAACATATTTAATTAAACTGTGATAAATAATACAAAAAAGAATCAAAGTAATGAATAATGTTTAAGCATTTCACACAAAGGAATTTTAAAATTATAAATTATATAGATTTTTTTCGGCCATTGTTCTAATATTTATGCCTGTTTAAAATATAAAATTATTCACAAACAGTAGTATTTCACACACTTTATGATATTTAGCTAATATTTTATTCAGAATGTTTTTCAAATCTTCCCAGAGCTGTTAATAATCCAAAGGCACTATAAATCTTGGAAATGAATCAATATTTATTTAAGAACAAAATGTGTTTGGAAAAAATATAATTGCATTATTAAAATATATATAAAACATGAGTAAATCTTTGTTTACACAATCTGTTTGCGCAAACCGAAAACAGTAAATACGCTATATGGCTTGCGCAAACAGAAGCGCCTTAAGCAAGTTCTTCAAATTGATGTTGACAATTATAAATGTCCATTAAATACTTTTATAATCTGTGTTCATTTCTTTTTTTCTAAATATGTAAATATGAACAATTTATCAAATATATAATTTCCGGGATTTTATATATGTATATATATTTGCTTTTATTGGAACCATTGACCTCAATAGTAAATGTAACTCGAAATTGTTTTGCAACGATTAAATATTCAAAATCTGTAGACCGCTCTTAAATTATGTTACACTTCAAACCTGAGCAGCAATCACAATTGCGCTGATTCAAGCCCAACCCGCACGGCCCGCATTCAATATCAGTCCGGTGGAGCTGAAATTGCGCATACGCAGCGTGTGACGTCGCACATTGCTGATGTACGACGCGATTTAACGCTTTGGCGTGAGTTTTATTTTATTTGTTTTTTTTTTTTTGGTTCGTAAAACATTTGTGGACTACCTTGAACGACCTTGGCGCCGTTAAGGCGCCCGCTTAACTGGCGGCGGCTTTAGTCAAACTTGGTCAAAATGCATTTCAAGCCGCACACAAAAGCGAAAAAAATCACATTTAACATGTTTTTTTTTCGTTTATTTATTTTTCTTTTCTGAATCGCTTCGATTTTGATTGCTCAGCCTTATCTGTGCACCTGCTTGTTGTTGTTGTTGTTGCTGTTTAATATTAAATGCTTTTTATTTGGCTACGCTTCGATCTGAGTTTCGGCTCCAGCAGCGGTTGTTGCGCTTTGTGTGGGCCGCTTCTGGTCGCCAGCAGGTCGCTCGTCAGGCCTTTGGCTATGCAAATGGAAATGAAGACGGAGATCGAGCTGGAGCTGGCCGATGGTGTCATCATTGACGCCGCCACAGACAGGCGCCCACATGCGTCCCGCACCACTGTCTCTCTATATTTTTTTTATGGAGTGCTGCCAGTTGTTGTCCACTGTGCATTGTCTTGAGCTGCGCTTTAAAAATCTTTTAAATCATTCGCTCGACGTTTCTTGTAAAATCTTTTTTAAAGCCTACACCCGTCCTTGCTACCAAAAAAAACAAAAAAAAACAATTTCAACTACAGTCAAAACTTTCTCGCTGAAATCAATCGAAATTCAATTGAAACAGTGGGTGTTTGTAGGCACCATAGATCATGTTACTGACAGCTAAAAGATACTATCTTTAAAGATCTAAAAGCAACCAATTTATAAGTGGGTTAACTCTGTTTCTGAAATTCTCAACGTTTCCCAGCCCAAATTGGTTTTGGGCCAAGTCAATAGGTTCTGTAATTAAAGCCAATTTGTTTGTTTTCTTCTCCCCTTTATTATTACATTTTTATTGTGGGCCCTTAACGGTTACCGGAACAGAATGGAATTGTGTTAATCATTTGCCATTATAATGGCTTATACAAAAATACATACATATTATATTAGCCAACTTTCGCTGCAAAGGCAAAATATAGAAGAAAAAAACAAGACAACAACAATGCCAAATCAATGCCAAACAAACGATTTGGAAACCGTTACAATTTCTATGCGCAACATTTGATATACAAGCCAAAAATAAAAATACAAATAAAAAGAAAAAACAAAACAAAAAAAAATTTCAAACACGCTCGAAATGTTTGCCAATTGCATTTTGTGGTCGAAACTGGAATCGAATTGGAAATTGGGCGGCAGACAGGCGGCTGCCTTCGTGAAGCGCCAGCGTTTTAACCTTGAACTTCAGCTTTACGGAGCGGAGCATTTGGAATTTAATTACGTTGCGAGATTTTGGCACACAGAATCGTGACAAAATATTTGGCAAATGCCAAAAATGTTGGCGGACTTGCGAGAATTAGTAGCTCAGAAACAAATCAAAAAATATATATAAAAAAAAACAGAGCTGACAATCTAACGTCAACTGACTGACTAACTGACGTTGATTTTCTTATGGTATGCACGACAACAACGTGGATCGATTTGGCAATCTAAATTGGTAAAACAAAAAATGTAAAAAAAAATAAATTGCAATCAGCGCTAATCCATCAAATGCTCAACTAGAATATGTTCTAAAACTGCCAAAAAGGTCAACCTGGTGCAATTTAGTGCAAGGCATTGTAATCGAAAAAAATATAGAAATTGTGATTGTGATAACAAACTTAAGCTGACTAAGAGCCCTCAAGCAAATGGCCTTTTTTCAATCCAAGTACACTGGGTAAAGAATTCGTACCTTGAATTTCCCAAGAATTTCACGAACATTCTAATTAAAATTGACTTTGCATATGAATCATTTTTGCTTGCATAAATTATAGAAGTGTATTTCATAAATTGATGAAAGTACGTTTTTGAATAATTATATTGTTATTTTTATATTACCTTAAATTATATATTACCTAAAATTGATAAAGTGTTATATATATCTGTACTGTTACACATCTGTGATTAGTCACATAATTTCACCATCTATATACTAGAGCTACAATATTTCCGATAATAATCTCATTGGATAGTTTCGATACTACAATAAAGAATTAAATTAATATGCGTCTAATTTAAACATATTCAAAAAAGGAACAATTAAATTTGTTAGTTGATCAATTTTATTGTTAGTAATATCGTTAAAAAGTGTGGGGTATTGCACAGAAATGAAGCAAGTATTTATAAAATATATCGATAGTCTTTGCATTGCCGATATACAATGCTATCGATAACAGCAAGAAACAATCGATTACATTAATGCAATAACAATATCTATCGATAATGTTTATATGTTTAAGATATTATTTAAAAATATGATAGTTTCCATCAATGCTAGCGATAGCTGAGCAGGTTTACCTGGTAACAGTTTCTTCTTGGCGACGCTTTTCCCATGCACCGGCGCCGCAACGAATCGTTTCCAAGTCGCAAGCCTCGACTTGAGTCGATTCGACTCGACTCTGGTAGATGTGGCTCAACTTAATATGGGCACATGCTTTAGAAAAAAATAAAAAAAAGAAATCTTCCAACAAGTTGTCGACAAAGCAAACCAAAGCACAGCAAACCAATCCAAAGCGAACCAACAGCGGGCCAACACCTATGCCAATATTATTAACGTGTTTTTGTATAGTTTTAATTAGCATAATTTACATGCAAATGCTAAATAGAATGTGACGACGCTGGCCCAAGGGGTGGATCGGTAGAGAGGGGTCGACTTAGACATTAATGGGGTAGACCGTTCAGCTGGCTAACTAAATTGGAAGGCGGAACTGAGGGGCGTGCGAAGGGGAGGGAGCGGGGGGGGGGGGCAATCGTTGTGAAATGTGTCGAGTGGCTTCGAAGTTTGATTTGACAGCTGAGACGGCGACGATTGCGACGATCTCTCAGGCGTGTTCCAGTGTCAAATTAGCCGCCATTATGAAGAATGAAGGTGGAACAGTTGGCGGACAGGGGCGGCCAAAGGGGGGCCAACGCTTGGAGACGTGGGTAATAACGACAATAATAACAGCGATGATAAATCATAAACAATAAACGCTTTTCATTACTACAACTACAACGTATTTAATTGTAAATTGCAATGCAAGCGCACGGCAACAACGAGCAACAACAAAAATAATAATCATAGTAAAAACGTAGAAAATTAAAAACAAAACATAGAAACAGCAAGAGAACAACAGCAAAAAAAAAAAAAAAATCGCGCGCGCGTTTTTGGCTTGGCGACCGCGCGCCACCCGCACAAAAAAAACGCGATCAAAGACGGCGTCTCTCCAGATCCAAATGGAGATACGCTGCCAATTGTCAAGCAGTGCTCATTGCCTTTTCCGTGTGTATCTATGTGTGTGTGTGTGTGTGTGTGTGTGTGCGTGTGTGTATACCAAAAGCGGGCAAAGCCAAAGCCGCTGGCGACCTGGCGCCGCGCGCGACACAAAACGCGCGCGCGACATTTGCATTGAGCGCGACAAAAAACGCGAGTATGGCAATTGCCGTTTTCTAGTTTGTTGCAGTTGTCTAGTTGCAACGTCAAACTTCAATTAGCTTTTAACTTATAAACTTAAGCGTTCAATAAATTGTTGCAATACCCCAGCAGCCTCCTGCGGCAGTAAATACCAACAGCAACAGCAACAACAACTCACGCTGGCAAATTCCACAAACAAGTTTCATGTTGAGGGTGGGTAAACGGGTTGCGAGGGGCGCCAAAGGGGTTGTGGGGGTCTGTGTGATTTATGCATGCAAAGCCAGCAAATGCGATTTAACAACAAGCACGAGAAAACCTAGTGAGTTACTAACTCAACAGCTGATCAACTGAATTAACCAACTGACAACGCCAATTTTTGCCCGTTTTCCCTCCCAATTTATGCATTTCCACGCGGAACTTGCGCAGATTTTCACGCCTTCATTTTTGGTTTGCGGCTAAAAAAAAAAAGAAAAAAATATATAAAAAAAGAGAGTTTCACTTGAAGAGTCGTCAGTCAACGAGCTCTGCTGATTGACTGATTGAATGACTGACGGTCTGACTGACTTATGGACCTGGCGAGTGGGCCAACAACTGGTTAACTGACGGCTCGTGAGCGGGTCACCAGTGGGGCCGGGCCGGGCCGAGATGGGCCGGGCTGTCTGGCAAATTGAAATTTCGCACGCGCTGCTGCCGCACCGCCGGACATCAGTCGACCCGCTGTTGCAGCGACGCTGGCAGCGCCAGCTCTGCAAATGACCCCATTTTAAAATGTGAAATAAAGCCAGAAACATTCACGGACTGCGCGACAAAGTGCGGATCGTTTTTAGCATCGTTTGGTCAAAATTAACAAGCACTTTGAGCATATTATATTTAATTGGGTTTTCTCATCTTATTTTGAAGGCAATTTATCAAATATTTGATAAGCAGAAACTGAGGTTAGAATTGCCATCTTAACTGTTTTTACAGTTGACATCTAAATTTCGGCTGTCGAACCCGAATTTGATCTCTTATGTTCTCGTTAGCTTAATTTTCCATTAAGCCCTACATTAAACATGTTGTTAAATTGTTGCTTGCTTGATCTGTATTTGACAAGAAGCTAACAAGAAGTCGGGAGCTTCACATAGATTTCAAATAAAACATTTTACATCGAATTACAAAAGGAAATACAATTTATGTACCTTGTCAACTAACATGAACTTTAACAGATGCAAAAAAAAAGTAACTCAAGTAAACTAATTTGAATAGGTTTTTTTTTTTATAAAATAAGCGATCGATTAACTGATCAACTTTGAGGTGAATACAATTAAAAGTGCAGATTGTGAATATATCAACGAGTAGTTGATTCAAATGGCCATTGGCTGAGTGGCTTTTATGAGCCAAGCAGCTTCCATTATAGCCACTAATCAGCTAAGCAACCATTAAACCGTTTGGCCACAATAAAAAACCATAACATAGTCATAAACTATTGTAAATTAATAACAAAGACTACAACAACTAATTTAGAACAAATGGTTTTAGCTGAAAAAAATAAATATAATAATGCACCATATAAGAGTCAAAGCAGCAATTGTTGATATTATTACAGCATACGCCGTATAGAAAGATTTGATGGTAAGGGGTTTTATAAAAGTACAATATCTCATTTCTCTTTGGATGAACGATTTTGGGTGAATAGAAAATTATAGGAGCTCCTAAAATAACAATATCAACCCTTTTCGTTAATTATGAACTAAAATGATTTATCAGAAAATTAAATTATGAACTAAAATAGTTGAAACAAAAACTCAAACCGCGAACCAGCGGCAATTTATGTATATTAATATTTGTTTTTAAATCTCGCAGACCTTTACAGGGTGACTGTATAGTCGAGCCCGTTTCCAGTTAATAAACTCTTACATGTTTTTAATTTTACGACATTCTGCTTTACAGTCCGTTAAGTCCACGGAACGGGGCTGCCTGGGCAGGGCGGGGGCTCAAAGACTGGCGCATTGTGTTTGCTGGTCAGCGGGGCGTGGCAGGCTGGGGTCGCTGGGGCGTCTAACAAGCGGCCTTTGTTAATTTGCCGACAATAATAATAACAACAACAACAGCAGCAACAAGCAGGGGCAATATTTATTGTCTTGGCAATATATTTATGCAATAATTGCATCAAAGTGGTGCCATTAATTATATTTTTGCCACGCTAAATCCCCGTCACCCTACGTACACACCATCCCCCCGTTCCCCGAGATCGTATACCCTGCGCCCAGCGAGCGATTAGCTCTCGAACGCCCACGCATTAGCGGGCGAGATCTGCCGCAAGTGGTTTGTGTCCGCGCTACGATTGCACAACCAGACTGGTTGCTGTACTCGCTAAGGCGCCCGCTGCGTTTTGGCCGCATTTCGAGCGCTGACCAATTTGTTGAGCGGGTGAGTGTAGTGGGCGGGGGGGGCAGGGGAGGCGTGGCGTTGCGGGTGGTCACCGCCTGAAGCTTGAGTCGAAGCTGGCAACGAATGCGCCACAGTTGCCGTTGTCGCGCGCACGTGTGCTATGGGCATATGGGGGCGTGGCACACACTTAGGGCGCTGTCGGCATAAAGTTCTCTTGTTTTTATTTTTTTCTTTTTTTAGCCAAGTCGTGCCCCGTTTTGTTGCTGTCCATAAACGTAATTTGAATTCGTCGCCATCGGAGGCTGTCAATAAATGCCGCAAAAAAGTTTTCATTCAGTTTCCTTTGCTTCGCTTCGGATTTGTTTCTTGGCTTGTTGCGCATTTTATTTAAATTGAAACTAAAAAAAAGCTATATATAAAATTAAATAAAATATAAACAAAACAAAAACAAAAAAAAAGACGCAAAACCGCTTTGAAGTTGCGCCGACGCCATAACGAGCGGACATTTCTGGTGTTGCTGCTGCTGCTGCTGCTGCTGCTAGCAGTTGCTAAATGCAAATTAAAAGACGACAACAACAAGTCACCCACAAGACTAGCTAGCAGCTCCCCGGGGCTGGGGGGTGGGGGCTAGGCACTATATGGACATGTTATCACACCAATACGAGTGCACACACCCAACATGGAAACGACTCTGTCAATTATGCGTCGATTCGCCTCGAGCTGAATCTTCTGTATTAAAGACACTGGCCCGTTCTCTGGGGTACATCGGCTCCAGCAGCCAGCTTGCCATCTAATAGAGAATAGAACTCAGCTGAAAGCAATTCCCTTCATAGTGTTGTTTTTTTTTTTAAACAAGCCCAATGGCGTAGTGAGATTTGTTTAGGCTCTAAGTGAAGGAAAAAAACAACAATTAAAACTGCAGCTATTTTTAATATCTAAATGAATATTTCTATAGTATTTATAAATAATATCATAATATAAAATTTAATAATTTGCATCTTATAAGTAAACAAATAGAATATCATAATTATGTGACGAAATAATAAATAATATCAGTAATTAAAATTCCTATTAGTTTTTCTATATATAATAAATTGATTTGGCCAAGAATGTTGCTAGAAAAAAAAAGAAGAATTCGACACCTAAATCAACAATAACAATGACAATATTCTTATTTCAATATCAATATCTTATTTCAAGAACGTTTTTTATGCTCTCCTCGGTAATTGATTTGTCTAAGAGGATCCAGGTTCGAATCCCAGGCTAGGGTTCTGGCGTAACCGAAGGCCATGATAATAATAATACTCAAATACAATTCCTAATCACTTAGAATCGATTGTAAAACGCTGTAATTTTAGTAAACCCCAACTGAGCAATAAAAATTTGTACATAAATTGAAAACACAGCCAACTTGAATCGTAGTCTGCAAAACTATTCGATTTACATCAAGTTTAAAATGTTTTCCGAGTGCATTCGCAATTCGTTGATTTTTTCGAAATTTCAATTTTGTAGCGCGTTTGTTGCGCCGCCGATAACAATGTGACTTTGTTATCGTTGCAGTCATGCCATGACACGATCCTCGGCCCCCACCGCCCCCTCCGTATCTCTCTCTCTCTCTCTAGTTGAGTGTGTGATATGAGTGGAAACTAGCGACTTGGCGGAGACTCTTAAGCGAGTCTTGCGGCGACAGTTGCTGCATTTTAATTTATTTCGTTGTGCCATTTTACGTAAATTGAGGACAGCAACAACAACAACAAGTCCCGCAATAACAACAACAACAACACACGCAATGCGGGCGTATTTTTTCTTCTCTTTTTTATTTGTAGTTCTTGTTATTTGATAAGAAATTGTCATTTGCCTTGATTACAAGAGACTCAAAGTCGGACTGAAAAATAAAGTGATTGTGACTGCAGCAAAAGCACGACTGCCAATAGAATAAAATGCTTGATCTATTTCTCGTTTTAGGGCGTTTCCCTTCTTGATAATATTCAAATAACAATTGCTTACCTAACTGCATCTATTTAATATTCTCTATTATTCTTATCTTTGCAGGTAATCATCTGAAACAATGTGTCAATTTGGGGTTAATTGAAATACAAAAAAAAAACAGGTAACAAATATGAAATGAAAGCGTTAAGCGAAGTTTGCGCTATGGAAGCGTCTTCAGAGTTTCTTACCTCTCATTCTTTTTGTAATTTTGTCTTAAATAAAAATACATTAACTATAATTCGATATCTGTGTGTGGCTGTGTGTGGTCCTATAACAAGCTCTTTTAAACAGTCTAATTTATACCTATTTTTTCTCTCTTATTCTACACAAAAGTGGCCTGAGAGTAATGAGAGTAACGATAAAAAACAAAATGTTGATATGTGTATTCTTTGTAGAAATTACAAATCTGTGTTTAAGATGAAATTTAAATGTGCATATCAATATTAGTATAGGGTTACAAATAATATATTTAAATTTAAAAAATGGTTTCAAATTATATAATATAAAAATATAAAAATATATATATAAATAAATATAAATCTAAATTGATAATTATAATAATAAATACAAATAATATAAAATAATATAATAATAATAAATAATAAATATAAATATAAATACTGTTGACATAGATATCCGCTAAACAGCAATTTATCGAGTTCGATATTAAAATCGATAAATGAGTAATAAGTATGACATAAGCACCGATATGGCTATTTAACTACGTGACCAACAGACGACAATCGAGCGCAAATAGCACAATCTCAGTATCCCTAATTCAATTTTACTGATTTATACTTTATTTACACTCGTAACCTCTCGCACCCGCCCCCTCAGTACTTGCAGCTCCCATAATCGTATCGTTAAAATAGTGTTAATTGAATTTGCCAGCCTTTTGTGGTCACGTTTCAGCTGTCTAATAAGGGAGGCGGGGACACGCCCTCTTTATGGTGGTGGGGGGCACTGCGTTCCTCCCCCAAATCTCGTCTAGTTGAAACTGTTGCGCAAAACTGTTGAACACAATTTGGCCAGCAATTTATACGTTACCCGGGTTTTTTTTTCTTTTTATTTTGGCACCTTTTGCAGTTACTTTTCTTCTGTTGTTATTATTTTGTATTTCATGTTTTTGTGGGTCAACGGCAATTCAAAAAGCTTGCCAATTGCAGTTAACCAATTAGCGAGTCACAGTTGGCTGCGGGGGAAAAGGTGGCCAAGGTGTAGGGGGCGGGCGGGGGCGGGGTTAGTTGTCACTGAAACGCTTTTCACTCGCGCTGACCGCAAACATTTTTGCCAATGGCCAATAATTGTCGTTGTTGTTAAACAAAAAACCTTTAAAGGTGCACACACACACACACACTCACACACACACATGGAGCTGGCAACTGAGTTACGCAGCAACCTGGTCTCGTCTTGCTCTTTGTCAGTTCTTGGCCTAAATGTTTTGGGCCAGTCGCTCGCTGTTGGCCATCGTCATCTCGTTTCGGCTCGGTTTTTTTTTTCTTTCTCGACTAATGTGTGGCCGCTCGCGCTTTTTATTATAAAATAATTGACAACTTGTGCGCTTTTATGGCCCGACAACAATGAGAGCAACAAAAAGTCGTCAAGTAAAAGCGAAACAACAACAGCAACAACAGCAAAAAGCACACAAGAGACCGTAACAGAAGAAGAAATGAAAAGCGCGAAAAGCACAGCGAAAGGGAAGGACGTACGTGTAAGAAGCGGACAAGCGATGGGAAGGCGATTGGGTGAGGGGGAGGGGGAAAGGGGGGGCTAGTAGAAGGAGGCAAGCAAAAAGTGGGTATCAACTGCATGTAGAAGTCGCATGGCTCGAAAAAAGAAAGTATGCAGCTTCACAAAAACAAAATAAAGAAAGAAAAAAGTCGCGTAGAAACTTTCTGTTTACCAAGAGCAGCTAAGAAGACCGCAGACTTGTGTAGACTGTGTAGACTGTAGACTCTGTAGACTGCAGCCAGACGCGAGATGCGAAAAGATTTGAGTACAAACATCAGCAGACAGAATTACATTTTTGTTTTAGTTCTCTGTATAGTTCTACCTGAGATCTAGATGGAAATGACTCAAGTTTGTTCTATGATGATACAATTTGCTCTAAGAAACCTTAACTTTTATTTACTTGTTTCTTAAATGTTGCTGCCAGCTTCACGTTATTTAAATGTTGATCATACATATAAACAAATTAATTTTTTTATAACAAAGGTTTTTTAGTGCCAAGTTATGTTGTCAATTGGTCAATTGGCAACTATCTCAAAGGATTTCTAACGAGTGCTTTTACATTTTAATTCATTAGATATATTATAAAAATATAAATTAGGACTTGGAAAAAGAATTTATGTAAAAATTAATTAATATAAATATGCTCAATTAACATAGAATTTACATTTTATTCATTGCTATCAGTAGCATTATATTGGGAAATTATTTCTCTATTAGCATTCAATTGTATAAGAATTCATACAATATTTGAAATCATGTTAAATGAAATCAATTCGGGACAAAATAGAAAAATATCATCTTTTTAAGGCGTAACACGCTTTCAAATTATGTGTATTTCATTATTATTATTATTATTCCGTTTGTATAACAATTTAGTTCTGTTTTCAATAATGTTGATGCCACCCCATACTTTGCCTGTTGCCCAACAAAATTGCATAAATACTATTTACGAGTTGCATTTTTCAATATAAAGTTTTTGCTTTTTTTTTGGTGTTGTATCTGTCTCTATTATCTAATCGGCCAATAGGCGTGACCGGACGGCGGCTTTGGGGCGCAACACATACGTCGTCAGCGGCGCTCGTAAGTGGCTTTTGAGTCCAAAACTAAACACACAATGGCTATGACAAAAACAACAACAACAACCACAATCAGCAATAACAAAAATTATTTACAACGGCAGCTGCTGCGCTGGTCTAAAAAAGCGAGTGCTCAACTAGCAGTTACCCTGTAACTTACAATGTGGAGTTTTTATACTTATTGCTTATTGATAAAAAAAAGTTTTTTTTACAATTTAAAATTGCAATTTATATTTTATTCGATTATATATAAACAAATGTTTTACCGTTAATAAGAAACTTGTACGACTTTTCCAAGTGGGAGAACTCGTAAAATTCACAGTCGATTTTGATTTGGGTGTATACCGAATTTTATTATTTACTAATTATGCCCATAAAAGTTCGTTATGGTTAGAAATTAGCTAAGAACTAAGTCTGTTTTATATTTAAATTAAAAGTTATGCGTTTGTATACATCATAGCCTTTTATAGTCATTTAACGTTTACAGGGCATAAATATAACGTGCAAAACATTTCATGGTTCAATGCCAAACGTCGGCCAAACCCAAAAGGAAACATTCAAGTTACGGCCACGGATTGGCTGCCCAGTTGCTCGGCTGGTTGTCTTAGTAGGTCTTGGTAGGTGGCGCATAGCTGACGATTAGCTGACAACGCGTTGGGCAACCTGACGCTGAATTGATCGTACTAGAGAGAGGGGGAGAAGGGGGGGGGGGGCTGGTTCAGACAAACGTTTGTCGCTAAGTTGTGGTAATTATTATGTCAGCGTCTGGGACGCCGCCGCGTTGGAGCGACTGACGAGTGGACAGCGACGTGGTCAGCAGCAGCAACGGCTCTGATACAATGGTGATCGACGACAACGCCAGCGGCATTTGCAATTAGCCGTGATTTGCATACGAAACACGGACCCGGGCCAGTGGGCTGATGCCCGAAGGGGCGGCACCAAGAATCGACAACAAAAGTGAATCTAATGCATTTACATAACTGTCGCATTCGAACTCCCTTTCTCCTGATCAAATTGTCATTTTGCCAATAAAAAGTGATAGCGCTTAGCGCCATAAATCACTCAATTCCCTTTTAATAACTGACAGAATTCGCAAACTTGAGCTAATCTATATAAAAGTTAGATTTTGATAGTCACTAACTGGCAGAAATTGTAATAGGCTAGAAAACAAGTGCTCATTAACCAAGTTAACAGAAATGCTGCAACGAGTTGGCCATAAATCAGCGAAAGCGTTGGTAATTATCAATAACTGAATACTACTCGGGGATATCCTTTCAATCTTCATAATTTACAGCTCATTTGCTGTCATTTATTGATTCCTTAATCCTCCGTGCAATCTTAAAGCTCGGGGCAAGCTGAAATTCAAGAAGTAGAGGAAAAGAAACGCGCAGAAAACGCGTTGGCGACGCCGTTTGTCGCTGGCGCCACTTGGGCAGCGCTGCAGCTGCAAGTCGCACACACACACAAACACACACACACACACAAACACACACTCAGTCTACACACAACTATAATTTGTTAACTAAATTGCCGCATGCACAATTTATTTACGATGCAAAATAATTAATCTGACGTCTGATTGAGAGGGGGTGGGGGTGGGGGCTGTTGGGGCCGGTGTTGGTGTTGGGGGCAGTGTGCGGGGTGGCTGGGAAAGGCATTCGGTGCGGCACCTGAAGGACAAGCGAATCATTTGCCTGCTGTTGCTGTTGTTGTTGTTGTGGTTGGTCTCTGTCAGTTATTGTATTTCAGCTAGCTGTAGATACAGATACAAATAAGCCAACTGCTACAAACACAAATCTGTGAGTATCTGCGGTGCAGATATTTGCAATTGTTGCTGCTGCTGTTGCCGCTTCAATTAGAATGGCAACAAAATTAAGTTAAATTACCCAGCAGCCAAAAAGACCTTCTCTTTCCCCATCGATTCAAATGAGTCGAAAACTCACGTAATCAACGACATTGGATGATTAGATTGCAATGCCAAGCTTTCTTTAGCATGAAAATACAAGATAAATGTACAAGTATTTTTTTTATACTCGTTCACAAAGGGAAAAGTGTATATTGGGTTTGTGAAATGTCCGTCTTGCTGTCCGTATAAACGCTATTTTCTTCGCCGCCATTGAAGCTGGAGACTTGAAACTTGGAATATATACTCGTTTATACCCGTGTCAAACAAACGGTTAAGATTTTTGTGCACGCCCACAGTTTTTGAACTAGAGGCTCCATATTTTGTATATATGTTACTGGAATGCTCCCCCAAAAATCGCAAAAAAATTCCACGGCCACGCCACGTACATGATAGAAGACAAACCATGAAAAAAATGCCATCAGACGTCAAAATCGGTTTTGTTTTGACAAAGTTATGAGCGTTTGAAATATGGGAGCTATGGATCCAAAAGCTTTACATGTCAAAATTTTTGTAAATTTTTGCATGATTTTTGACAAAAAATTTGACCCCCTCAGAATCGGTTTTAATGTTGTTTTTTATACTAATTGTCACAACCACAATCGATTAAAAATAGAAATTCCGGATTCTAAATTTTGAAAAAAAAAATTTTCCAAAATGAGTAAGTACATGCTTTTTTTCCCAAAAAAAAAAAATTATTTTCAATATTGCATATATTTTAAATGTAGAATCAATATAGAGAATAAACCATGAGCAAATTGCCATCAGACGTGAAAATTGGTTCAGTTTTGACAAAGTTATGGGCGTTTGAAATATGGAAGCTATGGATCCGAGAGCTTTACATGTCAAAATTTTTGTCAATTTTTGCATGATAATAAAATAAAATACAAAAATTGGTTACTCAATACTAGCGTAAACTGTTCCTAATGAGAGTACACTATTTATGGGATGACTTTTATAAGAATCGTTCCTGAAAAGAGACTTGTTTTTGGAATTAAGAAATTTGCAGCTCGATCGCATTTGTGACAACGCAAGTACTCGATTCAGATCGTTTTATATATCGGTCCATATCGTAAGTTTACAAGCAAATCAAACTCTCTCTCTCTCTCTCTCTCTCTCTCGCTCTCTCCCCGTTTCTCACACACTTCAAGGCCGCTGCAAACTGCCGCAAAAATAATGAATGAAAACAGAGACAAACGACAAAGAAAATGAAGTCGAAGTAAGATAAAAAACTATAACAATTTTCCCCTCATAAATTATGCAACATTTCCTACTTGCAACGAGAGCTATTAATGTTGCTGCTGCTGCTGCTGTTGCTGTTGTTGTTGTTGCTGGGCTCTTGCATAGCCAGTGCTGCTAGCTGAAGACTTTTTGTTAGAGCCGTCAAAGAGAGGGCCCTGCAATGGCGGCAACAGCCGGCTGGCCACAAGCGGATGGATGCCACAACAGCAACAACAACAACAACAAGCAGCTGATGAGGGAAAAATGCGGACACTGCTGCGAAAGTCGCGTTGACGACGCGTCGCGGCGCCGCAAACCGCAAACACAATTGCAAGCAGCGAGCGCCACGTCTAAAGCAAAAGTGTTGCCAATTGTTGTTGTTGTTGCTGTTGTTGTTTATGCTGCTGTTGGCCAACTCCATTTTGGGCCACAACATTCCATTGTCTATTTTGTATTGCGCTTTGTCTTCGGCCGCCTTCCCTTACCAAGCCAGCCAGCCAATCAGGCAGCTCCCACACTCCCAGCCCCAACCCGCGCCCCAACCGCCTTCTCGTTGGCTCCCTTTCTACAGCTTCTCCGGCTAATATGTAACAACTTTTTCTTGCCTTGTGTGAAATGCGGAGCAAATGTTGCAAGCAACGAGCAGCCCTTGCCAGACTTGCAACAACTAGAAGCCAAGGAGTAAACTGGTCAAATGAAGACTGGGTGCGGAAATTTAAATAAAACTGGAAAAAACACAACGAAAATTTGAATTTTAATTACAAGAAAAATAATGAAAAACAAAAAACGACAGAGTTGTGTGCTTAACAAGTGTTTGTTGTTGTTGTTGTTGTTATTAGGCTCAGTTGCGATAATATCAGCGAGGGCGGCGGCCGCAAGGGGGTGGGGGAGGGGAGGGGAGGGGGGCGATGGCTCGGGAAGCAGCTCAAATTGAAATTTAATTGAAAAAATGGCGACGACAATCGAAGAAGCGTGGCAAAAATAAAGTAAATAAAGGAAGAGGAGCGGAGAAGAGAGCAAAGAACAGAACTACAGAAATGAAATGAAAAGAAAACCGAGCCAAGAATAAATAAACATTAATTTGTGCTGCTTGAAAACAAATTTTTACTATAAAATACATGCATGTGTGCGAGTGTGTGTGTGTGTGTGTGTGTGTGTGTGTGTGTGTGTGTGTGTGTGTGCGAGTGCGTCGCTTAAATTGTGCATATGAATGAAAAGATCGTGCGCATGAATGAGCATGGAACATGGAATACGAGATGTCCGGATTGCTCGGATCGGGGGCAAGGGTGGCAGACGGGAAACGGGAACATTGTGGCACATGATGGGGAAGGCAACAAACTGTTGTTCATTTGTTGTAGCTGGGTGTGCGTGTGTGCGTGTGTTTGTTTAGATCAATGAATGAATTACACAGACACAAACATAAATATACAACAACAACAAGAATACAATAAAACTGCAGTTGCAATTGCAGCGTGAATGAAAACTTATCGATGAATGCGATCAGTGATCAATGATCAATGAGCCGCTTGAATAGGCAGCGATAACCAAAACTCACAAACGCCAATGCGAACTCGAAACCACGCAGAATGAAAACCAAATATGCCAAACATTCCATGGAAAATTGATCGCGATGAGGCATACGGCACTATATACACTATATGCCATATAAACTGATTGATTGACTGACTAATGATATATGTAATACCAAGTATAATAAGTGCATATATATGCGTTAGATTAGTTTTTAAATGAGTATGAAATTTGTGAATATGTTAAAGGTCAAATTGATGGTATTATATCAGTCCATAGCTCTAACTGTCGGATTTAATAGGTGGCACAACAAAAAATGATCCCTAAGTGGTGATCTTTGCATTGATCTAGATTATTTCAAGCTTATTATTGATCTTCGGTATTGGAAAAAGCGCACGAAGTTGGATATTGATATTAACCAGAACCGATAAAAACAGCTTTAAACGGTCTGAATTTTTGTTATTTTGGAAAAATATTAATTTTTGTCATATTGAGGAGATCATCAGAAATTAAGCTCTAAAAT
The DNA here is from genome assembly GCA_035043565.1 of Drosophila robusta. Taxonomy (NCBI): domain Eukaryota; kingdom Metazoa; phylum Arthropoda; class Insecta; order Diptera; family Drosophilidae; genus Drosophila; species Drosophila robusta. The sequence goes on along the minus strand of JAWNMW010000257.1, from coordinate 21,117,913 downwards.
TGCGCAAGATATCGTGTTAAATCAAATTGCCACAACATATAAAAAATAGCCAAAAATCTAAACACTATCTGACTCGGATAAATAAAATAATAAATAAGGCTAAATTAACTAGGTTAAGTATAATTGCAATTAAATGTTTACCGATATATTGTTATCGATTTGACTTTATTGAATATGTAACCACAACAATAATTTGGCATAGATATATAATAAAATTTGTTGAAATTCCAAATTAGATCGGGATATTTATATATTTATAAAAAGGAAAAGCAATCAACAGTTTAAACGTCGTCGAGAGGGGCAGAGTGGGGGACAGTGGGGCAGCAGCTGCTCTGTGAATAACTGTACCCAGTGCCCAGTGATTGAGTTGAGTTGTCGCCGTGAATGGACTCGGCCATTGAGTAAATCCACTTGGACAACTCCTCGAGGCCTACGCGATCGGCTGACCCATTTGCGGGGCAGCAGCGCAGCAGCAGCGGCGATCGTGTCTGCCCGGGCTGTTGTTGCTGTTCTTCCAGAACGGAAATAGCAACGCGTGCTGCACACACACGCACACACACACACACACACGCACACACCAACACACTCATTCAGAATGCAGGCACATGTAGAAAATCTTTACGCATGATTTTGCCTTATTTCGTTGCTGTTGCTGTGCAACATACTAGAAATGCAGCAGCAGCAGCAGCGGCGGCGGCAGCGGCAGCGGCGTCACGCCAAGTGACCCACCCACGCCCCCCGCCCCCGCTTGCATCCGCTGCCTGCCGCAGCTGCATTGATTGCTTTCACAGCGCTGCACGCACGGATTGTGGCTGGGCTGCCAGTTTGGCAGCGGGGCTACGTGATGCGCATTAATGCGACTAGCAGGCCCTCAAGCGCCTGCGCCGCCTCCTATACATATATACATATATATTTATATATGTATACTAAACTCAAGTGCCCGATGCGCCCTTGCGTCCGGGCGTAATGAGTCCAATGCCAGGCGGCAATTGTAAGTTGCAGCTCTTTGTTGCAACTTGTGGGCCCAACTTGTGTTTTATGGCTGCTTTTAATTAGCGACTTCGCTGATATGTGGCAGCAACAGCGGCAGCGGAAATTGAGCAGCCAACCCACCCACCCGGCGCCCATCTCGTTGGGCAACAAATAAAGCAGTAAGAACGCTGCTGTCGGGCGTAACCGACTGCGCAATACTCGCTCACAGCTAAATTACAGCTGAAAATTTCGAAAAATATCGATCTTTAAGGGAGATCATCCGAAAATTGTCTGCCAAATTTGCTGATCGAATAGACGTATCCAAAGAAAATGTGTTCATCGGTAATGTGTATATATCTAGCTTTTAAACCGACGGTGAGCGAAGTATGTATATAGATATAGTTTAAATTAAAGCCAACAAAATTCTTTACACCTTATCTGAGGCGCCTATAGACGAGTATATAATCTCTAGCTTTCGATAGCGTCGCAAAAATAATGTTCATACCGACAGACAATATACTCTATTCACTTCGTGAACGAGTGTATAAAAATCTGCCACCAAATCGAAAATAAAACTTCACTTTTACTCGAAACCGACAACGGAGACGGGGACGGAGACGGAGACGGAGACGGGCGAGAGATGCCACAAAATGCGTCGCTATCGCTGCGCTGCAACATGGCCGCGTTGCAGCTAACAATTTTTGTTTTGTTTTTTTTTTTTTTGGCGCAAGTCATCGCATTGTCAATTGTTGCAAAGTAAAAGCTGCTCCGCTCAGCTGCTGGTCCGGCCAGCCAGGCACATGTTTGACCCATTTTCCAGCTGTGCAACTCCTTGGCTAGCTGACATCATCATCATCGTCATCGTCATCATCATGTCAGGCAGCAGCGGCATCATTATCATCGTCCGCATCGTGATGATGTTTAGCTGGCCATGATTTTGGCCAGTGTGCTCTGCTGTGGCGTTGACCGTTGTCAGTACCATTCTCTCCATTGCCAGTTCAAAACTCGTAAAAATACAAAATGCGTAAAAAAGTAAACAATTAATTAACAATTAATATTGTTCGCACGGGGCGTGGCGGTTGTACAAAATAAAATTCCATTGCGGGTTCTACGACCGCTCAAGTGCCCGTCTAAATGTGGAAGGTTTTAGATTATTGCCGGATTCAAGTTGGCTTTTTCAACGAATGTGGCTCATCGATAACTGCTGTATCGATAACGGCAACGAGTTGCGATTATGCGAATGGACGAAAAGATTATCGATAAACATGTTTCGATTTATAAATAAATTTGTTTGATAAATTTTTTATAAATTAAATTATATTGGAATCTAAAACCATTTTATTGAATTGATTATCGATTATTTCTTTTCTATTTAACAAGTATCGAATCGAATCGAGATTTTCAAAAGATTACTGACATGCAATAAAATATGGATAGTCGGATAATTATGTTTTTTGATTTGGTTAATTTTCAGTGGTCATGCGCCATATAATTTGATCGATAACCCGCTAACATGCTATGCACACTTATCGATAAATTATCGATGGTAAAACTCAAAGTTATTAGCGCAACAACAAGCACAACAACACTCAATAATAATTATAATTAGCCATTTAATCGTCATATAATTCCATTATTTTGCATTATAGCCAAGGCAGCTGGCTACTTCTGCTATTGGCCATTTGGCCACTTGGCCGTTTGGCTGGCATGCAATGCACGACAGTGCAAATAGTCATGAGTAGAAAGGCAGCCGCTGTCCGGCAGCGTTTAAGTCTTAACTCTTTCTTTCACTTGGCCAAGGCAGTCAGTCAGTCAGTTAGCTAGTTAGTCATTCCATTCAGTTAGTTAGTCAGCCAGAGCCGGAGACGGCGACGGCGTCGGAGTCGGAGACGGAGATCGGAGCCAGCCGGTTGCTAGACAGGCTTCCACTTGGACTTTGAGGTTGCGTGTTTGCTGTCGTGCCTTTTTTTATATTTTTTTATTTATTTCATATTTTTGTTTGTGCGCTTTTCATTTTATTTTTATTGTTTTGGTTGTTTTTCTTTGTATTTTCCTTTATTTTTTATTATTTTTTTTTTTTGCTAATATGCGCACAATTTATTTGTGTGTCGTGTGTTTTCCGTTGTTTTCGCGCTGCTTTTCATAAATTTCTATTGCATTAGCTGAGTTTTCATTATGACGGGCAGTAGTGCCAAGTGCAGTTGGCTTTACGGGCTTGCCGGGCTGGGCACTTCACCTGGCATTGAGCGTTTTCGACGGATTAGCGATTAATTTGCCGGCTTGGCTTATTGTCGGCATCTGATTGATGCTTGCACGCTGGCCCGGCCAAGAAGTATTCGCTTCCTAGAAGACATTGAACTGGGCCCGGTTCGCGAGTTTGCCGCGTCAACAATTGAATCGGCGGTGTTCGCCTCTTCCTCGACGATCTGGCCATTTATCAAGCCACCCAGCTGGATCGGGTTCTGGCTAAAGAGACGCGCTAATGGCTCAACTAAACAGTCGAGACGTCTCGAGTTGCCAGTCGGTCGAAAAGCGCGACGTGAGAACCTTTTGCCAAAGCAATTAACAAGCAGCGACAACAACAAAGTCGCAGCTAAGCTGGGCCTGGAGAGGGGGGAGGGGGGACTACAACTGCATTAAGCCGCAAGCCAAGCCCCCGCCCCTCCCCCTCCTCACTGTATACTCTATAAATCGCGCATTGTATTTCATTGCTTCGAGTTTTAAAGGCTTTTAACAACGAAAAATTGCTTCCATGAATTTCCCACATTTTCCGCGACGCGGCCACAGCAGCAGCAGCAACAACAACAAACTCGTTTCCATCAAACGTTGGCGGCAGGCAAACACAGCGAGAAAAAATTACTTTCAATGGCTGTCCCTCGCACTCCCCCTCCCTCTCCCCCTCCCCCACCCAATCCATCGCGCACTGCATTCGCATTCATGTGTGAAAAACATTTCATTTCCACTTTTTCCATTTTATTTTGGTTTTTGTTTTGTTTTGTATTTTACTTCTTTATTCCCAGGCCTCGCACAAAAAATTAGCATAATTGCAACAATGGGGAGCAGGGTTGCCACCACTCCGAAACGCCGCTGCACTCTTGACCTGTCCTCCCGCAGCCAGTTAGCTAGTTAGCTCCAACTCCAGCTGTAGTCACAGATTGAATTAATGGGCGGCTAGGGTGGATGGGGGGAGGGGGAGGGAGGCTTGGGGGGGTTGGCAACTAAACCGGTTCAAGTCATGGCATATTTTCCAAAGCTCGTGTGCATTTTGATGACTGTTTTATTGTGGTGTGTGTTAAATTTTTGTTCGCTCTCTTTAAGCTGGCTCATTTAACTGATTCACTTTTTGGCCAAGGCGAACAGAAATCACAAATTTCTGTTGTATTCGTGAAAGAGTTGAAAATCGACTTGAGCTCATTTGGGCCACATTTCGGCTGTTGCAGAAGCCTTGAGCTTCTTGGACACTCGACTGCAATTTGATGCACTCGCCGTGGAGGAGCCTTTCCCTTTGCTGTTGTTGTTGCTGTTAATGTTGTTGTTGTTGTCGTTATTAATACTTTGACTTTGGCCTTTTGTGGTTAACATTATCCAAACAAAACGCTTGGCACCCACAAAAAACGCAGTTGATTGACAGAATTGGGACGCATAGACCCGCACACACACACACACACACTCGCACACACAGGCAGCATTTGAAATCTGCATGCGTGAAACTTAACGAAGCGTTAAAGTTCAAAGCGTTAAATTACATGACGAACACTGAACGCTGCTGGGTGCGGGCCAAGTCGGGGCGCCGCAAGGGGTTGGGGGTGGGTTTATGGCTAGGCGATGCCTTGGTTTTGACTTTGGTCTCGATTTAGGCAGCATCGGCCCACACGCAATATGCAAAAAAAAAAACAACAAAAAAAAGAAGTAAAAACAACAACGACGGCCTTGAACGACCCTTTCAAGTTGGCAGCGCGAAACGCGCGCGATTACATCATGAGGTCAACGGCGACTTCTTGGAACTCGGCGCAGCCACAGCCGCGGCAGCTGCCGATGATGCCACCGCCGAGCGGCGCTGCCACTTTGGCTGCCTGCCGCGATTAACAGTTAGCAGCCGCAATCTCTTGGCCGTGACTCATGCGATGGGAACGCTTCTCGGGCTGCTGGGCCGCCAGCCCCTGCAGGCCTACCCAGAGCATCTCTTTCTCATCCCCCCACCCCCAGCCACGTCCCCCTTCCCCCTATCCGTGTCAACGCCGCTGCAAGCCGAAAATTTGTCTGCTGCGTCACCTGCGTGGATGACTCAGCGCCCAGCAAAGATCCGAAGTTGTTATCGTTGCTGTTGCTGTTGCTGTTGTTGTTGCTGCTGTTGTTGTTGTGTGACTCTCTGACTTGACATGGAATTCTGTGCGCGCCTGATTTGCTTTTGTTGTTTTCCCGTTTGGTTCGTGCCTGCACTCAACTAACTCCAAAACATATTTAGCCGCCGTTAACTGAGCAATTATTTCGTTACAATATTTATTAACAATAGAAAAAAATATTAAACAATGAAAAATATACATATGTAAAATTAAGAAAAATATCACAGCTATAAACAAAATTCTTCTCCCCACATTTGAAAATTTTGATTAAAAGACAACATTTTTCGAAAACTAAATATTTAAATAATTTAAACATTGACCTAAAATTACAATAGAAAGAGATTTATCACAATTCGATGAAAAAAAGAATGAACTCTAAATCCTGTTGAAAACATAAAATTATTAAGTTCAGCAAGTAATTTATATTAAATTAAATTAAATTACTTAGCTATTTGGCACATTTCGTTCACAAAACTGGAAATTCTACCAACTAGAATTGTCCAAAGTTAAGTAACGACATTTTCAAATTAAAAAAATAATTTATGGGACCTATAAAATAATTAAATTTGAAATTGTTATATATTTTGACTTTATGTAAAAAAGCTGGGCTTGCACAAATTAAAACTTTATGCAATAAAAAATTGTTTTTGAGAAAAAGTCTAAGGAAATGTTAAATTTCCAATAATTTAAAATATTTGACAGAACAATATTTTATCTTTGATTATTACAATTATAATAAAATTTAAAAAGTTAAACAAAACTGAGTATGTAAATCAGTTTCAACTCTTTACAAGATGCCTCCCTTCCTCTCTGTTGCAAAAACTTTTATATGCATTTTAGCCAATTTCAGGGCTTGTATTTTTGCCGCCCAGTCAAGAATCCTCACGAGTGCGTTGCACAAACTGGTCGCCAAGTCTCTTGGGCAGCCGTTAGGCGTTGCAACAGCCGTGGGTGCCGCCCCCCTCTGCCCTCTTGAAGCGAAAAACAGTTAAATCTCAGACTCGGCATTAGTTGAATTGGGCTTATGTAACGCGTAAGCGGCTTATAAAAAAAGAGTGCCATATTCCACACGCCAACTGATTGGAGCCAAATGGATGGCCAGCTGGACACCACGCTTGGGCTGACCTTCACTTGCCGACGCCGAGAGGGTGGGGGGGCTATGCGATACTCTGTTACACATACGCCACATAAACCAGCTGCAACAGCAACAACAACAGCAGCAGCAACAACAGCAACATACACTTTCTGTTGTTGTGTGAATTTCCAAAGAAACTCAACAATGCTGACAACGTCTCGAAGACTGCATTCGCTCTGCATGCAAAGCAGCAGCGGCGTCTTCCTGTGCCCCCCTCTGCGTATATCCGCATTATCAGCACATAACAACGCCAGCAGCAGCAGCAGCAGCAAGCAACAATTATAATAATAACGAACAACAATAATCATAAAACATACACATCTAGGTACACATATTTTTACATTGTGTGCATAAGTTGTGAAATCTTTGTTGTTATTTATTTTATATACCCTGTACGCATACAAATTGTTTGGAGAATTTTTACCAATATATATACTATATAATAAACAGTAGATCAATATTTTTCTTTTGCCTTATATAGTAACGTTTATAGATATAATCTGCCTGTCTTTAGGCGCTAGAGACGTTAATAAATAGACAGCTAAAATTTATTTAACATTCGCTCAGTCGATAACGATAACACAGTCGATAGTATTTTTGTTATGCAAAGTTATTTTTGCCACTGTCGAAAGTTTCTATTATCTTATTACCTTAACTTACTTTATATTAATTAAAGTATGCTAAGTTTAATAGATAGTATGGATTGTGAGAAATATCTACTTTTGTAGCGATAATATTTCTGAGTAAGAAGGTATTTTGAAACTAGCAAGAGACGCCACTATCGATACATTTTTTTTATTCATTAGTATTTTAAAATTTGGTAGTATTTATATTTTTGCATAACTTGAATAACAGTATATATTGAAGCGATGTTCTTTCGATAATATTGCAGCTGTCGAGACTTTGAAATGGGCCACTATCGCAGGGTATTCGCTAGTCGAGCGGCTGTCGCGCTGATTTGTGTGCTGTCGCTGCGAGCAGTTGTTGCTGTTGCTGTTGCAGTCGCTGTGTTGTTACTTGGCTTAGCTGCGAGACCTTGATTATGTGCTGATGACACGTACAACATGTTCGGGTCTGTCCGCAAATCGCTCGCACACGTTATTTTTATGGGGTCTATGTGGCACTCGGGGTAAACATTTTTACGATCTTGCGCTGTTAGGCGGCAGCAGTCGCCTCAAGTTGTCGCATGTCGCATGTGGCATGTGGCATGGCTATCAATTGATCAGCTCAGACACACACACACACGCACGCACACCCGCTCCATTTGGAGCCTACTCCTCCTCATTCTTTTAATGGACCGCGCACTGAAGGTCGGCCCAAAAGAACTTTGGCCAAATATCGAAAGCAAATCTCAGACGTGGCAACAGCAACAGCAGCTGCCAATGGCCAATAAATTCGTTTTGCGACTCTTGTCTGCAATGGTGGCATGTGCGGCAAGTTATGGATATGTGGCATGTGGCACCCATTGGCATTTGCGGGGGCCTAGAGGCAATACATTTTTCGCAACATGGGAGCATGGGGCATGTGTGCTCTATCTGCTGCCGCCGCCGCTGCCAGTCGCCACAAAGCTTGAGGAATGCGTCTTATCAATAGCCAGACAATCTCGGCAGCGGCAACAACAACTGGCTGGCAGCTCAAGGATAACAGCAGCGGCAGCAGCAGCTGAAATTTAAGTCTTGGCAGCTGCCTGCCAATTGCCAGCTAATTTATCATAATTAAAGCCGCTTTACAAATGCACCTAAAGCACTCGCTGCGGCGAGTTGGGGAAGCGGATCAGTCGCAGCCCCAACGGAAGGAAGGAAGGAAGGACGGACGGAAGGCGGCCAAAGAGAACGGGTAAAAGGAGCTCGAGTTAACTAACGAGCCTGACACAATTTCAAGTGAGTGTCGGTGTCGCCTTTGTTTGTGTGTGCGGGTGTGTGCGGGTGTGTGTGTGTGTGTGTGTGTGTGTGGAGAGCAGAACCTTAGGGATTGACACAGGACAACCCACTGTGAGCACAGTGTTACAGAAAAGTATATCGATAGACTAAAAGCAATTAAAATTGTGTTTAGTGAATTTTAAAAAAGACTTAAAATGTCTGATATGTAAATCTTAATATCAAACAAAATGCATGAATATATATTTTTAAAGCAAACATTGTGTTCTATTCTGATAGATAAAACTTAGGGAATTTAAAAAAAAATGTAAATCCTTATATGTAAATCTTTATTAATATCAAGCAAAATGTATGAAAAATACATTTTACACATTTATCAATATAATTATTCTTGTTCTCAAACCAGACATTGTGTTTTATACTGATAGACATGCGGACTTATTACTAGTACAATTAAAATGGTCCTTAGGGAATTTAAAAAAAAATAAACTAAAAATATCTTATATATATATATATATTATAAAATATATATTTTTCACATTTTTCTTGCTCTCAAACGAAAGACATTGGATTTATCACTAGTAAAATACATCTTTCATATAACGTGGCTCAGCACGTAACATTCTAAAAATAATTTTAGCTGTATGCATACTGCTGTTAGGCACTGTTCTTTAGCTGGGCTAGCTTCCTGTCTATGCATAATGGAAATGATGTCAAGTGCTAAAAGCCCAAAGGCGCAAACAATTTGTGCAGCGTTAACCCCCCACCCCACCCCCTGTGGGCAGGACGAGAGGACAACAATGCTTTAGAACGAGAGAATGCGCCTGGAGTATATGCAATGTGAATGGGTGGATTGTGAATTGAGTTTGAATTTTGTCGACTCGCGGATGGCGACGACAACCCCTTTGGAGTGGCTCGACAGGAGCTTAATTAAAAAAGACAGTTAAAACTGTGCATATTGCACTTGCAGGCAAATAACATGATTGAAAACAAGCCGAAAAAAACAAATGCGCAGCGAAGTCCTTGGCTCAAGCGGCGTATGCGTAATGATTTGGCGTGTTTGCCTTTAAACGCGCCGAAAAGGCAGAAAAAACGCAAAATTATTAAATTAATTAAATACATTAAGCGATTGTTGCTGCTGCTGCTGCTGCTGTTGCTGCTGTTGCGTTAAGCGCTGACCAAATTTGCTCAGAAATTAAAAACAAAGCGCGCGCGACGCCCACGCGTTTTGAGCGCGTTTTGTGTGCGGTTTCTGCGTGTGTATATGTGTGTGCTGATCACTTTTATTTTATTCAATTTTTTTTTTTTTGAGCTTACCAAAAAAGGCAGCGAACGTAAAATTTTTTTCTTTCTGTTTTTTGCGTGTTTGCTAAGACGCATTAACAATTGGCACATTTAACGGAAGTTATTGATGTCAATTTGTAAAATGGGGAAAGCTGCCGCAACGACATGCGTACAAAATGCCAAAATTATTGAAATTATTAAAACAGGCGTAACTGCGCTATAAAAAAAAACTTAAAACTACATTGTGTATTTGTGTATATGCCCTTAAAAACTATTATGGGAAAACTATGATCAAATTTCCTTTAATTTCTTAATATCAATTATTTCAGTTAACTCAAAAAAATAAAAATAAATGAAACACCGAAATACAATTAATTTGCTGTAGATTAATCAAATACATGCATTTAAATATTATAGATGAGAAAAATGCTTAAACTTAATCGAAGATTCAATTGACACATTTGAAACAATTAAGAGTGCTCCAGTTGGATGTGCGCGGCTAGGAGATACCCTGAACCCAGCACTACATAGAGTCGAATATGCTTCCCTCTGTCTGTTTCATTTGCACAAAACCAGGTATAATAAATTAGTTATATGTTCAGCTCGCTGGAATACTCTCAGAATAAACTCGCCTTACTTTCAATTCTATTGACAGAAATAAATTATAAAATGTATAAATATTTGATGAATATTTTTATTATAGAAAGTAAGCACGAAACGAAACTTCGATTTAAATGCTGTTTCACATTTGTAAGTAGAATTATATTGTTGAAAATGTTGTGCACATATTTTGTGGGCCAAGAAACGCACAGCTCTTTGGTGGCTGCCACATGGATGTTGCATTGTACTCGTGTTCAGACAGCGAAGTGTGCGTCATGTGCAGCCGCGGCTCGGTCTTGCCAATTTAATTGGTCGCATTAGTGAGCAGTCATCAAATGCACTCCTCGCGACTGTGTCTAGTTAGTCACCTTAAGGGCAACTATTTGCCTGTCTGACAGCCGCCAGATGATTTAACTCGACTGCACTGCACACACACTCACACGCACGCACACACAGAGCGAGTCTTGGGGCGACTCGCGGCCACTCTTCGGTTCAATGCACCCGGTTGCACTAAAAGCGGTTGCAGCAGCAGCAGCAGCAGCAGCAATAACAAACAGCAAGCACTTTAACCGCACTTTGTCGTCATCCGCATCCTTGTCATCACCGTCGTCGTCATCGCCATCGTCGTCTGTCAAAGGCGAAAAGATTCTTCAGCTGTTGTTGAAATGCTGCCAAGCCTGCAAAATGTTATTGTAAGCTAGAAGTGAGGTAGAGTTTAGAGTGGGCGCGGTGACGGGGGCGGGGGCGGGGCAGCAGTGAGTGCACAGCTACTGAGTGCACTTTTGCAACCACACTCAGCAAAAAATTGCTACCTAAATTCCAGTAAAAAGTTCTAGGATATATTCAAAACCATTCTGTTTTTTCCATTTGCAATACTCGATACTTAAATTAAGTGTAAATCAAGTTCAAAGGAGACTAAGTTTAATTTGGATAAATTTAAGGTAAAACATTTCTTAAATTAAGTATTGCAATACTCGATACTTGAAATTTAGTGTAAATCAAGTTCAAAAGAGATTAAGTTTAATTTGGATAAATTTAAGGTAAAACATTTCTTAAATTAAGTATTCTAAGTTTTATATTTTGATGGATTTTCATTCGGCCAACTTTCAACTGGGCTGGATTCTGTCAATGTAACTTCCAGTTAGATTTGTTTGGGGTTTGCATTTCCCGCCCACGCGGAACAGTCGTAAACTCAAGTATAAGTTGAAACCCTCACCTCGTCGCATCTGATCGCATCGGGCCGCTTTTGGGCAACTGGAGCTGCAACTTGCTGACCTTTTGGCTAATTGGCAGCAGCAGCTGCTGTTAGTGCAACACCCGCCTAGTAATTTGCACCTTGTTAACAAACTTTTATTCGATTTAATTTTTATATTATTTGTTTTTATTTTCTCATTTGCAATACAAATTTGCGTAGTGTGACATTGTTGTCGTTGTTGTTGTTGTTGTTGCTGTTTCGGTTGGGTGGGCGCCATTGGCATTGTTTAAACACAAATCTTTGCACAATTCAGATTTAACGCATATGCATTTGCATTTGGCTTGTCTGTTGGCCAAACCTAGCACTGACCCGCACAAATAAGCCAAATGCAATGCGGTCTCAATTGGTGGTCCACGCAGCAGCAACAACAGCAATAAAAACAAAAATCAAAAATCAAAATAAAGATGCACTGGCAGCAATTAAAAGGCCGAACAACAGGCAGACTAAAAGCACAAACTTCAAAGGTGGGTGGGTGGCGGCGGGTGCAGGGGCACCCAATGCTGTTTATTCAGTTGCGAAAGTAAACAAGAGACGAAGTTGAAGCTGCAGCCAGCGCAACACTTGAAAATTGGGGCAGAGACCGAAAAAATAAATATCGAATAGACTATCGTACGAACATAAATTACTAAAAACAAAATAACTAAAATTTAAAATAGTTGCTATTAATAAATAATAAATATATATTTAAAATATACTTCATTGCCAGAAATTCTTTGCTAAGTTAAGCATCTTCTTAATTATTGAGAAAAACTCATAAATTACAAAGTTTAATGAACTTCTTTTCTGCCAATTCACAATTTATTATTTAATATCAATTATTATTGATATAATTTAAATAAAGTAAAATAAATAAATTCAGTAATAACTCAATTTAACAAAACAAAATTTGCAATAGTTAAGTCACTCAACTACATATTTCTAATAAAACTAATTTATTTCAAAACATTATTAATTTTATAATTTTAATTTTAAGTTCTTCAATAAATTCGAATTAGAAAATGTTTGATATACTTTTTGATTTACTAAAGTAATTACGAATTCTTTAATTACTACGAAAGTAAACGTTGCACTTTTCGATATATTTCAATCGGTACCATCGATGGCAGAGGCGGCACAATCGTTGCCTCTCACTCTCTCTCCCTCTCCCTCTCTCTCTCTGCTCATCACCAGCAGTCGCATTATTTGCATTCCATGTCTGGCGTTGAACTTCTTTGATCTGCACTAACATCATCAACAGCAACAACAACAACAACTCGTTGCGGATTTCAGACTGCTATGTCAAATATCTGCTCACCTCGATCCTAATCAATTGCCCCCTCCTTCCCCCCACCCCCCCATAGACTGAACGTCCAAACAATCAACGCGAATTGTGCAATATTTTTACGGCTCCATTCGATATCTAGCGGCAAAGGTGAATGTAAATATTGCAGGCAACTTGATCGAATCTTTTGCTTGTTTACACCCCCGCTATACCTTCTCTCCTGACAGCGCCCCCCCCCCCACCCTCCGCTCCCCTCTCCCTGGCCCCACAGACACGTGCACGCGCCGAGCGCTTTGTGAGCGTTTTTAAACGCCACCTTATTTGGTCGTCGGCTACGTTTGGCAAATGGAGAATTGTGCGTCACAAAGATCGGGCCAAACAATGCCTTGTATGTGCCGGGCGAGCCAGTAAATGCCATAAGACTGGCAGATACACACAGACAGCTGATGGCTCGCAAATCTGAATCTCGCTCGGATCGATCGCTGTCGCTGCCAAAGCTGACCATTTTAGAATCCACACGATAGTCAAATTCACACTTGACCAAAACCGACACAGCACTGTGGGGCCCTATCAACGTTTTGCTGGACAAAAATCCAAAAGTTCTCATAATTGTCCAAATTAGGAAGTCGACATAATATCAATAGGTTTAACTTTGTGCATCGAAGAAAAGGAACTAAAATAAATATAAAAATATATTATATTATATTAATCCTCAAGTTTTCTTTTATATCTGTCGTTTATACTGAAAACGAAAAACAAAACTTACACATTTTCATATTTAACAATTGAAATTAATTTTGTTATTACAAAATAATCAATCGTTAAATTGTTTTTTTTTTTGTAATAAATTAGTAAATATAAAATCCATCGACCTTTTTTAAGCACTGTTTTCTTTGTTCAAGGAAGAAAAGTAACTAAAATATATTTAAAATATATTTCAATACAACATACGAAAATAAAAAATTATTATGTCACATTTTCGTATTTAACAATTACAATTTAACAATCTCTAGAAAACATAAACTCATTTAAATGACATTAAATTTTGGCATTTTTTAAGCACTGTTTTCCTTGTGAGCCCCACTGTGCTTAGCTGGTTGCGTTGTTGCGATTTAATGAACCATTAAAAAAGGGCAACGCGCGTGGGAGTGGCCGGTCAAAAAGAACAACAACAGCAGCGGTGACCAACCATGAACTCACACACACACACACGCACATCGCATCTATGCATGTGTCGTAAGCCCGTTAGCCCGATTGCGCCCTGTGACAAGGTTTTTCAGACAACAACCTTAAAAGTTCACTAACCAGCTGCTGCTGCTGCCAAGAACTGCTGCACGCCCACACCTCACCCGCGCAGCCTCTGGCTACATCTTCAGTTAACAGCTCTTAGCTGCGTCATCAACAACAACAACAACTGCGTTACGTAACAGCGTAACTTTATGACCGATCAGCAGCAGCAACAACAACAGCAACTCCGACAGACCTTGCCCAATTAGTCCCAGTGCTGCAAAAAGCAACTAAAAAAAACTTTTATTAAATTTAAAAAAAAATATACAAAATAATAAGCAGCAACAACGAAAGAACTGTTAATGCACCTGCAGCCTGCACGGAATGCTGACAAGGCTTGGCAACATGTTGCCAAAGTCAGATGCAAAATGTTGCTGGCGCTAATTGAATAGCCCTGGCTCCGGTTTCAACTGCAGCCAGCAACGTCTGGATCGTGTCTCATGCGTCTTCATTGCGTGGCAAGCACGAAATATTTCACTTTAATGGCCAGAGCCCAGCAGCAGCCCGTTTGTGCCCCAAGCGGCGACACATTTGACAATTTGTGAATGTTGCTGCAGGAGCCAACAACAACTTCGAGGCGTTGTTCGTTGTCTGTCAATGTGTCGCGGTGTCGCAAGGGGCATGCAACAATTAGAAACCAGTCCGTGTAAAGGCGACGACAGCCTAGCGCTTATATCGTTCATTATCGCATACCCTAACCCCAGCCCGGGCATAACTCTTTCCTAGTCGCTGGGATCACTTTGCAGAAACTCGATAATAAGACGTATTTCATTTATTGGCACTTTCCGCGCTCAAAGAAACTCTTCTGGTTGGACGTAATTCAAAAATAAAATATATAAAATAAAAATAAATAATATAAATAAAAAAATAATATATTTAATAAGTATTTAAATAAATGAATTCTATTTGAAATTTAAACAATAACAAGAAGAAGCTCAAATTTGTTGAGTAATCAAAACAAAATAAAAGATTTGAGATCTGGTAATATAATTTGAAATATATATAATAAAATATCTGAATGTTAAATATCTATGATTTTTGGTATATATGTATATATTTATATATCTTCTTTTTTTGTAATTAATAATTTAATAATATTTTAAAAATTCAAATGAAATATCTAAGCTAAATCAAATTTAAATTTAAATTTCCGATTTAGCTTGAAACGTAAAAATGTCTAGTGTAGAACACGAAATGGCCAGGACAAAATACATTTTTGCGGCCAGATCTCGTTCTGGCTGGGAAGCGTTCTCGTCCGGCTGTTGGAGGCTTGCGTGATGCGTCTTCAGCTTGTTTTTGGCGCTGTCTGTCGCAGCTCCCGAGCTGCAGTTGGGGCCGGGGCTGGCCAACTACTTAGCGACTTATTTGGTATGCCAGATTTGTCGCTGTTGTTGCTGTTGTTGTTGTTAGTGTTTGCCGGAAGCGCAATTGCTTCATTATGGCACGTACTTTGTCAAAGGCGTTTCGACGACGCGACTTTGACGCACCAAACTCGCCCCGCCCCGCAACCCGCCCCCACCCTTTTCGCTCTATTCCGTTCTCCGATGGATCGTTGAGTCACGTTGGATGCCTCACAGTTTTGGCATCGATGGCCGGCAATTGGGCAGCCAGTTTATGAATGAAACTATGGGCGCGTGTGGGCCGCGTTGCCAGCTCGTTGCCAATTGGCGGCTGCAGCTGGTCCGGTTTGCTAGCCAAAACTAATCCGTTGTCTTTTCTTTTCTTTTCGTTTCGTTTCCGATTGCAGGGGCAAATTTGCGGCCGTTCGACGAGCGATACACAAGAATACCGGTTTGCATTTCGCTGCCAAATTCCTGAAGCGACGCCGACGCGCACAGAGCAGCGACAAGGAGATCAAGCACGAGATTGCCGTCCTAATGCTCTGCGAGGGCGAGGACAACATTGTCAATCTGAATGCGGTCCACGAGACGCGCTCCGACACGGCGCTGCTGCTGGAGCTGTAAGTAACCGATAACCCCGATAGCGATAACAGCTATCGTTATAGCACTAATTGCCCAACTTGCTGTCTGATTGATTGATTGACTAACTGATTGATATCTTTTTTTTGTTGTTGTTTTTTGAGTTAATAGCAGGGCAAGGCAAATTCAAAGTTCCCCTTTGGAGTTTTTGAGTGGAGCTTAAAATACATGAACATTATATTATACTCCTGTTTATTTACAGTCAAATATGCCAACACAAGTTAGATTGCTCTAGAGATATCTCTATCTCTAGAGATAGAAATGATTTGCTTCCTAGCTGATCTTGATGCAACTTTTAGCCACTGATGCCTTAATTATTTATGCGAGCCAAATATCTAATAATCTAATAAATAGGCTTTTAATTGTGATGCTGACAAGGAATATATACAGTGATGGAAAAAATAATAGAAACGGCAATTTTTTTTTGTAAATTGTAAGTTTTCTTCTATATAAATTATTTTGTTTCAAATGATGTATTTTATTTTCAATGTTTACTCAAATATGTTCAAAAAAAGTAAAAAGTATTGGCACGAAAATTAATTTCATATTTTGGGCCTGGAAAAAAATAGAAAAAAAATGGAAAAATTTTGATAAATTGTCAAAAAGTACCGCAATTTCAATATTTCACGTCTTTCAATACAATGCGTCGACAAAATGAAATTGCGTTTCTATTTTTTTTTCCAGCCCAAAACCGAAGTCACTTAACAAACACGCTTACGCAGCTAATATTTCTGCAAATATGTGCGCAAAAGAAAACCTAAAATAAAGTACCGTTGTCAACTAAGCATCTACAGTATAAAATTTGCTCACGAAGTTAACAATATGGGTTCAACTATAGACGGCTTCTGCCTATTTTTGTTTAGTTTAGGCCATGGAGTAATAAGAACAAAGAGAGTAACTTTTATTTAGGACTTATTCTGATTGCTCTATGGGGGGCTATCGCCGGGTAATATATATATATAGCGCGATACAAGTAAATAAGCGACTCCTTCCCTGCAGGGCCACTGGCGGCGAGCTGCAGACGATTCTGGACAACGAGGAGTGCCTCAGCGAGGCGCAGGCGCGCCACTGCATGCGGGAGGTGCTGAAGGCTCTCAAGTTCTTGCACGATCGCTCCATTGCCCACTTGGATCTGAAGCCGCAGAACATTCTGCTGGCCGGCGAGCGCATCGAGGGTGAGTTGTAGCTGCCATCATTGCCAAATGACCGGTTTCCTAATCCTAATCCCAATCCTATCGTTCACTCCGCAGATGGCCTCAAGCTGTGCGACTTTGGGATCTCGCGCGTCGTCTGCGAGGGCATCAATGTGCGCGAAATGGCCGGCACTCCGGACTACGTGGCCCCGGAGGTGCTCCAATACGAGCCGCTCTCGCTGCTCACGGACATTTGGTCGGTGGGCGTGCTGGCGTACGTGCTGCTGTCGGGCTTCTCGCCCTTCGGCGGCGACACCAAACAGGAGACCTTCCTCAATATCTCACAGTGCGCCCTGACCTTTCCCGACAATCTCTTTGGCGGCGTCTCCCAGGCGGCAATCGATTTCATACGCCGCGCATTGCGAATTAAGCCAAAGTGAGTAGAGAGTTCGCCATTCGCGGCAATTTCAATAATGCTCTTTTCCATTCTCTCGCTTCAGCGATCGCATGAACGCCGCCGGCTGCCTGGAGCATGTCTGGCTGAAGGATGAGTGCTCCTTGGATAGACAAATGTATTTGCAGGCACAGAATGACGCGGACTTTGTGCAGGACGACGAGGATGAGGAGGAGGAGGACGAGGAGGAGGATGAGGAGGAGGACGAGGAGGCTGATCAGGAGGAGGTACAGCAGCAGCAGCAGCAGCAGCAACAGAACAGCACAGCTGCAGCAGCAGCAGCAACAACAACAGCCGCAGCGGGAACGACGCCCAACAACAAAGCCACGCACAACGGGCATCGAGCACACGCCGGCTCCAAAATACCGATTGCCACCGGGCACAAGCTGAGCCCGAGCACGGAGACAACAACAGCCATACACACACTGCCCCAAGCGCTGAACATGTCGCTGGCGACAACAACAACAGCAGCAGCAACAGCAACAACAGCAACAACAACAGCGAAGCCAACACAGATTGTGACGCCGACGCGACGCGCCTCCGATTCGGACAAGGAGAACACGTACACGGCGACGTTCGTGAAGAAGCCGGTGGCCAGCACGGCCACCATACAGATCGGCAGCAACGGGCTGGAGGAGTCGACGGTGATCGCCACGTTGGCGCTGTTCCCGGACGCGCCCACCACGCCCAAGGTCATACGGAAGACGCCCGCGACGGAGGCCAGCTCGGCCACGTCGGTGAAGGCGCTGGTCAAGAAGTTCCAGCTGGAGGAGCTCGAGGCGCACGGTTCGCCCTGCAGCAGCTCGGCGACTGCGCAGCAACTGCAGCTGCAGCTGCAGCTGCAACAGCCGCGCAAATGCTCCGTGCCCAGTGCGGCAACAGCCAGCAACAGCGGCAGCAACAGCAACAGCGGCAGCGGCAACATGCGTCGCAGCATCAGCGGCACGGGCAGCAACGGCTGCGGCAGCAATCACGGCGGACGTCGCGCCTCTGAGCCGCTAACCGCCGTGCACAAGAAGCAGCAGCACAACAACATCAGCCCCAAGTCGATTGCCAGCAGCAGCAGCAGCGGCAGCAGCGCCGGCAGCAGCAGCAGCGCCGGCAGCGGCAGCAGCTCCTCCTCCGGTTCCGGCGGCAGCGCGAGTGGCGCCACCGCCGGCAGCAGCGCCACGCTGCTGCTGAGCGGACGTTTGCCGGCGCCGTCGCATCTGCTGCACCACCACCACATGCACCATCATCATCACCACCATCACCATCACGTGGTGATCGCCGCCAAGAACGCCGCCGCCGCCGCCACCAACAACCTGAGCCTGGACCAGGGCATCATCTGTTAGCTAAGGGCCAGCCGTGCGCGCCGCAATGCCAAAAGTTTCTTTCACCGCTTCCTCTGCTGCATGTAACAGTGCCTGAACGTGTAGGCGTGGCCCGCAGCGCCCTAGCCGTGGCAGCCGTGGCAGCTGTGGCAGCTGTGGCACCTGCAACGTCGTCGCCTGCGCGTGCTCGGAAGTTTGAGTTATATATTTTTTGAGTTTCTTAGTTAATGTTATTAGCGCCTAGTTGACACCACTGTACCACACTACAACTGCTACTATCGTACCACTGTACCACTAACCCAGCCGATTCCCCAAGTAACCTAACTACCGTTTAAGTTTATCTGCAAATATATCTATATATATATATCAATAAGTATATACATATGTAGATGCGTTGCCGTTGTCACTATGCGATTTTGGTCGGCCAGCACGGTGAATGCTTAAATTAATGATCGGACGGACAGACCGAGAAGGAGCACGTGAGAGAGAGGAGAGAGAGAGAGCGAGCGAGTGAGAGTGAGAGAATAGAATAAATTGCAACCAAATTGGCCAAATTGCAAGTTATCCAAAAGAAAAAAAAATCAAAATTAACACTAAATGAAAATGTTTTGAGACATATCAGTCGTTGTGTTGTGCAAGTGTGAGAGTGTGTGTGTGTGTGTGTGTGTGCGAAAATAGTTTGTTTAAATCGATGGGCAACGTTTCTCGTGTTTCAACGAATTCAAATTATGTCAATTCCGGACAAGAATAATGTCTGCATAGCATAAATTATTATACAAATTATACATTAAAAAAAAAAAAAAAAAACATATACCAAAAACACAAGAAGACAACTTAAGATCGGCTATAAAGCATAACAGCGCCCTGGAAATTCCGCAATATTTGTGGATTGTGAACTATATCTGAATGTCTGTTAATTTAATTTCTATTCTCGCTAGAAATCGTATTTATATAACGTTGAACGCCATTTGGTAATTGTTTGTTACATGATTCAGAGCATATGCATCTATAACATAGTACATACGTATAACCAAATGTATACATACATACATTAATTACATAAATCTGTAGTCGCAGTTGTGTTCGCGTTGGTAGTGCAAAAAACAAAAAAAGAAAAAAAATCAAAAAAAAAATTGATTGTTCAAGAGTTATGCATATACAAATACATATATCGTACTATACATACTATAAAGAATGTTATCAGCACAGAGCTAAGGAAATTGCAAAAGAAAAGAAATGAAAAACGAATTGAATTGTTAAATATGTGCGTGTATGTGTTCATTACATAAATGTCGGCTAGGGAAATATGCTCTATGCCCAAAACATATGCCCCATACATAAACATATACATATATACATATACTATAAACAAAGTTGTCGTTCTATTCTATGATATCAGGAATTATGTTTTGAGTTTTTGGTCCGTTTCTCCTCTTCCTCTCTCTGTCTCTCCAACTTTACCCGAAACCCACTCCACTCTTTTCGGTATATACTTATCTTCTTTTTAGTTGCAAACTTTGAAGCCAATCGGTCTTTGTACATATATATATTTCATTTAAAATTAATTTTTTTTTTTTAATATCTTTTTGCGTTTAGTTTGAAAGGAAAAGCTATTCGTAAAGTTGAGCAAATGTTGAGTATGCATTGTATTTATTAGGAAAACGTTTTTTGTGTGGTCCACAAAGGTCAGTTAATTGTTAAAGTGAATAATTAATTTATCTTAATTACGAGTGATTGAGCGCCCCTTTTTATTTGTAATACCATTTAAATAATTACGTCAAAGTAATTCTCTTATTTAAATAACCATGTACCACAATTTTTTTCTTCGTTTACTGTATATTAATAGTTAATGCAAGAGCGCAGCAACAATTATAAGCAAAACAACAACAACAACAACAAACAAACAAACAACAAAGAATATATATTCGTGAATTGTGCGTTTTATTTCATAGTAATTTTTTTTAAATTAAATTTTTGAGTTTAGAGAAAAGCAGAAGATGAAAAGAAACAAAGAGGAAAATTCTATATTATATTATATATAGTAATTATTTTATAGATAACTAATTTAAAATATATTCAATAAAATTTAAAAAAAAAACAAAATCTGAAATCTGTATTATATGATATTGGTGATTAGGTTATTCCAGCATATAGATCGGTATCTTATAGTTGGCATAGACGCCGACAAATTTGATCACCCAGCCGATGCCGTCGTAGTTGACCGTCTTGTGGAAACGTACAGTCAGAAGACTCCGCTTGCTTAAATAGACCCGGGGTCGATCCTCGCCGCAGAAGCGTCGCATCTCCTGCTTTTGGCCCTGCTCGTCCGTTTCCTCGATCAGCAGGTAGTCCGTGTGACAGGTGGCCTTGGAGCCCAGATTGAAAACTGCAACGACAATTGGTCAAGGATCATGGATACGGAAAGCACATAAATTACGTATACGCACATTCGAAATTGAGCAGGACACGCGTATTGCTCGGCACCTGAATGGTCCAGGTGCAGTCGGAGTTATTGCGCACGTTCTCCGGATAGAAGGGATTGGTGAAGACGCCCTCGGTGTTATAGAGCCGGCCGCCGCAGCCGGGTCCGTTGGCGACGGGTGTCGCCACATAGGTCGCGTCCAGGTGGCTAAAGAAGCTGCCCGTCTTGAAGTGCAGCCGGAGCTCGTTGGCCGCGGTGAACAGGCTCTTGCCCGGATCGAGATAGGCGCACACACGCTGCAGCGATCGATTGTTGCTACTGTCGAAGATCTCGACGTACTCCACCGCACAGTCGGACGAACCGAAGACGAGCTCCGCAAAGTAGAGACTAAGCGTATGATTCGCCGGTGCCACGATGTTCACATCGCAATCGGCGCTATCCGCGATCTTGACGCGTCCCTGGAGGCCACCGTAGCTGTGCCGGCAGCTGGCATCGGGCACGACCCGAATGCGGAAGCCGTGCTTCGTGACGGCCGCGTTGCTGCGGAACTTCACGTACACCCGCTTCGAGTTCGGATAGTAGTCGTCCGGCAGGCCGCTGCCGCAATAGACGTGCTCCGTGGCGTAGTCGAAGAAGTTGCGCGCATTGTTCAGCCCGTTGAAAATCACCTCGTTGCCATAGCCCTCTTCCACCACCTGCGCATCCTGTGAGGCAATGCATCTCTCATATAAATATTGCTAAATATCATATAAATATATTGGGTTTGTTCATACGAACGCGATTTTTAGCGTCGCTACTGAAGCTGGAGACTTGAAACCTGGTATATATACTCGTGCCTACCCGCCTCAGATAAACTGTTACGATTTTTTAGATATGCCCACTTGAGGCGTGGCAAATCGCAGGAATCCCCACAACTTACAAAATAGTCACAATAGTTGCGAAAAGTCAAATTTGTCGAGTGTTTTCGCATGTACTTTGGTATTGTGATCGGGAAACTTCGTTAACTGTGGCAAGATAATTATTTGTATTAATTTGAATAATATTAACTTTTAACATAAAATACCCGAATTTTATAAATCTCCAATACGAAACTGTCAAATTTGAAAATAATTGTATTACCCTTTTTTTAATTATTTATTTCTAACATTAAGTTTTTTCTGAAAACAATGTATGTAAACTGGCTAAGGTGTGATCAGTTTTAATCCATATTTTATCTCAGCGAAAGTTTAGAACATTTTCGACTGATTTAAGCTGTTAGTCTTACTGTAAACGAGCATTGCGCAGTCGGTTACACCCGACTGTTTTTATTTTTTGGCCTAGGCAAATGTTTAGTTGAAAAGATACAAAGTCGAAGACTTTAAGACTTAAGTTTAGAGAAGAGAGAATTTTCCAATGAATTTCGAACATTAAATTTCAGCAGGGGTAAATAAAGTTCCGAGATGAGGTGGACGGACTACTTACCTCGCTATTGTAGATCTTGATGAAGTCGGAGTCGCAGCTGCCAGTTGCGTTGGGCGCCTCCAGGTCGAGGCTGACGAACTTGAGGTGGATGGGAATCTCGCTCTCGATCTTCCACAGGCAGAAGAGGTTGTTCTCGTAGTTGCCCTGCTCGTTCGCCGGCGAGTGGATTTCCACGGGCTGTTTGCCGTCGAGCTTGATCAGCGGATTGCCGCACTGCAGCGGCCGGGCCGTGACGGTCAGCTCGAAGCCGGCGTCCGTGAACCGGCCGTCGCTGACGAACCGCATGAAGAGGGCGTGTCGCGAGGCGCTCATTTTGGGCGGCAGATCCTGGCCGCAGAACGTGCCCATCTCATCGGCGAAGGGTCCGGCGCCGTCGCGTATCTCCAAATAGTCCGCCGTACAGTTGAGCGACGCGTCCACGTGAAAGCTGCGAAACTCGACCGCCAGCTGGTAGCCGGAGCTCGTCTTGAACACAAGACTGCAGTCGAGATCGTTGCCATAGCCGCCCAAGAACTTGGTCAGCGTATAGCTGGCATTCTGCTCGCCGAGAAAGATGCGCTCATCGCAATTGGCCAGAACGCGCACGAGCGCCCGGAAGCCGCGCGACGGATCCCGATCGTCCGAATAGCTGTGGATCAGGCCCCGATTCGACGCGATGTGCAGCGTGGGCAGATTCTCGGCCAGCTGGCCGCAGAAGCGCGCCAGACGCTGACGCGTATCCGGCACGGGACTGGCGAAGACCTCGACGCCATCGTAGCTGCACTCCGAATTGCCCGCCTCGAAGTCGAGCAGCTCGAACTTCACGGTGAACTTGTGACCCTCGGGCGCCGTCAGATTCCAATAGCAGTCGCTGTTGTGCGGCATCTGGTTGTCCTCGTGCTGGCGCGGCGACTCTACCGGCTGCGTGGTGTCGACGATGCCGCCGCAGAGATTCGTGCTGTACTCCAGCTGAAAGCCGCGGCCGCTAAACGAGCTATCCGAGCGCAGCAGCAGACTGATCGAACGCTGGCCGCGATACGTGTGCTGCTGCTTGACGCCGCACAGCAGCGACTGCTGCGTCCGGTCGTGATTGTCGCGCGTCGTCACCGTCACGTTGTCGTAGATGCAGACGTTCAGCGGCGATCGCTCCAGATCGAAGCTGAGGAAGCGCACGAGGACGCCCGGCGCGTGCGGCTCGAGCGGCCGGAACGTGTAGTTGCACTGCAGATTGCGGCTGTAGCCCTTCGGGTAGCCGGGACTGGTCAGCAGCTGGGGCTGCGACGTGGCCAGCATAAGGCCGCCGCAGTTGCGCTCGAAACGGGCCGTAAAGCCGTCGGCCGTAACGTCGCCGTCGGCGCGAAAGATCAGCCGCATCGCCGTGCTCGTCGAGTTGATGGAGTCCGGCGGCGTACGGCCGCACAGCGTACGCAAATCGGTCCAGTTGCCGGACACGTCCAGCTGCTGTACGCGCAGATAGTCCTTGACGCAGCCGGCGCTATTCTCGATGTAGAAGCGGCCGACGAAGGTGAGCCCGATGTGAAAGCCCGGCTCCGTTTCGATCTCCCAGATGCACTCGACGTTGTTCTTGTACTGCTCGCTGAAGTCGATCAGGCGGTACGGATGGGTCAACCGGCCGCCGCAGCCGCTGCCGTACTTGACGGTGACGTTGAAGCCGCCGGCACCGCTCCGATTGCCATGCAACAGCGATTCGCCGTGGTACTCGACGAAGAGGCCGCGCTCGACGACCAGATTGACGGCGGTCGCCTGGTTGCAGTACCGGCCGAGCAGCGGCGAGTTCTGATCGGGTCCGGCGTACAGCAGCAGGTAGTGCAGCTGGCAGTCGCCGTCGAGATTCGCGCTCACCGACACCTCCAGCTGGACGTCCTGCGGCGCCAGCGGCTCCTCGGCGGACGCGTCCGGCCCGACGGCCCAGGCGCAGTTCAGCGTCGATTCGCCGGCCAGCTGGACGGGCTGGGTGATGGTCAGATTGTCGCCGGGCTCCAGCGGCACAATGCCGCCGCACGGCTGTACGCTGTAGGCCAGCTCCAGGAGCTGCAGCTCGTTCCGGCTGTTGCCCGTCACGGTGAGCGCGACCGGAAACGGCAGACGGACAACGGTGCGATTGGCGTCGCCATCGAGCCGCTCGCCGCAGACGAGCAGCGGCAGCAGCGGCTCCGACTCGTCCAGCCGGACGAGCTTCACCGGCGAGAGCACGCGACAGATGTGCGCGTTGCGCAAAAAGCTGGAGCTGCTGTTGTAGCGCCGCACCTGCAGCAGCAGCGTACTATTCGCCGGCGGACGCAGCTGGTAGGTGCAGTGGACCAGGCTGGTCGCGTTCGGGCGCGTGAACAGCAGGCTGCCGCTGACGGTGGGGTCCAGGCGGCCGTGGCAGGGACTCTCGCCGAAGGCGACGAAGCGCAGCTTGATGCCGCGATGCTGGCTGAAGGGCAGCAGGAAGGCATCGATGCCCATCGTGTTGTCCGTGGAGACGATCTCCGCGGGCGGATCGTTCGAATAGCGGCCGATCATCGATTGCATCTTGTGATCGTTGGCGAACGAGATGCGGCCGCGGAAGAGCGTGTGCGAGCTGTTCGAGCCGCCGCCGTTGTCGAAGTCGAGCACCTGCACCTTCACCTGGCGACCCTTGGGCACCTGGACGCGCCAGACGCAGTGCGTCGGCTCGCGCACGCCCAGCGGATAGTTGGGCGTCAGCAGCACGCCCTGCAGTGCCGTTATCGTTTCGCCGCAACGGGAACCGATCGCCCGGTAGCGCAGCTGGAAGGTCTCGCCGCTGGCCAGCTGGCCGCTGGGCATCCGCAGCCGGATCACGATCTTGTTCGTCTCGACGATAAAGTGGCGATAGTCGCTGCCGCAGATCACCAGACGATCGCTGATCCGCTCCTGGTTGGCGGGCCCGAACGGCTCCATCTCCTCCAGCTGGAGGTGCGTGCGCGCCGTACAATTGCCGTTGACGGGCGACGGTAGCTGCATCGGCTGGAACTTCAGATCGATGGTGCTGCCGCGCTCCACCTCGATGGTGTAGACGCACTCCAGCCGCTTGCCGCCAGCCAGCTGGTGCACCCGCAGCCGTTCCGGATCCGGTGAATCGATTACGCCGCTGGCGCTGTAATAGCTGCCGCCGCAATCGGCCAGCCGGATGCGCGCCTGGAAGCCCGAATGCGGCTCCAGCACGCCCGTATAGAACTTGATGCGCAGCTCGCTGCCCGACGAGTAGATCACGTCCGGCTTCCGGTTGCCGCAGAAGCGCCCCAGCTGCGGCATCAGCTCGGTACTGCCGTCGTTCAACTGCACGAACTCCCGGTCGCAGCCGTCCTCCTCGGTGTCGCCGGTGTCCCCGGTGTCGCCGGTAGAGCTGCTCGGCGTCAGATCGAAGCTGCCGACGAACTCGACGGCGATGCGATGCTGGGCCGGCGCACTGATCCGCCAGACGCACTCCGAGTGCGGATTCGGCAGATTGGGATGGTTCGGCGAGCTGATCAGCCGCTGGCTGGCATTGCCCGGGCCCTCCTCGAGCACCACGTGCCCGGAGCAGGCGTGCCCCAGCTCCTCGTAGTGGAACGCGACACGGAACCGCGGAAAGTGCACACGCCGGAACTTGATGTACGCCCGATTCGAGCTCGTCTCCAGCACATCGGTGATATTGTTGTCGCAGTACTTGCCACGCCCCAGAAACGGCGAATCCTCCGCATAGCCGTTGCGCACCACCAAGAAATTACGGCACTCGGCGGGATCCGAGCCCCGTCCGCCGACGCTCAGCTCGGACTCCGGAAACGTGATCCGTATGCGCTTGCCCTGGCGCACGCGCACCGTCCACACGCAGTCCAGGCTCGGCGCAAACGTCTTGGCCACCAGCTGCGTAATGTTGACCAGTCCCCGTTCCGCGGTCAGCTCGGAGCCGCACACGGTACGCACGACGCTGGCGAAGCCCGTCTGATTGACGCTGGCGTCCGTGACGAACTCCAGGCGGAGGTACGGCTTGCCCTCGTAGAGCACGTTGCTGGTGCTGTTCGGCGGCATGCACACCTTGGCCAGCTCCGTCCAGTGCTGCATGTCGCCGCTGCTGGAGACGAGCACGTAGTCCGCATAGCAGGAATTCCCGAACTGCTCGAGGTCCATGGTGACCAGCTGCAGTGCCGCATGGGTGGCCGGATTGTCCGGTACCAGGGTCCAGCTGCAGTGCAGATTGGCCGCATAGCCGGTCGGGTAGCCCGGCGAGTTGAAGCTGATCGTACTCATGTTGAGTGTGACCAGCTGTTGGCCGCACTGGCGCGTGTGCAGCTCGGCGCTGCGATTCGAGGCGAGCGCCTCCTTCGACAGACGCTCCCAATTCAGCTGGAACGGACCGCGCGTCGCCGTCACGTAGAGCACATTGGTGCTGGACACCAGCGGCCGGTACGGCTGCACTACCAGCTGCCCGCCGATGTCCGTATAGCCGTCGTAGAACCGCAAATGCGGCCGATCGACGTCCCGCAAATGATCGACATTCACCAGCACCACGTAGTCCGTGTCGACCGTGATGCGCCAGCTGTACGGCTGGCTGCTCTCGAACGAGCTCGGATAGTGCGGCGACTCCACGGTTCCCTGCGTCCCGTTCAGTTCGCTGTGGTGCTCTGTGGGGGCAAATACAGATAAGTTGAGTCACGTCGCACCCAAGCGAGAAGGCTCTTGTCGGTAGCGCCCGACTGGGGAATACCCTCAACCCTGTCCTCACGTGAATTCGTGAAATATGAGCACGATCTAATGACATTCTTCCATATATGGGAACTATCCAAAATTCAAATGGCTCTAAGGAGATATGCTAAGTAAACTAAATAAAAGAATTATTACAATCGATTTTTATCGATTTCAATGAAACGGACAATGTCGACAAAAAATGATTAGACTAGCTTTCGTAGTTTCCGAGATCGGACGGACAGACGGACAGGGCTAAATCGACTAAGCTCGTCGTTCTGATCAAGCATACTTTACGAGGTCGGAGATGCTACCTTCTGCCTGTTAGCCACTTTTAATGGATTTCTATATTATATTTATTTTATATATTGCTAAAATTATGTTATTTTAATTGGTAAGTAATTAAATAATATTATATATATTTAATTAATAATTTACTTCAATTCTCGGCGGTAAAGCAGGTAAATTTGTGCGACACATTTTAATATAAAATTGGGATAGGTCGCGATCGGCCATAGAAAACATATGCCAGTGGCGTAGTTGGGATTTCTCTTGGGGAGAAGGGGTTTCAACTATATATATTATATAGTCAGTTAAATGTATATATATATAGATAACACTTATATAGTCTTTGGTTGGACTTCGTGCGGACTCACCGTAGTTGTAGCTGGCCATGAAGCCCTCGCCGACGACATCGTCGTCGCTCTTGAACTTGATCCAGATGCTGCCCTTGGAGCTGATCGCCGCCGGCAGCTGGTTGCCGCAGTAGACGCCGATGAGGGCGCCGCGGGCGGACTCCTCGCGCAGCTCCAGATAGTCGTTGTTGCAGCCGTCGGACAGCTCCATGTCCAGCGATTCGACGGTGAGGGCCAGCGAGTTGCCGGCGCTGGCGACCAGCAGCCATTCGCACTCGATGTTCACCGGATAGCTGTCCGGATAGTAGGGCGAACTGAAGCGGCCGGCGAGCGCACTGTAGCTGCTGCCGCAGAGCGTATCCATGGTCATGTAATGGCCCTCGAACTCCTCGACCAGCGCCATCGGCACGACGACCGTCAGCGCCAAGCCGTGCGAGATGATCGCCGCCGGATGCGTGCGACAGAACTGCTGACGGGGCGTGCCCGTCGCCGTGTCGCCCTCGTAGATCCGGATGCCGTGCGTCATGCAGTCGCCCTCGGTGGCGTAGCTGGCCGCTGGCGCCGTGTGCAGCTGGACGTGGATGGGCGTGAAGATGATGTGCTTGCTGGGATCGGCGGCCCGCAGCACCCAGACGCAGGTCTCGTTGCGCGCCGACTGGTGGAGCAGGCTCAGATACTGCACGTCCGTCTCGTCGATGGTCAGCGTCTGGCCGCAGGACTCGTGGAAGTGCAGCTGGAAGCCGCGATTCTGCACGGAATCGTCCGTGACGAAGCGCACCATCGCCCGGTTCGTGGCGGACTCGGTGCGCGTGTGCGCCGGTTCCAAACGGTCCAACGACCTGGTGCACAGCCGGAATATCTGATGGGTCTCGGTGTCGTCGACGGTGTCGCTGTCCGCATCGGCGTCGCCGCTGCCGTCGCTGGCGGCCATATCGTAGGCGGCCACATAGTCCCAGTTGCAGGAGAAGCCGGACTCCACGTCCAGGTCCTGCATCTCAAACACGATCGTGTGGTGCGGCGCCACCTCCAGCAGCCACTCGCATTCGCTGTTGCGCGGGTACGGCTTCGGGTAGCCCGGCGACTGGATCACGCCGCTCTTCACCTTCAGCTTGCCACCGCAGCCTGCAGGCGAAATCGGAACGTTAGCGAACGCACAACCCTCAACCCTGCTTCTCTTCCACCCGGCCTGGGACTGGCCGAGCCTCTCAACTGACGCAGATCTGTCAGCCCCTACACTTGATTGCTATCCCAACTATGAGCTCATTTCTGATGCAAGACCAAAAAAACCAGCAAGAGTGATCTAGTCCAGGAGACAGTTTAAACCGACTTGCATTCAGCAGACGTCGGACGTACGGACAGGACTCGTCAGTCAGTCAAGTAGACAATCAGACAGCAAATATTTGGGTAGGTCAATCAAACAGTTGACCAATGAATTAATAAGTCAATCAATCAATTAGTTAGTCACGTCAATCTAATCAATCAATCAAAAGTGGGACAGGGCTACCCATTTGTGAGCTCAGTTCAACTTACGACTCAATCAAGCAGCTAGTCAATCAATTAGTTAGTAAGTCGCGTCAATCTGCAAGCTAATCAATCAATCAAAACTGGGACAAGGCTGGTGAGGGATTCCCAGTTGAGAGTTCAGTTCAACCTACGACTCAATCAAGCAGCTAGTCAAACAATCAGTTAGTTAGTTTAATGGTTAGTCACGTCAATCTGCAGGTTTATCAATCAGGCTGTCAATCAAAGCTGGGCTAGTGAAGGACCCCCAGCTGTAAGAACGGTTCAAGCTACGACTCAATCAAGCAGCTAGTCAATCAATCAGTTAGTCAGTTAATTGATTAGTCTCGTCAATCAGGCAGT
This sequence comes from Drosophila robusta, assembly GCA_035043565.1. Taxonomy (NCBI): domain Eukaryota; kingdom Metazoa; phylum Arthropoda; class Insecta; order Diptera; family Drosophilidae; genus Drosophila; species Drosophila robusta. Next base: position 21,087,968 of record JAWNMW010000257.1, on the reverse strand, counting down.
CAATCAAAACAGGGGCAGGTCTTTTAAAGGATTCCCAGTTGAGAGTACAGTTCAACCTACGACTCAATCGAGCTAGTCAATCAGTTAGTTAGTTGGTAAGCCACATCAATCTGCAGGCTGAGCAATCAATCAAAACCAGGTCGCGCAAAGGGAGGGCCTCCCAGCTGTGGGTCCAGTTCAACCTACGGCTCAATCAAGCAGCTAGTCAATCAGTTAGTTAGATAGTTAATTGGTTAGTCTCGTCAATCAGACATTCAATCAGAACTGGGACAGCGCTTTTAGAGGATTCCTCGTTGAGAGTTCAGTTCAATCTACGCCTCAATCGAGCTAGTCAATCAGTTAGTTAGTTGGTAAGCCACGTCAATCTGCAGGCTGAGCAATCAATCAAAACCAGGTCGCGTATAGGGAGGGCCTCCCAGCTGTGGGTCCAGTTCAACCTACGGCTCAATCAAGCAGCTAGTCAATCAGTTAGTTAGATAGTTAATTGGTTAGTCACGTCAATCTGCAGGTTAATCAATCAGGCAGTCAATCAAAACAGGGACAGGGCTTTTAGAGGATTCCCAGCTGTGAGTTCAGTTCAACCTACGCCTCAATCGAGCTAGTCAATCAGTTAGTTAGTTGGTAAGCCACGTCAATCTGCAGGCTGAGCAATCAATCAAAACCAGGTCGCGTATAGGGAGGGCCTCCCAGCTGTGGGTACAGTTTAACCTACGGCTCAATCAAGCAGCTAGTCAATCAGTTAGTTAATTGGCTATTCACGTCAATCTGCAGGTTAATCAATCAGGCAGTCAATCAAAACAGGGACAGGGCTTTTAGAGGATTCCCAGCTGTGAGTTCAGTTCAACCTACGCCTCAATCGAGCTAGTCAATCAGTTAGTTAGTTGGTAAGCCACGTCAATCTGCAGGCTGAGCAATCAATCAAAACCAGGTCGCGTATAGGGAGGGCCTCCCAGCTGTGGGTCCAGTTCAACCTACGGCTCAATCAAGCAGCTAGTCAATCAGTTAGTTAGATAGTTAATTGGTTAGTCACGTCAATCTGCAGGTTAATCAATCAGGCAGTCAATCAAAACAGGGACAGGGCTTTTAGAGGATTCCCAGCTGTGAGTTCAGTTCAACCTACGCCTCAATCGAGCTAGTCAATCAGTTAGTTGGTAAGCCACGTCAATCTGGAGGCTGAGCAATCAATCAGAACCAGGTCGCGTATAGGGAGGGCCTCCCAGCTGTGGGTCCAGCTCAACTTACTGCTCTTGAGCACGCGATAGGTCGCCTCGAAGCCGCGTCCGTTGTGGGAGCCGTCGCTGATGAAGCGCACGTGCAGCTTGTGGCCGGCGCTGGTGTAGACCAGCTTGGGGTTCTGGCCGCAGTGGCGCTCGTGGACGTTGCTCTCGCGGAAGCTGTTCGAGATCTGTGGGTGGATTGTGGGCCCGGGTTAGTGGCGAGCGGGGCGAATGCCGGCGCAGCTGGCAGTGCTTACCACGAGGGCGTCCTTGGTGCAGTTGACGGTCTGCTCGATGTCCATGTCCAGCACGGTCAGCTCGACGACCTGGCCGAGCGGTGCGTGTATCAGCCAATAGCACTCGACGTCGTTGGGATACATGAGCGGATGCTTCAGGGAGCGGAAGCTGCCGCTCTCGCCGCGCAGCTCCTGGAGACAGCCCTCGACGCGGTACTCCAGCCGGAAGTTGATCCGGCTCGTGTTGTGCACAATCGTCAAGGTATCGCCGCTGGCATTGTGCGCGCCCAGGCCGACAATGGTCACGAGGTCGCTGCCATCGATCAGGTAGAGCCCGCCATCGACATCGGTGGGCAGCCGGTTGGCGCGATGATCGTAGTGCGAGATCTCCAGCTGGATCTGGTTGCCGCGCGGCGGACGCAGCTGCCAGCTGCAGTTGATGGCGCCCTCGAAGGACGCCTCGCCGTAGTTGATGCTCTCGATGATGCCCTGCGTGCCGTTCAGCGTTTGCCGGCAGTCGGCGCTGTACGACAGCCGGAAGCCGCGCTCCGCATTGCTAATGTCCGAGTGAAAGACGACGACGGCCTCGTTGCCGTCGACGTGAACGACGCGATGCTGTTCATCCTGCGACTGCGGGCAGAGGACCGTGGTGGCGCCATCGCTGGCGCCGCTGCGGATGCTCAGATAATCGTAGCTGCAATCGTATAGATCCTCAATCGCCAGATCCTCGATGAGCAGCCGGATCGCGGAGCCGGGATGGACGCGCAGCCGCCACTCGCAGTGCGCATTGTGCGGATAGTTGCTCGGATAGTTGGGCGAGGTGATGACGCCCTCGTTGCCGATCAGCTGGCCGCCGCAGCCGCTGGCGAACGCCCGCCACGACAGCCGAAAGCCCCGCGCGACCGCCACGTCATCGGTGTGAAAGTGCACGTACAGCTCGTTGGTGAAGCTCGGCAGCCGGCGCGGTACGGCCGTACCGCAGAACCGGCCGATCAGGCTGGAGCTGTTCGTGCCGCCGTTGCGCACCTCCAGCCAATCGCCGCTGCAGTTGCGCGTCGCGACCAGCTCGAACAGATCGATCAGCAGCTCCATTTGTTTGCCGGGTAGCGCGCTCAGGCGCCAGACGCAATCGAGGTTGCTGCTGTAGTTGAGCGGATAGTTGGGCGAGTTGAGGATGCCGGCGGTGCCGTGTATGTGGCCGCCGCAGCTGTCGCGCTCGACGAAGCGGTAGGCCAGCTCGAAGCCGTTGGACGTCTCGCTGAAGTCCGAGACGAACTTGATCGTCAGGATGCGCGCGTGGGCCAGCAGGTCCTCCGGCACGCGGCTGTCGCAGAAGCGCGCCAACGGCGACGGCGGACTGGCGACGCCATCGACAAGATCGTCGTAGACCTCAACGTAATCGTAGCTGCAGTCGGAGTTGCCCTCCAGCTCGAAGCTCAGCCAGTGCAGCAGCACGGCGCGGCCCGGCGGCGCCATTATGATCCAGTAGCAGGTCAGATCGTTCTGGTATTGGCCACTGGCGTCCACCGGCAGCCGTATATTGTGGCCCTCCTTGGTGTAAACGCCGCCGCAGTGGGCGCTCGTCGGCACGGCACGGTAGTCGAACCGAAAGCCGCGGCCCGTGCTGCCCGGTACGGTCAGCAGGTGCACTACCAGCATGTTCGTCTTGCTGACGTACTCGTCGTCGGGCGCCTTGGAGCCGCAGTAGGGTCCCAGAATGGCGCGATTGAGGCCGTCGTTGATGCGCAAACTGGTGCCGCTCACGCATTCGCCGGCGCTGTCGTCGTTGTCCTCGGCGCTGGTGCGCCCCTCGAGCGCATCGTCCGTCAGCTGGAAGTCGGTACGCCGGAGCACGATGACCGTGTCGGGTGCGGTGATTATCTTGTAGCTGCAGGCGCGCTCGCTGCTGGTCAGATTCGGATAGCCTGGCGAGCTGACCGTACCGCTAACCGCATCGAACGTCTGCGAGCAGTCCATGCGGTAGTGCAGCTCGAACTGATCGGCGACGCCGCTGCGCGCACTGTAGTACCGGACGCGCACGCGATTGTACAGCGAATGGAAGCCGGGCGGCAGGCTGTCCGGGCTGCCGCCGCCGGAGTGTCGCGCCTGCAGTACGTAGTTGACGGCCGTCGGCTCTGTGGGGTCGATCACGTCGTAGAGCTCGACACACGCGTCCGGCGACAGGCGAAAGCTGACAAAGTCGATGACAACGGACTCGCCCAGGGCCATGCGTATCTCGTAGTCGCAGGAGACGAGCTCCGTGTCGCTGGCCAGCCGCGGATTGCTAATGGAGCCCGTCCGGGCGGTGTAGACGCCGCCGCAGCCCGGCAGCCGCTCCTCGGCCGAATAGTGCAGCTGGAAGCCCAAGTCGCTGCCCGTGTCGTCCGAGTGGAACCGGATGATCGCCTCGTGCGTGGGCAGCAGCAGCGGCGCCGGCTGCTCCCGGCCGCAGAACTTGTGCAGATCCAAGCCGGAGAGGGCATCGCCGATCTGCAAATAGACCACTGAGAACGCTGCAGTCGGGCGTCACCGACTGCGCCATACCCGTTCGCCGTACCACAGAGATTCCTATTGTTACTTTGGCAAAATGTGCTCGAACTAAAGAGGAGCTCACCAAAATGCTGGGAGTTATCGATTTACGATCTTTTGGACAGGTCAACAGCAATCTCTATGCAAAGTTTGGTGTCTCTAGCTTTAGAACTGTGTGAATTATACACTTGCTATCGATGTGAGCTTTCAGCTATATCGATTTTAGCGATCACGGGGGCGAAAGGGGCGTCAGCAGCTATCTCTGTGCCAAATTGGGCGTTTCTAGTGTCTGAAATAATCAGCTTTTATCGATTTGCGTTTTGGGGTGTGTCGACATGTTATCGATTTGCCCGCCTCCCAGAGGGCGTGCCACAAAAATCGAAGCACTTTGTCTGAAGCAGATAACTACAAGTATATACATATATCCAAAGTTGCAAATTTTTTGTCATTCATGCGGAAAGACGGACATGCGGATAGGCGGACAGACGGACTTGCGGACAGGCGGACTCTTGTCGCTGCGCAAACGAGCACAGTTAGCAGCTAGCCCAAGGGTGCCTGGCTCAGATACTCAACCAAATAGACGGACGGACAGACGGACAGGCGGACAGACGGACAGGCGGACAGACGGACATGCGGATAGGCGGACAGGCGGACAGGCGGACTCTTGTCGCTGCGCGAACGAGCACAGTTAGCAGCTAGCCCAACGGTGCCAGGCTCAGATACTCAACCAGATAGACGGACGGACGGACAGACGGACACGCGGACAGACGGACATGCGGACAGGCAGACACGCGGACAGGCGGACTCTTGCCGCTGCGCGAACGAGCATAGTTAGCAGGTGCCAGTCGGCAATACTCACCGAGACGTAGTCGAAGTTGCAGCTGTCGTGCTGCTCCAGCTGCAGGCTGAAGAAGGTGAGCAGGATGCGCTTGTTGGCGGGCGCGAGGAGGTGCCACTGGCAGTCCCGGTTGCGCGGATAGTTGCCCGGCGAGCCCGGCGAGGCGAGGGTGCCGTGCGTCTCGAACTCGATCCGGCCGCCGCACTGGGGCTCCATCGACGTCCAGGTGAGATCGAAGCCGCCGTGCGCCGTCGAGTTGTCGGAGCGGAACCACAGGTAGAGCTGATGGCTCGAGGAGACGATGTTGCCGCCGTGCGGCAGGCGATTGCCGCAGTAGCGACCGATGATTTGGGCGGCCGCCGAGCGGCCGTCGTTGATCTGCAGCCAGTCGAAGCGGCACTCCGTCGAGTCCTCCACGTGGAAGCTGTGGAACGTCACGTTCAGCACGAGCGACTCGTTCGTCCGTATCACCCAGGCGCACTGCGCATTGTGCTCGTAGCTGTCGCCCACCGGCGGATAGCGCAGCCGTCCGCTCAGCCCGGACAGCATCCCGTTGCAGCTGCTGAACCGCACCTCGCACAGCCGGCCCCGGTAGCCCGGCTGGCACTGGCAGACGAAGCCGCCGTCCGACGAGGGCGCCGCACTGCACCGGCCCTCGTTCTTGCACGGCTGCGACGCGCACGGACTGGCCACCGGCTCGCAGCGCGGCCCGCGGAAGCCGCGCGGACACAGGCACGTGTAGTTCGAGGGACCCCCTCCACGCAGACGCCGCCATTCTGTGGGGACAAAGCACGCCGGTTAGAATACGGAATAATCGGCCGCGGCCTAATCGGACACTCTAAGGTTAGCAGTTACTATTGCAATTTGGGCACTCCAGCTCTACAGCTGTGGGAGATAAAGCTCTCGCAACCCCAGCTCCCATATTTCAAATACCCACAACTTTGTCAAAACTCAACCAATTTTCACGTCTGATGGCATTTTTTCACGATTTATCTTCTAGATTGATTCTGCTTTTCAAATGTATTCATTATTGAAAAAACATTTTTTGGATTTTTTTTCGAAAAATATCCTTTACTCCCCCCTTACTAATTTTCGAAAATTTTTTTTTCAAAATTTAGAATCCGGAAATTATATTTTTAATCGATTGTGGGTGTCACAATTACTATAAAGAACAACATTAAAACCGATTCTGAGGGGGTCAATTTTTTTGTCAAAAATCATGAAAAAGATGGCAAAAATTTTGACAAGTAAAGCTCTCGGATCCATAGCTCCCATATTTCAAACACCCACAACTTTGTCAAAACTGAACCGATTTTCATGTTTGATGGCATTTTTTTCATGGTTTATCCTGTAGATTGATTCTGCATTTCAAATATATTCATTATTGAAAATAAATTTTTTTGGATTTTTTTCGAAAAATAACCTTTACTCCCCCTTACTAATTTTCGAAAATTTTTTTTTTTAAAATTTTGAAATGCGAATTTCTATTTTTAATCGATTGCGATTGTCACAATTAGTCTAAAAAACAACATCAAAACCGATTCTGAGGGGGTCAAATTTTTTGTCAAAAATCATGCGAAAATTGACAAAAATTTTAACATGTACACCTCTCGGATCTATAGCTCTCATATTTCAAACGCCCATAACTTTGTCAAAACAGAACCGATTTTCATGTTTGATGGCATTTTTTTCATGGTTTATCCTCTAGATTGATTCTGCATTTTAAATATATTCATTATTGAAAAAAAAATTTTTTGGATTTTTTTCGAAAAATATCCTTTACTCCCCCTTACTAATTTTCGAAAATTTTTTTTTTCAAAATTTAGAAATGCGAATTTCTATTTTTAATCGATTGTGGGTGTCACAATTAGTCTAAAAAACAACATTAAAACCGATTCTGAGGGGGTCAAATTTTTTGTCAAAAATCATGCAAAAATCGACAAAAATTTTGACAAGTAAAGCTCTCGGATCCATAGCTCCCATATTTCAAACGTCCATAACTTTGTCGAAACTGAACCGATTTTCATGTTTGATGGCATTTTTTTCTTGGTTTATCCTCTAGATTCATTCTGCATTTCAAACATATTCATTATGGAAAAGATCAAAAATCAAGCCAAAATTGACAGTAATTTTGACATGTGAACCTCTCGGATATTATCAAGTGAAAACTTTCTTTTCAAAATTGTACTATGAAAAACTTTTCCCTCCAAATAACCTGACCTACAGAATAATTGTAATGGGAGGGATTGGCTAAATGAGTCGCCTTTGGCTGGCAAACAGGGTATTCGTCCGGTCGGGCAGCACTTACCAGGCAGGGCAGGTCGTTGCAGTTGTTGTAGGCGCCCAGCTGGCAGCCGTTCTCGCCGTAGCCGGTGCCCACCATGCCCAGGGGGCAGCTGCAGACGATCGTGCCGGAGATCTCCGAGCAGATGGCCGCCGGGTGGCAGACGGCGGCGCGATGCGTGCAGCTGCTGATGCCGCCGGCGTTGTTGTTGTTGCCATTGTTGCTGCTGTCGCGCTGACAGGTGCGTCCGTCGCCCGACCAGCCGACGGGACACTCGCCGCAGTGGCTCGACCCATAGCTGTTGATGCACTCGACGCGCGGACTGAGACTGCAGCCGCCGTTGTTCGTCTCGCACTCGTTGACATCGCGGCAGCTGACCCCGTTGCCGGTGAGGCCGGGCGCACAGGGTGCGCAGGTGAAGCTGCCGGGCAGATTGATGCACTTGGTGCTGCACGGCGTGTGCGCCGCGGCGCTGCACTCGTCGACATCCTCCATGCAGGTGGGCGTCAGTCCGTTGCTGCGCCAGCCGGGCTCACAGATGCACCGATAGCCAACCGCATCGCTGCTGGCCACACAGCTGCCGTGGCCGCACAGCTCCCAGGCGCTGGCCGCGCCGCAGTCCGTCTTCCGCTGGCTGCAGTGCAGCCCGTGCCAGCCGGGCGCGCAGAGGCACGCGAACGAGCCGAATTGATTGGCGCACTGGCCGCCGTTCTGGCAGCCCAGGTCCGTGCCCTCGAACAGCGCGCACTCGTTCACGTCCCGCTCGCACTTGCTGCCCTAAAAAGGGGGCGGGGTCGGGATGTTAGTTGATCGCTGCGCTGCTGGCCACGCCCCCTACTCAAGCTTACCTCGAAGGCGGCGACGCAGCGACAGCGATAGCCGTCGAAGGTGTTCAGGCAGCTGCCGCCGTTCTCGCACGGATTGCTCTGGCAGCTGTCCAGCTCCAGCTTGGTCTTCAGCCGCTGCACCTGGCTCTCCACGGCGCGCAGGCGCGTGTGCAGGCGGCGCAGCAGCAGCCGGCTGGCCCGCGTCCTGTTCCCAACAACACATTAGAGGCCCCCAATCACCAGCCGCACCCACTCGAAATGGGTAGCAAGGGGTATACTAGTTTTGTGCCTAAGCTTGTAACAGGCAGCAGGAGGCATCTCCCAGTCGATTGAGTCCTGTCCGTCTGTCCGTTATAGTACTTATAATATTTTTTGATATTGTCTATATTCTGATCCGTTTCAGAATATGCTTCAATATGTTCTTAAGAATATTTTACAAATGAAAAAATCACAATTCAAATACGACAGACAAAAGTTAGATACATCAAATTCGGATAGGTATTTATTTACCTTGGAAAGATCGAGCAAAAAGAAAAAATTCGGTCACGCCCATTTTTATGTTCTATATATATATTCTTTATCAGCTCAAGCTGAGATTTACTTTTTTTCCGGCTTTTAGCTGCAGGTAGCACATGTGTCGTAGTCAGATGGATCAGAGCACTATATCATATAGCTGTCATGGCAACGATCGGTTGAAATTTATATTTTTGAATGTGTCCCAAATATCGGACAGCTATTTCATATATCTTAATATATCTTAACCAACTTTCGCAATTATAAGCTTGCCTTCTTTCCTGTCTAGAAACCTCTATATAAATTTAAAGTATTTGCGAGGGCGCAAAAATCGTCAAACTTAATCTGACGTGGACATGAAAAACGTGTAGAAAAAAATAAAAAGAAATGAACATTAAACGAAATAAATATTGCCCTTTTCGAATAGAGTATAAAATATATAATATTTTATTTTATTTTCTTCATCAAACTCATTGCTCCAAACAGGGCTAAATCGCATCGGCTATTAATGCGGATCAAGAATATATACTCCGCCTCCTTCTGCCTGTTGCATACACTTGCACAAAACCAGTATACCCCTTTTACCCATTTCAATGGGTTCATGGAATTTCAAGAATATTTCTTTCTCGAATTTTCAAAAATTAAGTTATAAATTATTATCGATTTCATGACGTAAAAACAAGAACGAAACAAAATCTGATCACAAGAATTCTCGAACTCGAAATCACGCTCGAAATTAGATATTTTTCAGAATAACTACTGAATTTGAAATGGAAAATCAAGGAAAATAAGAAGCTCCACTTGAGCCAGATTTGGCTAACGCTTGTACTTGATTTAGGCAGAATTTTCGTTAGTTATTCACTGAGTATATTCGATTAGCTAATGCCAATTCAAATACTCATTTGTCTATTCGAAACTTACGAGTTCTGCACCTGTCGCAGCATCGTGTTGAGTCCATTTGAGCCGAGTGCCTGCGCCCGGAACTCGGTTAGCTGATCGGCCAGTTCGCGCAGATCGACGATCTCCTCGTTGGCGGTCCACTCGTCCTTGGCGGCGCCCGAGGGTCGCTTCTTGCCGCCGCCGATGGGCGTCAGCAGGTCGAGGACATCGTAATCCTCGTTGATGAGCAGCCGGGAGCTGCCGCTCAGCCGGAAGCTGATGTTACGATTGGCACCCGATTCGAATATCAGGTTGCCGTCCTTGCTGATGATCTTGGGTCTGCGTTGAGGATGCCAGTTGGCCAGTTAGAGGCAATTAGAGCCATTTACTACTACTTACGAGTTGACAAAGCCGTCCACGGGACACAGCACGCCCAGCAGCAGCACCAGCAGCTGGCAGCGTCCTACGCGTCTCAACATTTCCCTACACTAGCATTTGGCACAAACTGGCTAACAGAGGAAAAAAAAGAAGAAGAAAACAACAAATAATCGCAAATCCTTCGGCACGTTCAGTTGGCTTCGGTTGCGTTTAAACTCTGCCGTTGCCAGCGCTCGCTGCCCGCGACGTCAGCTGCGGGGCGTTTCTGCGTCGCTGCCACATGCCGCACGGTGTCCGCCCACCAGTTGCCGCTGCCGATAGCCCCTAGTTGCTACAGTAATACGACCGGCTGGTTGCTCTTTCTCTATTTATTTTTTTTTATTTTATTTTCTTTTCTTTTGTTTCGCTTAAAAGGTACACATTTATTTGAGCAGTTATCAATCCGCCTTGCTGTACTCTCCCCTTAGGAGCTAATAATATCTGGTATAATAGCACGTACATACTATATATATGGAGCTGGGTGTCAGGTTTGGAACGCCTAACATTATGCTCTTTCCCAAATTATCTAAACCTTAGGCTAAATTAATCTTGTTTGTGTATTATGTGTTTTTGGTAAGCAAATTTCAAATTTCAACAAATTTTATACAAAAATACATTTATTTCAAGTACTTTTCAGATATACATACATATATTTCCAATATCAAAAAAAAAATGTATTTTAAAAAATAATTCTAATAGTTTTATTTATGTAAAGAAAAAAATATTGTTTAGATTTTGTTTTAGTATTTTGGTAAGAGTAAAAGAAAAATAATTTGACGAGTATTTCTTTTATTTTGTTTAACTAGATTTCTAAGTTACCCAGCATTGGAAAGAGCATAGAAGCATCGGTGTGTGCCGACGTTGGCGTTTTTGATTATTTTTTTACAAATATATTTCTAAATAATAGAACAGACTGTATAACTGTGTGTGTGTGTGTGTGTGTGTGTGTGTGTGTGATGTATGGTTACAACTTTTGCTTGGTGCTAGTGCTGTGTCTACGGATGAGTTGCTTAAGTACAGCTATACTCTATTATAATTCGGGTGCTGAGGACGCTCCAAGTCGTGTCCAAAAGTCTATTTGGTGTTTAAGTTTACAAATGCACAAGAAAAATAATATATACATATATATATAGATATATGCGAGTGTGTGTGTGTGTATATATATATGGCTTTTAGAATGGCCAACAAAATATCAGAGCCATATATAAAGAAAGGAACTAAAGAACTGAATTGAAGAAATAAAATTGAACTAAGGACCAGTTAACATACAGATCCAAGTACTAGCCTTTACAGTCGACATTTATGTGTCGCATGTTGCGTAAGAACTTTGGCATTCACATTGTTTTATGTGTTTATCCAAAATGTTATATTCACTGGCTTGCTGAATGGGGTTGGGGGCGGGGGGCTGGTTGATTAACCCCAATATAATCTCACATAAGGCTAAAAGAACAAAACTATTTGCTGTCAGAATGTGGAATATGTGTGCGAACACTAAGCAACATAAATATGTAGCACTACTTTACGTTTTTTTTTTGTTGTTTGCTACATAGAAATATACAGTGTATAATTTGTATATATAATAATAATCACAATATTAAAATGACTTGTGGTTAGAGTTTAAAGTACACATAAAGGTAAATGGTTAAGGTTATGTGCAGACAGGTCAAATATCTGGTTTTGTTCATATCGAAGCACACATGTGGATATATATATATTTATGTATATACATATATATATATTTGCAGAACATTAACAGTGCAATTTAATGACAGATTTATATTTTTGACCTGCCTGAACCACTCTCTTCTCAAGCTATACAAATATAATTACAGTAGGCAACAAACACATACACAATAAATAAATTAATTATTAAAAAATATATATATAGTTTACAGTTGAACTTTTTGCTTAGGTTGACTTTGCTTTGCGTTACACTACACGTTCCCTCCTTTCGCTCTCTCTCTCTCCCTTTCTCTCTCTTTCTCTCTCTCTCTCCCTCTCTCGCTGTGTCAATGCCTGTGTTGCCTGTTGCCTATTGCCGCATGCCTTTGCCACAGCCTTCAATAATTATAGAACCAGCTAATAAGTTTTATTGCAGCCTCCAAATGCATTGCTGTGGGTTGTTCAGTTGGCTGTGGGCGTGGCCTTGACCACGTTGCTCTTTGCTCTCCGTATGTGCTCCGACTTGCGATAGAGAAACTGATAGCTGGGCTGCTTCTCCGTGTATGTCGCAAAATTATCTATGAAAAGTGATTGCACAGATTGTCAGAAATGTGGACAGCGTAGATAGAACCCGAATTACACTAACCGAAGGAGATGTGGCCCACGTTGTCGGTGTCCAGCGCAAAGAAGAGCGCCTGAGCCTTTTGCTCGTTCAGCTTGCCGCCGGCATGCCGCACCAGACGCGTAAAACTTTCCCTGTCAATCCGTTGACTCGACTTACTATATAACTGCAACAGAGGGGATGGGTGGGAGAATATAGTAAGCGAGAGATTAGCAGAGATTGGGGCAACTCACCTTGACCAGAGCGCGCAAAAATGTTATAATGTCGGAATTCTTTAACTTGCAAAACAGCGAACAGAGCAGAAAACTTTTTAGACACACTGTGCCCTTGCGACGCTATATAAAACAGGAACGAGAAGAAGGTAAAATTAATATTGGGCTATTTTTAATATCTGATCGGAGACTTACATGGTCCAGCAGCGCAAAGAGCTTGTGCAGATTCGGATTCTTGAGATCCACTTGGAGGAGTTCGGCAAATGTTAAAATGTCCAGCTTGTCGGTATTGGATAGCGTTAGATAACTCTCGCACAGCTCCACGTCGCGCTTTGAGTCCAAGAGGTCTAGAAAATCGAGCGTATGCTCGATTTCCACAATGTCACCGGGAAAGGGAATTTTCATTTCACGTGCACGACTCATGACGATAACGTCCTCAAATGAATAATCCGACGTGGGCACACCCAGTGCTCTATAAAAAGAAGAGACACTCGCATCGTTAGCTACGATAATAGCCGCGAAATATCGTGGCACTCACTTGGCCATTACTTCGCGAACATTGTTGGCATAGAGATTCGCATCGGCTATTTCGGATGGGGACGGCGTGTAAACGGGGAGGTATTCAATTTCGCAGCGATTATAAAACTGTGTCATTGTCAGCCAGAGCAGACGTAGGCTGTGAACAACGAAAAACGCGTTTAGGCAAAGCGCAAGAGCATGTCGTAAAATCTATTTGGCACTTACACGCCCGGCCCATCCCAGGTCCAGGTGAAGGTGTCAAACTTGTTGGGATAGCGGAGCAACACCGGCTGCACTGGCACGCCCGGATAGAAGGCGCCGGGCTTGAACTTGATCAATGCCGTTCGATTGGTGCACGTGCCCTCGGCAAAGATGACCACCTGGGGCCAATCGTCGGTGGACCGTGCACGATCCACAATGTGCCGTATGGTGTTCTGCCTGGAGTTGGGATCCTCGCGCTGCACATAGATGGGCTGCGCATAATTAATAATGCGTCCCAGCAGCGGAATGTCGGCCGTCTCGCGCTTGGCCACAATCGACGGCGGATGGCCGGAGACCACTAAAATGGAATCAACATAGGACGAATGCGGTGCCACAACCAAAATGGGCGCCTCCCTGGCGGTGGCCGGTGTGCCCTTCCAGTTGATAAAGTGAAACGAGCCGGACGTATAAACCATTCGCATCGCCCGCGCTGTCCAGTACTGCATATGCCTATCAATGGGATGCAATTGTTAATGGATGTGTGTGTGTGTGTGTGTGTGACATTTGACACTCACTTGCGCCAGCCTGTTAGCGGCTTCGCCTGCAGGTCCTCCATAGACATGCCATAGAGGCCGATGTAGGCGAACATCCAGGCCGAAAGCAGCGACAAAACGCAGCCCACAACGCGTATGGGCAGCAGCAGCACCGTCAGCACATAGATCTGAAAAAGATAACGGTGATTAGGCCGATTCCAGATTACATACGGCTATCAGGCAGGCTGCATGCGTGCCACGAAACAAGGCTAAGCACCGATAAGGCGCACAATATTCCTGAACTTTGAAATGATACAACAAAAACAAAACAAAAACAAAAAACAAAGTATAAGCAAAAAAACTCGTCGATTCGCAGAAATGAAATGGCACAAAAGCAGGGTCTCTGTCAGATTTTGTTGTGTGAGCAATTAAGTCAATAAATTGACGTGTCCACTAAAGTTCAATATTGCGTTGTTTACGCTCAAGTCCGCAATTGAAGAATTTCTGCTATTTTCTGTTCGACTTCTCTGTTATATATATTTACGACTTGGCTAAAGAGCTCAACTTTATAGTAATGCCTGTCTAATCTAGACCACAGGTGTTAGGTTAACATCTATAATTAGGCCGGAAACCTCTTATACCCATTACCAATTATTGGGGTATAGTTTTCATAAAATTATTAAACTTCATAAAATTATTAATACTAATTGTATTGTAAATGTTTAAATTTTAGCTAGGCTATACTTTCCCTACATTTGACTTCGCCACTCTATCTGGCTTTTAAAACAAATTTTATTTGTAATTAAAACATTTAAGAACGTATAACGTCGAAATGAAACTCTCACAATTAAGTAGAATATTAATGCTAAACTTTTCTAAATTTGTACCTAAGCCGTTCAACTTCTAAGTTTATTTTATATATTTAATTATCCTAGTTTCAAGAGGGGGTATCTTTTTGTATTGCAGTAAAAAACAAAAAAAAGCAGAATTGGGAAAAGTTGATTTTCGCATTAATTTTGTGTTTTAAAGCAGTCGAATAGTTATTTCGAATGGACTACTTGAATATGCTCAGAGCTCAGCCAGTTTGTGTATGAATAAATGCGAATACATAGGTGAATGTATTTAGATATGTATGCATGCTTATGTATGTATATATGTACATAAATGAGCATTTCATTAAGAGACCCAACACTCGGACATCAGTGTGAGTGCCTCCTCGACCTTGATTCAGCGATCAAGGCGAGTGGAGCGAGCCGAAACTAGTTTCCATTGAAGATGAGAGCTTGATATGATTAATATGCATACGAATATATATGTGCGTATATATTATATACATGCACACATTGGCCAGTTATTCATATGCTTGCAGTCGCTTTAACTGATTAACGGCCACAGCATTTGTGGGCCAGATAATGTTCTTTAGAGGTCATAATAGTATTTCCGATTTATGCTACATTCAATCAGATTCCTTAGAGGTCATTATAGTATTTCCGATTTCTACTATATTCAGTCTGAAGTAATAGCTAATTCTGATGTGTCATACGAAAAGTTGCCTCATGAATGTGAACATTAGACTATGACATATTCAGCGATAAGGTTTACAATCAGTATTGTTGATATTTTCCGTACATATATGTTTTTATATATACGTATGTATAACAAAAACATAGCCGTTAAAATCATATAGTAAGTGGGTCAAGTAAAATAAATATTTGCGACATTTATGCAGATTTTAGATTACATACATAAATATATATTATTGGGGATTTTAAAGTCTTAAAAGTTTGGAAATAAATGCTTATATTCAAAATTTATTTATTTGGCAATTATTTGATATTGCCTACTATATACACCTTTGGAATTTAATTCTTAATTTTGTTATAATTTAAAAAACAAGCCTATAATATTAGTATTAAAATTTACTTAAATTTCTGTCAATTATGAAACTAAGTTCGTAAGATTTTTAAAATTAGGTCTGGGTTATTATTTTTATTATTTCGATACCTACATGTGCAAATATTTGACTTCCAAACAAAGGTGTATTTTATTAATTAATGATTTCATTATGTTTCTGATAAACTGTGCGAATGTTTTGAATACGCACTTGCAGTAAAAAATTTACTTCAAAACAAAAGCTCACCAATATGTATCGAAATATCACAATAATGCATCGTTTCTAAGTGTAGAGATTTCGATAAATATCACGTGTTTAATAATGCTTGACCAATAGTCTAGTCTAATGAGATCGGTAACCACCGAACCATAATGTCTATGTATGCAGATACATGTATGTATGTACTACATTGCGCCTATTAATATTTAAAGTGATTTCATCTGTGCCCAATATTTCCCTTTCACTCTCTCCCTCACTTTCTGCTCTGAAGCTAACTGAACTATAAAATAAGCAATTAAAGCCGCTGCCAAATGCGATGTTACGAAGAGCAAAGCAGATAATCGAATTGGCCGGAGAGGATGGTTGATGGTAAAGGGTTGGGGGTGCTATAGTGCAAAGGTATGTACATATATAATAATGACAGGCAGTAACAATAAGAGCAACGTGGAACGTGCGAAAAAGGTTTTTGTTTCTTTTTTTTCTTCTTTTCTTTCTTTAGATTGATATCATAGAGAACAGAAAACGAAAAGACAAATGTGTTCTATATATATACACACATAAATATTTACATATGTACATATGTAATTATATCGTATATATTTAAACACTTTGAAATGCACAGCGTTTCACATAACAGCCGAAGAATTGGAAATAAGATATCAGGCAACAGCTTAGCAGGCGCAGGCTTAGAGTTGGGCTCGTATTTTATTTTCTTTTCGCAGAGGCACGACTCACGACGAGCTTAAAGCGAAAAGGCCATTAAAAAAACGTATGCTATAAACAATAATAATAATAAACGATAAACAATACTACTGGGCTGAAAGTGAAGTCATCTAAAATGATAGAAAATTAAATATATTGCAAAAGCAAACTATATTTTTAAATTCTAATAAACCCTGACAATGACGATTAATGCTAAGCAAACGAGAAAAATAATTAGCTGCAAGTGGTCATTTATTCGGTTGAAAATTTTATCAAACTAAAAACGATACATATTACAAAAATTGTAAATGTTTCAATATGTGTATGCAATAATATAACGGGAAGTCGTGCGTGAATTCGATATCGACCCGCAGCACATCTTTAGACAGGCAGCAGAAAGCACAAGGTGCGCTATAATAACAACAACAACAAGAAGTAACGGCAACTATGTACACACAGCTACAACTACAACTACATGGCAACAAACGCGCCAAAGAGCCGGCAACGAAAGCAAGAGCAACAATAGCAACAACAGCAATAAGACAACAAGAAAATCATACGATTTTCGCTGCTTCTGTTTCTTCACAGCTAGTTGGCAGCGACGCAACGTTGGCGTCGGCATCGCGAAACTATGGCAGATAAAAACGCCCATACATACATATATATATGTATATGTACGGGTAGAAATATCGATAATGCGAAGTTATCGACATCCTCGACGGGCGCAGTTGGTCAAGTGCAATGCTACACATACGTGTGCGCCTGCATGTGTGTGTGTGTGCTTGTATCGATATGGCATATAAATACATATTCATGTGTATGCATGTGAATGGGTCGCTAGACAACAATAACAATAACAATAGCAATAAGCAATTTAACCCTCATTAGCGCCCCGCAACCCACACAGGCAGACAGACAGCTGTGTTTGAACTGTTTTTGCATGAATGAAAGCATTTGCCAGCACACAGAAACGCGAGACGTGATGCGGAAAGCGGGGAGCTCACCTTGGCCAGCTCAATGTGACTGTCGATTTGTATGCGATGCACAAACGGATTGATGTAGCTGTAGCCCTTGGAAGCCCAGCTGTCCTCCTCGGAGTCACGCTTGGTGGTGCTGGTGTTGGAGCTGGTAACGATGCTGCTGCTGCTGATGCTGACGCTGTTGCTGCTGCTGCTTCTGCTGCGGCTGCGACTGCTGCTGTTGTCGTTGTCGTTGTCCAGGCCATCCCCGACTTGAGATGCTCGCACATCGTGCGGGGAGCGACGTCTTTTAACTGAGGACGTTGTCATTGCTCACACTAACACTCGCCGACTAATCGCACTTTTGACAAAATATTATTGTTTCGCTTTAGTGTGAGGTGCAAAGCAAAAAAAAAAACAACAAGCAGTACCTCCCGCTCTTCCGCTTCGATTTTTTTGCGTTGCCAGCAAAACTGAGGTGTTGGGCAACTAGCTAAAAACAGTGTTGGATAAAATTAGTTATATCGATGATTTACATTTCGTCGATAACTCGATACTTTAGGTGCGTGCGCAGCGCGACAGCTCTACAAGTTGAACATGTCTGGCAGCCTTAAAGCCGTTGCGACATTCAAATCTGATTCACAATGGTCTTTAATTTATTTTTCCTACTGTGAACATATTTCGGGCATTTGTTGTTTTGTGTGTATAAACACGCATTTATGTTGTGCTTCGAGGTTGCATGGCCAGTCTCCGGCTTTGTAATCAGCTGTCTATGACCCGGCGTCCACGGCCCAGCTAAACCTGTCACATGTGTCTGAAACGTGCTGTCGAAATTCAAATCTCGCCAAGGCGAACATACGGTTTCCTACTCTGATTATGTCTGGCGATGCCTAATTCTTTAATACGCACTTAATTATGCATATGTATGTATGTATATATAAATATAACTCTGTATAAACGTACAAGGCATTTTGTTAGTGCTGTCTGCTTTAAAAACAAAATAAGTAAACCAACCAGTTTCTGTTATACGAAGCACATAAAGATATACTAAGTATGTAGACACATACTTACATACATACATATGTTTGTATCATAGATATGGCCGCTAAACGGGTTTTGTGTCTCTTATTTTTGTTTTTGGTTCAATAGTCACACCATTGCAGAGCACTGGATAAGTGCTGGCCGCTGGTGGTGGGGGTAAAGGGCTCAGCTGGTGCCTCATGGCAAAACCGTTACTGTTATACGCGCGCGTGCATTTGACCTTGCCGAAGTTTAAAAGCTGATGCAATCGGAGTTTGGGGCGATAATCCAGCAAATTCAGCTGCTGTGAAATTAGCGCAATTCCCGGCAACTGGTTTTTTCTATTTTTTTATTGCCATTTTATGAGCAATCTGCGGTTAGCTAGAAACTCTTATCAGTCTAATCAAATGGCCACGCCCCTTTGTGGTGTTGGCATGATTTATGTAATCGTATTTTATTCTACATAAATACATATATTCTTTACAATTGTTTTTTTTTATTTTTTTGTTGAAATTTTTGATAGTTTTGCATTTTTTGTCTTCAGCTTTTAGCTTTGGATTTTTTATTTGCTAATGATTTGTGGCCCGACAGTTTTTTCATTTTAAGAATTATTTTCTGTGTGGGCGACCGCCGGCGTCGCCGCAGCAGCGTCACGTGAAATCATTTTGGTTTGCCAAAAATTTGAGTGTTATAATTAATGACTTTTGTTTAAAGATCGAAGGTCTTTTGGCCAACGTTTCAAGCTGCGTATACGCAATGTTAAAAAATAAACAGTTTCGTTAGCCGTCGCCGTCGCCGTCGCCATCGCCATCGCCATCGCCATCGTCGCCGCTGCATTGACCCCTGGATGGGGCGAATTTCACAAAAGGCGGCGCTTTCGACGTCACCATCATTGACGTCACAGCAGGCTCTGCGCGTGGCAACAAATACAAGAACACAAAATTGTAATGAGAGAGAGCCACGAACGATACGAAAATCAATTATTCTGTATGTACACCACCCATACACACACAGGTTCACTCACACACACAAAACGGGCGGCGGCGATGAGCAAGCGCAAAGCAGCGCGGCCAACCTCTACACAAACACATGCACAAATCGAATGCCTTCACATACATACATACATACATACATACGTAGGCATGTATGTTTGTGTACAACGGGGCGAGCCCCCAAATCTGGATTCTCACCGGTGAACAGCAACAAAAACAAACTGCGCAGCGACAGCGACGCTTGCAGCCTGTCGTAAGCTGATGCCGCAGTATTGAAATCGAACAAGGAAAAAGACGAATCTAATTTTAGGCATCTGCGTTATATTTGAAGTGGTTCGCGGAACTCTTCATTTTCAGGGTTCGACTTACTGGTTCAGCCAGCATTTTTCGCTTCCAGGCAAATCCACTCGACTCACCCTGTTCACTTTCGATCCGATTTCTTTTTACACACTCGCTCCCTATGTAAAAAATAGTATATTGAGTTTGTGCGAAGTCTGTCCCGCCGTCTTTCCAAATTAACGCAAATGCCGAATTTGTAGCCGAGTGAGATAAAAATCGATATCCTAATACACGGTAGACTATTAATGACCTCCTCTAAAGGTTGCTGCTACAAATTACAAAACTCGATATTTTTTCCAAAAATATTGTTTTAGGGCAACTGCTTTAAGGCGAGAAAAGTCAAAACGACCGTTTTCGTTGTTATTACACACTGAACGAGTATTGCGCCGTCGCTTACACCCGACTGCAACGTTCTTACAAAAACTGGATTTCATCACTGTTGGCAGTTACCGTTAATGGTGTATTGTTGCACTCAAGAGCGACGCAGCGGCTGCTGTCTTCGTCGTCTTCTTTGGAATCCGAATTGCCGACTCATTGTATAGGTACACAGCGGAGGCGTGTTAGAGATTACACATGTGCGTGTGTGTGTACATATGTACATATATAGATGTGAATTGTAAAAAAGTATTGGCACAGCAAGAATTTTTGCTTCACTACTATTTTGCGAGGAAATTGTGATCTTTTGTATATGAATACTACAGAATTCAGGGAACACTTCTCCAAACTTAAGGTGATATTATTATATTTAATTTTAAAAATATTAAAAAAAAAACCAAAAAGACACACTCTTATGCATATGTATATTTTACATCTATTTATTTGTATACGATCACTATATGCTATGCTGTGCTGATACTTTTGTGGGTCTCTGTATATATGTGCATAAATACATATGTAAGTACTTTGAAGTACTGATTAGCTACGGCCTTATCTCCCCAAAACAATAGCATGCATTACTGCTTGACCCAGCCCAGACCAGCCCACGTGTAGACGACGCCCACCCAAAATACTGCCTTATTGTTGTCGCTTGCCTTTTTTTCTAGGCAATTTCCGTTACTCAGATAAGCGCAAGCCACTTCTTCATGTATGTATGTACATACATACATTCATATGTATGTATGCATGTGTGAGTATTCTCAAAGATAAACATTTTAAAAAACTTGTTAGCAGCAGGAGGAGCAGTTAAACGTGGCAAAGATTTTGCAGCGAATTTTCAAACCTAATTTTGCATATATTTGTGCGTAAAAACCTGAAAAATAAAAAAATAAATATATTTATTTGTATGTATGTATAACATTTGTAAAAGTATTTATTTAAAGCTGACTAAGCCGGCAACGTTTGTCTATGCCCTTTGTACACCTGCTAAATAGATTACATTATTATGTATTTTTGTTTTTACTCAAAATTGTTTAGGGCAACAAGAAAAAAGTTGAAAAAAACACGTGCGGACCTAGCGAACGCTCTGTTTCCACCAACACTAACATCAATATGTACTTAGATTCCATAAAAGGGGCGTGTATTTATGACTCATATACATTCATATTTACACATATGTATGCATATGTATGTAAATAGGAACACAAATACATACATATGTATGTACGACCTCCAATACGGCTCACATGATCACAGCGTCATTGCTTCTGCTGCATTTCGCAAAAAAGAGAGAGAGAGAGCGAGCGACAGAAATGGTGAAATAATGACAGCATTGGCTGCAATAGCGAATTCCAACTAGCAGGCGAGCCTCTTTGGGAGCAATAACAACAGCAACAGATCTTCTACCACACTACAACTACCTGCATGCATGTGGTTTCGTGTGCACGTACAAAATGTGCAATACATGCGTCTATGAAATTAAACAACAATAAACAAACCTGTATAAAACACAACACAACAAAGAACTTCCTTGAAATTGGGTGAGTGAACGAACACGTCAAGTAAGTGAGAGGCGAGCGCGCGTGTGGGGAGTAGGTTTATTGAGAGCGGTGGCGAGGGAGAGGAGCGTTGAAGTCACCACGGTTGGAGTTGCAAATACCAACAGCACGGTCAGGCGATGCGTTTAACTGTGTTGGAACGCGCACGTCGGCGTCGGCACGTAAAATATGTATATGTATGTATGTGCCTATAAGTATACATACATACGTGTACATGCAATAGCAACGCAAAATGCGAGACGAGCCCCACGAACGCTAAAAGCAGGCAGCGACCATCAACAAAAAATTCCATGCCGAACTTACATATGTGTGCACATATATACATGTACATGTACGTATGTATGTAGGTATGCATATACACACCCAAGGAGAAAACAAAGGCAGCCTGGTCTGCACGGCAGCGAACAGCTATGCAAACTTGTTCCCCCATATGTAAACTGAGCATAAACTGTTATACGCCAACAGCAGCAACAGCAAAACCAAATAAAATTGCCAACACAAGTCACAGCAAAAATCCAAAAATCGCTCAGTCTGTAGCGACATTTGAATGACCTGCATCGTTTGCGAATGTTTAAATAGAACTAACAATATAAATACATATACAAAGGAGCTCGAATTGGTTATAGATCAGAAGAGCGGTCGTACCAAATATTCAAATATTTTTGTTGGCTTATAAATTTATTTTTAAAATATATATATATATATATAAAATATTTTTGTTTGCTTTTTTTGTTTTTAATTGTTATAAAAAATAAAAAAAATCACAAAAACTAAATGAAGTCATATTTGAAAAATTAGATCATTAGACTAGTAACTTGCATTTATAATATATTTTATGGTTTAGTTATTATAATTTAGTTAAAAAAAAACTTTTTAGGTGCTGGTTGAGATAAGCTTTGAGCAACTGTACATTTACATACATACATATGTATTAAGATGTTTTGACAGCAGCTTAAAGTTGTGTAGTTGTTAAACATCAATTGTTAGCATTATTAAAGTTGCCAACGATCCGACTGTGTAGTGTGCAATGGCTGGTTTGCTGACGATGGCAAAAAGGCTACACACTCACAGGCACACCTGACCGTTCTCTCTCTCTTTCGCTTGGTCTCCCTCTCTTGGTTATTGTTGATACATACTACTGCCTCTGCCGGCGTCGCTAACCGCCGCTACTGCTCGGTATAACAGCCATTCATGAAGCGCGTAAAGAAAACATGTGCTCACTGCTCTCAATTTGTGTGCGACTCTCTTTTACTCTCTCTCGCTCACTCTCTCTCTATCTTTCTATTGCTGGCGCGATATGCACACTAATGTACATGATATTGTATCTTAAACGCAGGCCCAGCAGCAACTGGCTGCCCTGTCCAATACGAATTGTCAATTTTGACCTTCAAGGTTCCTTCAAAGTACACTACGTACGCCACACACACACACACACATGCATGCAAGCGACGCACAGACGCTGACGCCGACGGCGGCAGCGCGTGCTCAGCGCCGCGGCGGCAGAGCCAGTGTAAACCAACTGGCAAAGCTTCACGGAGAATAATTCCGTAACGAACGGTTCACAGCGTTGGACGCGTGCAGCGGACAAAAATAAAAGCGGCCGACTCAAAAAGAAAAAGTATTTGAAAAAAAAGAACAACAAGCAAATAAAACTAAAACACAAAGCTAAAGAAACACTGAAACGCGAACAAAACACAAAACAAACGCGCGCAAAAAAAAACAAAAGCCAAAAAATAAAAAAAAGGAAAACGTAAAAGTTGCTGCCATAAATATTTATTTTTTTCTGTGTGTTGTCGGTGCCAGTGACTGCCAAAACTAACTGCAACTGCAACTGCAACGCGATGGACCAACAAGAGCAGCTAAATGGCGCGATGCGCAGCGCTTCTATAAATAGCAACGGTCTAGCAACAAACTGAATGGCCACAACGGCTGCGACGAAACGGACGACGCGCGGGTTCGCCCAGCAGCAGGTAAAGCGACAAATGCAGCAGCGACAGCAGCAGCAGC
Organism: Drosophila robusta; assembly: GCA_035043565.1. Classification (NCBI taxonomy): domain Eukaryota; kingdom Metazoa; phylum Arthropoda; class Insecta; order Diptera; family Drosophilidae; genus Drosophila; species Drosophila robusta. Next base: position 21,064,413 of record JAWNMW010000257.1, on the reverse strand, counting down.
AGCGACAGCGAATGCAAATGCAATTCAAATACAAACGGCGGCGGGTGCGAGTGCAGCGGATAAAAAGAAAATGGTGTTCGAGTTATGTCAGCAGCTGTTGCTCACGGACGAGCAGGTGCAGGAGCTCGCCTATCGCATACTGCACGAGGTGCGTCGCGGCCTGGCGAAGGATACGCACCCGAAGGCGAACGTCAAGTGCTTCGTGACGTACGTCCAGGATCTGCCCAATGGCAACGAGCGCGGCAAGTTTCTGGCCCTCGATCTCGGCGGCACCAATTTTCGTGTCCTGCTCATCCATCTGCAGGAGAACAACGATTTTCAGATGGAGTCGCGCATCTATGCGATACCGCAGCACATCATGATCGGATCCGGTCAGCAGCTGTTCGATCATATCGCCGAATGTCTATCCAATTTTATGGCCGAGCACAATGTGTACGCGGAACGTTTGCCGCTGGGTTTCACCTTTTCGTTTCCGCTGCGCCAGCTGGGCCTCACCAAGGGCCTGCTGGAGACCTGGACGAAGGGCTTCGACTGTGCCGGCGTCGTCAACGAGGATGTCGTCCAGCTGCTGAAGGACGCGATCGCACGACGCGGCGACGTACAGATCGATGTCTGTGCCATACTCAACGACACGACGGGCACCTTGATGAGCTGCGCCTGGAAGAATCACAACTGCAAGATCGGCTTGATTGTCGGCACCGGTTCGAATGCCTGCTACGTGGAGCGTGTCGAGGAAGCGGAACTGTTCGATGTCGCCGACAATCGCAAGCCGCACGTGCTGATCAACACGGAATGGGGCGCGTTCGGAGATAATGGGGCACTGGACTTTGTGCGCACCGAGTTCGATAAGGACATCGATGGGCACAGCATCAATCCCGGCAAGCAGACGTTCGAGAAAATGATCTCGGGCATGTACATGGGCGAGCTGGTCCGGCTCGTGCTCGCCAAGATGACGCGCAACGGCATCCTGTTCAACGGCCAGGGATCCGAGGTGCTGTTCACGCGCGGCCTCTTCTTCACCAAATACGTGAGCGAGATCGAGGCCGATGAGCCCGGCACGTTCACCAACTGTCGCCTGGTGCTCGAGGAGCTGGGCCTGTCGAATGCCACCGACGGTGACTGCGCCAACGTTCGCTACATCTGCGAGTGCGTCTCGAAGCGGGCCGCGCATCTCGTCTCCGCGGGCATCGCCACGCTGATCAATAAGATGGACGAGCCCCATGTGACGGTCGGCGTCGATGGCAGTGTCTATCGCTTCCATCCCAAGTTCCATAATCTGATGGTCGAGAAGATCACGCAGCTGATCAAGCCCGGCATCACCTTTGACCTCATGCTCTCCGAGGACGGTTCCGGCCGTGGTGCGGCGCTAGTTGCGGCCGTCGCCTGTCGAGAGGACATACTCAATAGCAAGTAAACGCAATGGCAATCGCAATCGCAATCGTTATTGTAATTGTAATTGTTATCGTTATCGTAATCGGAATCGGCGTCGCAGTTGCTAACACAGCAAACCAATCGAAATCAGGCGAATTTCGAATGCAAATTCTTAAGGCGAAAATGAGTTAGTTTCCTTTGGTCGCCGCCGCGTGGACGCCGCCAGGTGGCGCCAGCGCGGGGCGCTTCTTAGTATTTAAATTAGGCAAGTTCTTAGACAAAATGCAAAAATAACAGAATGTGTATGCTTCAGCAATTGTTTCTTTATTGTTATTATTATTTTTTTGTTTATCTATATATGTCTATTATTTTGCTCTACATCTCCTTTTCTATCTCTTAATTAAATAAATTATTTGTATGCCTAATTTATTTGGTTAAATAATCGACCTTCGATTTTGTAAAAAAAAAAAACAATTGTTAATATACTTTACACACACACACACATACACTTACGCATATTCATACATATAAGATATTTAATTGATATATACATATATATATATATCAGGCAACTTCTTAAAATGGCAAAGAAGTTAAAAATTAATTTTTCGATTGCGATTTGAAGCGCGTGAGAGAGGCGAAGGAGAGTAGCAAAAAGAACGACGAAAATTGGGCGAAACGTGTAGCGCAGTTACGTGCGCCGCCAAAAGTGTTATACTGTGCTACAAGCATCAATCATATCCTAAACCAGGACAAGACAAAATTCAAACTAGCAAAATCGCACATTGTTAATGAAAACTACAACAAAATACTAAAAACAAAAACAGAAAAAGAAAATGAAATGAAATGAAATGAAATGAAAAAAAAAAAATGGAACAACTAAAAGTAAAACACAAAGACACCGAAAGGCATGTGTTTTATAATTGTAAATGTTTATAGTATATATTGTGAAGCGTTATATGATAATACAGCTTATTAGCCACTATATTGATTATAATGATGTATTTTTTTCTTTGTTTAGTATTTTTGTTACTAACGTTTAAGCAGCTAAACAATTGTTTTATATTGTTTCTATATGCAAGCATATGCATATATATATTTATTTAAGCACAATAACATAAATATATATATGCACATGTGTGTTATATGCCTAGTTTAGTGCTTAATTATTATGTAGTTTTAAATGTTATTAAAGAAACGAGAAAAAGTCCCCTAAAAAGTGTCCTAAATATATACGAGACAACCTTACATACTATGTTTACGAAATTAAAACAAACAAAAAAAAAACACACACACACACAAATAAAATATGAACACAATTGATCATTTTCCTGCTAGCTGCAAGCGTAATTAATTTTTTGGTTTCTTCTACAATATTCTCAGTTGGTATTTAATTGTTTAATTCTCGCTATTTTCCCCGCCCACATTCTGTTTGTACTACTTTAAGGCGTATTTTTGGCAACTGCGCGCAGGCGACGCATTGCATGTTAAAAATAATTCAAGAAAATCAAAGAATATAATCAATTTTTTTGCCATGTATTTTTAATAAACTTAGCCAAGCAAAGAAAACACAACACACTGTCGAAAAAAAAACAAAAAACAAAAAACAAAAAAACAAAAATATTAAGCCTAAACGAATACTAAGCGAAAAGTGTTTCTATTTTTCATGAAAATGTTAAGAACAAAACCATTAGCCACGTTAAATTGGCTGTCAATGAACAAGTGCGGTCAAGTTCAGGCTTAAACTGAAGCTGAGTGAACTTTATGTTAAGCTACAAAGATAGACGCACACACAAACACACACACACACACAAACACACACATGCAGACACAGGGAAACTTGGAAAAACTAATCAGCTGACCGAATTTAGCAGACGAAAAACAAAAATTGATAATGCAACAGAACAAACAATATGAAATGATTTCGAAACAAAGCAACAATAAAAACGATTCTAAAAGCTGAGAAACAAAACCAAACGAAACCACTTGTGTCTTTCTCGCAGACGTGCTCACTGACATGTCTTGTACGGCGTCATGCATAGGGCTCGAGGACAACGTTGTTTTGTTGTCCGCAAAGGTGTCGCACAGTATGCGGACATGTCTTGCGCAACATCCACGCCAACAATGTCACGTGTCATGAATAAAGCCTTGCTTGAAGAGCACATGATGCAATTCTCGTTTATGATGTAAGTATCAATGGCTGATTGTGAGTCAATTTGCCAGTCTTCGCTGCGCTTGTGTGCTGTGTGTCTGGCCCAGCCCAGCCCAGCCCAGAGCAGAAAATTGTATGGGCGGCATTGTCAATTGATGACGTCGGCTTCGGCCCCTTTCATAATGGGGCAACGGTGCCAATTGAAAAGCTATGGCAGGAATAGTAGCAACAACAACAACGCTGGCGTTATAAAAATTAAACACCAGCTATTGTAACTGTAGCTGTAGCTTAGTCACAGCCCGAGTCTGGCCCAATTAAATTGAACAAACGGAAAATGATTCAATTCGGATCGTTTGACGCACTTGAAGTCGGTTAAAGCTGAGCAAACATCGATCGAACTGAACTTTGATGGAGGCTATTTCGCCGCTTCAGACATCGCTCAAATAGATTGATTTATTGTTGTTTGATTTCTCGATATTTGTTTTCAATTTCTTTGTGATGATAATATTCTCAGTCGTTTCGAGACGAGCCAAGTGAAGGGCTCCGGCGGACGGTCGAGGGGTGTACGAGTTGGGAACTTTCGCAAGTTCCGCGAAAGTTGTTTTTAGAATTGCCAGCCACATGTAAATTCCCTGACCCAGAGTGCCAATAGCAGACTCAGTCCCAGAAAAACCACTCGATAGCGTACGCTCATACACTCCGGGAAAAAACCCATGCATTTTTTTTTTTGATCTTAATTGAAAGCGAACCTGAGAACAAACTAAATATTTCAAGCACGTTTTTATAATGGCAACAATTTCTAAATATTATTATCGAATAAGATCATTAAAAACGATTTAAGCTTATTTAGAGTACGGAAATAATTCATGAATTTTGAAAAGCCGTTGCGACTTCTATACTTTAGTTGGGGTTTTCTCCGAGTGTACATGCACATGTATACATAAATATATATGTATGCATATGTAAAATGCAGTGCACGGCTCACGTTTCAAAGGCAGGCGATTCATTTAAATATCCGCGCAATAAAAATTCAAATGCAAATTTCTAAATACAATTTCCAATTGCATGTGGATGTTAAAATAGTACGAGTAGTTCCACTTGGGATAAAGCTTGTGACCCGTTCGTGTGGTCAACGCGGCTTATTTATTTTTTATTCTTTCACTATTTTTTTCGTAGCCATAATTCCTGTGGAGGCGGCGTCAACAAAATACAAAATACAAACAAAGCTGCTCAGCAACGGCAACAATTAATTAATCTGCTAGTTTTAGCAGATTGGCAGGCCAATAGATAGATAGATAGATAGATGGATAGATAGTCTAGCTGTATTTGCACGAGATATGCGGATCAAGCAAAAGTTGACGTGAACTACGTGGCGTATACTTGATGTGCAAACGAGATATTGATAATGGCTATTGCGGAATTGGCCATTAAAAAAGCAACTGCTATAAAAGCGTTATCACATGTTTGTTATGTTAACGTTTCGCCCGATCGCCGTTGCCAGACAAACAGATACCCCGTGAACCCCATGCTGAAATTAAATTCGTGCCGTTCTTGAATTCTTAAACACATTTCGTACTTGAACAAATTAAAATCAAGTATAAATTTGTTTTTGATTTAATTTCATAAAAATATGAAGAAAAAAGATGTGTCTAGTTTTGTTCAATTAACACTTCATATAATTTTTTTATGAGTACAGGGTATTAAAATACATATGTCTAAATATATCGGCAATAAACAGAATATATGCTCATAAATAACTGTGGTCGTATTTGCGTAAAAGCTGTAAAATCAAACACACAGAGGTATGCCTAAACATGCATATGAATATCTATGTATGTGTGTGCATATCTATAATCGATCTATATACACGTGTAGACCGATATCTGTGTGTATAATCCTTGCCCGGCCGCATGCGTCAATGGCCGGACAGCCCGAAGAAACTATTTATCAGCAAATACTTTGACATTTTGTTATTTTGTTATGTGGCGATCTTGAGTTAATTTAGCGTCAATTTAGCAAATATGCTTTGTTTTTGTTCAACAACAAAAAGACAACACACAACAAAAAAAAATTTTAAAAATAAATATCTAAATTTGAAGAGCAGTACAGTTGTATGTTGCTTGGGCATTTTCATTTCTTTTTATTGAGCATAGAACAAAAACAAAATACGCAATTAAGAATCGCCAGCGTAGAACAAAGCGCGAAGAACGCGCCGTGCAAAAAAATTGAGAATAGAAATTGCGGGCTTGAGTGGACTTGCGAAGGGCGACAAAGCGACAGGCACGCCCACTTACAATAATGATGGGCGTTTGTGCGATGCTGCTCTCACAAATACCCTATAATAGACTGTGGGGTATAATTAACTGTGGTATTTCTATATAGTAAACGTATACAATTTTACATTTCTCTAGTCAACTATGATCATTTTTATGTCGGAGTTAGCATCTTATTAGAATTCTTCTTAAATTATTGAAATTTCGATTTTATTTTACTTGAAAAAAATTGTAATATAAAATGATTATAGAGAAATCAGTTATTTTTACTTTATCTCATTTATTTTTACAGCTTTTGATTTTAATGCTCATTAAATTTCTTAAATGCCATACATTTTTTGTTATTATCATTACGACTGCAATATTTATTAAAATATTCTATTGAACAGCTGGCAACTCTGTCAAACTGCGGCAGTGGGCAATTGCACTCGTCTCTTTTATTTTTGCTTTTCTTTGGCGCGCATTCTCGCGTTTTTCGCTCTCTGTTTATCTTTGCTTTTGTGCTAGTGTTATGCAAATATGCTAAATGCAGTTTTAGAAAGTGTGAAAACCAAGCGAATCATGTGAGCGCCAACAATAACGGAAATATTGCACTTAATCATATGGAAGAGAGCGAGCAAGTTGCATCTATTGCTGTTCTTTCTGTTGTTGTTGTTGTTGTTGTTGTTTGCCAAGCACTAAACGGATGCAGAAAACACAAATCGCGATTCGAGTCAATGGAGTAATAACAACTAGTCGAGACTAATCGAAAGCTATTACTCGAAATTGTCATATGTACATGCATACCTTATACATATCTAAAAACTTGTATTCAATACGACAAAAAATTTGTTTAAAATGTTTTCATTTACCTGTTGCAGTCAGACAAAACTGAAGCAAAAGTGCAGATGCCCGGTAGACAATTTACATTACGAGTTGAGCGACACGAACACGAACTAATATACTGTATTATCAGTGGTAGATCTTTTTAAATTAAAAATAAATTGCTAAAATATTCACGTCTACAATCTTTTGTATAAAATATAATAACTATTAATATTTTTTCAGCAAAAAAACCAAAAACTAATGTTTTAATTATTTAAAAAAATGTATTTAGAACCACTTCTGGATTAAAATTCGCTTAGCTAAATTCTTCTACTTTCTACTAGCTTTCCGGGTTAAAATCCCAGACTAATGTGCTATTTATCCTATACTTTAAAAATAATAATAATAACATATATGTTTTTATAAATACAACAGCATAATTATCTTTCTTAGTCTTTTCTTTTCGTTTTGTATAATTTTTGGTAACACTTTGGTAATGACCGAAGAAAACTTAAACGATTCACGCAAAACCGAACTCTGCTCATTTTATGCATTTTATTATGCTATTTTAAATCAGTTGAACAAATTGAATTTTCCATTTCGCTTAAACTGCTATAAGTGGGAGATGCCACTTAAGCTATGTAAGTGCGCTCCCATACGGCAATAACGGCTTATATATATCTATAAATACTGACTAATTGCAGGTGGAATGTGTTCTCAGAAAACTGAGTACTTAATATCGCTGAACTATCTAAAAATAAAAGCAACAGCGCAAATACTCGCTAATGCTACTTGAACAATTGATATCATCGATAACAAAGCTAATCTCAAATTTCCAGTAGCACTTGGCAGTAATTGCATCGCCATCGAAAATATGTAGTATATAAATATAGCAATATATTGTATGTACATGTGTGAGTTTGTCTGTGTGGGTGCGCATATCTATAGATATGCAAATGCATATCTTACAGTGGCACAGACTTTACAAAAGTTTCTAAGAGCTGCACTTTTCGATTTTCCACTGCGCAAAACGCAAATAAAATGTGCAAATAGATGGGGGCAAATCTTTTAAGACCGCGAAAATGTTCATAATCGGTGCATGACGAGAAAGCAAACAAACAAGAACAATAGGAGCTACTAATTACATTTAGACAGCAGTCACGCAGACAGATAACCGACAATGCCGGCTGAAAAAAGCTAATTATGATGCTTCAAATTGGCCACTGGGACGCAATGGCTTGCCAAAAAAGCAAAAAAAAAAGTAGTAAAAAAGCAACAACATCAACTAAAAACAGCACCGCGACGCAGTTTCCTCATTGTTGTTGTGGCTGCGGATTTTGTCTTGTTTTTTTTTGAATGATTGCCGTTATTATTTTATTACACACAACTGCAAATTATTTTGTGTGGTTTTTTTTTTGTTTTATTATGAATGTTTGTGTATGGAAACATTTTTATTGTCAAATTAGATTGTGAGCTGTTTTTAATGTTTAATGGAGGCGCTGCCTCCACCTCTGTCGCTGCCGGCGTCGCCGTCGGCGTTGGCGCTGTCATTGTTCGTGCCTTGCAAAATTTTATAATTAAAAATATTGCACACATTGTTTACGAGTGGTTTTTTGTAAAAGGTTTTTGCCTTTGTTTTATTGCTTTTATTTATTGTTTTTGTTATTTTGTTGCAAATGACGTGTACCTAAACTGTATTTCAATTATATGCCATAATTAGCGCAGGAAAGTGAAAACTCAGCGAGCCCAACGACAGGTGGGAGGCGGAGGAAATTGTCTGAAACAAGCCGACTGGACATTGCCCTACTCTCTATGTAGGGGTCGGATAATCCGGCCACTAACATAGATATAACATATATTGTATGATTGATGTTAAGGTCTATTTTTTAATGGTTAAGACTCAAACTTACAAATAACGTGTATAAATATAATCTGTCTAAAATTGTGTTAAATTTTTTTGGTTATGCTTATATTTTTTATTGTCATCTTTATTCTTTTTTAATCAAAATACTACTTGGTTATATTTTTTCTTGAATATAAATTTAACACATGGTAAAAATTTGACTTCTCTGATTTATTTATTTATTTTTTGTGCATTTGCCAAATTTGTAAACTTGTGTATTACTATAGATTTAATTATTATGTTTATCTTATTTTGATTATTAGAGACATGCAAGGCTGGAAAATTTCCCAAAAAAAAAAAAACGGAATGTATAATGAACAGAGCGGAAAGAGAGAGTCGATTCTCTGGCTAGTGTATGGAATCCAGCGTTATTTAAAAATAGTTGGGTAGATCCCATAAATAATAATGAGAAAAAAATGTAATTTTTTATAAGATAACATATTTTTAAACAACTGCTACAACACAATTTGTTTAATTCGAAAACAGTTCCTTTGGTTTCTCGAGTAAATAATACGATCACGTGAAATAAATAAATAAATAATTGCCAAATCAAACATGAATAAACATCTGATATTTGAGCAGCAGATCTTAAGTTTCCGTCTCAATTAGCGCCACAGACATCAGTTATCATTGCGGCTGGGACCGAGGTTCAATAGCCGATAACCGATAACCTATCGACGTTAGGCCGAAGTCAAGATCTTACAAGATCACGGCCGCACATAGACGCTGATTAGGATGAGTGCGCCAATTGGATGACCAATTGGTTCGCTGCCAATACAAAACAATTGAGCATCGGCCCGTCCGGGTGACCAAAGCGGAGGGAACCGCCTTGAACTACATCGCGACTCACGCGCCGGCCCGAAAATTCTCTTCAATTAACGGCATCTGTTTCGAAGATCTGCCTAGAGAAGTGCATGGCATACAATTTTATTCTATCAACGAGGCACTTGAATCAATTTGCGCCGCATGTGAAGCCCCCAATCAGACTCAAAAACTAACATGTCTGGCTATATAAGCATACATATGTACTATAGAAATGTATATGGGTACACTCTCAGAAAATCATCGTTTGAATTCGTAACGTTTTGCGGTTTTCAATATTCTGACATTAAGTGTAAATCATGATTGATTTAATTTCCTAGTAATCTTGACTTGTATAATATTTAATAATTTCGGTATTAAAAAAAGCTCTTCCAGCAAGAATTTTGCTCTCATGTTAAATAATTTACCATTTGACAGGATTCTAATTTGTACCTGATTAAAATAAACAAGCAGAAAAGATATTTTTCTTATGTGACTAAACTCAACTTAAGTTGACTTAAAAAAAACATGAAAATTCTTGCAGTATCGATCTTGTGAAAATATCGATTATTGTGATTTATGGGGCCGGGAGTGGGTTGTAGCCAAAAAGTTCTTGCATGATCCGTAGAGGAAGTCATTGCTAATCTGCAACAATTCGCTGATTTTATAACAGGAATATAGGAATAAGCAGCCGAAGCCAAAAAATCTTTAAACTTTCTCTGACGCGGGTAAAAATGAGTATATATTCCAAATTTCAAGTCTTTGGCTTCAATAGGGGCGGACAAATTTGCGTTCATACGGACAAGTAGAGAAATTCTAGATTTTTTTCGCCAAGTGTGTATACAGGCTATATCTGATTTGGAACGTAATTCCCCCGCGGTAATATCAATTGGCTGAGTATATAATGCGATCTTGTGACGATAGAATAGAAACCGCAAATTGTCTGGCCCAACTGATGCCACTATTTACTTACAATGATGGGGGTGGGGAGGGGGAGGGAATAATTATACACCTTTCGACTTGGGGCCTATAAATAAAATGTAAACAAGCTGAATAATAACAATAAACAATGACAATGACAAGCTATGGCAGTAAATGGAGCAACAACAAGTACTTTTGGCCGATAACCACGAAAAGTGTCAGTGGAACCCACATGGAATAGATCACGTTTCTGCATTTCTCATATGCCGCACACTACACTCGCTTCGAGCATATTGGTTATGCGGTTCGTTTGGATCTAATCCAAATCCCAACAAGAGTTTTGTGCTGAACTTCATTGCATAAATGCGCTGAATTTCCGGTTAACTTTGCCGACTTTTTGCTGCGGCAGGTCATTGCCTAAACCCATATGCCCCAAACCATTTTCATTTGACATAAGCATGCATTTATGTAAATATGTATTTGTGTTTCGCTTTTTTTTTGCTGTTTATGCCATATCATTGTTTATAGAGACGGTCGCCCATTCATTCAGCGAAATTGTTTTGGGTTTGTCATTTAGCAAGTATTTTGTTATTGTCTACGACCGCAGTTGCAGCTGCAGCTGCAACAGCAACAACAATCGAAATGCGCTTAGCCAATAGTGCATTAAGTTCGCAGTGTGCGGCATCTTGTCCGATTGAGATATTATAGAGAGCTGTGACAGTTGTAATTGGCCGATCGTAACGTTTGTTATACAAGTTTCAGACAGTCAATAAAATGCCTAAAAACAATAAAATGATTTTACTCGTTTCGCCTTCAAGTTTTTGTCAACATTTCACTTTTTTTATATGGGCTCAGATACAGTGCTAAGAGTTTTTGACTTGCCTTCATTCTGAAATCTAATTCAGCAAATTACAAAAATCGATATTTTGCCAACATATTTGATGTGCATCATAATAATATTTGTTGTTAGTTAACTAAAGTATTATCTTTATTATTATGTTTCTGTTTTTTATTCGAATCTTTTACAGCTTTTAACGATTGCATATAATTCTTGTTAGATAACTTAACTTGAATTTTGTCACACCAGAAACATGTTTTAGTTTATTTTATTTTACTGTTTGCTTTCACAACTGTTTAATTGATTTGCCAGGCACTTTAAACACCAGGCTATTATTTAACATGAATACTTTAATGCGCACGTGGCGGCAACAAATTGCATTTAATTTAACTAAAATAAATTTTAAATAAATAAATATACCGAAATTAGGTAGGAGTATCAAAAAAAAGCAACAATTAATTATGAATTTATTTATTAACAGCTACAATTATTTACTGTGACAGCCCATTGACAGAAACAAAATGGTGACAAAAAGCCCCTAAATCGTAACTGCGATGCATTATTGCATTAATACAACTACTCTGTGGGGATATAGTTACGTCCCATTGACTGCTTGAGATTGCAAATAGCCGGCGGCAATCGTAAATGCGATTGAGTTGAGTGGCAATTTTGCCATAAAAACTGCGCAATATGCGAGTACATATAGGCAAAGTTCATGAACGTGTTCCGGCCCACTAGACCCAGACTCGTAACCCTCGAGCCGATGGCCGCAGACACTGTCCGGCGAGACACTTGGCCCGCTCGGCGAACTGGTCGCTCGAGCCTCTACCGAAAGTGGCCAAAAGTCAGATGCAGTCCCCCCCATCGATAAGCACATATAGCACTACCTATCTACGTACATATATGCTCACATATATAATGCACAGATGTACGACATAAACAGCTTGTGGCCACAATCTTGTTTATGAATGTAAACAATAAACACATTTATAGCTGGGCCATATAGACAATGCGATCGGGGAATGGCATGCCGAATTTCGGAGCGTGTATTTCGATGAATTCGCGAGTGCTGTCGCCACCGGGGGGTTCGGGCGGGTCAAGTGGGTCTCTGTCAAGCGAAATGTGTAATTAGTCCGAGCGATGATATCGAAATATTGAAACATATCAAAATAAAGGCAACTGGCTAAATTGATATTGAGTCAGAACTAAAATACACGAGTTGAAAATGTCGGGTTTTAACGAGCGGCGAGTGCGCACTCGTTGCTTTAGTCAAGATGTGACAAATTAGTGAGAATTCTAAAATCATTTAAGGAAAAGTTACATGCATATTAGATGTACAGATAATCCAGAATAGACAAGTACCCACTGCTTGCTATAGTATTAGTTTCTAACGAGTAACGAGTGCGCACTCGTTGCTATATTAACTAGCAACTATTTAGGATTCTTAATCAGAATCAGATATAAAATCATTAATTTTATATATTGTACTACGATAGTTTCTTGCAGACATTCTAGATTACGCAAATATATAATATTTACAGACTTGAAGCAATTAGCGAGTAGACACTCGTTGCTTTAGTTCATAGGTGACGAATAAGCGTTAATTGTTAATAGATCTTAAGCAAGGACCTAAAGATAAACATAATACGGACAGATTAGTAACTAGTAACGAGTGCACACTCGTGACGAGTCCGTGATAACAACGATTCCACACTCGCTGATACAGCATTGTTTTCAGGCTATATTTGGTATCTAAATTTGAAGAATAAATTTATATACTCTACTACGATACACTCGTTGCTTTAGTTCATAGGTGACGAATAAGCGTTAATTGTCAATAGATCTTAAGCAAGGATTTAAAGATAAACGGACAGATTAGTAACTAGTAACGAGTGCACACTCGTAACGAGTCCGTGATAACAACGATTCCACACTCGCTGATACAGCATTGTTTTCAGGCTATATTTGGTATCTAAATTTGAAGAATCAATTCGTTTTATATTTATATAATACTAGTTTCCAATTGATTTCTATACTCATAATATAGTCATTCAGTTTCAACGAGGAAAAAAATTAATTTGAAAATGGATTTTCATGCGACTTTATTTGATTTATTCGCTGTCATTTGCCCCGCAATGGCTGAAAGTAAAAGTGCTATTGATAAGGACGGTCAGGGACCTTTCGGGTTGATGCCGCTGTCAGGCAAATTAATTCATGTTTTTCTAAACACATTCAGCGGGCGATAATCGCCACTTGCCATAGCTCTCAATGGGGTTCGAAATACAGATCCCTATCGGTGGGTTCCATATAAATATTCCATATATACCAAATACATATACGCATACATATTTAGACCACTTGACGGGTTCTATAGTACGATCTATATAAACATACATATATATACGCTCACTGATTGCCCAAATTGGTATATGTTCAAGTGTCCCGGACGCGTCGCTTATCAATTATCAGCAACAAAATGGACTCGGCGGGGGGTGGGCGGGTGGGCGTGGGGAGGGGGATTGGGGTGATGTGCCCGGGAAGTCGAAATATGGCAAATTGCACATATTAAACACTTCTGGCTGGTATATCATTTCCAGCGAATTCCCTTCTGAAGAACTTGCACAAAAATGAGCTGTACTTTGCACTGGAATGAAAGTACAGTGATCCCTCGATAATAATAACGTTGTTTTCGAGTATAGTTAATACTATTCGAAAAAATGTGTGTGCGATATAAACCATAACATATACAAATAAAAATGCAAAAAAATATCTCTTATATAAAATAATTTGTTTTTTGAGCGACAGGGAACTTTAATAATTCTTATGTAAATTGAGGATATATAATATAATATAATATAATGTGAGGAATAATTTCTCCATGTGTTGAAAAACAATTAAAAGTCCTCGGTGGCGGAGTTGCCTAAGTGAAGAACCGGGTTCGAATCCTAGCTTAGTATATATATATATAGTATTTGTCTTAACCTGTAACCAATAAGGTAACCAAAACGTAGCTTTCAACTATATCTCATGTTAAATAAAACTTAAATGAAATTAGAAGTTATGGAAATTTTTGATTTTTAATAAAATAAATTCTTAATAAATTCTCATATAGCTAGCGTCCACTGTACGTTGCGACGATAGCTGTTTGCGGGTTGTAGATGGGATATGCAATGGTCTATTAAGGATACGCTTGATGATGCCGCGCGCAATCAATATCTGCTTGCCCCACAACGTCCGCTCTTAATGAATGTGAACTTAGCCTAGTTTCGACAACAAAAACAGCAACAGAAGGGGCAAAGAACAGAAGCTAACCGGCTAGAACTGATTCCGGTGACGGTGCGTGCGCAGTGGAAATTTTTACAAAATTGACAGAAAAAACAAGTAAGAACGTTGGAGTCGGCTGCAGCCAGGGCAATACTCTTTCACAGCGCAATAACATCTGAAACATGTGCCCATTATAAATACATAGAAAATAATGAACGAGTATGAAAAATAAACAAATTTTTGACTCCAGGCTGTCCCGATTCCAGCACCAGATAACAACTAAGCTGCGAGAATTGAAAAAATTAAAAAATTTGTAATACAAAAAAAGGAAAAGATTTTTGCATCCTGGGTGGTCTCGAACCGAGGACCTACTGTAAACATAAACCGCGTGTTAGACAGCGACGCCAACTGTAAATCAACTTTAGCTGCCCAAAACAAAAAGTGTTGGCTAAATATCGATATTCATAATATTTGTTGAGGAGATCAACAGTAATCTGTCTGGCGTATATAGCTTTAAAATGAGGGAAATGTACAATTATACAAATCTCAACACTTCCATTGACACGATTATATATTCCAAGTTTCTAGTCTCTAGTCCATACAAACCCAATATACTCTTTGCACTTCGTGAACGAGTATGAAAAAGAACTCTGCGGGGTCCAGGCAACACGTGGAAATCGAATCGAATTACCCGAGAACAACAATTATATCAGACGTGCGGCCATTGATAGGCCACAAGGAAATTGCAAAAAGTGCAGTAGGTTAAATGCACGAGCCCACAAAGAAAAAAAAACAGCGAAATATTTCAACATTATTAACCAACATGAACGTAACCTCAAAAAGCAATGGCGAGAGAGACGAGAGAGTAAAAGAGAGGGCGCGCGCATGAGAGCGGTCTGAGGCTGTGAGAGCGTGTGTCTGCGTGTGTCTGCGTGTGTGTGTGCGTTTTTGTCGGCGTGGGCGGCTCACAAATGTCAAACTCTCATTTTTTTGGGAGAAAGGACGTTGGGTGGCGCCATGACGTGTGCGTCAATATCGAGCTTTAGTTGTGTAATCACCCTAGTAATCGTACATACAATATACCTTTGCATACATACATGCACATACATATACATATGTACATGGTGTTGCTATGAAATGTATACGAAAGATGTATTTCGAAAAATTCGCTTTAATTTCAATCACTTACCGCCGCACTCCTGACGGCCTTTTGTTAGGCTCGGGCAATGAATTGCCCTTGAGTTTGTCCTTTTCGAGCGCCGACGCTGACGGCAGCGGCAACGGCAGCGGCAGCGAAAACAGCAGTAACTGTTATACGGCGCGCACGCAAACGGGTTTGCCCAGCCTGCGCCTGTGTATAACAACGCCTACGATTATAAATATATGCATGTATATGTAAGCATTCTGCCGCTGTGTGCGTGTGTGTAGGAGGCTCGTCGCTGGCAATCGCAGCTAGTGCTGAGCGCTTTTTTGCCCCGTTAGAAATGGCTATAAGGCTAAAGTTGGCCAAATGTGAGTACGCGCATCTCTGACATTTACATACCAAATATTCAGCATGAATAGCTCGATTAATTGGCCCAATGTATTTCTGTCTGTCTGCATACTGACGTCAATTGTTGCCAATAGCTGCCCCAATCCGATTGTTTGTCCTTTTCAGTGAAAAAAGTACTACTTAATAAAATTACGTTTAGCTGACCGGTTAAAGATAGAATTACAAACGAACACACAAACTTGTAGCTAAGCCGGAAATGAATGAAAATTTTAAAAGGGATATCATAAATGGACAGTTCCCTATTATTGTAAGTGTTTTAGTGCTTAGGGTGGAAATTGTTAAAACTACGCTGATCAGATATAAATAAATAGGGAGATATTATACGAGAGAAAACATACACAACGACTTTTTTAAAGGTGTGCGCTTTGTTTAATGCAACAAATTTGTATATTATCTAAAATACTGTTTATTTTTGTTTATAATTATAGTGTGATACAAAAGTTGATCATGTTTTTGCTGCGTCACGTATCCCAATGAAAATAAGAGTTAGAAGTTAAATCAATTTATTTCCAAAATTTTATTTACTCAACTAAAAATTATTTATTTTATTTTTATTTTATTTTAGTTTTTATTTTAAAAGGAGGTCTTAGTATTTTTGTTATATAATACTTATTTTTTCCAATCTAAATAATGTGAACTGAAAGCAAAACTTTTAAATTAACGAATTGCAGTTCGTTAAGGTTGCCAGATTACACAAAAAAGCACAAAGCTATGCTGTTGCTGCCCAACACTGGTTGTAAGTTTATCGCCTATCGGCCGCCAACAGCTGTGCAGTTGATGAAAACGCGAGGCCGCCCGCTTATAAAACAGAATGTCTTTCAGCAATTTATTAATGAAAAGCGGATTAAATGGCAGCTTGCGTGGCACACAAGCGACAGCGCTGCTGCTGCTGAATGCCAGCACGCGCCACGGACACACGCTGCGTGGCAAGCCGCCCGGCGTGGCGCGAACCCTCGACCAGCGGCTGCGCGGTGAGTGCCGTTGATGTAACCAATAATAAATAATAATAATAATGATAACTTGTTCGGGCAGATGAGAACACCAGCGATCCGGAGCTGGTGGCACGCATCAACATTGGCTTTCCGCAGCTGAAGCCATCGCGTTCGGCACAGCTGAAGATGCGTCTGGAGCACCTGAGGACGCAACGGGCCAGCAAGGAGCTGGAGCAGCTGGCGCGCGGCAACAAATGCAAGTATCCATGACCACAATCATACCCAATCTTTACCTAATGTGCAACTTGTTCGTTGACGCAGTGCTCATCGATTTGGACCAGGTGCAGGAGACCTATGTGCAGACAACGGGCCAACATGATCTGCGCCTGCTGGCCGATCATTATGGCATCTTCGAGCATCTGTTTGGCAGCGCCTACTTTGTGCCACGCGTGCCGCTGAGCATACGCTACGAGCTCGACGGCGATACCTTCAGTCCCGTCTACAACGGCAATGTGATTAAGCCCGCGGAGGCGCTTAAATCGCCGCTGGTCAGCTTCGACGGCCAAATGGATCCCATAACGGGCAAGGCAGCGCAGGGCGACAGCTATTGGACGCTGCTGGCCACCAATCCCGATGCACACTTCACAAATCCGGCCGCCGAGTGCCTGCACTGGTTCATGTAGGTCATCCAGCGATCTTTCGCTTCCACTGCACCGAATCTAAATTGTGTACGCATTTGATATAGCGCCAATATACCCAATGGCAAGATCGGCGAGGGCGAAGTACTGGCCGACTATCTGGCACCGTTTCCACCCAAGGGCGTCGGCTATCAGCGCATGGTCTTTGTGCTCTACAAGCAACAGTCTCGCCTGGATCTGAGCGCCCACAAAGTGGATGCCAAGGACTATGGCAATCTGGAGCGACGCACCTTCAGCACGCTGCAATTTTATCGCCAGCACCAGGAGCAGCTGACGCCGGCGGGTCTGGCCTTCTACCAGACCAACTGGGACGAGTCCCTGACACAATTCTATCACAATGTCCTGGGTACGTTGCTGTCCACGCCAGTGCATTCCCGATGCGAATTATGTTTTGTCTCTTGCAGAGCTGAAGGAGCCCGTGTACGAGTACGACTACCCAAAGCCGTATCTGGCGGATCAGAAGTTCTTTCCGCTCCGGCAGCCATTCAACCTGTACATGGACAAGCATCGCGACGCCAAGCAGCTGAACAAGGAGTACCTGGAGCGCAAGCTGGCGCAGACGCATCCCTTCGATGGCCCCAAGCCCCGTTGCGCTTCCCCAACGCACATCCACTGCGCGATCTGCCGTCGTGGCTAAAAACGGAGATACGCAAACAGCGACTGGGCACCGGACGCGTCCAGGATTACTAGACACATTGCAAACACGTTTCTTAGTCGTTGCATTTGCTTTTGTATTTGGTTAACAAGTTTTCATTTGCTGGAAGTACATGGAATTGAATCAATGAAGTAACAAGCCGGCTTAACGGTGTGTGTGTGTGTGTGTGCTGTGTATAAATCACATAATAGTTTAAATAAATACGTACATAATTAGAGAGGCAAGCTAAACCTAAATGCTCTCCGTATGGAATTGTTTAATGCGTTTAACAAACGTTTGCTCCTCTGCTCTTCTGTTTTGCTCTAATTTAATTAGTTTCCTTTTGTAACTATTAACTTGTTTTCTTTTTGATTTTTGGCACAGTTTATATATGTTGCTCATAAGTACGCGTCACCTGCTCTGATTGATTAAGTCTAAAAACAATTTGTAAGTGGAGCGCTGTGGCGAGTGCAGCTGGAGCCTAGGTCTGGGCCTTGCCGTAGGCGCCCACCGGTGGCCGGTACATGGCCGGCAGCATGATCACCTGAGGCAGATTGAAGGCGTATTTGTGCTTGCCAATGTTCTTGAACACGTTATCCATGCGGGTGCCCTCGCTGCAAAGACAAAAGTGGACACATTTTTTTTAGTTGCGGCAACAGCGGGAATTGGGGATTCGTTAGGGACCTGCGCATGGTGCTCAGGGCGTAGGGCACCTGTTTGGCCGGCAGCTGGAATTCGCGGACTAGGACACGGCACTGTTCGAGGGTGACGGCCATGCCGGTGCGATCCTTGGCGCTCTTGCAGGACGTGAAACGGAGGCCGCCCATCAGACGGCACGCGTCCTCGGCCAGATGCAGGATCTTCACATTTTTCGATACGTTCGCCCGGAGCTGTTGCTCCATGAAGCCGAGCAGCGATTGCAGCGACTCCCAGTCCGAGCAGCCGCCGGACCCGTCCGACGCCACGGACGCACTCAGGCCCAGCTTCCGATAGCGACTGAAGTACATGCTCAGCCGCAGAAAGTTGTCCAAATTGGAGCGATGCTGTTCACGGGTCTGGCCGAGCGTCGCCTTCTCGTTGATGCCAATGTTGAAGAAGACGGGCGTGATCTTGAAGCTAATCGGCGGACCGTCGCCGTACCCGGCGAGCACGTGCTCCGGCACCGGCAGCAGCACCTCCAGCGCCTGGCGCGAGCCCGTTATGCGCGGCATCGGCGTCAGCTCGCCCTGGACGGACGCCACCAGCGCAAAGCTCACCGACGACAGATCCTCGATGGCGATGCACATGTCGCTCCACATGTCCGTCTCGGCGCCGTACAGCGACAGCAGCCCCTCGAAGTACGCCAGCGGGCCGAGTTCCCGCAGCAGCGACAAGTAGCCGCTGTCCAGCTCGCCGGCCCACAGCCGGAGCATCAGGGCGCTGACCAAGGCCGTCAACTGTGGAGGGAACGGGGTGCTCCATTAGACGCCAGTGCCAATTTACAGGGTATAGTTAGGGGCTTGTCCTATCCTCGATCAATTACTTCTAAGAGGAGTTCCCTTCTAGAGGCTAGTCAAATATGAATGCTGTCACCCGGCGTTGTCCGTGCCAGGGACAGGTGTTCTTCACTTTACAAATATATATCCGCGTCAGATAGTGTTAAGATATTCGATCAAATCTGCATATCTTCCTCATATATAAAGCTAAATACAGTAAAGGACAGTTTACTGATGATCTCTTCAGATCGCCCAAGTTGTTGTGTACGCCCGCTGGGGGCGTGGCAAAACGACAAAATCCTCATTTTTTAAAGGTAAATTCAATTTCCCACTAAAATTAGCTTTTGCTCTAAGAAAATCGCGTCGCAAATTTAGGCCACGCCCACTTCCGCCCCTTCATAAATTACAAAAATCTATATTTTTCGTAAATAGCAATAATAGTTAAGGCCGTTTTCGACTGTTATTATACTCTGAACGAGCATGGCGCAGTCGGTTACACCCGACTGCAATGTTCTTACTTATTATATATAAAGAAGGGTAGTTTTGTGCAAAGGCAAATTATGGGCAGAAGGAGGCATCTCCGACCCCGTAAAGTATATAAATTCTTGATCAGGACGAGCTGAGAGAGAGAGAGGGGAGAGAGAGAGAGAGAGAGACCTAAGGCCTGTCCGTCTGTTCATCTGTATTAAAGCAGCGATATCGAAAACTACAAATTCTTATCTAACTATAAATTCTTATAAGTTTATAACATTTATTTTTTCTCTCGATATCTTGCGACTTTACGACTGGGTTTCTTGGCATATTTTGGAGACTATAGAGACTAGCGCTAGATTTGGTTCAATATGTTCTCGTACAGCATACGCAGCTAAAGAATATTATTTCGTTTTTTTGATGCTTCCCCCGACTATGAAAAAAACCCAATTCAAGTACTAGACTTGAGAACAGGGTATGTAACAGTCGAGCACTGCGAACTTAAGCCAGCTTACTTGTTGCCTATCGGACGAATGTTAAGCTTAAGGATATTTTGGACAGAGTGGTAAATCGATAAATATCGATATTGAACTCGGGTGCTTAAAGAATATCCATATTAATGGAGCCGGCTAAAGATCGGATCGGAGCGGACTCCGATGCCAATTAATGGAAATTGATTTGAATTCGAATTGTTCGGTTGTATAGCTGCCATAGCTATATCAATCTTACCGCCTGGGAGAAGCACACGTCGCGGCGGTACATGATGCTCGCCTGGAGCCGGTTGCAGCGCACGTCCTGCTGCAGGCGCTGCACGGAGTGCATCAGCCGGGCCGTCTTCAGCAGGCGGTCCATGGCGTGGCGCAGCTTGCGCATGCTGGGCCGCAGCTCGCCGACCCAGTCGGTGGTCAGCGAGAGGTCGAGTCCGTCGGTGAACTTGTTGCCCCTCTTGGGCAGGTCGAGCTTCAGCTGCGGCGGCGGCGGCGCCGGCTTCAGCGGCGTTGGCTCCGCGGGTGCGGCGATTACGTCCGGCGCCTGTTGCTGCGGCGCCACCGCGAAGCCCTCGCGCCGCAGCGGCGCCCTCGGCTGCCGCAGCCGGATGACGGGACTGTCGCAGCGGCCGCAGAAGAACTTCAGCTTGCTGACCAGACAGATCACGCTGGCCTCGATGTTCAGCTGGGTGAGCTCGAGCGGCTCCGGCTCCTCCGTGGGCCGATAGTAGTTCGCCGAGGGCGACGAGCTCATCAGCTTGGTGTCGAGGAAGCCGGCCGGCGGCGCCGCCACATCGTCCAGTTCGATGACGACGACATCGACGCCGACGTCGACGCGGCCGGCGCCACGCCCTGCCAGCTGGGCGGCAGCGATTGATATGTGGCCTCCGCCGGGCCGAGCAGCTCGGCGGGCGTCCGGGCCGGACGCTGCTCGAGGCTGCGCAGGTGCGCATTGTAGCACTTGACCACGTGCTGCAGCGAATCGATGGCGTTGATGTCCAGCGAGCTCGATGGCGACGCGTTGCTCGGATGCCAGCTGTTCGAGCGCATCAGCTGGTGGCCGCGCGGCCACAGATCCGGCGGAGCCACGACGGGCGTGGCGAAGTCCTCCAGTTCCGGTGACTTCAGCTCGAGTGCGGTCAGCTGCTGGGTGATCTTGCGGAACGGCGACATCGGTTCCATGAGCACGTTGTCCGGCTCCTCGATGATCCGGTGGCGCTCAATGAACGTCATCGCCTCCTCGACGATGCTCGGCTCCCAAATGTTGAGCAGCGTTCGCGTCCTGGCCACCATCTCGTTGCACAGCGGCATCATGTCGCGCGCACTGCGCCGGCTGGCCAGCTGGAGCAGCTGCGACATCAGCTCGACGATCTCCTTGCGCAGCTGCTTGGTCGCCTGGACGGCGTCGTTGGCCGCCTGCACCTTGCACGCGTTGCTCTGCTCCAGCTTCCAGGCCTTGCTCTCCTGCAGCAGCCTGTCGAGGGGGAATTTGTTAGTCTAGTGCTTCAAGCCGAACCGGTTCGAGTCGTTGAACCGCTTAAATTGGCCCACAAATCAATTGATTGCATTATTCTCAAATGAGAATTCACAACTTGATTGCCACAAATTAAAAGAAATTAAATTAATTAAGGAAAAGAAAACAAACCGAACCGAACCGAACCTCAAAGCGGTGTGAACCGATCCACCAACAATATTTCTTGGTCCTTCCGACTTATGATTCATTCATTGTCAAGATTGGGCACATTTGTCGAGGTAAAATTGGCAAAATTTGTGCCATAAAATGTACAATTTATAATGCATGTAATAAATTTTACATTTTATGGCAGAAATTTTGCCAATTTTCCCTCAACAAAATGGGCCCAATAATCTTCACAAGAATTTAACTTGTTGAAGATCAAAATCCATTTCAAAGCTGAGCCTAGTTTCTAACCCAAAAGTTCCTTCAAATAAATATATGTATTTCTATTTTGCTGTTATTCGCCGTTATTATAACGGTAGCAATTGTACTGCCGGGTTTGAATCTTTGAATATGACAAACAATTTTCTGATGACTTCCTCTGAAGATTGAGCCCAAAAGTGTCGGCCACGCCCACTCTTTACTGCAAATTACACAAATCTATATTTTTTTCAGTCTGGGATATGT
Organism: Drosophila robusta; assembly: GCA_035043565.1. Lineage (NCBI taxonomy): Eukaryota > Metazoa > Arthropoda > Insecta > Diptera > Drosophilidae > Drosophila > Drosophila robusta. Next base: position 21,041,693 of record JAWNMW010000257.1, on the reverse strand, counting down.
GAAAATTTGTTCTCTGCTATTTAGACTTTACTCGATTGTCTGTTATATTCATACCCATGTACTTATATATTGATGTTCACCTGTACTCTTCATATCTATGCGCTATATTTCTAAATTAATCTCTTAATTGCAAAATAAACTGGAATAAAATGTGGCTGTTTGGAATAGAGGTGGAATAACTTGGAATGGTCAATATAAATAATATGATAAATTATATTTATAATTAATATAATAAATTATAATAATAAATAAACTCGAATTAAATGTGGTTATTTGGAATAGAGATGGAATAACTTGGAATGCTCAATATTATAATTAATATAATAAATTATAATTATAATTAATATAATTAATTATGAATAGACCCGAATAAAATGTGGCTATTGGGAATATATATGGAATAACTTGGAATGATCAATATTACAATTAATATAATAAATTTTAATCATAATTAATATAATAAATTGAAAATAGACCCGAATAAAAGGTGGATATTTGGAATAGAGGTGGAATAACTTGGAATGATCAACTTTACCGTTAAAATAATCGAAAAATAGAATGGAATGATCAATATTATAATTAATATAATAAATTATAATTATAATTAATATAATAAATTATAAATAGACTCGCCTAAAATGTGGCTATATGGAACAGATATGGAATAACTTGGAATGATCAATACTATAATTAATATAATAAATTATAATAATAAATAGATTCGAATAATATAATATATAATATATGGAATAGGGATGGAATAACTTGGAATGATCAATATGACAATTAATATAATAAACTATAATTATAATTAATATAATAAATTATAAAAAGACCCGAATAGAAGGTGGCTATTTGGAATAGAGATGGAATAACTTGGAATGATCAATATTATCATACAAATAATTTTCGGTAAGTAGTCTCAAGTGAAATGTTATGAAATAACTTGGAATGATCAATTTTCACATTAAAGTTATTGTCGGAAAATATCAGAAAATTCGGGGTTGGCTTATGAAAGGGAGAATACATTTTTCCCATATGGTACTCGTGCGCCTTCTGGCCCCAGAATTCCCGAATAGTTAGGAGCTGGCTGTACTCACTTGATGAGGCCGCCGCACTTGCGACCTTTGGCGTCGTGGCGCGTGAAGGCGCCCACCGTGACGATGTCGAGGACGCCGCGGCGCTGCAGTGCATCGTTCTGGGCCCACATGCGCTGGACGTGGAGGTTGACGGGCAGAAACTCGAGGGCCTCGTCCGTTTTGGCCGAGGAGCGCTTGAAGTGGACGCCGTCGCGCATCAGCTGGTGGATGTTCTGCTTGGCCTGCGAGTAGTCCTTGAGCAGGCGCAGGTGCTCCTCGAGCAGGTTCATTTGGCGCCAGCGCCACTCGCCGCTCAGCTCGCCCATGCCGGAGATCTCCTGGAGCAGCTCCTTCTCGCGCTGTATCCAAATCGAGAGCAGCTGCTGCGGCACCGTGCAGCACAGCCGCGACTCGAGCAGCGTCTCCAGCACGCTGATGTCGGCGCCCAGCGACGAGTGCAGCCGATACGAATGCTGGCGCGGATTGGCGCAGACGCGTCCGATGCCACACTGCTGTGGCACGAACAGCCGCACGGCCAGCTTCGGCGGCAGCGACTGCGTCCGCCGGTGACCTCAGCGCGGACACGGACGAGAACTCAATTATTGTCCCACGCTCGGGTCAAGGTTCAACTACTCACCCTTTGGCCCGTCCGCTGCCTGCGGGAAGAGCTGTGTGCTGGACCGCGGTGGCGGCGGCGGCGGCGGCGGCTGCATCAGTCCGTTCATGGCCCTTGTCCGGCCGCTGGCCTCGTACGGCTCGGTGGCCGCCTCCGGCGCCCAGGAGGCCAGCGTGATGTGACCGTATTCGCCGCGCGCCGATCTGAGCGGCAGGCGCAGCCGCGTCGCATCCTTGATGACGCCCAGCGCCACCTCGGCATGGCCCAGCGGCAGCGACGTCAGCGAGACGCGCTCCCGCACATCGTGGACGCTGAAGCGCAGCCGCGTGCCGGCCTCGAAGCCGGCGCTGGCCAGGAAGCGCATCGTGCAGAGGAACTGCGGCTGCTGCGTCCGCTCCAGCAGCTCCGTGCGCGCGTGCTGCCGCCAGAGGCAATCCTCGCCGGGCCGCAGCACCGAGCAGATGACGCGCGGATTTGGCGCTCGCCCGAAACTGTCCAGCGGCAGATTATCACAGGAGATCGCCGTCTCGCAGATGGGCAGCTCGGAGAGCTCCGGATCTTCTGGGCGAGCCGCGCGCCCAAGAAAGAGAGACAAACAGACCAAAAACAGAAAAAGCAAAAAAAAAAAAACAGACAACACAAGAAAATGTTGTTTGGAAATTAGGGGAAATTGTATGGCTTTATGGAAATCGGCACATGCTCAGCTAAACTACATAACTGTTAACTAGTTTTATGTCTATGGAAAATAAGAACAACAAATCAATTCTTTACATTTTTCATAAACAAAATAAAGTTTATTCTTCGACCAAAGTTTTTGTTACTCATTGCGCTCTTCCTCTCTCTCTTTCTCTAAACATCCATATTCGAGAACAAATACATATGTATGTATATAAATACTATATATATATATTTACAAACATACGGCTGATTATCGAGCTTAGAAAGTTTTATGTTAATACCGAGATAAGGAACAGAAAACTTACCTCAACCGGGGAATTGGACTGTTTAATATCTTACAATCTATAAATTCGAATATAAGCTATACCATTATGCTAAAATGACACGTGCTTAAAATTACAATAATTAATACTTTTAAGCCGCCAATGAATTGAGCTTGAAGCTTAAAGCTTTCTAACTTTTAATTTCTGCTTAGTGAAAAGTGACGAAACAATTAATCGCAACAAGAGCTTTAAGCTTAGTTTAAAGCTTTATTTGTAATTATAATTATAATTTATAATTATCGAGCTGAAAGCTTTACCAACTTGACTAACGGCACTTGAAAAAAATTTACTTGTAATTTGTAAACAATTAATTGAGCTTGGAGCTTAAAGCTCGCCTGTTTGCAATGGTTAATCTAATAATTTCTGCTCATTTAAAAGTGATTAAAACAATTAATCGAAACAAGAGTTTTAAGCTTAGTTGAAAGCTTTATTTGTGCACTCTTCCCTCTCGCTCAAATAATTATCAAATGTACTTGTAATTTGTAAATGATTAATTGAGCTTTATGTGACAAAAGTTTCATTAGCTGCAGATTATTAATCAAGCTTAAAGCTCAACTTGCCGGCACAACAGCAAAAGCTTAAGTGTTACTTTGGTTAAATTCCATTAGATAAAAAAATAGCAATCGAATTTATGTTTAAAGCTCATTTGACAGCTTTTAACGGTAAAGTTCGACTTTAAGCAACCCTTAATCAAGCTTAGAGCTCAAAGGATTTCACTCGAGCTTTACTTTAAGTTTAAGCAAGTGTCATTTGGGCATATTTTCAGCTATCTTTGGTTTCGTCTCTTGAGCCCAAGGAAGGACAAGGAACTATATATATATATATATGCGTAGGTAAAAACTACTAAAGGCAATGCGGGACAGGGGACAGTAACTCAACAAAAGCCGCAGTTGTTGTTGTGGTTGTGTGTGTGTGTGTGGGTGTGTGTGTGTGTCCGTGTCCGTGTGTTGGTTAAGCGTGTGCGACTGGTGCGTAGAGCATTGAAATGATTATTTAAATCCGAAAATGTTGCAAAATTACAAACTTAAAATTGGACATCGACCATGGCAAAAAAAAATGTCTTTGGGTTACTTTGTGGTTACTTGGCGGATCGGCCAAAAAAAAAAACGTTTGAATGGAACGCAAGTGAACAAAACAAAGGATCTGCGGCTTGCGAGTCCAGAGTATAGATTAGAACTGTATTAGATCACCTTCAAAAGGCGCCTCGGCCGCTGCGCTCGCCACCGAAGCCGGCCAGGAGTCGGATAACGCCGGCGCTGGCAACGTCAGCGGCAGGCCCTGATCGATGCGATTGCCCATCGCGCTGGCAGCCGAGCACTTGGCGGCGATCTGATCCTTGAGCTGTTGGATCTGCAGGTCCAGCTGATGATTGGAGCACGCCTCAATGCTGCGCACCCAGTCGAGTCGTTCCGCCGCACTGTGCGTGATCAAATGTTGCGAGGGGCTGTCCCTGAAGTCTGTGCAGGTGAACCAGATTAGTATATTGGCTATATATATATATAGCATCTGACACTCACCTAGATCGAACGCATAGCCCTCCAGCTCGGGCTCCTCATGGTGTATGCGCGGCTGGCAGTCCTGCAGGACGAGAACGCCGGCTACCACGGACGTCGGATGCTTGTCCTTCAGATAGAACAGTAAATTTCCCCGCAGCTTGCACCAGCATTCCAGTTTAACTGTATTCAAGAGAGGCCGGAGAGAGCGCAGAGAGATGGCAAAAGTGCATAAGCAACGTGTTGGGTGAAGTGTGAGGAGCGTGATCTACATATCTATGCGGGTGTATGTGTGTGTGTGTGTGTGTGTGTTTAGGTGGCTGATAAGCAGAGATGAAACGTGTGGAAGGAACGGGTTGAGGGGCAGTTGGTGGAGCTGTGACAAAGCAACCGCAAGTGTGGCCAAGAACATTTATGTGGGTGTGTGGTAATGTGAGTGTGTGCGGGTGTGGATGTGGGTCCCGTTGTTCGATGATTAAGACGCGCTTGCACTCACCATCGTTGCGCCAGAAAATCTGGCGCTCTGTTATAATCAGCAGGCCCTCCTTATCGAAACGGGTCGAGGAATGGGTTGCCAAGCTAGCCAGCTCCAGGCTATTGAAGCGCATGCTAACTGTTAATGCGTACGCAACGGGCAACGGGCAACGGGCTACGGGCAACGGGCTACGGGCAACTGGCTACGTGCAACGTGCTACGGGCAACGTGCAACGGGCAACTGGCGATGGCGTTGACAACTCGAGCCTGCGGCGACAGCTGTTGGCAATTGTAATTGAGAAATTATGCGTTTGTTTATTTGCAATTGCGGCCATTAAACGTGGATAATGGCAATAAGTGTGCGGTACACGTTGGAAAAAACTCAAGGTTGGCAAAACACAGACACAAACACATTTGATTTAATTATACAAATGACTCGTCTCAAGCAGGCAGCAAATGGGCGGACGGACGGACGTACACACCTTATAATAACCGTAGGTGCACGTTTAATAATTCAATAAAAGATAACAAGAACAAAAACAACAACAACAACAACACTGGGCGACAGCGAAAATGTGGAAGCAAACGTCGAGCGTAGAAGTAGGAAAGTGCCTGGGCTAAGGGCGAGTGCGGGGGCGAGGGGGTGGCATGGGCAGGTGGCAGGTGCCGCAGGTTTATGTTATGTTGTCGTTGTACGTACCTTCTCTCGCTCTCTCTCTCTCTCTCGCTCTCTGCACGTCAGGCACTCTCTTTCTCAAAATGGCACAGCTGACGTTGACAACAGCATCGCAACTGGCCAAAGCGGCGCTTTTGAGCCGAAAAATGAAACACGCACAATATAAATTTTGTATCGAATTTGTAGTACGTTGACCTGAACGCACAACAACTTTTGTTTTCCGGGCAAGTATCACTGTTTTTGTTTGCACCGCACAGCGTTATCAACTGGCGCCTGAAGTAACAGCCGCGCCGCTATTATCGCTTTTTCCGTCGTGAACGCTACCTTTCGAATTTATACAATATGTTGTATGCACATTATTGTTCAAGTATTGAAAATTTTGTTTGAATTTTGTAGCTTGACATTCTTGAAGCTATTAGTTATTGTGCTTCGAATTTACTATTTGCATTAAGTAATAACATTGTTTATGTTAATGCTACTGTTACGCCCCTGTTATGAGCAGATGTTAGCACACAGGGCTGGAGAAGCTTACATTTTATTGAGTAATTGTCTCGTGTAGTTTGACTGGTTAAAAATTAATCAAATGATTTGAGTTTTTTCCTAGTCTGTGTATTTATATGAAAGAAGAAACAAGATTGTTATATTTCTAAAAAAATTAAATGATTATGATATAAAACTGGCATAAAAGCACCAAAGGAGTAAATGAGCATCACATTCCAGATGGTCACTAAATAGTTTTTGACTATCGGTGACACGGCAAAATAAATATCGGATTCTATTCTATTCGCGGGTCGATTCAAGTTACCATATATAAAAAACATATTTTATTTAAATTATTTATAAAATATGCTATAAACAGATATATAAGAAACAAGTGAGAACATTTTGATCGGGAGTGCCCGAGCGGAAGATACCTCGCATTCAGCTCCAACCTGCAATAACATACATTCGACCTCTCAATTAAACAGTAGCATTTAAAGTAATTTTCAAACCGATTTCTAGATAAGTAAATTCCATATTGAATTAAAAGTACATTCTTTTGTGTGTACATATTTTCTTATCGATAAATCTATTAGCAGATATTTAAATATAAAACAAATAATCCGATTTATCGATAATGCTTGCGCTACAGCAACTCAAATTTGTGTTCGCAGCCAACTTAGTGTGAGTGAGTTGAGCGTTCACAACCAACTTTGCGCGCAAAACAGCTGTTTGTGTGGTGAAAACGAATCGGCGATACTGTTTCACATTCGTAAAATGGCGTCGGAGGTAGCGGTTGAACAACAAGACCAAGAATTTGTAAGTGTACAAACTGAGAATTGTTGAACCAATTGGATACATACATATGTATATGCTAGTAACAAAATGACACACACGCCCCAAGATTTGTGCAAAATGTCTGTGTAAATACAATAAAGCATCAATAAACTACTAAAATTGCGTCCGTGTTTTCAACAGTGCGTGTGTGGGTGTGCGTGCACTTGTGTGAATGTGCGTGTGTGTGTGTGTGAGTGAGAGAGCGTGTTGCAATGTGTTTCCTTAAAATCTGTTGCGGTATTTGGCATTTGCAAAAAAAAAATAATATGTGTGTACATTCTCAAAAAAAAGACGTGTATGTGTGAAGTATGTAAGCACGTGCTATTTACGAATTAAAATCATAATAGCAGCGGCCGCAGTACGACGCAATCAAAATAAATTCCTATACAGTCGCTCGCTGTGCTGGGAACGTTATCAGACAATAACAATACAACCTAAAACAAAACAACAACAACAGCAACTGGGGAAGTGGGAGCTAATGAGTGTGCGTGTGTAGCAAGTGGTTGCAACAACAAACGCCACACTCGCTCCCTCTCTCTCTCGCTCTGTCGCACTTGCGTTTGCTGTTATTATCGCTGTTAATTTGTGGTGCATTTAGTAGGGAAAGTGATTTCCGTTCGTTGCAGCATTTTACAGTGCCTGTTAAAAGTATGTGCGCTCGGCAAACCTGTTTACAGTTAGAATAAGTGCAAACTTATAAAGATCTCTTTGGTCACCCTGTTCTCGCACTCGCTCTCCCGCCTCACTGCGCCAATTGCACCCCCTTTTGTCCACTGCCAAGCTCCAATTAGACTTCCTCCAGCTGACGCAAAGTTCATTGTTTGCTTAATCGCAGCAGCGTTATTGTAACAGAGATGGGCAGCACTGTTGCTGACCTTGCACTGCCTTGGAGCTGCTTAAAATTCCAAAACGCAAAGCTACATTCACACTCTCTCTCTCACACACACACACACACACATACACAGTATTGTTGATGCGCATTTGTTTATTTATCATTTACCTATTTTCTCAAGGCGCCAGTGCGTCCATTTTGATTCTATTCCATTGAAGTACTTTACAAAATTGATTCAATTTCTTCTGAAATTTTTGGTGTTTTTGTTTTGTTGCGATCTGCCCAATTTCAAAGTAAAATCGAGCCACTTATTTGCGAATTTGTTTAGAGCGCCTTTCATTCATTCATTCATTCATTCCCATGCAAATTTGTTTATCTAATCGTTTGTATACCCTACATCAAGCTGGATATAAGCAAACATATAATGAGTTTATCTTAAAACTTAACTTGATTTTTGTTTTCATTAACAAACATTTATCTTCAACGCTGTGATTTACGAAATATCCGGTCGTATGGGATTTCTTATAATAAATATGTATGTAATATAGCACTCATTGGCACCCAAGTGAGCTTTCATGAAGAGATTTGTTTGTTCATTTATTATTATTATATTTTTAATTTCATGACCTAACTCTAGAAATAGTTGTCTCTTACGACTTATAATCTACAGATAACTACATATATATATGATATAGAATATCTGCACTTAGATTGATTACAAAATCATGCATTGTTTTTTTTTTACCAAATATAAGTTTTTTCTTATATTAAATTAATTTTTGTTTATTACATTTTTCCTCTCTTAAACAATGACCCAGTCGAAGTTTGGCGTATTTTATTGAAAAGAAGAGGCCTCTGACCTCATTATGTACATATATGTATAATATTTACATATATTCTTGATAAGTATCAATTGGTGTGAGTCGAAGAGTCTTCTCTCTGTTTCTATGCAAACTGGTTCCTCAGTTTTAAAGCTATTGTCATGAAACTGCGTTTTTATTTTTATTTTTGGTGCAGACCGTAAATATATCACCCCCTATCGGAGCGGTTGACCATATATCTGTCATAGAACCTTTCGATTGATAGTTTCGTTTTAAAATGAAAATCATATTGTTTTCCAAAATAAACTCACGATTTGTTTTTAACATATCGTCAAAATCTTTTTATCATCAGTCGTGCATACGAAAGATTGGTAGAAAAATAAGTTTTTGTAGAAAAAACGCTTTTGGGTTTTAAAAATGTTGATTACACCAAAATCGAACTATAATATTATGTAGCTCCCATTATAATAATGAGCCAAATAAAGGGCAAAATTCTAGAACGTAGGCAATTTCATATAACTTATATGATTATATATATTTGAATAGATAGTTACCCGTAATCTAAACTAACTTAATATTGGCGTATCTTTGGTATTATTTATGAAAATGTAAAACCAATTGATAGTTAAATATATATATCTACATATATGCATAAATAAAACTGTATGTATGATATATATTGTTATTGCTCAATTTGCGTATATTTTGTATACATAATTGATTTCATTTCAACTGGAATTGCATATCGTATTGCTGTGTGGCATGTTTGTTTGGGGCGCGATGCATAACTCAAATTGCTCATAAAACGAGGCAGACAGCAGCCCCAACTATGTGTATATACAAATACACATATATGTATATGTAGTGTGTGTGTGTGTGTGTGTGTGTGTCAGTTATGAAATATTAGAGTCCCATTGCAGCTGACTTGCATTTGTTCGTTGTTTATCCTTGTGCACGGACTCTGAACCCCAATATTGCCACACAATGGGGCAGCCACAAAAAGTACAATAACCTTTTTGGCACCCCGCCGTGAGTGTGCGCACTAAGGGTGCCGGGGGTTGCCGGGGCGGGGTTGGAACATGGGGCACTGTGCTGTTGGGTGGGCGGTGCATTCTGCTCTTTTCCAGCCTGTTGCTGTGACCGCTTTTCACTTCGCTTGCCTCTTGCGGCGGCCTCTGAACTGAACCGACTGACTGACTGACTGACTGCCTGACTGGTTTCCTCATTTGCGTTGATTAAGCCGCCGGGCCGCTCACAGATAACAACAATAACTTTCATGAAAGGCGAAATAAAAAATAAAATATACATTTGTATATACTACGTTTATTTCAATTTTTACATAGAAAAAGCACGACTCTTCAATACTCTGCTCACAGTTTATAAACGGCTGACAAAGCGCTCTGTAAAAACGAAAACTGTTAATTTAAGTAAACAATTAAGTTGCTCTAAGCAGAAAATTCTTTAAAATTGTAGCTCATATTGATTTGTGAAGACCCAAGTGGGAGCTATATCAGTCGATTATTTTTTTTATGTATTTGTATCCCATTGAAATTGAACATGACCAGGATATCTGAACACTATATAATCCAATATACACTCAAATAAACATGACTTGTTTTCTTCTTGGTGGACCAAATTCAAATTTATTACCGATTTTTCCTAAAAAAGTGATCTATGTCGTTCTTCAATATTCCCAAATTGAGAGATTATGCGATTTTAATATTTGTTCCTCTTTTTATTAAAAAAATAGTGAAAACTTCTTGGATCAATTACCTTATACTTGTTACAAATATGTTTGCACAATTGAAAAAAGCCTTAAACGTTTTTAATGGTTGTTAAAAACTTTCGTAAATTGAGTTTTAATTTTGAAATTTTCGGATTGCAATAAAATGTCCATGATTTAAGAATCTTGATTGAATTTTGAGTGTTTCCACTTGATTTTACTATTAAATTCTTGGTTTTTTCTCAGAGTGTATTTAAAGTCAAGTTTGGGGGATAACTTGCATAATTGTAGACTGGCAAAAAATCAATATACACTCTTTTATTTTGGCAACAGAGTATAAAAGCAAAATGCGATGTGCAGCAAACGCACACACACTCACACACACGTGTGTGATATAATGTGTTCGGCATATATATGTGTGTAGTTGAAAATAGGTCAGCACGCTGCGGCCGTCGCTATCACTAGCAAACATATACACACACACACACACACACTCACATACAACATTCCACACACAAGGCAGCAAAATGGAACAGCAACCCCCCGCCAAAGCGACCCCACTCGCCCCCCGGCGCAAGGCCTAAAACCCCAAACCGAAACGGAGAGCCCCGTTCCGGGTCTGTCTGGGGGCTAAGACGCTGCGCTCAGCACTCCGCGCCTATTGCCCAGGGCCTTAATGCTTAGTCACTCCACCTAGGCAAAGTATTCAAAAATAAACAAGCGAAAATAACCAAAAATGCAAACAGTGCAAGCTACAACGAATGCCGCAATACTCTAACCGACCTCCAAATGGGCACAATTATACTTATAATGTCGCTGTTATCTTCATGCATTTGTTCAATTACTTAGTTTCTTTTAAATAATTAAACCGATCTCTTTGAAAATTCCTTTCTTTAATATTATTTGAATAAATCTAGTAATAAACAAATATATGTATATGGTTCCCATTGTTAATTTTCCAAAAACTTAAATAGTATTCTATGCGCTTATATTATATTTTCGACTATAGAACTATTTCTATGTGACATACATTTTTGGTACATTTTATTGAACTTTTTTTTTGGCACATTCTTCAATAATATATAAATAATTATTGAAAATTCCATTTGAAAGCCTTTGTGAAAAATTGTTCCTTTTTTTGCTTGTATTGTTTTTAATATTAAAACATAAAATTGCTTTTATGTTACTTTAAATGAGTGCCTAAATAAAAAAATAGTTATTTGTGAAATTGCCAGATCTATAGAAAATGTCCCAAATTTAAATATTCCTGATTTTATCAAAACATGCTATATAGTTACAAACCACTTGACAAAACGAAAGGACTTTAAATGGGAGCTGGGTGCATCGTCCAATGGAACGCACGAAAAATGGCACAAAAATGAACCCTTTAATATAAAATGTTTTTTCTTCTATCGCTAAAGCACACAATGCACGCTTACTATAGAGCCGTATATTTATAGAACTTTGAGTACTTTGAGTATATAATATATACTCATAAATAAATACATTTTTTTTATGTAGTATATATATTCAATATATGTATTTGTAGCTATTGCGTTGTACTTTCCTATCGGAGTCGAAATATTTTCGGTATCGTGCACTTTTTGTGGGGTGTGTTTATTATGGCTCGACATAAAATTAAAAAAAAACTTGTATTCGTTGTCTTTTCAAGTTTTTGCTTTAAGAAACTTTCACATATCACAATTTCAGTTTCTAGAACGAGCTTTATTGTGTGCTTAGAATTCGAAATGTGGAAAAAAGTAAGAGTAGAATTAAAACAATAGTAATTTGGGAAATTATTTACACCAGAATAAGTTTTGAGGAAAGGGTTTTGTTTATTTATAAACACAAACATTTCTGTTGTATTCTAATTTATGCAACATAAACGGTATAACTTCTACTGATCTAGGTCTGAAACTATATTTCCCTAGGTATTTTATTTTTTAAATAGTTTGGATTGTCACTTTTTTGAACTGATACCTTTACCTAAACAAATTCATCCTGGATTGTTGACGTCCCAGATTTATTTCACATATAACGCGAACTTAAAAAATGTTTCGACTTTCTTAATTAATAAAATGGTTTTATTACACTTATAATATAGCGCTTAATTTACTGTCTAGGTACTTTCTACGCAATTTGTTGAAACATAAGAAAATTTTTTTCGGATGGTTGAGTACATAAATCAAATGTGTCAAATTTTTGATTTGTTTTAATGAAATTCGTGCTTTTTCCAAATTTTGATTTATCGATTATTTTCACAGAGTGCAGAGCTGTGGTTTCAAAATCTGTGCATACACTATGCACATATTTAACTGGGTCAATGCACAGGTGGCAACACATCGTGAATCCTGTGTATTGGCAGCTCCTTGTAATCCTTACAAGCATTTTTGTCCAAGTCGCCGCTTGGAGCCGTTGAATGCATTTCATTTCATTTAATATGATTTCGTTTATGCATAATTGACGTGGCTCGTGAGACCAAACGAATTTCTAGCATTATGTTTTGTTATTATTGTTGCTGTAGCTTTTGTTGCTACTATTGCCGTTTGCGTATTCGTTCCAATCGCAGGTTGTTGAACTCCACATGTGACCGACCGGCCGAGTGGCTCGAGGCTCTCAGACTTCGAGACCCTCGTAGGCTGCTGCTGCTGCTGCTCTGTTGCTGCTGTTGCTGCTGCTGCTGCTGCTGCTGTTGCTGTTGCTGCTGCTGTTGCTTCCGCAACGCTTTCTTCTTCTGCATAGGCGCTTTATCGCCGTTGCTGTCGGTGCTTTTTAATACCCTCACAAAAGGTACTCGGGCTTGCTCATTAAATATGTAACCTCATCAAGATGGCCTGTGTAACATACAGTTTTATATTATTATAGATAGCTAAACAGCAAAGGCGATCGACCCATACTCATACCCATATCTTAGAATGAATTGATCGAACGTTCAGTTTGTGCTTGGTTGATGAACCCGATTCGAACCTTGGTTTGTAGCATATTTCCACATTCCTTAAAACAATGCAGTTATTTATGTGTAGTTTATTTTACATATTAAAGGCATTGAATATATTGTTAGCGTAATGTCAAAATCTTAAAAAATATATATTTAATATAATAATATGCACCTAATTCTCATTTTAAACGAATTTTTTTACACTATTGTGTAATAACTTTTTTCTCTTACTTTTATATTCTATAATTTTTTTATACATTTTAATTTCGCATTATATTTTTCTGATTAATCGATGATGTGTTTCTGTAATAACTGATTTCGTTCTAAGAACTTCTGAATTATCAATAATGGGAATGTTTATATTAGTTTAACTTTTTTTATATTAATGAGTTTCTGATTATTTTTTCTTAATTATATTTTATAATATATTTATTGAATTAAAATGTCTAAGAACGGAAAATAGAATCCCAAGTAAACTGTTATACGAATTTGTAATATTTTTTAATGTGTTTTGAAGTTTTTTGTCTGGTCTAAATCCAATCTACTATTTTTCCATCTAGTCAATATATTTTTTGGGAACATATACATATATCGTGTAAAAAGAGTTTTCAGTTCGTTATAAAAACTAAGTTGGAATTGCTTACAGCCTTGGTTCTAATGCTCTTCAAGTTAAAGTAAAAACTTATTGTTCGGATCACAAATTGAGTTCTGATATACAAAAATTCTGTTCATCTGCCAAGATCTATTGATCCTAAGAGCTTGATTATGATCAGAACAGTAAAACTAGCAATTAACCAAAGTAAATAAGTGTAATAGATTAACAATTGTGGAGCTATCAAATTGCTTTAAAGGGTGTTTAATCCTCGTCACTATTAATATAACTATTGTTTCTTGATTTTTGTGTAGCTTCTTTCGCGCAGCGCGCGCCTCAGTTCAGCTCATCTGCGTTCTTTTCGCTTGCTGCTAGTACACTCGTTCACGAAGTGAAAAGAGTATATTGGGTTTATGAATACTCGTAAATAACTTTTTGGCAAATCGCATTTTTTGCAGGCAGTTTATCAGCTGACCTCCGCTAAAGAACGCGCATAAAAATAAACCCGTTTATTATTTTGTATATGTACACATAATGATAGGGTTCATGTTTCAGCTGTCGGTTACACCCGACTGCAATTTCGTACTTGTTATTGCTGTTATTATTATTATTTCTAACAGCGGCTTCAGCAGCAGCAGCAACAGCAACAACATCTCCTCCATTGTCTGACGTTTTATTTCCGCTGCTGCTGCGGCTGCTGTTGTCATCTCCCATCTCTTATCCATTGTGGCGTGCTCAAGTCTTGGTTGCAATATTTTTCAATTGCATTTTGTTTGTGATTACTTTGGGGTCAGTCGCTGGGCGACAAACGTATCCACATCTTCCACAACTCATCTTCAATCATATGTACGTCGCTTTCCAAATAGCCCCGGGCTGGCTTTCAAATATTGTTGCAAAAATTTTGTTCAAAACCGAGTTGAAAGAACTCTAATAGAGCGTTGATAATATCGCCGGACAGGCCTTGCTTGTTGCCATTGTTGTTGTTGTTGTTGCTGTCGCTGAGGTTTTTACTCTGCCTTTTTGATTGGTTTGACCGATTTACATTGTGAAAAGAAATGAGTTTTTTTCAACCATTATTTTTATTTTATTTTATTTTTTTCTTCTCATTTTCGGTTCGTCTAACTTCACATATATAGAGAAGAGCTTTTATTTTCGTCGTTCGCCCTACATTTGGACCACCATTCAGTGTGTCTATTTTTTGCCATTTCTGATAATTAAAAAGCAACATTTGCCTTTGCTGCGGCTGCTGATGCTGCTGCTGCTGCGGCTGCTGCTGTTATTACCATTATTGTTGGTCTGCTTTGCTCTGTAAGCTGGCATCTTGCCCAGAGCTTACAAATAACCGTTATGCCCATGCCATTTGCAGAGCTTTTTGTGTGTTCCAAGTTAATTGAAACGTTCCTGTGATCCCCCAATAGAGCGAAAACCGCAAATGTTCTTAACGTGCAGCGCTCTCTTTCTAACTAACTGTTGACTTTCAACAAAACTGCACAACACCACCTGGTGAATTCGCAAAACTCACCAATACGCGCACTATCGATGCGCTTTGTGATGAGTTAAGCTGACTTGAGCACTGTAAACACTTGCATAATAAAAACGCTGGCAGATCTAGCGCAGCAGCGGTTGCTGAATGCTTTTTGGGCGCTTGCTGGTCACGTTCGAGCTGAACAGCATCTTGGCCATAAAATGTCACATCATGCTGTAGTTACAGTTGCGTAAGCAGACCGAGCTCCAAAATGGAGGCCCACTAATCCCATTCGGATCACTTTCTAAGTGGGTTGCTGCGCGAACAATGCTGCTGCTGCTGATGCTGCTGCTGCTGCTGATGCTGCTGCTGCTCGTTGTGGATCAAACTTGTTTGGGTTTTAGTTCCAGGGCTGCGACAAAACACATAAATTATGTGATTTCTTTTTGATGCGCATTTCTGGCCAACACACACAAGCACAAATACATATGTAAATATTCATTTTTTTGTAATATTTAAAAAACAGCAACAATAAAAAAGCATTAAAAAGAAAGTTGCTAACTTGCAGCGGCGGGGCAGCTTTTGTGTAGTGTCAATGTCACGCCCCTCGTATGGTTAAAGCTAGCGTTTTGTTTAAATAATCGATGCGGCTATAAGAAAGCGTAATAATAATAACAATAATCATGCGCAAATGGTAGAAAACAAATCCAAAGACGGACAGACAACAAAGGCAGCTGCAAGCAGCGGGTGAAATTTTTCTCCGCTTAGACGGCGACACTCGAAAAAAAATAAAAAATAAAAATAAAAAACGTCGGCGAAATTTCTTAACACTTTCATAAGAAGTCATTAAATAAAGCGTCTGACGAGCGAGTGAGCGAGCGAGGAGGTAAAGCAAATGTACATACACACATGTACATACATGTACATAAATTAAGTTAAGCACAAAAGCTGCTCAGCGAGGCGTGTGCTTGACTTTTGACTCGCCAAAATGCGCACTTCATTTCGCGTAAATGAGTTTCATTTGGCTTTTTTTCCTGTGTGTAATTGTAGGAGAATGAATACGAGAAGAATACATGTTAGTATGTTAGAATTTTGACAATTAACAGCACACTGTTAGCTAACATTCATCATTCATCCTTGGCCTTACATTTGTAAACTCAACACTTCCGCTCTCTCATTCGTTCTCTCGCTAGCTGACATTGAACTGTGTCAGTGGCAGTAGCAGTAGCAGTAGCAGTGGCAACAACAACAAGAGCGTGTAATGGGACGGGCTGCTGCGTCGGCGCACGCTCTTTCGCTGCGCTGCGCCGTGCGCTCTGTTGGGTCTGCGCTGCGCTGCTCTGCGCTGCTGGCTTTGCGCGGCTGCTAGCCCGTTTTCATTGTTTGTTGTTGGCTGGCGGACAACTTAGCTGCTGCCTGCTGCTGCTGGCCCCCATCAGTCGTCGTCGTCGTCGCAGTTGCGTCGCGTTGTTCATCTTGTCTCTTTGCTGCTGCTAAAGGCGCGCGCACGCGCGTCTGTTTTTTTTTATTTTTCTTCTTATATGCTGGAAAGTTAAATGAAAAAAAAGACACCATAAATATAAACCAGAATTCGTTGTGCATATACCATAGATCCATAATTCGTTTATGTTAATGGCATTGATATGTCGTTGGTGTGCTTTATGTGAAAATCGATGTGTACTAAATGAGATCGTGGTCAACAACAAAATGCAGCAGCCCCAACAGAGCAAGGATAAGGAAGGAGCAGACTGCGATTATGCTTATGCCAAAGAGAGCAGCTGTCATCGACGTCTCTTCGTGTGCATAGCCAAGGTGTTTACTCGCTCTCTCTCTCTCTCTCGCTGTCGCTCTCTTAAAGCTGTCTACTCAAATTTGCATTCTATTTTCTACACTATCTGAAAGAACTCTTTGCTTAAATTTCAAGAGCAGTCTCCCACTCAGCCCAGCATTTGTGCTCATTATAAATTGTCTCAATTTGCGTGGATTTTCCCTGGCCCTGGATTGACTGGATATTAAACGACTGCACGGTTTTTCTGCATCGCCGCCTTTGTCTATCCCATCCCTGGCCCTGTCGCCTCTCCTTCAACTTTAGCTAACCTGCGGTGCTTGTCAGCTCCATTGACTTTGACTTTAGCTTGTCTTGTGCTTTGCTCGCACCCATCAGATGCAGTTGCGGTCGTCAGGCGTGTTTTTATATTTTTATTTATTTCTTTTTGTTTATGTTGCGCTATTTATAGACGCGCTTCATTAGTTGTTGCTGTTGCTGCTGCTGCTGCTGATACCTTTGCCTTTACCTTCGCGTTTACTCTTGCTTACCTTTCTTTAGCTCAGCTCAGCTGTCAGATGCAGACCTGACGCCGACTTTCGGTTTGATTTCCAGTTGCCTCTGCTGCCTTTATCTATTCCTCTTTAGAACTCTGCTCGTGTCTGTGTGCGTGTGTTTATATTTAACTTTGTTGATATATAAAGGTGAGACGCTCATGAAGCTTATAGCGCAAAGCTTAAAAAAGCTGTGTTGAAGCAAGTTTTTATACCCTGAAGCCATTCAAAATTTACAAAATGGGTATAATGGTTTTGTGGAAATGTTTGTAACAGGCGGAAGGAGGCAGAAGAAGTAAATACATATGTAGATTCTTGGTCAGGGTCAATTGTCAATATGAGAACTATATCGATAACTCACCCGTTTTTGTACAATCGATACAAATCGACAGCAACCTTCGATTTTGTAAGCTTATTTCGTATATTATACTACCGTTAATAGACATCAAGGATGATTCACATAAACATTTGAATATACTTTAGCACTTAACTATTCAATTGCAAAGGTTCATAAAGAAACATACGTGATTTTTGACCGAAAAATAAGACACCTCAGAAGCAGTTTTTAGATGATATAATAATATATAATTTAAAATAAAATCTCAATATTCTACAATTTAAAAATTTTTCTTTATGAACTCAAAGTATGCCAAAATATTTGATTTTTCGATATGCATATATTTTAAATCCAGAATGCGTGTAATGAAAGGTACAGGGTATCAGCTAGTCTAGTCCCTTCGCCTACAGCACTCTTCCGTTTTTTCGTATTTGATGATAGGGTGGAAAATAAGTATATCTTTTTCTCTTTGCTTTAAATTGTAATCTTTAAAGCTCCACATAAATATTTGATCATTCACCCACAGCTGCAAAAAACGGAAGAAATGCGAAAAAACGAAAATATGTTGGTAACAAAAAAATCAGTTTCCTCTTTAATTGCCCCTCAATAAATTGTGTTTTAATTTTTATACTCGTGCACAAAGTGAAAAGAGCATATTGGGTTTGTGTGCGCGCGGCAAATCGATAAAATCCATATATCTTGGGGGCGAGAAATCCATATCTTCCACACTTTTAGAGCTAGACTCTTACTATAGAGCCGAAAAATAAATTAATACCGTTTTCGACTGTTTTAAGCTGTTACGAGTATTGTGCAGTTGGTTACACCCACCTGCAACGTTCTTGAATTTTATTTGACAAATGATCCCAGTTAATATGCCAGCCTAATCCTTGTCATTCTTATTGGATTCGCTTGCCGTTATCAGCATACCTCAATTATGAGTTGGACTGTGTGTGCCCTGGCCAAAGCAAGTAGGGACAGGATGCAGGATATTACTGGCAGATTGCCGCATTCGAGAGCAACACCAACACATCCGTTGTTTTGTACGCTGCGAGCGTTGTCCGCCGGCCCGTTTGTTGGGCCGCAATGGCAGCCGGAAATCGACGCCGGTCGCATAATGCGTGACCAACGGGTTGGGGTGCGACGGGGCTGTATTGGAGTGGGGCAAACACTTTCGCATAGCTTTCAAAAATGCTCTTGAAAGCACATTCATTGTGCTTCCGCTATGTGCGCAGTCGCGTGGAGATTTAAATGCCAACTAGATGAGCAGCGATGGGGGAATTACCAACAAGAGCCCACTTGACCATTGGAATAGAGCCTTTGGCGTGGCAAATTGTTATCTAGCCGGGCTTAGTCGCGGTCTTAACGCAAACAGAATTTCGGTGTTGGTCTAAACCCAGCGTAAACGACTTTTAGCTATGAGTCAGCCGAAGGAAAACAGCTGCTGTGCCAAGTGAATCAATTGGAAATGGAACACAATAAAATAAAAAAATACAAAAAAACTTGTTGCTAAGAAAATAAGTAAAACATTGGTTAAAAGAAGTAAAAATGGTCACCTGGGAATTTTTCATTGCTAGAGTATATTAAAATGTGTTTAAACGAAATTTAGTGTCTCTAACCAAACATCGGAGGTGGTTCTATCGATAATTTTAAATAAACTTGATCTGAACCAATATTCCCATTTTTAATGGGTTGAGGGCATAACACATGACAAATTGATCAGCCGTCGATCAGTTTTCTATATATTATTAGATTATTATCCTCCGCAGCACAGGTCGTCATGCCGAGCTCAACGCGAACCCAGCTGACTACTGAACCATTCAGTTGGAACCCTCGTATTATTATTCGAATCGATGGGCACATGAACAGCAGCTGACGCTGATGCTGGGTATGATCACGATCATTTGCTCAGTCTTTTCTTTTTTTAGTTTTATTTCACGATCAAATCCAATGTGCAGTCCATTGTACATTGGTACCAATCACGTTTGGCGTTTAGAGTTTCTGATTATAATCACTGATTAGTCACTATTTTAAAAACGAAACGTGTGATCATTGCTGATCGCTGCCGATGCGATCGTTGATTAGCCCAGAGCGTGAACACGATTTAAGTGATCTTTAACATTGATTAGCATGTACATACATATGTTTGATTGTATGCACATTGTGCATGTGCTAAAGATACCCTTTCCTCCCCGCTGAACGTTCGTTCATATAACTGTGCCTTAATCAAAGAACATTATAGACTACAAACTGTCATGCAACTGCCGCTTCGAACGTTATATTTAACTTGGATCTCTAGAGGTCGGTGCTCTCCTTCTTTTTCATACCCTGTACCCTGTATTGTCGATCTAAATGTAGTTTAAGTTCAGCTTTTTGTTTTCACATTTAGCCTATTATTCAAAGGTTGTCGTTTAGTTTACGCAGTTTAAATATGTATGTTTTTTTCGTTCCCTGAATTGAGACAACATCGTGATTTTCAAAGCCATCTTTCTGCTCTGAAAATTTTTTAGAATGATCAACATCCAAACGCAGAGATTATTTAAGAGAAGAGGAAGCATATATATATATATATATATATATATATATATATATATGTATATAGAAACATAAATAAATGATTTCCGGCAAGCAGTTGCGACCGTACGCGGTATCTTCTAGTCGAGTGGACAGCACTTGTTTGCCGTGCATGCTTCAAAGTGGTTTACAGTTTTAGAATGTTTCTTCTGCACGTTGCTGTTGCTGCTGTTGTTGTTGTTGTGGCTGCTGCTGTTGTTACTTTGCATGCGCAGTTATG
The DNA here is from genome assembly GCA_035043565.1 of Drosophila robusta. Lineage (NCBI taxonomy): Eukaryota > Metazoa > Arthropoda > Insecta > Diptera > Drosophilidae > Drosophila > Drosophila robusta. Next base: position 21,021,219 of record JAWNMW010000257.1, on the reverse strand, counting down.
AGTGCTTTGAAAGCCGCTGCGGCGGCAGTAAAAAACGTTTCACTTGTTGCTCTATTAACTCGCTTCGCAGAGCTAATGGCCAATAATTTAAGGCACCGCACGTTCCGCCTGCTGTTCGTCGCAACCGGAAGTGCTGCTCTCCTCACAAATACACACGTACTCAAATAGATGTGAGTGTGTGTCGCTGCACTATGGGGTATTTGACCACATTTTGTGGTAAATTAAACGAACTCATCACTGTAAGATTTAGCGACGTTTATCTCCCTGAAATTGTTGAAGTATTATTTTGGAAAAATTAACTTAAACTATGCTTTAAATTTCATGAAGATCGGATTAAGATATGCAACAATCATTTTCGGTCGAGAGAACTTTTTAAGTTGACACACAAGTCTTAAATATCTTTAAAAGTGCACCCAATGCAACAGAGATCAATAGAACTTAACCAATAACTGTTTATTGAAATTTTGTCAGAAAAAAGAGTTAAATGGCCCATAGTGCGCTGTAGCCGTGTTCTCCTAATTGACGAAACAATCTTCGTTAAACAACAATTCTAACAAATTTGTTTACATGCACATATTGTTTAACAATTTGGCCTCCACGCTTTTGTACATCTATTGCAACATGCCCAGCAACAGTTGCCGACCAAGAGCTGTTTGCTCTTGCGGCGGCGAAAAAACGGTATTAATAGAAATATAAAAAAATGACCCTGATATACCCTGTACCTGTATCTAAAGTGAAAAAATCAGAATGAAAGTGATATTTACCTAACCTGGAAAATTTGCTATTTCTAATATTTTCGATACATTATTTAAAAAGGTTATCAGAAATTGAGATACATTTTGAAATCTGGCTTTTAGGGAGGGAATTATCGCGTCTAAAATTAACTAGATCTATAATCAAAATGTTTGGTAAATGGCGTTAATGATTGATGCGATATCCGCGTTTAAACAAAATCGATATTTGATTAATTCATAGTATAAATTTGATTTCTAGAATAAACTATATCTCTATACGAGCACTAACATACAGTAGTATATCTTTTTCTCAAATTCTCAATTATATAATCTAGAAAAAGGGGTTTGGCAATCGCAATGAATCAGCCTAAAAGTGGAAACGATAAAATTATTGATTATTTTAAAATATGTTATAAAACATGAACATAAAGAATCAACAACAGATACTCCTCTAGATTATATGTACAACCATACTTATAGTATTAAAACCTATATGAAAAATAAAAGTACTCAGAAATGCTCTGTAACAATACCCTATATTTCGAGTAGCTATAGCATATATTTTAACTTATATGTGTATAAATCCCCGTGTTAACAACGAGAGCAACAACATTTGAATATCTTTCTCTGGCAGAGTCCTAGCAGAAAAAGGGCGTAATCGTGTTGGCTTAGTCACATTAAACCGCTAGCAAAGGCGGGCTGAAAAGTGAAAGCCATTCCAAAATGTAGCTCCAAAGTGTTGACTAAAAATTCAACACAGTCATTCATTACACAGACTCGCACACTCACACACACAAACACACACACACACACCGTGACGTCATGCGCTCGATCAAGATACATCTGCGCATAAAATTTACATAGAATTGATATTCAATTTGGAATTCAAAGCAAACATCCAAGTGTTTCTGACCTGAGCTAATATGTTGCTTCTTCTGAAGTCATTTGCCCTTCGGACGGGGGAATTCCTATTTGCCTTCTTTGTTTCACCATGGAGTTTAGTTGGACTCTAGTATTCGGATGGATGCCATTGCTTTATCTGCCTTGCCCACAAAACCGACGATGCTGATGTTGCCGCGGAGTCAGTGTTGATAATAATGATTTCGTGGAAACAAAAAAAAATAAAAATAAAATAAAAAAAGGTGACGCACTCGCCATCGAGGCCTGTCAAAATTATCGCTTTTTAAGAGACCGGCATCTTACAACACTGAGGGAAAATAAAGTGCAGCTACTAATTAATGAGCAGCTTTCAGCCGGTTTCGATTCCTATAAATGTTGTTTAGAGTATTTAAATGATCTTATTATTTTTTATTTGCGCTTTATTGCAATGCTGGTTGCCTATTTTTTATATTCATTCTCTTGAAAAGTTACGTAATATTTGTATAAGTCAGCGATTTTTAATTTGAATTGCTGTTTATCATAATACGTGAAAAGACATTTCATCAGACAAATACGCTCTTCTTCACTCGAGACACCATGTTCGTGTCTGTGCTGTTCTCAATGAAACTCGGACACGCAAGATGCTCACGTACATTGAGTGACAAAAAAACCTTATCGTTTTAAATGCACAAGACTAGACACTGCACTTAATTAAAGTTTAAAGAAAAATTTCTCAGATCTCGAATTATACAAAAAATCTATTTTAAATAAGCTAAAATCATGTATTCTGTATACGTTTTTCCGTATGCAATAAATTTGAGTGTTTCAAAATCATTCTTTGAACTCCGAGTTGAACACAAATTTAAATTTTTTATTCAAATCATGAATTCTACAGTTATCCCCCAAATTAGCTAAACCCTAGCTGGATCAATAAAATATATTTTTGTTGAGCAAAATGCTGCAGCCAATACACTCAGCAAAAATACAAAGAATGTTTTACCTAAATCAAGTACAAGGGTACCAAAATTCACCACAAATGGATATTTCCCAACACGCATACTTTTTAAATGTACCCAAAGTTCTTAAATATATGAATCAAAGTTTAAAGCTCAATTCAAGTGCATACATTTATATGCAATGTATAATTCTTAATTCAGGACTTTTGTTTTTATTTTATGCAACATTTGCCACAATGTATGCAAGATTAATTTATGCCTGGAATAAAATTATTCAAGATCGAAATGCTGTCGAAATTAATAGTTCCAGATTTCACTGAGTGTCATTGGCACAAACCGTGAACCGAAAAACTAATTTTCGGGACCGAGTCCATTACGGATAATCGAAAATCCTCGTTAAAAAATGTCAAATCTAAATATTCGGAAATAATCTTATAATTAATAAACTTACAGACATGCATATACATACATATAGCGTATTCGATTCCATCAAAAACATTTATTTAAATATAGTGTTTAAGGTAGTCTGAATTAAATGTGTGTACATATGTACATACATATTTAATGAAATAGGTAAATTTCGAATAATAGAGTTATAATGTTAAACACTCAACATCCTGGTTAATATTTGTTTTTTTTAAATTTGCACCAATTTTTTCTCAGTGCAACGCTGCAGTTGTAATCATGTGCGACGACGGCACATACATACATATATAAACATATACATACGTACATGCTCTAACCTCCTGTGCGCTGGCTGCGACGCCAACTGCGATCGCTGCAGCAGCAGCGGCGGTGACAAATGGACAACCCAAACGGGATGACTCAAATTGTCGGCATGCTAGGGCAGCGACGCTGACGCTGACGCTGACGGTGCCGGCGACGGCGACGGCGACTGCTTTTGACCAGTGCGAAGCGGCGCATGCGTTGTTAGTTCACCGTTCTAAGAATTGTACCTGTCCGGCGTGGTGTCCGTCCGCCTGTTTATTCGTTTCTGATATTCTCTTTTTTTCCGTTTCGTTCGTTCGTTCTTTTTGGCGTTGAGGGGGCTGCCCCAATGCAATGCAGTTCAATAAAGTTCGTTAACATGGCACGGCAGCGTCGGCAGCGACGGCAGCCGCGGCAGCGACGGCAGCAGAAGCTAGTCATCACAGCAGCGACGTCGACTTTGGCGTCAGCTGCGTTAAGCGCTTGCTATCAGCAGTTGCCTTTGTGTTGCTGTTGTTCTTCTTGTATTGTTGCTGTTGTTGTTGTTGTTGTCATTGCTTTTGTGGTTTTGTTGTGCGCTTCGTTGTTTAATTCGCTGCCAGATCGCCTCGAAGCGCGCGCGCTGCGTTTTTTCCGTTTCAGTAATGAAACAAACTTTGAAAGCGTCGTGTCGCGAATTTCAGTGTCGCCCCAAACGGAAAACTCCCAATATATAATATATATAATTACACGCTCCATTTTTTTTGCTCTTGTGCTTTGTGTGTTTAACAAAACAAAAACAAATACAAAAGAAAACGTCTCAAAATGGTGCATCTCTATCAGCGACGACGCAACCGCGAACAGGTGGGTGGCGTCAGCGATTAGGTCACGCAATTACGCCCCCGTTTCCCAGTGCCACGCCCCAATGCAATTGGCGCAAAAGCGAAACGAAACGAATCGAATCGAATGAATTGACAGTCGCCAACGTGTATCGCATGGCAAGCATCTAATTAACTGCCGCTAAACCCATCAATGAATTACAGCTAAAAGCCAAGAACTGAATGTGGAATGACAAATAGAAATAGAAGTTGCCATATGAATGGGCAGAGGAAGTGGAAGTGTTGGCGATGGCGTAATTGGGTTCTTGGTAAAGGGGCTGCCCCCCCCCCCCCCCTCCTCTCCTTGGTGCCCCCCTGATACACAAATTAAAAGTCGGCAACTCTAACGAGCTTCAAATTGGCATCGCTTTTCACTTGAGTTCATTTCGTAGAAATTCGTTTTTGCTAATGCAACGGAAGAGAAGCCAAAGTAACGAAAAATCCAATTGTCATCGGATTTAAAGCTTCCTACTCGGTTTTCCCTTTCACATTTGAAGCACTCGACACGATTCGCAGAAAACTATGGGGTTTTGCGTATATGCATTTTTCCAAAAATCTAATTAGACAGCTGTTCATTCGTTTTTTTTCTTTTTTTTCTGTCCCCTCTGTTAAGCTTTTTATACATATTTGTATTTAAGTACTCAGAGCTTATCGGTTTGTTTGGTAAGTTGGATAGAGCGAAAGGGTGCGTGGGGAAGGGGTGGGGAGGGGGCGGGGGTCAATTCCCATAATTGATAAGTAACGTGCCGTAGAATCGAGTGTGTGTTAAGCTTAAGTACATCAATAAACGGCCAGTACACATAAGAAAAATTGAGCCAATAGCAGTTATCTTTTACTAGGAAATAGTACTTTTTTTCCAGATTTATCTACAAATGTTTAATTTATGGAGAACTGTAAATTGTTTCTCAGTAAGCCGTTTTTAATAATCGAAAAGAGCTGTTGTCATGTATTTTTTTATTGGTTGCACATAGTTTGTTTTTAATGCTTCCATTAATATTTATCTAAGCGACAAGATGCAACAAAGTCCGATGAGTTTGTTATTATACATATTATGATATTATACATAAATCTGTGGTCAGTTTATTTTAAAGAAAACTTCTCGCACAACGACCCACAAATCTACAAAAAGGTAATATCGTCAATGTATCTTCTAGGCGATACTTATGGGCATTTCGCTTTGCACGAAAATGTGGCAAGAACGAGCCACTTTTAAACTGGCAAATAAACAAGTAATATTTCTCTAGTCGAGGGGTCTCGACTAGCAGATATCCTGATCTCTTCATTATGTGCACATACATACATTAATTACTTGTGTTTACTGCCAATTGCCTTGTCGAATTTTCATTTAATTTTATTTTTGCTCTAGAAGGATTCTGCATTGCAAATATGTATATGCTTTAATAATCCTAGATTTGCATGAATAAAAAGCTTACTAAATAAATTGCACTTTAATCTACATATATTAAAAATCATAAGTGCTTCTCTATGTGAATTGCAAATGGATTTTGAGTTTCATTTTGATTAGTTTGATTAGCCACACAGTCCTTCAGAGCTGATCTCCGGCACGGGTATAATGTCCATAGACCAGTTTGCGTTCAGTTCGGTAGGACCAAGGTTAATGCAACTGGCCTCCATTTGCTTATCGTTATGTCTATTGCAAAGTATCAATCTATTAACGATTCGTTTGGCAATTATTTTGTATTAATAATTGCACATAATGGCGTAATTTCACAGCAAATATAATCATCTTCATGAGCTCAGTCGATGATGCTGTTTAATGGGAAAGTAATGTCTCATTAAAAATACAATAAATATGTATTATAATTAGACGGGCCTATTAATCATGGGTCAAATGGTAAATATTTATATATACTTACATAAATGGCAAACAAAAAATGGCATTAAAATACGCCACATGGGTGTCAACCCTTAATTTAAATATGAGAATTCACAGAAGTAATTAACTTACAATTTAAATATATTTTCAGTAAGTTTTCTATGTTTTTCTCAGAAATCTTTTAATATTTACTGACTTCACTTTGAACTTACATTAATTAAGTTTCCAAGAACTAACCATTTTTTATACCCATTGAAAACGGGTTAAAGAGGATATAATGGTTTTGTGCAAATGTATGTAACAGGCAGAAAGAGGTATCTGCGAGCCCATATAGTATGGATATTCTTGGTCAGCATTACAAGCCGGGTCGATTTAGCCATGTCCGTTTGTCTGTCCGGATTTTGGATTAAGAGCTACAGATTTGCGCCTTAGTTTGTACATAGATTGATTTTGGAAATTAAAGAATCTAAAGTTATCTGGTTCACGAGAATCTCTACATATTATGAGCTCAAAAAAGTGATAAAGGTCGACACAACTTGTCCTGATCACTCTACCGTTGCATGTTATATACTATAGTTGCGCAACTTTATTATACTCTACTTTCAATTGGTGCATTGGAAAAATGAAATATGCTTTTAGCCATGCGGTGTAAAACGCTACACCGTAAACCTTTTTAATTGTTTCAATGAGTAATTTTAAGGAAACTAGAATTTTGTACGTAAAGCACAATTGCTTTGAAAATACAGCCAATTTGGAAATTTTCCAACCCAAGCACAAAATTCTAATGTCAAGAATGTTGTTAATTACACCCAAAATGACCGATTAAAACACTCAAAAATAGTACTCAATCTAATTTCCTAATTTAAAAATAATTTTCTTTACAATACATCCTTAACAGTCGATTGTGAAATCAAAAATGATTCATGCCTCATTTAAGAATATACAAGAATGAAATTCGTAATACAAATTGTTACGAATTCTGTGCACGTTCGATGTGGAACGGAATTGTTTTATACTCGTTCACGAACTTAAAGGAGTATATTGGGTTTGTGCAATGGGGGCGTGGCAATTCGATTTAATCCTTATATATCCTTCAGTATTAAAGTTAGATGGGCGTTTGATATATGGGTGCTATGGATACGAGAGCTTTACATGTCAAAATTTTTGTCTATTTTCGCATGATTTTTGAAAACAAATTTGAGGGGGTACATCTTTTTTTTCCCCAAAAATTGCAAAAAATTTTATTTTTAATAATGAATATATTTTAAATGCAGAATCAATCTAGACGATAAACCATGAACAAAATGCCATCAGACGTGAAAATCGGTTCAGTTTTGACAAAGTTATGTGCGTTTAAGATATGGGTGCTATGGATACGAGAGCTTTACATGTCAAAATTTTTGTCAATTTTTGCATGATTTTTGACAAAAAATTTGACCCTCTCAGAATCGGTTTTAATGTTGCTTTTTATACTAATTATGACAACCACAATCGATAAAAAATAGAAATTCCGGATTCTAAATTTTGAAAAAAAAAATTTTTCCAAAATGAGTAAGGGGGGTACATGCTTTGTTTTTCCAAAAAATATCCAAAAAATTTTATTTTTAATAATGAATATATTTTAAATAAAGATTCAATCTAGGGGACAAACCATGTCCAAAATGCTAACAAACATGAAAATCGGTTCGGTTTTGACAAAGTTATGGGCGTTTGAAATATGGGAACTATGGATCCGAGAGCTTTACATGACAAAATTTTTGTCAATTGGCATGATTTTTTAAAACAAATGTGATGCCCTCAGAATCGGCTTTAAGTTGTTTTTCATACTAATTGTGACAAGTGGGGAGTAGCGCTCACACATTTGTAGTTTTCAGCGAGACTTACGTAGTTTTTTGATTATTGACAAAAAGTCATAATTGTGAACGTTTTTCGCTTCTTCACAGGCTGTCAAACAATTCATTGATCTCTGCAACAATTTAGGCGCTTACTGCAACACACCAGCAGCCGCCACCTCCTCGAATGCCAGCACATCAAGTTTTCACGTCACCATCAACACACAGCAACAGCAGCAACATATTGCTACTGGCGCAACAGCAGCAGCAATAACGACGACAAAGGCAGCGGCAGTTGCCCCAGAAACACATGCAGCAACAATAACAACAGCAACAGCGCCAACTTCTTCATCAACAACAACATTGTCGTCATCATCAGCATTACCCATTAGGCGACACATCTCGCACACGACAGCCGTCAAGTTTCTGTACGCCCGTAAATTTGACATACCGCGCGCCGTATCTCTATATGAACAGCATGAGCAGATACGCCAGAGGGAATACCTATATAATATCGATGCGAATGTGGAGCCACTGCGCTCCGAGCTGCAAACGGGCAAATTTACCATACTGGTGCGTATAAATATCAATAGTCAGTGTTGGGCGCGTGTCGTGCTTTCTTTCGTGACACGCACGAAGCTGCACACGACGTGTTCGTGTTAACAAATAATCAAGTATCTAAATATTTTCATATATATTTTATATTGATATTTTTATATAAACATTTTTTAAATGATCTCCCAAACAAGTTATTTTTTTAACACAGTAAAAACAGTCTAGAGTAAACTTTAGTTTTTGTCAAAATTCCAAATTTCCATTTCAAAACATAAAACAAAAACAAGAAAAACGTGCCTTAATAATAAATAAAAATATATGTTTGATTACTTTTCTAATTTGGTTTAAAGAAAAATGTAGTACAATTTCGTCAATTGTTTTCTGGCTTTTATTTCTTAACTTGCATTTTTGATTGTTCTTTTCTGTTGGAAGAACAAGTAGAGAGTGTGTTATACAAAAAGCATTTTGTTTGAAAGTATATGGAGAAAGATTTAAACTAAAGATTTGTCAATTAGTAAAGTTTTCGCACTAATGTGAAAAAATCACAATATTAAATATATATAAAAATGTTATTATTTTTGAAATATGTTTACTTCTCGTGTCGTGTTCGAGTTGTGTCTGAAAACTTCGATGTGCGCCCATCTCTAGAGTAAACAGAACACCCGCAACCCAAGACAACACAACTTGATGCTATTATATCCTGGTTTCTTGTTTCTTTCAGCCGGCGCGCACCTCCAGTGGAGCGGCGATTGCGCTCTTCACTGCCAATCGGCACAGTCCATTGAGTGCGTCGCATACGACAACGTTGCAGGGTATTGTCTACCAGCTGGACTGTGCGCTCCAGGATACGGAGACGCAGCGTGCGGGTCTTGTCTTTATCTACGACATGAGTGGCTCCAAATATTCCAATTTTGATTACGATCTGTCGCAAAAGATTCTCACTCTGCTCAAGGTAAGTTTCCCACTCTCAAGTTGTTTTTGATTTAAATCACATTTTCCATTGCATACTTTGCGGCTGAATTAATTTTCGCTACAAACAAATACAGTATATCGCTTATACGGAGCACCGCTTATATCAAAATATTGCATAAATATAATGAAATAATGAAATTGTCCTACAAAAGTAATTGCTTATATGAAAATCGTTTATATTCAAAAATTTCTTATATGCAGACTTATCTGGCGCAGACTGTGATTTTCATAAACATTTTCACCAAAACTTAAAGTACAATTCAAAACAAGGTACAATAAAAATAAGGGATAAAGTTGATAAAACGCGATAGCTGAAAAACATAAGATGAAGTTTGTTTGGTTTAGTTTAAAAATGAAAGACATATCAAATTTTAAAGATCTCTTTTGTTAGTGATTTATGAATTTATGAGTAAAACTCTACATGGAATATATATTTTGTATGATTTTGATGAATACAATGCACCAGTTACCTTAATTAATTAATTAAAAGTTATCTCTTAATATTAATAATCTTATATACATAAAATGTGTCACATATTAGCGGTTATCGCATTAATGCAAATATCGCTAATGTGCAATGGAATCAATGCATTTTCGCGTGTTGCATGTAAGGGGTATGTACTGTATGCCCAAGCCCGACGCGCTCTGCGTTTGTCAATGTGGGTCAGAGAGGCGGGGTGTGTGGTCCACAAATGCACAAAGCGCGGCCAACAAATTGGAATTAATACATATACAAGTAAACATATACTCATACACAGTCTCTTTATGTATGTGTGCATGTTAAAGTCGTGCCTTCTAATCCCAAATGCACATCTGTTGTGCGTTTCATTTAGCGTTGGAATGTTTGTGTCTTCAAGCTGAAAATTTGGTTTCATTTCGATGCTTTTGTTCAGTTCCCTTACATGGAGCATTATGGGTTTGTCATGGAAATGTCATGGAAATGTCATGAAAATGAAAATCGAAAATTAAAAAAATCCAATAAGAATAAAGGACAAAGCAGTTAATGTTAATTTGTTGGCCATTTAACTATTTCGCCACTTTTTGCGATCGAATTAAATGCTATTGTATATCTTTTATTTAAAAAGTAAGACTTAATCATCAAGCTGGCCCTAATATAGCGGCAATTAGTTAAGCAATACGGTAAATGGTAAAATTACCTGCGGCTTTTATATTACTCAGCCAAATCCGCAAAGCCTACAGACGATAGATCTATAGTTCTGGTGAACCTCTAAATCCTTGCAAAAAGCGCAAGAATATGGCGAGGAAATGGGTATGCTTTTTTTCAGTTACCTTGAATGTATGCAATAGAATTTTGCATGTTTGCTATTTTTGTCGAGTACAAACCTAAATAACATCGGTCTCTGTGCCCATACCTCTTAATTTTTTTATAATTGGGGGCCAGTGGGGTAGCCTGGCAAATCTGGTGGCTCTAGCGTTTATAGTGTCCGAGATGAGCTAAAAGAAGTTGGCTCAAAATCATTATTTATTGATATTAAGAAGTTAAAGGGATATATAAACAAAAAAAGGAAAATAAATAAAATTGTTTTGCGTATGGTATACGAGAATATATTCACAAAATTTCAAGTCTTTAGCTATTACAGTTTCCGAGAATATATATGTTGGATCAGCCTCCTTCTGCCTGTTAGCAACATTTTACCATTTTCCACTAATTTGCAATGTTCAGCTTGAGGGCATTAAAAAAAGAAACCCCCCGCCAGTTAACATTGCAGCGCTGCTGGAGGTATGTCAAAAGCGCTGCGCTCTGATTCCAGCTGCCATATAAAATGAGGCAGGCTGCAGTTGATTGGGGTTACCTGCCAATCCAGCTGCCCCCCACCAACACCCGCTTAGAAAGCGCTCTTGGCTGCTGCTTCAGCTGAAGGGCCAACAAAAGAGCGACTCGGAAATCCCTTTTTTGAGCTGCTGTTCAACGGAAATAGTCAAGTTTTATAATCAGCGTAACAACAATGCCAGTTAGCGAGCCTTACCGCTAAATATATACACATATACTCCAGGCATACACATGAAAGACGCCCACACACACACACACATACGCACACACACACACACCAACGCATAGCCATCATTATGGCGGTCAAATCGGTGCCTTTTGTACGCCTACGCCAAATGCTGGAACGAGCGAGTACGACGTCATTTTCTTTTTTAAGTAAATCTGCTTAGGCAGGGGCAGGGGGAGGGGGGGGGGAGGTAGGTAAGACTGCCTTGAGCTACAACAACAAAAACAACAACAGGTAGTTAGTACAGCATGTTTGCTTGTTTTCCATTTCATTCAGATATTTTTTACTATTTGCATCCAAGCTGGCGTAACTATGACAACAACAGCAACTTACATACAGACATAGACTAAATATAGACGTAAATTTACATATGTATGTGTGTGCGTTTGGCGCCGTGGGTTTTAGTGCCACTTAAACTTTTAAGAATTTGTGAGCTTATGCAGATAAAATCAGCTCTGGAAATCCCAATAACGAGCGAAAGATTTTGTTCTTCAAATCGTGAGAATATACTAATTTACTTAATATTTTTTCTTCAGAATGAGTTGAGTACAAAATACTTATAACAAGAATATTCGGACTGTATTTGTTTTTTATATTTAGAAATTTCAAATTTCAATAACAAAATACATTATTGAATTTCAATTTCAATATTGAAGTTAAACATTTCCTAATGCGACTGTGTTCTTACAATGCTTTTACTTAACTTAAGATCAATTTCTTATTCCTGGTTTTTCCTCAAATTGTATATTTCAACATAACAAGAAATGCAAATATGTACATATGTAAATAAATAGTACATAGCTCAATTTTGATAGAAATGCCGGCCGGTCGTGTCAAAGCTCAGACGCGGGCAGCTGAAATGCCGCTTTATGTACATAAGTACACGAATATAAAAACACACATACATGCATATACATACACACATACACATCCATATATTTGCATGCGTTTGACAACAACTGTTTTAAAATCAAAACGCAAAAAGCAAAAGCTCAGCAATAAAATATTTTGCGTGGGCACCAAGCAGCGCCAGCAGCAGCAGCAGCGACAATAGCAGCGACGTCGGCAGCGAAGCAGCTGAGAGGCGATACAAATTGAGAGCAACTGGCGCTCTTGTGCGTGCATGCTTGTGCCAGTGTCTGCGTGTGTGTGTATGTTTGGATGAGAGAGTAAGAGAGAGTGGAAGCAAAACGGAATTAAGCAAGGTAAATCGCCGCGAGTGAAATGTTTATGGTTGTCGCTGTTTTTTTGCGCCTATGCACAGTTAAGCGGAAACGGCGAAAGATCAATGAAATATTTAACGAATATTAAAAATAATTTTAAATAAGAATTAAAATATACAATTTTGCAAATCTTTGCTTTGCGAACTGTATATTTATTTATTTTTTTGATTTACCAGTTTTTTTTTTAATAAATTAACAATTGAATATAAATAAAATGAAATAATAAATACATTTCAATTGGGTACAAAATATAAATAATAAATAAATTGCTGTACACGAACTTCTTTACCCACTGTGCAGTTAAGTAGCTCATGGCTTAAGCGCACTCTCACTCAATCGCACAAACACACACACACACATACACACACTCACGCTAGTGCATATAACAGGGTGTCACAGGCGTATGCGTAACGTTTGCTAACTCACATTACGCATACGCAGCGTGTCCAACGTGAAGAATTTGTGGTCAATGCTAAGTAAAAACTCTTGTACATACGATAAAAATGGCTATATGTACATATATATATTTATTTAGTTATAGATAGATATGAACCGATAACATGCATATTGGAAAGCGATCGTTAAGTTTATTGCGTGGCATATTTGTAACAGCTGCTACACAGTAAACACACACACACACACACACTCACACACACAGACTCACACTGGCACGCACTCAAAGTCACACTGACACATTTTCACTCTCGTTTTTAGCACACGCTCACTCTCAGCTGTCTGACAACTAACTCGCTCGCTCGCACTCGCAACACGCTCCCTCTCTCTTTCTCACTCTCTTCCTCTCGCTCTCTCTCTGCATTTTCGTCTCTCGTGGCGAACGCGCGCCGACGCTTGTGGCTATCTTTCGCTTGATTAACTAATTCAGTTGACGAGTTCTACTCGAACGTAATAGATTGATAATAAGCAACAGTAAGGCAAAGAAATATTTATTAAAAGAAGAAGAACATTAAACGTGCGTCGTGCCGGCTCGTTAACCGTTTCCGTTACGCCCTATCATTCTCGCACGCCTCCCCCATTCCGCTGTTAACGAAAATTGGAAGCAGTGCGCGTAGCTCGGAAGCAAACGTTTTTTTTGTTGTGTTTCGTGTTCACCTTCAATTTCTTGAACACAATACGAGAGCGTACAAACAATAATTTACCAATGTATGTAGGTAGCTGTGCTCAACTCGACTCAACTCAATTATCTGATATATAGAATTAATATTGTTATTTTTAGTGCTCACTCACACACGCACACACACAGAGGCACGCACGCGTGCATATTGTATAAAGTGTGTGTTCCATTCATTGCTCAGTTGGCTTAAATAGGTATATTGCGTCGATATTTTGTGTTATTTTTACAACGTACGCTTTCAGTGTGTTGTTGTTGTTGTTGTTGTTACTGTTTGACATTGACGCAAATGTTGAAATATGTGTACATATGTATGTTTGTTGTTTGTGAACCTAAAATGCAAATTCAAAGTCAACGCCATTATATACCTCAAATTGTTGTTACTTTACTTCTGACATACATACGAATATGTTTGTATATTCACGTATTTCATTCAGTTTAATTGAAACTTGTTCGTTTTTATTCAACTTTTTGTTGGCGCTTCCGCATTGAAAGCTAAGACGCCAACCATGTGGGCGTCGGGGTTTGTGCCAAGGCTAAGTAACGATGCATAATTTACATAAAATAGTAACAAACTTTCTGTGCATATATTGAAACATATGGCAACACTGACGGCAACTTCAAGATCATTTATTATGATTGTGGCAACCCTAAAACACTCCCTAACTGCTTGTGTGTGTGTGTGTGGTGTGGGGGGAGGGGTGTGTGCATGCAACCCTGGCATTAGCCACCCACTAGCAATATAGCCCAGCAGCCAGCTGCAAAAATGCAACCATGCAAAAGTGCAAAAACGAAAACCAACCCTCAGGCAAAGCAACCCTAACAGTTAGCGGTTTATTTGTCGACCAGGGTGGCGAGCGAAAATAGCTAAGCGGGCCAGTGGGTTGCTTAGCTCTCTCGCAAACACACACACACACACACACAAGCTCTCTCTGTCTCTCTCTCTGTCTCTCTCTGTGTTGCCTGCGCCACTTTCGTTGCTATTGTTGTTTGTGGCCTGTGGTGGTGGGAGAGCGCGCCTGCGTCCAGAACGCTGCGTTGACGCTGGCGTCGTGTGTTGCCGTTTTGATGTCTACCGCTGCCGCCTTTATAGTCGCCAACAGCAGCGGCAGTGACAGAAGCAGACAAATAGACGTAGTTCAGCTCTCCACGACGACGCGCAGCAGACAAAGTTTATCGTTAGGCAAAACTTCAAAACGAACTCTTAATAGATGCATGCAAGAACACAAGAATGTTTAATATTTAATAATAATCGAAGCGCAGCTTGAAATTGTTCGGTGCAATCGAAAAATCAAATAAACAAGAAAACAATAATTTTTTTTGATATATTTTTTTATGACACAGCACAAAAAGTGACCAAAAAAAAAAAACAAAAAAGAAAACTGTCCAATTTGCCAGCCAAGGAAAATTGTAAGCAAAAAACGTTCAAAACGCATTTGTATGCGTGTTTGTGTCTGCCTCTGTGTCTATGTGTGTGCGTGTGTGTGTGTGTATCATAGATGTATGCTAAATGCTGCCACACGGCTGCTGCTGCAAGTGCCTCAATTTGTTGCTTAGCTGTCTAACGCAAATCCATTAAGAGCTGCAACATTTGATCAGCGAGAAAAGTATCTACAAGTGCAAAAAGACGCTAGTCTCCGACTGCTGCCCGCTGTCCGTTGTTGGCGTTGCCGCCGCCGCTGCCGCCGCCGCCACCGCCGCTGCGTCAACTTTGTAACTGTAACTGAGCAGCGTGTCCATCGTCTGTTGTTTTGTTTTGTTTTACTCACATTTTTTGTAAGCTCTTTAAATATATATATATATTTAAATATGTATATGTACATGTAAATATATATATATATAATATACTTTTGCATTTCTCTTACAATTTGCAATTTTTGGATGCATCATTTGTGCAATTGTGTAACCGACAACAAGCAACATTGAATAGCGCATTATATAAACAATAATAACAACAACAACAACAACTGCGTCAACCTAATCTCAAAAACTAACAAATAAAATTGCCAATTGAAATTGTACAAAAACAAAAAAGAAATTAGTGCTCACCTCCCCCTCAACCGTGTGCTATGCATTTAACATTTAATTGTGCAAATATATTCCAAAAAGACAATAGCAACAATTGCCACAACAACAACAACAATAACAACAACAAAGCGTGTATATAAACTTGTAGACTTAAATTATAATATATGTATGTGTGCATGCACATACATAGATAAGTATATTAAAATAATTAAACAGACAACCGGCTAACTAAATAGCGGCAAATCAGGTACCAGACTAAAACAAACTATAAACAGTATATGAATATTGCGTTTATCTATTCCATATATATATATTATCTTTATATATTCTGTGCATATTATGATAATTATATTTTGTTTGTATTTGCCAGTTTTGAGCCAAGTTTTTTGTTGATTAGCCAAACGTATCTCTCTAAAAAGATGACAAATACATTTCTTTCTGTAGTATGCGTAGCACCTTTTCTATATATTAGCAATATTTGCACCAATTTTGCAAGGTGCATTTATCTTTGCTAGGCAGGTGATAACAGTATTTACAAAATTTCAGTATTCTAATTTAAATATATACTAGTATATACAACGATATTATTATTATGCTATAAATCCCATATTTTTTATTATATATCATATATATATATCGTACGGTGACTCCACTGGCAAAGTCAACGCCAAGTGATTAATTAACGAATACTTCACTTAGCTAGAAATTTATAGAATTTTAATGTTTACTTTGTTCGGGAATTACCACAGAAAAACTCATTGGTTGTTTAAATTCCAATATTTTTCTCTGCTTTTTAGGAGAGGACAGCAGTCATCAAATATCTTTGTTGTACTGTAGCGTTTAATGACGAAATTTTGGTTTAGAAGAGTTTTAAACTGCTGATCAAACCTGGTTTAAATAGGCGTTTAAAACGTGTTTAGATCAGGTTTAATTCAGTTATAAAGCTGTGTTCGGCTTTATATAATAAATATGGGTTTAAAAATACGTGTCTTAATAATCAGCTTGGGGCTATTGACAAGGTTTAAAATAATTGAAGTAATGCTAAAAGCCGTATTGAACCTATTTATAATCGCAATTACTTATCCACCCACAATACAGAAACCCAGAAAGCAAACTTAGTAAATTGTGAGCGAAATGAGTATATATATTAAAAATATAAATAAATAAACAACAAATAAATGAGCACAACTCATACAAGTGCTCGCCATCAAAGCTTTGCCATAGCTGGCGAGAACAAAAGCAGCTGCCACTTGCCAAAGAATGATAAAACCAAGAGCACCAGCAACAACAACAATGGCCAGAAGAAGCAGACACAGAAAGAGTCAATGAAATCACAGCTGTTTGGACATTGGCGCGTACATTTTTACGCTTTTGATTTATGTCCACACGTTGGTTTCTGCCTTTCGCTTCGCCTGCCAACTCATTCTACACAGTTGCACAGCTAAGCACACACACACACACACACAAGTACTTAATGGGCATAGTAACAATAGGAAAGAGCATATTCCACCGAAGCGTGCCCAACTGGCACATACCCTGTCTATAACTTACCTTAGCAAACATTCGAACTTACATTTAAAATGAACAATTAACATGTATGTACAAATATTGACTGACTGCAATTCTATTGAATCTTGCGGTACGTGATTTTCCTGGGAAATTTTAAATGCACAAGTTTTGCGTACGATTAACTAGAAAATATTTACATAAATGCTAAACACACAATTGTATCACTAAATAACTGCAGGCCCTGAAACTAACGCTGCTATAAACTGCATTATTCCATGCTTTGATATTTGGACAATGGACCAAAAAAACAAAAAGAAAGTCGTATTCCTTCAAAGTGCAGCTTGACTAAGCAAAGATAATTAAAGAATATGTATATATATGTATGAGCTTTATCTGATGTGTCTTTTGTCTATTCATCATACCCACTTTTGTTCATACGTAAAGGTATTCAAAAATTTTGAAACGAAAGTAAATTAAATTGCTTTTGCATTAAACTTAAAGTATATTTTTTATTAAAAGCAATTTACATATAGACTATATTAATTCACTGAAGCTCAGTCAAGCCGCAGAAAATGCAGAAAATTCAGTTGGAAACATTCCCCAGCTTTTATCAGAAAATTCAGGGAAAACTCGCAGCACTAATAATACCGAAAAAATAAACATTTGTGTTCAATGATTTTTTCAGAGGAAATTAATTATTTATAAATATGCAATATGGGAATAACTGTGAATTGCTGTAGTTAATGTTGCTTTTTTCTCGTATTTTATTTATTAATATTTTTTGATTGTTATACCCTGAATTCATTGAAAATGGGTTAAAAGCGTATAATGGTTTTGGGTAAATGTGTAATTCTATAAAGTAAAGTCGACTTACCCATGTCAGTTTGATCCACGAGTTGAAGTTTGGCTTTTGAAGTTTCGTGTGTACCACAAGCAGAGCAGGTATATTCTAAATTGTTGAAATGTATGTAACGATAGCCCACAGGTGGGTTCGAGGTATCTTCTAGTCGGACACTCCCGACTAGAGCACTCTTGCTATTTATTTCTCATTGACATTTGGCGTCAATTTGTCGATATCCGGCGCGTTTTTTAGACAGCACAAAATATTTAGCTGTTTCTATACCCTGTGGCCATTGAAAACGGGTAAAACGAGTATATTGGTTTTGTGCACCTGTATGCGACAGGAAGAAGGAGGCATCTCCGATACCAGTCGTATCGATCTAGCAATAGCCTTCTGTCTATCCGTCCGTATATATGAACGGTCTCCGGCTCAAAAGGTAGACGTAGGTCACAGAATATTTGACGGGGGCATAGGGTTCAGGGTATCTGCCAGTCGAGATCCCTCGACTAGGGCAATCTTACTCGTGTTGTGTTCCTATTTTATTCGTTCTCCTGCTGCCTCTTTATTTATCCAGACTATCTGTCATATCTATCTATTTATCCATCTATCTGTCTGGTCAACTGACTGTTTGGCTGCTTGGTGCGTCTATCGCTTTGCCTTTTGAGGCCAAAACGCCGACGACAACAAATTCGTTACATGCCCAAAGCCGGCGACAAGCTTAAAACGCATTACCAATTTTGGCCATGGTTAATTTCACATACATGCATATATATTTATTTTATATACACGGTCGAGTATGTATTTTTTTGTTGGTTTATTTTCCATAATTTTTTTTATTTATTTATTTTTATTTTTATTTTTTTGTATAGCACGCCCATATGCCATGTGCCGGCATTTGGCTAGCTCATTGTTTGGCCAGTGTTTCGGCTTTTGTTTTTGGGCATAGATATCGACGGTATGCAAAGCGAGCGAGCATCGTTAAACGCAAACAGCCAAAATGAAAAATAGCGTCCTAAAAGCCCATGTGTCGTATACTTAATTCCCGGCCAAAGACTAGTAAAGTTTGCAATTACACTAGCCACCCATATCCGGGCATCAACTTCACATCTATGTACTTAACTGGCTCGTGTACCTCATGCCGCAATGGGGCAAACAGTTTTTCTTTCTCTTCTGCTTTTGTGATAACATTTGCTAGGTCAAAAGTTCAAGCAGCTAAACTTTTTCCGCAGTCAGTTTATAATTTTTTTCACATTTTTAATGACTTTAAATTTTGAAAATTAAAGCGCAGCAATCAGCGTTTCAAGTGTCAGCAAATAATCGCAATTCAATAAGTAATGTACAAATATATATGTACATATATTATTCCCTCGTAGTCAAATAATTTGCTTTGCCCAAACAAACATTTGGCGTTGCCAGATTTTATGCAGTCGTTTTTTGCCCAGTTACACATGAAATCACGACGTGAATATGAATTGGTTGTTAATTGTTCTTATAACAGATTCGCAGTATCGAATCTATAATAATCTGTCCAACAATCGCAGCTTAAAACAGTTGAAAAATGTCTTCATAATTATAATAACCTTAAAGCATTTCTCTTTAAAATGTAATTTTATCTCGATTAAAACGAATTGCCACGCCCCCAGTGTGCGTAGCCAAAAAATCTTGGCACGTGTATATATATTATATATATATTATATACGTATATATATATACGTCTTCCAAGTTCCAAGTCTCTTTTCACTTCGTAAATGAGCATAAAAACATAATAACAAGCTGGGAAAATAAAATAAAGTATTCTTCGAAACGGTTTCATTTTGTAGAATTCACAGAAAAATATATATAAAATATATGTATTTTGCTTTTATCCCCATTTCTCAGTTGCATTTCATACCAAAGTACCAAATGGACAGAAACTTGACATCCATTTCTCATAAAAATACTCCAATTGTCGAAATTTCACTATTTATTCTCTAGTATATGAATGGGCGCCCAGGAGTGTGTTCTTTTGTTGTTAACTTGGTTGCGCCTCAGGATATTGTGAATTTCCATTGAAATCGTTTATATAACCTCTTGCTTGTCATAAAACGCTGGTCAATAAATAGATATTCTTTGCAAAGATTTCTCTTTCATTTCGTGGAAATGAACAAGAAAATGAAGGTCACATAATTGGTTTTACCTCCATTACACAATTTCATTTATATAAACTAGTATCGCAAGCAACTTGTCATGAAATTGTATTTCGTCTATAATTACTCATTTTCTCGATAATTTTTGCTAACTAGCATAAAAAGGCAGGACACCAGAAATGTTGCGTCGTTAGAATGTTATTAACGCGCCAAATAATAAGATATTCTCGGAAAGGATACTCTTTCATTTTCTAGTTAGAAGAAGAAGAAAAAATAGATTTTGTATTGCATAAGAGGGTATCGTATTCGAGTTGCACGTGAACTTGAAATGGGATTGCAATTCTGATAAAAACACTTCAATTATCGACAATTCCACTTTGGCATAAAGTGCTATCAAATTTGCAGAAATTGGATTTAAGCGCTACTAACAATCAGTTTTGTTGGCTAATGTTTTGTTTACCCAGATTTAGGGCCAAAAATGTGAGTGGGATATTTATGAAATAAATGCGAAGCTGCTAATAAATTTGGTGTGCTTGCAATCCAGTTGCTTGTTGTAGCTATGCTAAGCTGCCCCCTGCCTCGCCCCGCCCCGCCCCCTTTTTGGCTGCCAAGCACTTTCTTCTGTTGTTGTTGTTGTTGTTGTTGCGGCAATGGCAACGGCAATTTGAAGCCGCGTCGCATGCTGGGGCACGTAATGAGGGAGCGTTGTTAGCCGATGAGTGCATAACATGCCCACTTGACGCACACAACTCTTCTCCCCCCTCCCCCTGGGCTCCACCCCCGCGAACTCTGCGCGCGTGGAGCACTTGAGGCAATAAGATGCCAGCTTGTTGGGGCTTCAAGCGGAGCGTGGGCGTTCACTTGGGCGGGGTGGAAACTCTGACTTTCTTTTGGGCTCAATTGCAACTGGCCAACAACAACAACGACAGCACTTTGAGCAACAATGTGTGCATGTGGGTGTATGTGTGTGTGTGCGTGTGTGTGCGTGTGTTTGTTTGTTGTGCTTGCGCGTGTT